>JAQFVV010012448.1:4396508-5036508 GCA_028023455.1 Epiperipatus broadwayi
TTGGCACCAGAAATAGTCATTGTAGTAGTGTGGTAGTATATCAGTAATATCTGATATAATCCTCTTTAAAAAAAATGAAATAACGTGAAATTTTTTAAAAATTTTTATTTTGACTTAAAACTGTAATCAATAGTAAGTGTAGGTATAATTAAAAAGATTTCTTAAATGTTTAGTATCTTGTTTTGGGGTATAATCAGTGATAGAATAGGGGAGTAGTTTGTTATATGCATAATCAGTACAGTTTAAGTTGTTGCTTACTTGTTTTATTTGCTCATAAAGCAGTATTCAGTTTTGTTAGAATGATTTTCTAGTCCATTTGTTTTGTACATTTTAAATTTATAGCATAAACAGTAAAATATGTTTCACTCATCATCATTCACATTGTCATTTCAGTCATATCAGTGTAATACCTATAGCATATTACTACTGAATATTCATGCATTATCCAACTTCATTTTTCATTCATATGTTTCATTAAACCATTAAATATCCCACATTACATTCAAATATTTAATTATATCAATAATAGTATTAAAAAACTAACTTAATTACATTTTAAATAAATCAATAAATTATGGACAGGTGAATTATATAATGACAAATACTGTAAAATATTTTATTTATTAAAACAATTGTCATCAATTTTATTCTACTGCTTTAAAACACATTTAATTATTAGTTCAATATTTTTTTTCATTTATTTAAAAGACGAAATAATTTTTTTTTCATCTCTATTTTTTTTTTTTACTGTCTCAAGTTTTTGCATATTTAAGTAGGTTTGCAAGGGGGAGGAGCAATTGACAATCTTTTTCTGATGATGTTAACATTATCGTAAACAATTGGAAGAGAACAATATGATGTAATGATTATTTAAAAAAGTTTATAAAAGGAATTATTATTACATTTAAAGGGTTAGTCTACTATTATTACTTTGAAGGGCAGTCAATTATTACTTCAGTCAGTCAGAGTCAATTATTAGAACTTTTATGAGGGCAGTTATAGCTAACCAAAGACAGCTATAACTAAGTTATTTAGCAAAGTTTAATAGTGAAATTATTTTTCCTCTTCCAGAGTTCAAGTTGAAAATTTAATTATATTATTTGTTTGTGAAATGTGTACTTAAAAACCACTAAAAGATACGTCAATTTTGCTCCAGCTGATTATTTAAATTGTCCCAACATTATGCTAAAGTACATGTAAGTGTTATATTCTATTATTCAAGATAAATTATTATTATTTAAGAAATGGGAATGCTTAATAGGACTGTAAAATTGTTTTATTTAAATTTAAAATTAACAGGGAAGGATAAAAGAATATTTGTTTATTTTATAACAATTAAGTTTTTAAGCTTTAATTATACTATGAAGGGAACAACTGCTACGTGCTTCATTTATGTGTGGGAAAGATGTGAACTGTCATTGAATGTTCTCAGAACTTTAATGAATAAATTTCATGCTAAATATAAAAGAAAACTCAAAATTTAAAATATACACAAGGAATATGTAATTTTATTGTCATATGTATTAGAATAGCGGCGTAATTATTTCTATTTTTACCTTTGGAAAAGAAAATATATAAGATTAAATATGTCATTAAATGTACTTTAATAATTATTTGTTCTTCTAGACTAGTAGGAGGAATGAAATTATAAATGGATAAAGTTATGTGACATTGCTGTATTAATATTACCAATGAGTTTATCTAAATAAATATTATTAATTGAATAACTACGTATATTTCTGAATGGCTTTATGATTGTGAAATCAAATGTTAAATATATCCTAGGAATAAAGTACAAACTTCTATTTTACTTGCGTTATGAAATATATTGTTTAATTAAGGAAATTCATTATTTACAACGTTAATAGCAATTCATTAGTTGATAACTAAAAACATTGAATATGCTCTTATGGATTCAACAAAATATTATTTTGTTTCTCCTGCAGGAAATGTGTTGTTTGATGCATCAATATTTATCTTTGTGTGTTTACTGTTTAATATCCTTATTATTCATTGGGAGACATGACAAGGAAAGTCATGTAAAAACTATTGATAAACTTTGTTTCATTTAAGAAGAAGAAAGAAGAAAGGAACTTTATTATTATTATTTAATAGCATATTAGATAGTATTAGTTAAGAAATGTTTTATTATTTTAAATATGTTTATTATATGTATTATTATTATATTTATTCTTCAAGAACGTCTCAAATAGCATAATGAAAAAAATACATTATGCTGGTAATTTTTTATTACTATTATTATTATTTTAATATGAAGTTTGGTCATGCGTGTGTCAATAATCCACGCATATAATAAAACCAATGGAAGAGTCCATTTATAGATTAATAAGGGTGAATAATTATTTTAAAAAAAAGAGTTCATTATATCAAATCTTACCGAATATATTTCTTTTTATAAATTAGAAAATAATTATTTTCAATAAGTTATTTCATCTATAACATACAATTTTATTATTTATTTAGGTTCAATTTAACTACAGATTCATGCCAATATTAATGCATTATATTATAAAAAAATTATTCATCTTGCTTTGTCCATAGTAATTAGTATTTTATTCTCCAACTGTTCTTTGAACATTACCAAGTCCTAAATATTGTCAGATATGAGATATTTATTCTTTATTAATTCTAGCAGTAATAATTAATATTTTAACAGTAATTCTTTGCTTACTGTGATTTTAAATGGTCTGTATATCATATGCTTATACATGTGTGTGTCTATTATTAAACTTATTTATAATTATATGTAATTGCAAGTAAAAATGATTTTAAATCAATCGGATTCGGAAGGAAAAGATGATCAATCATTTTGAAGAATTAGAAAGTTATTTAAGAGAGAATTATTATTTCTTTGTTATGACTGAATGAAAAGTATTTTGTGGCTATATGCTATAAAGTTTACAATGTTTATAATATTTTATGGGATTGAATCAGTGTATTTGTTAGTTGAATATTTAATATGGGTAGTTTGCCCAGTGCAGTATAGTGTAGTGTATGGAATTGAATATTCCTTTTCTTATCCATGTATTGGAGTATTTTTGATAGGAGTGGATTGAATCCTCCTTTTATATTTGATATATTGAATTAAATGTGTATGAAGCTAGAGATGTTATCTTCCTGATTTTCATTTGGTGATGAGTTATTCCACCAATTATTTAGTCTTAAAGATAGACTTGGAAGTTATTGTGGTATTTACCTGTTTTGAATTATATAAATCTGTTATCCCATGTGTGTATTGGATGTTTTCCAGCTTATGCTATAGCCTAGTGTTTGATGGTTTATGATAAAAAAGAAGAATAAAAGGAAAGTATAGTGTCTTATAAAACAGCTGTATTATAGTTGATAAATAAAGATTGATTGATCTTCACTTCCAACCGTATTATGATTATATTGAAATATCATAAGCAAACCGATTAGATTGATTAACATTATTTATTTATTTTTGTTGACACACAGCATAATACAGATTCATGCACAAATTGTTAGTTTTGAGATATAAAAAAATTCATTATTAATGTAGAACTTTACTTATCATGTTAAAACATTTTGTAGTAATCATTTAAGCTTCATCTCATTGATTTTTATCATTTAATCATAATCTGCATAAATAATTAAGCAAAGATAGGACATTAGTTAATGAATACAAGGATTTACTTTATTTTGGCAAAGCAGAACCTAGTTATTCAATAGAATACTTTACTTCAAAATTACAAAGAAAAATACATTTAATTAATAGAAGTATTTATTTTCTTTGGTAAGATAGTCCAATATTATTCCTAGTTTAAATCCCCTTATTTTAATTTTATTTAAGATAATTTTAAAGTAACAATGCAAAATCTTAATTTGTTCAGTAATTAGAATATTAATCTATGTTGTTGTTATAAACTTTTAGTTAGTAAATGAGTGATATTCAGCAAAATGCTGAATAAAAGATACTTTAGTAATCAGTTACTAAAAGTGTAAGGTCATATTTATTTTGTTTTTATTTTTGTATAAGTCTATCAGAAATCACTGATAGCTAAAGAGACATTTCTTTATAGTAAATAATAGGGACTTATTTAGTTCATTTAATGTTTCAAATAAAATGTTTACCAATCTATCAAAATGTTCTGATGAATGAAATATAGTAGATGTAAAAGTTAATGAATCATGTTGTATTATATCTTCTTGTATAACCTGTACTCAATAATATTAAATCCCTTTGGAATTTGTGTTCATAACAATAAAAGAAAAGTAAATGTTGATTTAACTATTTTCTAGTTGATTAATAAATATTTTGTTATCTAAATTTGTATTTGGAGTTTCTTCTATAACATTCATTCGTGTTTCACACTTCCACACATGCTTATACATTTATTTTATTTAATGTAACATAATTGTATTTTATTTAATTATAATAAATCTCTAGATATGATGATGTTGATTTCCTTGATTCAAACACTATATGAGATGCCAATTACCTACTGATCATTTTTAAAAGGGTTTTGTTATTTAATTTTTGTTTAGATGATGAATTGAAATCAAAATGTGCCCGATTTCTTTCATTATCTAACTGCAAGTATCTAATTAGGGTATTGTTTGGTTTATAATATTATTTTCATAGTGTTAAATAATAATTTGAGGTATAGAAATGTTAGATCAAGCCATACCATAAGTTAATTCCCTGAGATCTTCAATATATCATTTAGATTAGATAATAAATTCATTTAGCCAGATTAGAGTAGTGAGTAATTAAAATTTAGTAATGATAAGTTTAGTTTGAGTTTAGATCTAGTGAATTATACATTACAATTTCTAAAATATTATTTTTTTTTATTTTAGTTATTAGTTTAATTGTATAATATAGTAGAGGTTGTTCAGTGCATATGGATGATGGGAGGAGGTGAAATATAGAGTATTATTAGTTAATTTTAGCTGGTAGAATTTTACCAATTTAATTTTTGTCTAGCATAGAACTTAATAGATGTTTATTCCTATTAGTAATAATATTTTCTCCCACATCTAATGTACATTGTACACCTCATACACCTCTGTATCCCTCAACTGAGTTAGTTTTAGGTGAAAGCTTTAATTAAGAGCCTCATGAATAGATTTAGGTAAAGTTAAATAAATATTTTATTCTATGATCCATAGAATTGGCACCCCCGGGTAATTGTTAGTGTTGGTGATAGGTGTGAGGGGTTACAATATATATATATATATATATATATATATATAGTTATATATATATAAAGTAGGATATATATATATATATATATATATATATATAATCCTACTTTCCTATAATTCCAAGTTATATTTAATTTTTTTCAACATCAAAAATCTTTTAAATATGTGAATAGTTGAAAACATATTAAAAAGTTATTTTGATATTAAAGGTAATTGAAGAATAAATTGGAATAATGAAAAGGTAGACAGTATATATTAGCTTTGTAGTTAAAACTATTAGTAATGATTTCTAATTTAATTTTGACTAGTGATTTAATTGCAAAATGGTGTGCTTTATTACAATAGCTAATTTAGCTTTTCACACTCAAAATTATAGTGTGTCTTCCAGATGCACAATAACTATTAGTATGTATATATTGCATTGGAAACAAAACTTTATTAAGAAACAAGAAAATAGTTTTAACTGATTATTGACGTTCCATGTTTGATATTCTGTCTTCACAACTGACTAAAGTTGTAGTAAAATAAAAAAGGGTGAAATAACAGTCAAAATGCAAAAGTATGTAGTTCATTGTTAGATATAAGTGTTATTTATATTCGTGTACTTTTAACATTTAGATAAATTTAAAATATGATCTCCATACTATATTTAATTTTTAAATTGTTTTACAATTTTTTTAATTTCATAATATTAAACATAAAACAAAGGTAGCAGATTGTAGTCTGTAAATAATTATAATTGCAAATTAAAATTTAAATTTAACTTCTAAAATAACAGGTAAAACTAAAAAAACCCATCCTGTTTATTGAAAAGCAGCAGTGACTTATTATTTAGTATATATAAGACTGAGTCAAGTATTTTTCTCTCTTTCTTTTCTCTGCTGTATAAAAAGCTAATCATTAGCAGGATAACTAAGCAACCTAAGAACATGGGATGCATGGATGCAGAAAAATCAAAGGCCTGCAAAGTAGCTGATATTAAACACTGAGAAGCTGATTCCCATTTATTAAAACTATGAAAGCATTAAAATACAAATTAAAGATACTCTATATGTCTGTCTACAAGCATCTGTTACATATGCCATTGTTGCTGAATGTCCTATATGGTAAATGCTAGAGAAATCTTGCTCTGAGTAGTTAAATACACCTATCTCTGATTTGTTGTATAATAATCATCCATGGACTAATTACATTATACTCATGTGATAATTATCTTTAGATTGCTTGCAAACCTGAAAAATTCATTCAATACAAGACAAAGCATATACCAAAAGTTAAAACAAAAGAAAAGTAAATTAACGAATATCAAGAATTGAATTGACTGTGATAAAATACTGGTAAGATATCTTATTCAAATAACATTAATTAATTAATTAATTAAGGTCTTTCTAAATGTAAAAATAGACTGTAAATATTTTTGAATCATTTCATTTTATTGTTTCTTAATTGATATAATATCATTTTTTCACTTCTTCTGTATATGTATTGTTATTAAAACAGGAAAAACTCACTATATGTATTGCCACACACAGCAAACTAGAGTAATGAATAGATACCAGAAGGCTTGTGCATAAAATCCCCATCTAGTGCCTACTCATCCAATATCCCCAGACTAATTTCTGACTTGTGGCTTCTGGATGGTTGCATTAGATCCTAAGATCTAGATGCAGTGCTCTCAGATCCAAGGCTCCTCACTGATGAAGGCCACAAGGCAGAAACTAGTCTGAGGATTTTGGATGAGTAGGCACTAGATGGGGATTTTATTCACAAGCCTTTTGGCATCCATTGATTGCTCTAGCTTGCTATGTGTGGCAATATGTATAGTGAGTTTTTCCTGTTTTAATAACAGTTATAAGCAAGCATAAGAAATTGTGATCATGTGATGTTTATATGTATTGTTATTTGATTTTTGTCTTTTTGCTTACTTAAGAATTATTGAAAATAGTTTTAAAGAGTATATGGAAGACAAATGTGAAATCTTGATAATATTAATTGAAATTTAATATGTTTTAAAATCAGCAAGTTCTGTTCCACATTTATTTCTTACTAAATTAATTTTAGACATTGAAGAAAATAACTTTATCTTTTTTATTGCATTGCCAAATCCATATAATATTAATATCATTTACATTCTTTATTACTTTTACAATGCTTTTTAAACCATCAATAGTGGGCTGTTAAAAGCTTTGTAAAAGTAATAAAAATATAAATGATATTAATATTAAATAATAGTTAAATTAATTGTCTAGAAATTATAAATAAAAAATTTCAAATCACAACTTTAATAAAAAAAGAAAATGATAATTTGATATTTGAGGTATGGCTTGAGAATTAGTTTTGGGGAAATAGTTAACCCTGTTTCAAGCACAGTGTGTTAATTAACTTAATACTGATATCCAAATATAAACTATTAGAGGAGGGATAATTCTCACTACCTTCATTAATTCCAGCCTAAAATGAAGAAAATAACCAGGAAAAATAACTGTAGCTTTTCAATTTAATAATACATGTTTACAATTATTTAATTATAAAAAAACCTCTGTTTAATTATGTACTAAATTGTAAAATTCAAAATTATAGTTATTTAATTTTAGATATATTTATTACCATTAAAATGTCACCCAATATTAATCTTGTTCAAAAACTATACACTTGGAATTGGCTAAAAACAGGCACATAACTTGTTTGCAACGCAATTAAATGAGATTATGAAAGATTTACAATAATAATTTCATTAGTAAAATAAAATTATAGTTATATTGTATATTATTTGACTTTTTTCCTCTTCTCAAACATATATAGAAAAAGAAATGGTAGTTGAGGAGGGAGTGTACTGCTGCCATCAGATGGTGCTGCAACATCATCAACAACTGGCGTGAAACCTGCAAGTGATAAATTTATTTTCGAAAGTGGCTCAAAATTCAAAAATAAAAAAAAAAGTTACAAAAGTGGTTAAAAAGTCACAAATAAAAAAAAATTATGAAAGTGGCTAAAAATTGACAAGTAAAAAAAAATAGTTACGAAAGTGCCTAAAAATTGACAAGTAAAAAAAAAAAAAGTTACGAAAGTGGCTAAAAATTGACAAGTAAAAAAAAAAAAGTTACAAAAGTGGCTAAAAATTGACGAGTAAAAAAAAAAAAATACCAAAGTGGCTAAAATTTGACAAATAAAAAAAAAAGTGATGAAAGTGTCTGAAAATTGCCCAATAAAAAACAAAAGAACAAAATGCTATGAAATTCAAATAAAAAATAAAAAAAAGACATGAACACCCCCCCTAAACTCAATATTTCTTCATTTAAATTGAAAAATAAAAATGTCTGAGGATATATATATACACAAGAAATAGATCGTAAAAGAAAAAACAAGAAAATGGTAAGAAATCCTATAATAATTCAAATTTAAAAAATAAATAAGTCTATGATTAATACAAAAACAAACATGGCGGACAAAAGTGGCTCAAAATTCACAAATAAAATAAAAAAAACCAAATGCTATGAAATTGAACTAAAAAAATAAAAAAGCGATCAAAGTGTCTGAAAAATGACAAATAAAAAAAACAACAAAATGGTATGAAATTCAAATAAAAAAATGAAAAAACCATGCAATTACGAGAATCACCTATCCCTCCCCCCCAAATAAAAAATTCTTCACTTAAATTGAGAAATAAAAATGAGGATATATATATATTCAATAAATACATGGAAAAGTATGAATTATATGAAAAACAAACAAGAAAATGATGTAATATCCTATAATAATTAAAATCTAAAAAATAACTGAGTCCGTGATTGATCAAACAGCAAACATGGTGGACAAAAAAGTGGGAATTATTTACCTTTCAAGTAGCTGTCAATATTTGCAAATGATCAAATATAAAAGTAATGGTTATATAAGCTAAAAAGAATAGTACAGTACTATAAAATTCAAATTTAAAAATTCCATGAAAATAAGAGAAAGACCTCCCCCCCCCCCCCCCCCCTAACATCAAAATGTCTTCACTTAAATCAAAAAATAAAAATGACTGAAGATATATATATATATCCAAGAAATACATGGAAAGTATAAATTATATTAAAAACAAACAAGAAAATGATGTAATATCCTATAATAATTAAAATTTAAAAAATAAAGACATCTATGCTAATCGACAAAGAAACATGGTGGACAAACACGGCAAATTAAGGAGCTTTCAATATTTGCAAATGATCAGATTTAAATACAACGGTTATATAAGCTAAAAAGAATATTACTGGTTTAAAATTATGACATATCATCAAAAATAAGTCAAACGTAAAACATATCCACTACCCCCAATGAAGACTTTCTATCCAAAAATAGGTAACAAATTATTTAGCTATAAAGCAATTAACTGTTATCTGGCTTTCAAATTATGGCATATCTAAATTGATCAATAATATTTAACTAATTAAAAAGCAATACACAAAAAATAGTAATCAATGTAAAAAAGCAATACACAAAAAATAATTACCAAAGTCCTCCCAATCATTCGTAGTAGGCACTTGAATGTGTTCAGCTTAAAAATCCATTAAGAACATTATTTTGATTTAGAGTTCCCATTTTAAATAGTAACAGAAGATTAAGTAATGATGCTTATTTTGTTTTAAAAAGTACAGCAAAGATGTCCAATTTATGAAGCTTTTAACACAAGTGAATAGTAATACAAGATTAAGTAACGATGCTTATTTTTTTAAAAAAAAGTACAGCAAAGCTGGCCAAATTATGAAGCTTTTAACACAATTGAATAGCAATACAAGATTAAATAACGATGCTTATTTTGTTTTAAAAAGTACAGCAAAGATGTCCAAATTATGAAGCTTTTAACACAAGTGAATAGTAATACAAGATTAAGTAACGATGCTTATTTTGTTTAAAAAAGTACAGCAAAGATGTCCAAATTATGAAGCTTTTAACACAATTGAATAGTAATACAAGATTAAGTAACGATGGTTACAGCAAAGATGGCAGAAATTAGCAGATTATAGTTTAGAATTTAGATTGTTGGTATATTTATCGCTTGCAATATTACATCGAATATATCTTCACCATCATGCAAGCGTCACCACATGAATTCATCTAAATAAGAATCAAGATGATGTCAAGCAGTCCCCCTCTCTTGTTTATTGAGGCATTTCAAAAGCTCCCAAAATCTTTCTACATTTTGGGTATGTGCCCCAGTCGTAGGATCGACAAAATTGTACAAATGATTGACTTTGAAGTGTTGGAAAGCTGCAGCAGTCAATACATCCATTTTGTAGGCCTTCCAGCAGTCAGTATATATGGTGGATCCTGGTCCTATATATTGTTTAATGAGATCTAGAAGAACAGACGCTGTTCGATCTGGAATAGCAACAATGAAACACTCCTTCGTTTCTCTACATAAGCCACCAAATAACCACTGCTGGGGAAGAATTCTTCCCTGTTGATTTTTCCATTTACTGAACAAAGTTTCATCGACCTCTACAATTTTTCCTGGGCCTCAAATTTGGCAGGATGGGCAAGATAGCAGACTTTCTATACATGCTTCTCTTAAATACTGCTTCCACACAATGACAGTTTTCCTGTCCAAATCCAACTCATTTTTTCCCAATTGCATAGTCAATTGGTTTTTTCTCCAGTAATACATAATTCGGATGGCTGTAACAAATGACAATTTGCAACCTTCCAACCAGGTGACTTTCTGAAGTGCTATGCGACATTTACATGTCTTAATATTGCACTTCCATTCACATAAAGCTTCATTTCATGGCCAGATTTGCAAACTTTTTGAGAAGGCAGAACACTTTTATTTTGTAGGAACTCCACTGCTTCAAGTTCCGTCATCGGTAAATTCCAAACATTCATTATTTTGAATAAACAAAAAATGAATAACACGTAAAAAATGACACACGTAAATTTGAGCTGCTGGTAGTTTCAGAGCAGGATTGTGAAATGTTGTCTCAAAGTTTGCATATGTTTAATGTTGTATTCTTCTTCGTTAGAAAATAATCCTTGTTAACTTTGTCAAAAAATAAACATTATCCCAACAACTTGTATTTCAGTACAAAATAATTAACACCTCATAGTAGAACAAAGCAGGTATTTCAAAAGTCTAGTTCAGATTTGTTTTGATTAAATGTGTTTGCTTTGGAAATAATTTTTTTCATGTAAAACATCTACTACATCATATTTCATTTTGAAAGAACAAACTGATTTAATAGATTATGGTGTGATAACTGATTTAATATATTACGGTGCGTTTATATTTAAATAATATATGTATATAGATATAATTCAGTATTTTCCTAAGAATCTGATATATGATGAAATGTTTAGGATACTATTAACCAGTTTCTAGCTTTTGCAAGGGCGTTAAATAGTAATTGTAAAAATAAATTTAGTTTAGAGTCAGCGCCATTTTTCATTTCATTTTGGGAGATAGCTAATGGAGTACGCAAATGGATTTATATTCTGCAAGTAATCTTTTTTCTATGGCATGTCACTCTTTGTATTTTCAAAATGAAATGTGATGTTATTTTGGTATACCATTATTTTCACATGAAAAACAATTTCTTGAAACAAAAGTAACTGCACAAATCCACGTACATACTATAAATGAAGGAAGACATTGGTAATTATTTTTTGTGTATTGATTTTTAATTATTAAATATTATTAATGAATTTACATATGCCCTAATTTCAAAGCCAGGAAAAAATTAATTGCTTTACAGCTAAATAATTTGATGTTGAAAGTACTTTTATTTTAAAAGTATTTAGATATTGTTTGAAAATCTATGCAGACTTCATTTGTCAATTAATGCTATTTGGTGAGAAGGGGGGATTTACATTTGTAATTAGACATCTCGTACTAAAAAAAAAAAAAGGAATTGGCAACTTTGTTTAACTATAATGTAATAAAGTATGCATTTATATATAATTATCAGTGTCCACAGAAAATGCTACTAAATTATAGAAAATAGTTTTTGTCCAAATGCTGAGAATCATTTATTGGGATATTATATATGCTATATTTGAATCTGCAACTTTTTAAATAACTTTTGCTACTAGTTTCAATGTCTTGTGTTAAATAATTTTTTTAATCTGCTGTTATTCATTTGGAGATCGGCTTTGAGTACAGTGCTATAATTATCATTAAAGAAGAGTTGTAAATGAGGCAGAAAGATGAAGATCAAGTCATCATAGTATAAATGGTCGAAATGCTCAAAATCATTTATTGGCTCCGAGCAAAAAAGGTTGGCAATATTTCTATAAATATATTTTTAAAACTCTATTTTAATATTCTTAATTATTTAAATTCTTGTTAATTAAAATAACATCTTGTAACATTTTTGCCAATAAATATAATAATTTGTTCTGTAACTGTATTTGATGATTATTTTAAACTACCTTTTAAACTTTCTATTTTAAACTTGCTAATATATTTAATTACTTACTATTTATTACTCTGTATTTAAGTGTTGTGACTTCTTATTTGCAAATAGTCTTTTTATTTTTTAAGTATTAAATGTATATTTTTGAAAAGTTACTCAGTAATTTTTATGCGGGAGGGGGGGGAGAGTTTATCTCTTAGTAATACACCAAATTCTATATTTTCATTTTAATTATTTTTGATCGTATTCTTGATGCAATTTGAGAAATAGATTCTCATGTAATATTCTTTTTAGCTTATATAACCATTGCATTTAAATCTGATCGTTTGCAAATATTGAAAGCTCCTTAATTTGCCGTGTTTGTCCACCATGTTTCTTTGTCGATTAGCATAGATTTCTTTATTTTTTAAATTTTAATTATTATAGGATATTACATCATTTCCTTGTTTGTTTTTAATATAATTTATACTTTCCATGTATTTCTTGGATATATATATATATCTTCAGTCATTTTTATTTTTCGATTTAAGTGAAGACATTTTGATGTTAGGGGGGGGGGAGGTCTTTCTCTTATTTTCATGGAATTTTTAAATTTGAATTTTATAGTACTGTACTATTCTTTTTAGCTTATATAACCATTGTTTTTATATCTGATCGTTTGCAAATATTGACAGCTACTTAAAATGTTGAAAGGTAAATAATACCCGCTTTTTTGTCTGCCATGTTTGCTGTTTGATCAATCACGGACTCAGTTATTTTTTAAATTTTAATTATTATAGGATATTACATCATTTTCTTGTTTGTTTTTAATATAATTTATACTTTTCCATGTACTTCTTGGATATATATATCCTCAATCATTTTTATTTCTCAATTTAAGTGAAGAATTTTTTATTTGGGGGGAGGGGTAGGTGATTCTCATAATTGGATGGTTTTTTCATTTTTTTTATTTGAATTTCATACCATTTTGTTGTTTCTTTTATTTGTCATTTTTCAGACACTTTGATCGCTTTTTTATTTTTTTAGTTCAATTTCATAGCATTTGGTTTTTTTTATTTTATTTGTGAATTTTGAGCCACTTTCGTTCACTATGTTTGTTTTTGTATTAGTCACGGACTTATTTCTTACCATTTTCTTGTTTTTTCTTTTACGATCTATTTCTTGTGTATATATATATCCTCAGACATTTTTATTTTTCAATTTAAATGAAGAAATATTGAGTTTAGGGGGGGTGTTCATGTCTTTTTTTTATTTTTTATTTGAATTTCATAGCATTTTGTTCTTTTGTTTTTTAATTGGGCAATTTTCAGACACTTTCATCACTTTTTTTTTTATTTGTCAAATTTTAGCCACTTTGGTATTTTTTTTTTTACTTGTCAATTTTTAGCTACTTTCATAACTTTTTTTTTTTACTTGTCAATTTTTAGCCACTTTCGTAACTATTTTTTTTTACTTGTCAATTTTTTAGCCACTTTTGTATTTTTTTTTTTTATTTGTGACTTTTTAACCACTTTTGTAACTTTTTTTTTTATTTTTGAATTTTGAGCCACTTTCAAAAATAAATTTATCACTTGCAGGTTTCAGGCCGGTTGTTGATGATGTCACAGTGCCATCTGATGGCAGCAGTACACTCCCTCTTCAACTACCAAAGAAACAGATAAATTTGAAAATGATAAAATGAAAAAATGATTTTTTTTAATAACTTGGATTATATAGACAATTTTCTAAAAATAATTATTAATGTTAGTAAAGAAATAGATTAAAGTTACTAAATTTGAAATAGATTGATGGATAAAATATATGGTAAAATATAGATAACTGAGAATGGATTAAGCAATTGTAATAACAGAAAAAGAAAAAAAAGAGCAATAGAGGCAATGGGCAGATGTACTATTCATCTGTATCGGTATAAAAACATAATAAATAGAATGATTTATAATGCTAACATATTTCAAAAGTTAAAAGCTAACTGAAGAAAGTGAATTTATAAAAAAGGTAATAAAAACTCGTGAAATAAAAATTTAAGATAAAACAAAAAGTATCAGTCACATAAGATAATGCATATGTTAAAAGAATTTAATATGAGATGGATAAAGCTAAAATCAACTTCAAACAGAGATGAACTGGCCAAAGAAAATAAAGATAGCCAAAGCCAGCATCAAATGGAAATGGTCCATATAATATATAATAGTCAAAAATAAAGATAGTCATAGCCTGCTTCAGAGATAGTCTATAAAATGAATGGCATGGCCAAAAGAGATAAAGAATAACTAGGGTCAGTTTGAGAAGGAAATTAATACTATGGCCAAATAGTTATCTATAAGAGAGTGGATAATAGCTTAGTAAACCTAAATAAAAAGATTGACAAAATTAGTGAGGAGATGAAGAAAAATAAAAATGAGAATGATAAAAAATTTGAACCAGTAGAAAAACGTTTCCAGGATATTGTAAAAGAAATGCAGAGTGAAAACTAAGAAGCATTGATAAAAGTGCAAGAGGAAGAAATAGGAGCAAGATGAACTAATGGCTAATTACAGATGTCAGAGTAAAATAAAAAAAAGTGATGGGTGAAGGAATTTGGGTAAGAGTGATTCTAAGAATGAAATACATAGTATTCAAACCAAATGTGAGGATAAAAGAGCAACAGGATGACTCTTTAATTCCGCAAGGCATGTTTTATCTCTTTAGAGAGGAGAGAGAGAACAAAATCAACTTTAATTAATTAAAAACAGCATTTCTTATTTTTAAAATGATAAAGATATAGGTAAATAAAATTATTGAAGAGGAAGAAAATAATTTATTTATTTTCTTGTTTTTTATATACTTTAACACAGCTGTCTTAATAAACATTAATTACATATATTCTTATTGTTTAAAATGTATGAAATTTGTCATATTATCATTTAATGAACGACACTCTTTTAATGAGTTTAATAATTGCAATTCAAAGTCAAACATAAGAAAAAATAATTATTCTCACTTATTTATTAAGTATAAATTATTATTATTCTATTTTATCCTGAGTACAGTTAAGACTATTGTCCTACTTCTCCCAACTATCATTAATCTTTCTTTTAATACCTAATTTGACCAGAATTGGTCGATGTCTACCATATTATAATATATATATATATTCAAACAGTATTATTATCTCAAGTGCTTTTTTTATCTTATTTCAATGTTGTTCTAACCATCTGTCAACTTAGAAGTTAGACAAATCTCTTTCACTCTGGATGCATTTTTGAAAAACACAGTTCACTTTTTTCAAATGAGTAGAGCATATATAACTCATATTATAATTTTATATTCATACATATATATACACTTTTTTAGATATACTTTTAAATTGATATATATATATATACATATATCAAACTTCTATTTCATCCTAATTTCCTGAAATATATGCCCAAAGATAAAAAAAAAAAAAAAAAAGATTGCCCCAAAAAGCTTGTGCTGAATCAGCACTCATCAGTTGGCCCAGATTACTATCTCCTACCCATATTTTCATCATTTGTTTAGGATTTCATAGATAGCATTTTACTATAGTTTGATTACAAGTGTCAAACTTTCTGCAGTCACAACTTTACCACAAGCCATTTTATAGAATTATGATAACGATTATTATTGATCATTCATTAAACTAAAAATTATATTTTGCCCAAATATAATTTTTAATTCTCACAATTAATAATATGTGTGTAATGTTATAGAGACATCTATACCTGAGTTTCCTTGCCTATGTTGACAATTTTGATAATTTTCACTATACCATTATTATGCAAGGCAGGAACTGGATTAGTTTAATATATATGCCAAGAGAGAAAAAGTTCTTCAAAGATATTTTTGCACTAGTTATTAATTTGAAAGTCAACTTATAAAATATGCACATCTATGCTGGCATTAATATGTTGTCTGTCAAAGAGAATACTTTCAGGATATTGCATAGCATGCATTCTAGCCAATGTACATTTTTATTGCTAAATATGGATAAATTCTTATCAAATTTAAGGAAACAATTAATACTAAGTTATGTAAATAAGAATATACATCAGAAAATTATATATTTATTTGTAAATATTAAAAGAGAAAAAACAGTTGCAAATCAGCAATTGCTACATGTGGGGCATATTCATCAAATGAACTTTCTTCCATTAAGATAAAAAAAAATATTTTTTTATTATTATTATAAATGACTAATAAATAAATTGATTATTTATTGTAACATACATAATTTGATGAGTTATTTTAAAATTCTAGCAAAAATAGTAAATAAAAAAAATTAAAAATAATCAAGCACTGCATGATAATTAGTAACTAGATTCCACAACATTGCACTGCGGAGAAAACAAGAAAAACTAAAAAAAAATTGAACTAGTTTAAATATGATATATAAAAGACCTTTTTATGGATAAATCAATAAATAAATAAATTATGGTACTGTTTTGGTAGATGCTTTAAGACATATTTGACACTAGAGTTAGCCATCAAATCATTGCCGTCACAAGCAAGTGATAAACAACTTTACACATCTCATCAAACGTGTAAACAAAATGTTCTGGATATTTTGTCCAATGTTAATAAAAAAAATTTCAAGTTTTATTAAAGGTTTAAAAAATACAAAGTATAATTACTATTAAAAAAAATATTAAAATCGAAATAATTTTAGATATTTTTTTGAAAATATCTCTAAACTGTTATGGATATTTTGGTAAATGGTTTTTTTTAATGTGTGTGTCAAATGCGTTGACCGGGAAGCGAACCTGAGCCAGCTGCTTGGAAGGCAGTTATGCTAATCACTAGACCACCAATGCTTGACTATTTAGTTTTATTGTTCATTTTTCAACAGTAAATAGATATAATATTACCTGTAATTAGCCAATATTATAACCAAAACATTACAGATATTTTGTTAATTGCATAAAAAAAAATTCAAAATTATTAAAAAAATTTTTTTTTTCAAATTTTATTAAAACTATGGTGGCAAAATAGTAATGTAGTAAAAATGGGTAAAAATGTGGCTCTATAATACAAAAAAAATCCATTTATTTAGAATTTAGCAAATATTAAAATTAATGTTACAAAGTATGTGACTAAACTAAAATAAAAATAAATAAAGCAACATGCATTTAAATGAAAGCATGGTGGCAGAATACTTGCCTTAATTAATGCAAACAATAATTAATAATAGAGCTACATAATACATGCAAAAAACATTTAGAGTTTAGAAAATATTAAAATTAATTTTACAATTAACAAATAAAAGATTAAAACAAGTTTCAAATACATAAAAGAACATTTACAGTTTAACAAGTATTAAAATTGAAATTCATTTTACTATTAATTAAGAATATATTATAGCAGTCAGTCAATAGAAGGACTCTTACACTATCTGCTGTTGATCACCAGACCATTTGAACCTGGAAAATTTATAATATAGGCAAATACTTCCTATTAAGATTCTATTTTTATTCGACCAATGGAGTAGCTGAGATTTAAAATCTAAATTCCTAAACATATTTCAAATAAAGAATAAAGATAATAAAATAAGCCATTGCCAGTAATTATCACACAAACATTTATTTAAGCACATACATGAATTTGAGGAATTAGTTTAACATTGCTTTAGATTTTATTATTATTATTATCATTATTTTTAAACTTAAATTCTGTTATTTTAGTAAGTTCACACAGATGGATATTTTATACACTAATATTTTGATAAACATAAATACACTACATAGAATATGCATTTATATACTGTTCTTTTTAACTCCAGGCTATAAGTTTGGGTCCAAACCAACAGCAGTTTATTGATATACTGATGTGTTCAATGCAAAATGAGGATGTTAGCATACAAAAAACCATGCTGACAAGAATGTGAATTTGTAGCATGATATCATTTAAAAAAAAGAATGACTCTCATCCAGTACATGAATGTGCAGCTGTCTGGCAAGGTAATTATTTGGAGAAAATATATATTAGGCATGCTCTATAATGGGGGATTGTGGTCTTGGCCATCTTACTATCACCACCCAGAGCCTAAGGAGATCAATGGTGCAGGGAATACATTTACATCCATTGGCAACATGATGGAAACACTTTTGGCCATGCGTTCAATTGGGTATAGTGCCTTGATGCTAATGTGGTACAAGGAAATGAGAAGCCAATGCATCTCCCCACATCACATTGACATAAAACACCTATATATCCATCCACCAGCAGCGATTCAACTATGAGACAAATAGTCTGAAATTAACCCACTTAAACTAACATAATCTTACAAATCTATGCAGCCATTTATGCACATTTTTAAATTATTAGTCTAAAAGAAAATTGATAATTTGGTTATTAAACAAAACAACAAAGCATAAAATAAATTATAACATAAAAGTAAAAAATGGAAATGATTGATTATGAAACATATTGAAAGAATATGACTAATTTAAATTTACATTCAATCAGATAAGAAATTTTTTTTAGAGGTTTACGTATTTGAAAAAGTTCTTAATTATTTTAAATTTGTATGGTTTCTATTTCATAATTTAGATAAACAAAAGTTAATACCTTCCACAGTAGATTTGAAGTCCATCTTGTCTGTGATGTGTTGCACCCATCCAACTGAAGTTCATTTAATATTTATATCATTTCTGGGAAGACCAGTCCATTGTTTGTTGCTTTTAGTAATCATCAATTTGGAGGCTGCCTCAGCTGATACATAACAGAAAAATTAATTCATTATAAGACCTATATATTTCAGGGTCTGCAATGCAGTTCAAGAGTCAACAATTACTTCATTTTCTAAGTGAGTAAAGAGGCTGGATTAATTTGATATTTCCATCTTTTATAATTTTTGGCCTCTCTTATCACAAACTCTCCGGATCGATCGCACATGATGTTTTTTTTTTGCTTTCTTATTGTTCCTGATGTTTTCTTTTTGGCCCATGCTTGGCTTGGTGCTTGCATTGGTCAATCTGCTTCAGAGTGGGAAACACAATCTTTAATTTTTATCTCTTACCTGACTTTTACATTACAAAGTGCCCAACAGCTCATTCACTTTAGATTCAATTAATAGAATAATCATTTCCATTCTCTAAGATTTAAACATGATTTTTAAATTGAAACTAATTAACAGTTTTCTTTTTCATTACTTTTAAACAAAAAATATTAATCTTTAGTTTTAGATCTTTTTTTTTTTTACATAATTTTTTTTTAAATAATCATTTTTTAAAATAGTTTTCCATCTGTGCGATTATATATTTATGTTAAAATAACTATTTTAATTTTCTTTTACATTTTTAATAAGTCAATTTTATTTATGATTATTTTCTCCTTTTATTTTAATTATAAAATAATGTAATGGCATATGTATTCCGTTACAATATAAAATTTCAAATTTTATCAAAAGTATATATAACTGCTTATGCAGAAAAATAATTAGGTGGCAAAATTCATGTTGTTGATATTACCTAAAAAATTAGAAAGTCTGGGCCTCAAGTATCCTTATGTTTTGAAATAAAAGGGGCAAAAATATTTGCTAAGATTTTGTTCAATCTTTTGACTTTGTGATCGAATGGGAAAAAAATATAGCTTTGTACATATGTATTGAAAATGAAAGTGGTTTAAAAAAATTAAAATGTATTTTGTCAAACAATTAATAAAATTTTGACTTTTTAAAAGATGAATTTAAGTATGCCTATCTATCCACTCACCTATCTATCTATCTGTTTGTCTTCGTCTGTTTATCTATTTATCTATCATATCCATTAAATGTATCTATTCATTCATCAATATATACTTATTATTAATCTATTTGCCCAATTATACGCATACATATTTCTGTCTATATACCCATTCATCTGTTTATCAATCTACCTACCATCCACCCTTACTATCCATTTCTCTATCTATTTGTTTAATTCTCTATTTATGTATCCAACTTTCCCATCAATTCATTCAACCTATGTATTTCTCTATCTATCTATTTATCCCTTCTATATATTTTTTATCTATTTATTTATTTATATCTATACCCTGACCCCTTCTATCTATCTATATATTCCATCCATCTATTTTATCTCTTTATCTGCTTACCCCTCTCTATCTACCTCCACCTACCCATCCATTTTAACTACCTGCTTACCCCTTTATCTGTAATATCTACTTATCTATATATCTATCCTGTCTGACTTTCTATTTGTCTGTCTATCCAACTATTCATTTAACTATCCATTTATCTATTTTTCTACCTGTTTGTCTATCTAATTGTCCGTTTAATATCTACTGATCCATTAATCTATTTTTTTATATCTGTATCTATAAATCTGTCTTTTTTCTGTCTGACTTTCTATCTGTTTAACCACTCATCTATTCACCTAACTATCTACTTACCTATCTATCCATCCAATCATCCATTAATCTATCTCTTCATCCATCAATATAACCATTTATCTAGATAGATATATAGATAAGGAACTAATCAGATATAAATAGATGGATAAATGGATGGATGGATATATAAATAAAAAAGATATATATAGATAAAAAAATAGGTAGATGGATGAATAGACAGATAGATGGCTAGATGTAAAGATTGATGGGTAAATAGATGGGAGTAAATAGATATGTGAATGGATGAAAATATAAATACACAGATATAAATAGATAGAAGATAGATAGACAAATGGATTGATGAATTGATAAGTAGATGTGGATAGATGGATGTATAGATAGATGAAAGGTTAGATAGAGATACACTGATGGATGGATGGATAGATAGATAGATAGATAGATAGATAGATAGATAGATAGATAGATAGATAGATAGATAGATAGATAGATAGATGGATGGATAGATAGATAGATAGATAGATAGATAGATAGATAGATAGATAGATAGATAGATAGATAGATAGATAGATAGATAGATAGATAGATAGATAGATAGATAGATAGATAGATAGATAGATAGATAGATAGATAGATAAATAGATAGATAGATAGACAGACTTAGAAAGACAAACAAATAGATGGGTGCGTATGTAAATAGATAGACATAAATACACAGAAAGGCAAATAGATATATAGATGGGTGGTGGGTAGATATGTAAATGTAGAGAAAAATAGACAGATAGATGAATATAGAGAGACATACATAAATACATCTATAAAATCAAACTTTTATTGTTTGAAAAACAATTTTTTTAATTTTAATTTTTTTTTTTTTACAACATTCATTTTCAAGATCTGAGTGCAAAACTTTTTATTTTTTTCCGGTCTGATATCAGAAGATCAAAGGATTTAATGAAACCCTAGAAATTTTTTCTTCCTTTTTCTTCATAGCACGAGAACGTCTGTAATATATCCTTTTTTTATTTTTTCAGGTAATATCAACAACATAAATATTTCTCACAGAATTATTTTCGCATAATCAGTTATGTATATTTTAAATAAAATTTAAAATTTGCTTCAATCTTTTATTTGTTAATTACAAAATTAATTTTAAACCCAGATTCTCAACCTACTTTCAGTCATTCACTTTATCTAATATAGCAATACACATAACCACATACATGTGAGAAAGATAAATGATCTCCAATATGTTTCTTCCATGCCGAACCAGCATTCACCAATTGGTCCAGATCATCATCTTCCACACACACACACACATATATATATATACATAATCAGTGCTTGGTTTTATATTAAGATAGCAAATGTACAAACTTTACTGGACATGCTTCAATCCTCTCCAATTTTTTAGCCATCCATATCATTAAAAATCAGATGATGGAATGCTCTAAGGCCTTGGTGATTGCCAATACTCAGAGCCCTTGTTGATGTATATATACTATATTTGGATTTAAATATATTCTACCTATCCCTCTTCTGTGTATTTAAATTGACATATTAAGATCTTGCATATAAGGGATCAGAATGATTTAAGATCAACAATAATAATGGCAATCAGCAAGGGCTTAGAGCATTCCATCATCTGATTTTTAATATGGATGGCTAAAGAATTGGAGAGTGGGGAGAATTAAAACCTGTCCATTAAAGATTGCATATTTTCTATCTTAACATAAAACTGAATACTGAGTGTATATATGTTGGGATGATGATGTAAACCAACTAATGAGTGCTGGTTCAGCATGAAATATATATATTGGAGATAATTACCTCTTTCTCACATGTTGTAACAGTCAGAAAACGTGTGACTCATAAACATAGTGCAGAATTCGACCACCATACAGAACAGCAGCACCATCGATTAGCGAAGCCACCCAGGGTACTGAGTTCGAACATAGTTTATCGGTTCCACAATACAATCCACGAAACAATGCATCTGATGCGACATTAGTAAATATTTCCTTAGGCATGGTGGTCAGGGATATGCAAGAGATTCATGATTTTATTCTCGAGTTAGCCAATAATCAAACTAATATTAATTAAACATTCATATTTACATAATCGAGGAAATATTATATAGAATGGGTATCAAATAAGTGAAACGTAACTGCAGACGTATAGTTTAAAATTATTTATTAACACATTTTAATAAGATCATTTACTAACAATATTTATGGATTCAAAGCTTCAGTAGCGGAATTTGCAACATGATTATATTTTAAAGAATACATTTATTTATTTAGACATTATTTTATATTGAGGATTTCAGTAGCGGTATTTCCGATACTGAAATGTTTACAAAAGGAATACATTTATTTGAAGGCGTAATCTAGCTACCTAAAATTCTCGAGTGAGTATTTCTAATGCATGCCTGGAGGGATTTATACCTTTGCAATGCAAGAGTCTAAAGTATGGGTTATAAGAGTAATGGCAGACATATATTTATTTAATTAAAATATTTATTTATAACTAAGGGCAAACATTTATTTGAAAGTGAATTATGAAGATAATGCAGAGGTGGAGTGATATATAGAATAATAGAATTGAGCAAAGGAACACGTGGTATGCTTTAGAAAGGTGATATGGAATGGCAGTATATTGAAACTGCAATGCCGCAAATGGGTTTATAAGAATGTCAGGCTGGTCTCTGCCACGGCCCGACGAAGTAAGATGTCACATAAGCATAACCAGGGACAAGCGGTACGTGGCGCAATTTGCCGGCTGGCTGCATGACATTGTCAAATCCTACGGGAGCACCCATTAAGCCCGCTTGTGTAGGACGACTGGGGTTAATTTCAACCCTGAAGAATCCGGAAATTTCACGGTGGAATGGGTCATCGCGTCTCTAAAATGTAACACATGTATACTGTATAAACGGTTATGATGAGATTTAAGTAGATTTCTGACTTGGCCCTACATTACCGACATTTACTCAAGAACTCTGGCGACTCTCAAAGAAATGGGATTTTCTAGAATTATTCATTAGATTTAATCAATACAATATATATAAACTGGGAGTTATTACAACTAATATGCCAGCCATTTGCGAAGTAGTAGACCCTGCATTACAATAATGATGCACTGAATGCGTGTCGATTTATATGAAGTTATTTAGGAAAGTAAATATTAATGAAAATTGGACACGCATTCATTGTTTTAAGCGATCATAGATTTAAACTTTGAAATTTGAGACGATTATGAGCATGCAATATTTAAATAATAACTATAGATAGAAATGTAGATTATAGAAATATGCACCCAAGATAGAATGAGGTAAGCTAGATTAGTAGAGAAATTTACACATTAAGTTAATTATTCAGTTTTAGCTATACATATGGTAGTTTTTACATTTTATAATTTAGATAAGTATTATGAAGAAGAGCTATAGCATATTATTAGAGTACTCTAGAGTTTGAACACAGACAGGTACCTGTTTTATAAGAAGTTTTCTGATTCCATTAGCTTAGCAGCAAAAAGTTCACGAGTGGCAAGTTTCTTGTATTTAGATATTTCATTGAATCTCATAGCAGCAGCAGCTTTTTCATTTATTTCAGGCAGCAGATCTTCATGGTTAATTTATGACGGGCAATGGAAAGTTCAGCATCCGACAGGCCATCTCCCAATGGAGAATAATCTAGGTGCTTTACTCGGTCATACCTTGGCAGGAACAAATTATTTTATATTTTGGAGACTCTCAGTGATCGAGAGCAAAGCTAAACTTTTAGTGAATGTCTCCAGCAAGTCTAAGATGGCCTCTTTTTTTATCTTGATCTTTCACATTTTTGTTAAGATATTTTTAGGTTCTACTTAATCTGCCCTGAGGATAATCAATGCATTTTGTTGGTTTTTAATTAAAGAAAGCTGCCGTTCTATTGTTTACATTTTACATTTACTAATTAATTTTGGGGAATTTTTCTTTAATTAATCTATTATCTATCACTGACCGATGCTTTTAAATTTCAAAAACAAAAAGGGAACATAAGATTATTTTAACTTTTAATTAAATATTACATCAGATATTTTTAGAATTATTATTAAACGAAATTTAAACAAAGCAATAAATACGAACTTTATAATCCAAAATAAATGATTAAAATTATACAAAATTATATAACTAAAAGAAACCTAAATTATATTATTTTATCCCTATTTATTGCGTTTAATTTGAGATCGAAATGTGTGCATGTTTATGCTGAATTCTACATATATTTATACATTTTTAATATTGTTACACACACAATTCGATATCAAAAAGTTTAAATTTGGGCGGGATAGACCGGTCAGTGAGAGACGACAGAAAAAGGTGAAACTTAAGATTCGAATACGAATCTTACTGTTTCATTTCCCCGTACTTCCAGTGAACAATTAAGGGAAAACAAAGGAGGCAAGAAAGAGAAAAAAAAATTTTACATTACATAATTTAAAGACGAAAACGTTATTATTGTTTTTACAGATATATTGAAATAGAAAGCAGAGATTACATGAAGCAACGAACAATTAATATACCCGGATCTAGAATTTAGTTTAATTAAAATGGCCTAATTTGGCCGTGTCTGGTAGAAATCATAGTAATGTTAGTTAAACTGAATATATATATAAAACAAAATTCTTAGAATAGGATTAGTTAGTATAATATAAAAAAATTTTTTTAGTAGTAATAGTAATTAAAACAACAATATATATAATCTGATTAAGTTAAATAATTTTACTTTTGGGAAATGTATGTATTCAAGCGCTGTTAATACAAATAGCTAACTAAAATATTAAAACAGCTGAGCGCTTTCAAAGGATCTTGCCTTCATAATCATAGCTTGCTTACGTTTAAATTTATGCAAATATGCTAATTCCATCTTTTTGATAGAGAAAAACATGTGTCCTTCCTGTTTATGGCATCGCTGTTGCGAGAGATAAATAAAGCCTCTTTGATCTTTCTTTTGAGGTCATGTCTCTCTCTACATATGATGGTAGGATTGTCCGGAATGCACTCGTGGTGACTTGTGCACTGGTGCTGATAAAAAACTGAATAAGTAGAAGGATCGTTGCGAGCTCTATTGTACGAATACTTGTGCTGTGCCAATCGTGTGGCCAAAGATGCTCTGCTTTCCCCATAATATGTGCCTTTGCAATAGTTATTTGGACAAGCAATGTTATATACTGTATGGGGGGTCTATAACAGTGGAGTTTGATCTTTGGTATTGTTAATTAGATTGTTAGAATTTGGAGGGGTTCGAAAACAGAGCTGATATTTGTTGTTAAGGATGGAATGTAGTTTCTTGTGTAAATTGGGTATGTATGGAAGTAATAATCTGGGTTTATCCTGTGTGGCGTGAGAGTTGAGAGGTTTATTCTGAATGTGTGAGATTTTTTTGTTGATGATGGATTGTCTGAAGCCTAAATTCAGTAGATCATTTCTATATTCTGCTACATTTGTTTTTGCATCTGCCTCGATTTTACACAACACTCTGTTTCTATGCAAAAAAGATGCTAGACCCGATCGTTTATGTGCTGTGGGTGTGTGAGATTGGGGGTGTGTATGGCATCTGATTTCCAACGGTTTGATGGCCATGCTATAATGGCAGTGGTTATTTTCTCTTTTTATTTTGACATCAAGGTATTTGACTTGTTGGTGAGTGTCTTTAGTTGTGACATTAACAATTAATGCTGTGTTGGCTTCTAATTCGGTTTTGATCTGTGTAATGATCTCGGGGGTGGCAGCAATGAACAGGTCATCCACATATCTAGTGTATGCTAGAAGGCATGGTGGGTTTAGACTAGGTATGATTTTTTTCTCATAATAGTTTAGGAAGATGCTGGTGACTACACCACTCAGTGGTAGTCCCATAGGCCAGCCTTGTTTCATGGAGAAGCACTGGTTTCTGAAGAATGCCACGATGTTGCGGTCCAACTAACATTGAGCTATTTTTTGTGTCAAAAGTTCATTTCTGACTATTTGGATCGATGTGTTTCTATTGACAGAGCCATACAATTCGGAAACGTCCATAGTGGCCAGTTTAATGTTTGGGTTTAATTGTAAATCTTTGATGGAGGAAATGAACTGTGCAGATGACTTGATGGTGTATATTCCAAAGCCTAACATTTGGATGAGTTTTTTGTTCACCCACTTGGCTGTCTTTGCATAGTGTACTCCACTGAAATCTAGCATTAATCGGACCGGTGTGTTGTCTTTATGCATTTTGGCACTTCCAAAAATCCTGGGTGGCACTGATGATGATGGGTATAGACTGTAATATTCTGCTTTTGTGAAAGCTTTGTTGCAATGTTTTTTAAGAATGGATGAAATGAATTTGTCTCTATTGTTAGCAATACTGAACTGATCAATTTTCTGAAATTGTAACTTATCAATCTGTGTGTTAATCTTGTCAATATATTCCTGGGTGTGCATCAACACAAATCTGTTTCCCTTGTCTTCATGCATGCATGTGATTCTTTCTAACTCAAAGAATTGCTTGGTTGTTTTTACTTTTATGTCCCACTGTTTGGTATTTGGTTTTAAAGCCGTGTGTCTCATTGCTGTGTTGATCTGTGCTATATATTCATCCTTTTGCGGATCTTGCATGAGTCCAGCCTCTATGTCCGCTATTAATTCCATGTCCGGTTGTTTCCATGTCCCTCCGACGAATCTGGGGCCTTTTGCTAGCACATCTTTTACTTCTTTAGGGAGTATTGTTTGAGTTAGGTTCACGAATGTTTGCTTGTTGTCGTCGGGGATGGTTATGCCTTGCTTGTGCGCTAGAAATGCAAATTTCTTGTGGTATTTAACTGCCAATTTCCTATCCAACTTAGTGCAGTGATGGATGACGAGTGGGTCTTTGGGAAAATGTGTCAAAATTCTACGGCTCCTTTTGCTCTGTTTCTTCAAAGCCCTCTGGCAACCTCTGATAACAAGATCTAAAAGATGTTTTCTCATTTGCCAGTAAATGCTGTTATAGTTGTACACTGCTCGATTGAGATTGAAGCTGCAAAATCTAGGAAATACATGGAATTGTTTGCATCTTTTTAAGAAAATAATTCTTTGTTGTAGTTTGCAAATCGACAAGCTGATTTTTAATATCTGCCTGTCAGCAACTTGTTTCTCCATGCATGTAATAATCCGATTAAGTTAAATAATTTTACTTTTGGGAAATGTATGTATTCAAGCACAAGTGCATGTGCGGCGCAACTGCTCCCAAAAGCTGTTAATACAAATACAAATAGCTAACTAAAATATTAAAACAGCTGAGCACTTTCAAAGGATCTTGCCTTCATAATCATAGCTTGCTTATGTTTAAATTTATACAAATATGCTAATTCCATCTTTTTGATAGAGAAAAACACGTGTCCTTCCTGTTTATGGCATCGCTGTCCCGAGAGATAAATAAAGCCTCTTTGATCTTTCTTTTGAGGTCATGTCTCTCTCTACATACGATGGTAGGATTGTCCGGAATGCACTCATGGTGACTTGTGCACTGGTGCTGATAAAAAACTGAATAAGTAGAAGGATCGTTGCAAGCTCTATTGTACGAATACTTGTGCTGTGCCAATCGTGTGGCCAAAGATGCTCTGCTTTCCCCATAATATGTGCCTTTGCAATAGTTATTTGGACAAGCAATGTTATATACTGTATGGGGTGTCTGTAACAGTGGAGTTTGATCAAAGAGGCTTTATTTATCTCTCACGACAGCGATGCCATAAACAGGAAGAACGTGTTTTTCTCTATCAAAAAGATGGAATTAGCATATTTGCATAAATTTAAACGTAAGCAAGTTATGATTATGAAGGCAAGATCCTTTGAAAGCGCTCAGCTGTTTTAATATTTTAGTTAGCTATTTGTATTTGTATTAACAGCTTTTGGGAGCAGTTGCGCCGCACACGCACTTGTGCTTGAACAATATATATAATAAAATTTCTATCTAAAATCCTATTTGACTAAAGTACAATCCATTCAACCAAGTTCATTATATCAAGTTCATTTTACTATTTTCATATACGTTTAATCCGTCCTAATAGTCTAATATTTTTACAACCCCGGGTCCGGTGGATAATACCTACGTGGTTTGAGATTACGGGCATTGTATGTCCCTTTTATGGCATCTCCATCTTTTAATAAATATGCATTTGAGCCACATGTACGATCAATTATAAAGGGTCCCCAGTACAAAGGAAAGAACTTTTTATATACTCTTTTATCTCGGTTACTTTGTTGAGAGTTCCGTACACAAACATAGTTCCCGACCTGGAAATGTTGGCTTCTCCGATCTGCTCGTAATTTCCGCTCTGCCCTTTCTGTAAGGCGGCAGTGTGCCTTGCATCTGTCAGTTTCAATATTGATTTCACGTTCATCCATGGGTAATGGCGTCTTGATCAGTAATGAGTCCGCTTTACCAAAATGCAAATGTGTTGGTGTCATGCCAGTGTCCACCTTCATCTCTTCTTTAATGCTGACTTCCTTCTCCGGTTCTTGTGGGCCTTCATCAGCTGGAATGAGGTTTCTTTGCTCATCACACTTTTTCATATTTACTACACTATCTGCTTGCCCTTCTACTATCATCGGTTTGTCAAGTATTTCTAATTCCCTTTCCTTTTCCATATCTTTAATTTCTTCTTCCTTTTTACTAACTGGGGATATTCCATAATGTTCGTTGATCATTTCAAGATATATCAACATTTCCCTATCAATTTTCTGATGCTCCCTAACTCGTATCTCCTCCTCTTCCTGACTCGTTTTTGGTTCTTCATATCTTCTTCTCGCTTCCTCACGTATTTTCCTCCATTCTTCTTTACTCTCTCTAAATATTTCAAGTAACCTTAGACTGAAGTTCATTGATGCTATTCTGTCATTTTCTGCTTCCATTTTTCTTAATATTATTTATTTTATACTAGTAGCATTTGACTACTCCCCACCGGTATATTGGCCCTATAACACTCTTTCGCTGCCCTCACCTACTCTACATTGCCCTATCTCTATATTGCTGCGTTTAACATATTTAACATATATATTATAGCGAACTACTGGTTACGCATATAATAAGCTACTGCTGTCTATGATATATATATTTGTACTTTAACAAAATATTTACTATTAACATATATAACAAGCTTCTGCTGTCTATGCTATATATATAACGGTGTTTTAATAAAAAAAATTCAATGCTACTTGCTTTCTCATTTAACGACTGATTACTTTTTTTTTTTGACATATATATATAAAGCAAAATATTTCATTAGATCCGAGTATTTTCGTTCCTTCTTAAATTACACACACATCCCTGCTTTCCTTAAATTTGTTATTATGCCTGCTGTCCTTTCATTCACTCGACCCACATTATTTCACTCGATTTACTTTTTTTTTCATTATTTTTATCAAAACAAAATCGTATATATATAGAATAATTAGCTAACTCGAGTAACGAACGCTAAAAGAAATTTATATGCATTATATTTTGCTCAGGGTATATATGGGTTTTTTGTATCGAAAGCTCCACGTTGGAAAGCGCCAAACGCTAAAAAAAAAATTTAACTATGTAACGGTCAGAAAACGTGTGACTCGTAAACATAGTGCAGAATTCGACCACCATACAGAACAGCAGCACCATCGAGTAGCGAAGCCACCCGTGGTACTGAGTTCGAACATAGTTTATCGGTTCCACAATACAATCCATGAAACAACGCATCTGATGCGACATTAGTAAATATTTCCTTAGGCACGGTGGTCAGGGATATGCAAGAGATTCATGATTTTATTCTCGAGTTAGCCAATAATCAAACTAATATTAATTAAACATTCATATTTACATAATCGAGGAAATATTATATAGAATGGGTATCGAATAAATGAAACGTAACTGCAGACGTATAGTTTAAAATTATTTATTAATACATTTTAATAAAATCATTTACTAATAATATTTAGGGATTCAAAGCTTCAGTAGCGGAATTTGCAACATGATTATATTTTAAAGAATACATTTATTTATTTAGACATTATTTTATATTGAGGATTTCAGTAGCGGTATTTCCGATACTGAAATGTTTACAAAAGGAATACATTTATTTGAAGGCGTAATCTAGCTACCTAAAATTCTCGAGTGAGTATTTCTAATGCATGCCTGGAGGGATTTATACCTTTGCAATGCAAGAGTCTAAAGTATGGGTTATAAGAGTAATGGCAGACATATATTTATTTAATTAAAATATTTATTTATAACTAAGGGCAAACATTTATTTGAGAGTGAATTATGAAGATAATGCAGAGGCGGAGTGATATATAGAATAATAGAATTGAGCAAAGGAACACGTGGTACGCTTTAGAAAGGCGATATGGAATGGCAGTATATTGAAACTGCAATGCCGCGAATGGGTTTATAAGAATGTCAGGCTGGTCTCTGCCACGGCCCGACGAAGTAAGGTGTCACATAAGCATAACCAGGGACAAGCGGTACGTGGCGCAATTTGCCGGCTGGCTGCATGACATTGTCAAATCCTATGGGAGCACCCATTATGCCCGCTTGTGTAGGACGACTGGGGTTAATTTCAACCCTGAAGAATCCGGAAATTTCACGGCGGAATGGGTCATCGCGTCTCTAAAACGTAACACATGTATACTGTATAAACGGTTATGATGAGATTTAAGTAGATTTCTGACTTGGCCCTACATTACCAACATTTACTCAAGAACTCTGGCGACTCTCAAAGAAATGGGATTTTCTAGAATTATTCATTAGATTTAATAAATACAAAATATATATAAACTGGGAGTTATTACAACTAATATGCCAGCCATTTGCGAAGTAGTAGACCCTGCATTACAATAAATGATGCACTGAATGCGTGTCGATTTATATGAAAGTTAAGTTATTAAAGAAAGTAAATATTAATGAAAATTTGACACGCATTCATTGTTTTAAGCGATCATAGATTTAAACTTTGAAATTTGAGATAATTATGAGCATGCAATAATTAAATAATAACTATAGATAGAAATGTAGATTATAGAAATACGCACCCAAGATAGAATGAGGTAAGCTAGATTAGTAGAGAAATTTACACATTAAGTTAATTATTCAGTTTTAGCTATACATATGGTAGTTTTTACATTTTATAATTTAGATAAGTATTATGAAGAAGAGCTATAGCATATTATTAGAGTACTCTAGAGTTTGAACACAGACAGGTACCTGTTTTATAAGAAGTTTTCTGATTCCATTAGTTTAGCAGCAAAAAGTTCACGAGTGGCAAGTCTTTCTTGTATTTAGATATTTCATTTAATTTCACAGCAGCAGCAGCTTTTTCATTTATTTCAGGCAGCAGATCTTCATGGTGAATTTATGACGGGCAATGGAAAGTTCAGCATCCGATAGGCCATCTCCCGATGGAGAATAATCTAGGTGCTTTACTCGGTCATACCTTGGCAGGAACAAATTATTTTATATTTTTGGAGACTCTCAGTGATCGAGAGCAAAGCTAAAGTTTTAGTGAATGTCTCCAGCAAGTCTAAGATGGCCTCTTTTTTTATCTTGATCTTTCACATTTTTGTTAAGATATTTTTAGGTTCTACTTAATCTGCCCTGAGGATAATCAATGCATTTTGTTGGTTTTTAATTAAAGAAAGCTGCCGTTCTATTGTTTACATTTTACATTTACTAATTAATTTTGGGGAATTTTTCTTTAATTAATCTATTATCTATCACTGACCGATGCTTTTAAATTTCAAAAACAAAAAGGGAACATAAGATTATTTTAACTTTTAATTAAATATTACATCAGATATTTTTAGAATTATTATTAAACGAAATTTAAACAAAGCAATAAATACGAACTTTATAATCCAAAATAAATGATTAAAATTATACAAAATTATATAACTAAAAGAAATCTAAATTATATTATTTTATCCCTATTTATTGCGTTTAATTTGAGATCGAAATGTGTGCATGTTTATGCTGAATTCTACATATATTTATACATTTTTAATATTGTTACACACACAATTCGATATCAAAAAGTTTAAATTTGGGCAGGATAGACCGGTCAGTGAGAGACGATAGAAAAAGGTGAAACTTAAGATTCGAATACGAATCTTACTGTTTCAATGTATGTGGTCATATGTTTGGTTATATTAAAGTGAATGATTGAAGAGAGTTTTGAAAGTCTGGGTTCAAATCTACTTTAATTATATCTGATTTAAGTATATAAACTCTACTTGTATTAAAAATGTTAAAATTAAATTTTAATATTTACTGGATTTTAAGTGCTTTTTACAAGCTAATTACGCAGCCACATTTTTACTCATTTATAATGTCAGTATTCTGCTACCATAACTAGATAAAAAAATTTTTTTTTTTTTTTTTGCCAAACTTCATGGAAACATTTCTGATTTTTTGTTTGTGTATTTGAGAAAATATTTTTAATGTTTTGATTTTAATATTTTCTCATTACAGGTAATATTATATCTATTTACTGTTCAAAAATGTATGACATAAAATCAATATACTTCAGATTAATAAAATGTCCATAGCTATTTATAACAGTATATCTAAAATGTTTTGACTTTAATATTTCCTAATTGTACTCATATTTTATTGTTTTGTTTTTTTAACTTTTGATGAAATTTGAATTTTTTTATTTGCCCTGGACAAAATATCCATGAGATTCTGATATATACTTTCCAAGAAAAGTCTAAAGTTGTTTCTCACTTGTGATGTGCTATGGCTTCTCTTTTATCAAAGTCAGAAATCTTTCAATCACTAAACCCAGAAAAACCTGTTAGCCACTGTATATTCCCTTTCTATTCCCCATTCTAAATTTTTCCCATATTCTTCTCTATCCTTCTCCATTTCATTTCCACAACATCATCTTTGTCCTCTCTATGGCTTTTATATCTAGATTCCCCTTATCTTTTTTCAAACCCAGCATAAAAACCAAGAGCTCACTTTCTGTATAATCACTTTGTTTATATTTATTCTCCCACAATTTCATTATTTGTAACCTTTCACTTGTAAGTATTTACATTCAATTTGCATATGCCTAATATTTTTCATGCTTTTACATAATAACTTGCAGATTAAATCACCCACATTTCTCCAATTTATGTGTATATTTCCGTTGTTGCTAACAATCCTGTTTAAACCTTAAAAAGTGTAACTCTCAAAAGTGTTCAGCAATATTTTGATATTCCAACTCAAAAAAAATAAACTTCTCTTCAGCTGAATATTAGCATTCAACTTAACCTATTACTTTCTTTGAAGTGAAACATAAACCTCATATCTTTACAAGTGTGTGTATTGTTATTTTATAAGTCAGAAAATATATCTATATACCAGATTAGAAACAGGAATTTAATTAATTTTTTCCTGATTACAAAAAGCAGATTACCAATTATCTAGTGACATTAATAAAATCAATAGATTATAAATTTATGTGTTATGCAAAGCCAGATTATACATTACTATTTGGTAATTTTAGGAAATAAAAGCCATAACTGGAGAAGCATAAGAGATTTCTCCCCACTCAGTACTCATCATTTATCACAGAAATTGCTGCAAATTGAACCATGCAAGATAAAAGATTCAGATATGATAGGAGTGGGAGTTATATTCAGTGACATTTACGACTGAAGGTGTCAAAGATAGGAACTTATGCAGAACACACTGGATTTGCTGAGTCCATGAGTCACAAGTGTAAGTACTATGCCTATAGTATTCTTAGTTCGTAATAATTTGGCTGAAATATTTTTATCATTAGCAAAAGAAAATGGTTTTTATATTTATTTTTGTTATTGTTGTGTTGCTAAGTATGCTTTCCATATAGAATATCAGATTTATATTACTCATGGGTATATTAGGTCTGCAAAAGTATTTATTAATGGAATGCCAGTTATTTAAATTAGATATTTAAATATGTAAATATTCCATTTACTCAATAGTTGGATACTATTTTCTTTATGTTAATGATGTAGTTGCTGTTAGCCATAATCTATGCCTCTTTCACTTTTAGTTTCCTGTCATTAAACATCACATGACCACCACTTCCTACACTTGCTTATAACTGTTTTAAAACAGGCAAAACTCACTATACGTATAGCCACACATAGCAAGCTGGAATAATCAATGGATGCCAGAAGGCTTGCGCATAAAATTTCCCATCTAGCGTCTACTCATCCAATATCCCCAGACTAGTTTCTGGCTTGTGGCCTCTGTCATTGAGGAGCCTTGGATCTGAGAGCACTGCATCTAGATCTTAGAATCTAATGCAACCCTCTAGCAGCCACCTTTTATCTCCACTTAACCACAAACTATGAGTATTTAATTAAAAACACCTTAATGTTTCCAATCCAAGCTCATTAGCTTATATAGTCATATGGGTCCAATACAGTTCAGTACCCACACATTTTGGTGTCTTTGGTTCTTTAATAACCATAGCCACCATTATCCTATTAGGCAGGATTGCTTTTAAGCCAATAAACATCACACAACCACCACTTCCTATGCTTGCTTATAACTATTTTAAAACAAGTAAAACTCACTATATATATTGCCACACGCAGCAAGCTAGAGTAACCAATGGATTCCAGAAGGCTTATGCATAAAATCCCAATCTAGTGCCTACTTATCCAATTTACCCAATATGTATAGTGAGTTTTACCTGTTTTAAAACAGTTATAAACAAGCATAAGAAGTGGTGGTCATGTGATGTTTATTGGCTTAAAACCAATCCTGCCTAATAGGATAGAGGTGGCTATGGTTATTAAAGAACCAAAGACACCAAAATATATGGGTACTGAACTGGGTTCAGACCCATATGACTATATAGGCTAGTGAGCTTGGATTAAAAACATTAAGGTGTTTTCAATTTAAGATGCATAGTTTTGTGGTTAAGTGGACATAAAAGGTGGCTGCTAGAGGGTTGCATCAGATCTTAAGATCTAGGTGCAGTGCTCTCAGATCTATGGCTACTCACTGATGAAGGTCACAAGCCAGAAATAAGTCTGGGGATATTGGATGAGTAGGCATTAGATGGGGATTTTATGCACAAGCCTTCTGGCATCCATTGATTACTCTAGCTTGCTGTGTGTGGCAATATGTATAGTGAGTTTTGCCTGTTTTAAAATTTTCCTGTCATCTTGCTCTGGGCAAATAATATTGACATTCTTTGATTCAAAGGCATGGTCAGATTTTTATTCATGCTCACAAAAAACTGATTTGTATTCAGAGTTATTTTTTGCACTCTTGTAAAGATATTTATGTTCAGAAACTCTTGTGATTTGCTCTCAGTTGCTTGTAATATACTGTAGAACAGGAAGATTGCTACATTTAATTTTGTAAATAATCTGCAATGTTTTATCTGGCTATAGTTTATCTTTGGTATTGTTTATTAATCTATAAAAATTAGGGGAAACATTCAGAAACTTATTTTGAATGTTGGAAGATCTTTTTTAAATTTGTATTGATTTGCTTTCCTCCTGGGGTTGGACTGGTTGTTTTATTTTTTATGAACTTTTTTGTGTTTAGTAACATGTTTCTGTTATAGCCTATGTTACATAGATCATTTAAATATGCATTTGTATTTACTTTTCTGTCTACTTTGTATTTGCAAAGATTGATGTTTCTTTTTACATAGCCTTTGATTCCAGCCATTTTATGAATCACAGTAGTCAGTGATTGAGGAATTGCACCTCTAATTTCAGCAGATTTACAATCATTTTATAATCTAAGTGATTACTATTTCTTTGGATTAATAGATCTAAGAATTTTTGGTCTTGAGAGGTGTTTTCTTTTTGGTTGTTTATGTTAAGGTCCATTTGTTATCCAAGTAATTCACATAGTTGTGTGATTGTTTGTTCAGGAGTATATATTAAAAAATCATACACATAATGTTTGAACATAATAGGGATCTTTTTTCTATAATGTTAGAAAAAATGATTTCTTCAGCATTGGAGAGTGTTAAACTGCATATAATGCCACTTATAGGTAGACTCATAGACCATGACTTTTCCATATAATAAAATTTATTATTAAATTTTGCAGTGATATCTCTATTGATCCAATGAAGCAAGATTTAAAAATAGTTTTAGACAATATATTACATCCAAGTATACCTATACTCCACTTAGTGCATGACTTTTATGTAAAAATTCACAATAGCAATCATCATCAATTTACACCCATTATTTTGACTTACAATCAATTATTCACTATAAAAATCTAAAAAAAAAATTTGGTGGCCATTTTGAAGATTGATGATGTCCCAGGATTATTATTAACACTGTTATCCAAAAGCAAAATAGAGATTTTCATATTGAAACTGTACAGTACACAATTTATTCATAATATACAATATAGTTTACAATATTTGTGCTTTATACAATATTTCAAATATAAACTTAAAAATACTATTTCATTTAATTTTCATCCAGCATCTTTGTAAGACAATTAGTTTTTCATTAATGATATATGAAAAGTAAAGTTTTTCATTATTAATGATTACAACCCTCCCCTAAAACTGTTTCATTCAGTATAATAAATAATCAATATCATATTTTAATGTCATACAGCAAACAAATATTTTAGTACCATATTAGATTTTAAAATGTGCATATTATTTTAAAATTGTACACTCTATTTTACTCACTTTTATGGATTAAAATTTTTACTAACAGTATTTTGCTTACAGAAAAATAATCATCACCATATTATAATTTAGTTATTTGTAATTGTTTATTTTGGGGAAAAAATGATTTCATAATAATGAACTTAGTATGATTACAAATTAATAAATCTAAATTAAAAATAACACAATCTATTTGCTCAATTTTAAAACATCTCATAACATTACTTACTGCACATGAAGAAAAAAAATATTCAGCACATAAAACTGTTATGTAAATGTATTTTCAGTTTTAAAAAAAACTATAAAAAATTGCATACAAATAAACTGAAAAAGATTCAAATCTTAATATTTAAATAGTTCAACTGCACTAATTGAAAAAATTTTAAGTCATTTCAAAGAACATGTCATCTCATGGCAAAACAAAATTTCACAGCTAGCATATGTATTTGTATATCATATAAAGTGATGTTTATTTAGATCTACATAGTACATATTGTAAAAAAATGCCTTAAATATTGATTACAATATATAGACACAGAATGCATTAGATACATTTTTTATATAATGAGTAAGCCAATAGCTCTCAACAAGCTTTTTAGAACATCCCTATTCTCAGACCATTTTCTCACTCTGACTTTCATCAGTGAGGTGCTAGGATATTCAAGCATTAGATTTAAAATACCAAGTCAAGCCCAGCACTTTATCTAATGTTTAACTATTAAGTAAAAAATCTGAAATTTTCAGACAACCACATGTCTTCAAACCCAGCTATCTAACTTAAATAGCCATATGGGATTGAATTAAGTTCAGATACACCATATATTAATAGCTTTAATGCAAGAAAATCTAGTCATATATTAGGGATGATAATTTAATAAGCTTATATTACAAATATTATACAATGAGCATGTCAATAACTCTTAACAAGCTTTCCAGAATATCCCTATCCTGACTGATTTCTAGCTCTGGCTTTTATCAGTGAGGTGGTAGGATATTTAAGCATTAGATTCAAAATACCAGATCAAGCCTAGCACTTTATCTAATGTTTAACTATTGAGTAGAAAATCTGAAATTTTCAGACATGCTGTCTAACTTAAGTAGCCTCATTGATGAAATCCAGAGCTAGAAACCAGTCTGAGGATATGGATGTTCTGAAAAACTTGTTAAGAGTTATTGGCATGCTCATTGTATAACATTTGTAATACATGATTATTAAATTAAACCATGTGATAAAATGTATGACTTGATTTACTTGCAATTATTATTATTGCTCTTAAGACTTTGCCAATTTTATATTGCTAAAGCAAATAATATATGGTGTATCTGAACTTAGTTCAGTCTGATATGGCTATTTAACTTAAATAGCTGGATTTGAAGACATATGGTTGTCTGAAAACTTTAGATTTCTACTTATTAGTTAACTATTAGATGTGCTGGACTTGACCTGCTATTTTAAATCTAATGTTTGAATATCCTAGTTACGTCACTGATGAAATCCAGAGCTAGAAACCAATCTGAGGGTAGGGACATTCTGAAAAGTTTGTTAAGAGCTAACATTTGTAATACAAGCTTATTAAATTAAGTCATGTGATATATGACTTTGTTTCCTTGCAATACATTTTTAATACATCAGAATATATATATATATATATATTAAGTAGTTTTAACAATGTATAGTATGCTAATTTTGCTACTCTTGCACTAATGATAAATAACAATTCTTTGTGATCAATTAAATACGTTTTGTAATTCAATTATTAATAATTTATTCTTTTCTGGGCTAAGGTAATATCTGGTAATTAATAAATATACTCACAGTAAAATTAGTTTTAATATTAGCTGTATTACTGCCTAGCATGTTTTAAATATATTCAATATATCACATTTATGGTGTCTAATGGTGACAACTTCTTTATATCAGTGTTTAATTATTATTTAAAAAGCTATTCAATGTATTTAAATTCAAATTTAGATTTATTAAAATTGCCCATTTGTTTCTATGATATAGTATGCTTGCTTCTCTTCTATTGATAGAAAAATGGTCACTAGCTATTGCACATGCTTCTTTGAACTTCCACTTTCTGTTATCTTTCTCTAGGAACACTATTTCTGCTTTTGTTAGCTTGAAGATGTGGCCAGTTTTCTTCTCATGGTCTATAAATATTGATGTGTATTGTTATCTATGAGGGCTCTGTGATATAAATATCTATGTTGGGCAAGTCTTGTTGACTGGTTGGCCTTTAACTTCACCATAATATGCAGCTTTGCTGGCTGGTTAGTTGCAGTTAATATTATAGCAATACTTGATGTGCTAATTCATTTGTAAAGTATCATTAGAGCTTTTGACTAATTGCTTAAGTGATGGATGAGTTCAAAAGCTTATATTAAATTTGTCTATACATATACTTTTTTAATTTATGTGAAATTTTAGAAATATAATGTAAGCTTATCCAATTTTTAGGTTTCTCTTGTTGGATGGGGTGAGGGTTTCTTATTTTGTTATAGAATCTGATTTTGGTCTTATGATTTTATCATGATTATATCCCATCTTTGCAGGTCATTTGTATACTTTTCATTGTTGTTGTTTTTATCATATTTAAACTTGCATAGTATATGATTTCTATGTAAAAAATCAATACCACATATTTAAATAATATCAGAGTTCTTGATCTAGGGTATATTGTTTTTCTTATATTTAGACACTTAAGCTTCATTCTATATTCCAGCATGTGACCCTGGCTTTATATATACAAATCCAAAAACTTTATTCCTCTATTACAGTTTTCTTTCTCCAAGGTCCATATAATGTTGACGCCTGCTCCAATTTCTGTCATATTTTATCAAACTGTGTGTTTGTAGCACATATAAACATGTCATCCATATATCTAGTGTGTATTAAACTTAAGTTTAGATGAACATATTTGGAGAAAACACAGTTTTCAATTTTTTTTTTAGAAATAGACTACTGATGATGCCACTGATGGGCAACCCTATTAGCCAACCATTATCCATTTTATAATATTTTCCATTTGCTACCACTGTGAAATTTTTGTCTATTCATTTAAAGACATCTACTATGAATTCTTTTTTTGTGATGGTCATAGTTGCTATTATTTAGAAATTCATCAATCATATGTTGTTGTTTTTTTTTAAAATTATAAATAAATAACAAGGTAAAAAAATGAAGGAACATCAATATTCTGGGACCACAAAGCAGCTACAGGTCATGTATTTGATCCCAGTTCTGCCCAAATAATTTGTACAGAGAAAAGTGATGCCAAAAGAAAAGTTAAAGAAGCTTTTTACATAGTAAATGATCTCAGTGCCATTAATAGAAGAGAGGCACCTTTGCTCTCTCCAAACAATGGACTAACTAATTCAAAATTCAAAATCATTTGCATATGTGTACAATAAATCACAACAGTCCTCATTCACAAAGCTATGAGTATGAGATTCCAACATTAAATCTCAAAAGCGCTAAGCAGATCTATTACACATTATAGTATAATTATAGCTTCACTATTTAATGCGAAAAAAGTCGCATATTTATAATTATAATATAGTAGTACAAATTTTAAAAAAATAAAACTTCAGTATGGATTATTTCCAGAACAATCAGAAATAGTTGTGCAAAAGAATACAAAAAAAAAAGCTAATTGCTATTTCACTTTTATTTGCTCATTTATTTTGATGTACTTTTGAACAGTTAAAAGACACATTTTTTCTAGCAATTGTGTTTACATTTTCAAATAGAATCATGGCTTCAACTGATATGACTATGAAAAAATCAAGAAAATCTCTGAGGTTGGAAACAGAAATGGATACTCTTAAGTCGACGGAAAGAGAAGAAGAAAATCATGATATCTGTTCTTCTATGAGTTTATCTGCATTTATTGTCATCACTATTTTTAAAAACAAAGATAAAATAGCACAAAGTGCTCAAAAAATTGTAGTTATATCAAAACTTCCCAAAATTATGAAATCACAGTATCCCATATAAAAAAATCGAAGAAGCATTTTTAACTCCATTCCAAAAATTTTATTCAGATCCTCAGTCATCATCTGGTGCACTCTTTCATAAAAAATCAATATCATCAAAAGATTTAGAAGACAACATTGTACCTTAGAATAAACAATTCATGATTCAGAAAATTAGAGAATTATTATTGATGAATGAATCACCAGAAAGAACAACATTAAGGTAAGTGTTTCTTACACAAATTTAAGTTGCATTATCATACATGCATACATATATATATATACATACATACTTACATTCTTATGTATATACATATGTACACACACATATACATACATACTTTAAGTTCATACTTGCATATCACATAGTACAGTTTACATAACAGTATAATGTACATTAAAGAGTTTTTTAATTACTATATATACTAGATTAGGTTGTCCAGCTTAAAATGTATTTTAAGCTGAAGGAACCAGCCAAATTTTTCCCCATAGGAAGCCATTATAACTACTTGTTCTTTATATGATATTTTTGCTTAACAATGAGTTTGGGTAACCAATTGCTTTTGCTAAGGTAAGGATAGGTTGAGAAAAGTTATACAAATGACCCATGAATATGATTTGCCATTATGCTTTCGATTAATAGATTATGGAAAGGCATTTAATTCTATAAGTATTTTTACAGTAATTAAAGCAATACATCATCAAGATATAGATCCAATATATTCTCAAATTCTGAAGAATATTTATCAAAATGCTACATCCATAATTAAATTACACAGTGATACTAATAAGATTAATATTGAAAATATTTATGATGGGGTGACTCCATATCTTCTAAACTTTTTACAGCAGTTTTAAAAGAAGTAATTTCTGAATTAAAATAAGAAGCTAAGGAAGTAAAAATAAATGGAGATTGTTTAAATCATTTAAAATTTTGCAGATGATGTGGTTGTTTTTGCAAATAATATTTCAGTACTTCAAGAAATGTTGCAAGTGTGATCTGGTGAAAGTAAAAAATTGAACTAAATATAAATGCCAATAATAGAGCTAAAAAAAATTTAAAAATTAAATACTTTTACTTATCATGCACTAAATTGAGATTTTTAGATTTAACTTGAAATAAAAGCATGGGGGGGGGGGGCTCCAGAAATTAATTAAATCAATATCCAATTGTAGTTAAAAAAAACATTTTTTTTTTTTTTTTTTAGTGCATGGTAAATAAAATCATTTAACTTTTGAAAAAAATGTTATCATTATTATTTTGAACTTTTTACTATTGGCACAGTAAATAAAAATGTAAAACTATATTGTACTTTAAATTGATTTGTTGCTTAAAGTTGATATATATCATTAGATATTTCTGCTATAAGTTAATATGTATAATTCTTGTCTATATATCTTATTTAGTACATATTAATATATATGTATATAAATTACTACAAATATATTCTTTTAAATGAAAAATGTTGACATTTTTGATTTTGAGTGGAAATTTTTATTTTTTGAAAAAAATACTTACTAAAACAATATTGTAAATGAACTTAATATACATAATTTTAAATCAATTTCACATTTATAGTGTAAATAAATCACTAGATATTTCTGCAGTAAGTTAATATGTTTACTCTTTATGTAACTATCAAATTTAGTAGTTAAAAAAATTGTTTGATTTTTTTTTCTTTTTATTTGAATTTTTTTTTTAAAAAAAGCTTAATAATAATAATAATAATATATTTATAAAGTAATTTTCTTATTACTTAAATAAAGCTTACATTTAAAATGAAGAAAATCATGAACATTACTTAAAACATCGAAAGTCTAATATCAAAATATTCAAAACTCCCTTTTTCCACATCTAATAATAAAGTCATTTATCTAAAATATTACTATGTCCTATCACTTTCTAGAGATTTTTAAAAATGTACAAAATTTCAACAAATTATATGGAACTTAAATCTATTAAACCTCAATTTTAAAATGTTATAATTTTAAATTGAAAGAAAAAAATATTTATATTACCTTCTATACCACCCTCTTGTGAACCTTATTGAAAATATATTAAAGTTCTAAGAACAGTTTTTAACTTTGATATTAAAATATTCAATATTTTCCTGCCCCCTGTTCCATATCTGAGAAAACAGATAACCTACTAAAAAGGTTATCATCCTATATTATATATTTTTCTAGTATTTCTTACTTATATACCAAGATTTAAGCAATTCTATTGCATTTAAATCTATTAAACCTCAATTTTAAAATGTTATTATAACTATGAATTTAAAAAAGCACACACAAAAATCTCTATACCACCTTTTCTTAAACCTTACTTAAACATATTAAAGTTATAAAAACAATTTTTAACTTTGATTTTAAATATTAATTATTTTCCTACCCTCTGTTCTATATCTAAGAAATTAGATGACCTAATAAGAAGACTAGTGCCCTATACTTTCATTTCAAGTTAGAAGCAATTTTATTGAATTTAAATCTATTAAATATCAATTTTAAAATTTCATTCTAATTTAAAGTTTAGAAACAAACATACCAACAAAAATAATAAGTTTTCCAAGTTAAATAAAAACATTTAAAAACTCTTAACTTCAATGAATTTTTTTCAAAAGAAAAAATAAATACTGATAATGGCAAATTAAAAGAAATTAATAACTACAAATATCTTATTTACATTATTTGTACACATAGAAGCATAATGGTTAAAATTAATCATTAGAATTAAAACTTGAATGGGGAAATAATTTAATTTTAAAATGAAAAGTACCTATATGTTTGAAAAGGAAGGTTTTAATAAATGTGTTTTACCAGTTTTTACTTATAGATATAAGACATGGAAATTTAACAGAAGAGCAATACAAAGACTTCAGATTACTTAACAAAATATGCTAGAAATAACAAGAAGATAACCAAAATTGAAATACATGGATGAGACTATAATCAATACTTCTGATATCAAAAAATTTAAGAGACTGAAGTAGAGCCATATGGACAATTGAAATTTTAAATTGGATACATTTTAAAAAACCAAGAGATGGACCATTTGTGAGATGGGTAGATGATATAAAGAAGTTTGCTGGTATGATGAAGAGATGATAACTATAATTTAAAGAAACTGGAATAAAGATGGAGAAATTCTTATCCTGCAGTGATCATTGTTGAAAGTGATGATAATGATGATGAGCATTTGGATGGTGACAGCTAATGTACCAATGAAAAACTACATAGCATAGCCAGAAGTTACAAAGACCAGAAGTAAGGTGCTTATCAATGATTCTGAATCTTTTTAAATCATCATTTCTTAGACCTAATCAAGGTCTTCTCAAAGAGAACAGAGTATAGAATAGATAAGAATATGAATTTGAAGGAAATAATTGCAAAACTCAAAAGAGTTCTAGTATCAGATATTGGCACAAGTTTCAAGTGCAGATAATTTAAAGAATCTTTGAAGGAACGATAATTAGAAGGTTGCTTCATCTCCCTAACATTTGGAATTAAGAAGCATTATAGTGAAGACAGTAGTCCAAACATTGTAAAAGCTTCAAATACACAAGAAATTGTATATGCATCCCTATTTTCACAATACAATCTACCTTTTATTGTTGCTGGAAAATTCCAAGCTGAGATAATGCTTGAGAAAAAAATTTGAACAAAACGTTCATTAATTATTCAAGAACATAATACTTCCATAGGTATCAGCTATGCTAAAAATCAATATATTGCTGGATAGAATATGTGGATAAGAAATGTTCTTAGAAAATACTAGGAAAAGGTATTAAAAAATTGCTTATCTAAACAAATTGTAGTTATTAAGACTGAAACATGTCAAATACAAAAAAAGATATAAATTATGTATATTCAACAGCAAAAAAAAAAAAAGAAAGAAAAAAACTGACCATGCAGAAGAAATGGAATCTAAGTTAATTAATGTTAAAATTCTAATGTTTAATCACAAAGCTCTGGTAAGCTTGGTGATTGTAGAAATTAAAGATAGCAAAAATTAAAACAATACACAGCAATAAAAAATAATAATGTTAATGATCACTTCACACAGTTAGAGTAGGAGTTATTTCAGAACGAATTTCTGAAGTGGTGGAAGTTATAAGATGTCTGTGTGCACATATGTACACATGGTTAGTAAATTAAATAATGATATTTATGCAGATGTGTGTGTTAAGATTTTGTACATTCGAATATATTGGAGGAGTAGATTACAATTAAACAGTAGATGTTACTTAATGTTTTCACATTTAGTAATTAAAAGATTGCATATTGTGAGATATTTTCAGTGTTACAGTGGCACTGTTATCCCAGATTTTCTTCACTATTTTGCCGTTATTTATAATATTAGATTATGGTATATATTTTTATTATATAGAATCATTGTGAAAATTATTAATGAAAAAAATTTTTCTATAAAAACACCAAAAACTAAAATCATCTTATCTTTGTTATAAAAAAGATTGATGAATATGTTTTATATATCAGTGTTTTTAATTCACTGAAACCTAGAAAAGTTTATTTGACAAATTTCCTAGAAGTAAACTGAAAACTTTAAAAAAAAATTAGCATCTCAAACTATTAAAACATGATTTTAAAAATATACCTCTGAAAGATAACTGAGGCAGTCTTTGATACATGCAGTTAATGTATTTTCCAAGATTTTAACTAGTTTGCTTAATATGCATATTAAAGTGTATTTTTGAATAGTAATATTTACATAGCATTATTACATTAATACTGTATATGTATATAATATATTTTCAATAGTATTTAAATTGATGAATTCTTTACAGTTAACAATTTTGTAATAAATAACGACTAATAAAGATGTTTTCTATTCTTTTTCATTCTATTAAATTAAATTATTAGGCATACTCTGCATGTGATAAAGTGATTAAATATATATTGAGAAATAATAGCGTGAATGACATTATGTAATTATATACCGTTTGGTAGACCGCTTGCTCATTCATGCACATACTAATGTATGCAATTAATTTATAATTGTATGTAAATAATTTGTCATTATATTAAACTAATGTTTATTGCTTAACTTATTTGAGTAGTTCGAATTCCTTTTTCTTCACTTCCAAACGTATTTTAGTTAAGTCATAGTTAATAGATGTCTCATTGTCTTCTCCGCTCTGCTAAATTAATTCTTGTGTGCCATCATTGTTATGTTATCCATTAAGTGTTTGATCTGGGGCTTAGAGAGTGGGTTCAAATCCAGGCTGGTTCCTGACTGAAATCGTGGGCTTGACTGGGTTTGAGGTGCATTTTGTGAGTTCCAGCTTATGTTAGATGGATAAATATATTTTGACTGGTACAATATATATTTCTCATACAATTTGAAAACACATGATACAAAATGTATATAAAAATATTTTGAAACAATATTACATTTTTAATCATAAATTAATAAAAATTCAGTTTATAGAACTCATCATGGTTTTGGTCTAAGTAAAATCTTTGGGTTTTTTTTTACAGTATACATACTTTCTCTCAGCACTTTTAAAAATCATGAATTAGGTTTCATTTTAAATCTTGCCATTCCGATGATAAGAATGCCCTACCACTTTGATTTATTTCAATTTTTTTAATTAATTAAGTCTAAAATTAATAAATTGAAACTGTATGAGTAATGGACTGCCTCTAATAAATTATCTTTGAATTACTTTTTGTTGTTGTTTTCATTCTTAATGAAATATGTGCATTTTATATTAAATTATTGATATTGAAAATTGCAATGGTCCTTGTAGTGTACCAGCAGCATGTATGCTTACCATGCTTATTGTTTGGGGTTCAAATCCAGCTATGAAATTTTTATAATTTTTAAGGCACTGGTCCATAGCCAACTAACTATCCAACTAGGTCAATAAATGAACATCTAACATTTTTATAGAGATTAAAATAATAGAAAACATTTCAACCATCGCAAATATTCAATTGACAATTCTGATGAGTACAGTCTTCTCACTCACTCTCTACACCTTTGCCATGCGGTAGGCTAATTTGATTTTTTATTTACTAAATATTAAAAATAACTATAATAATATTTTTTTAAAAAATAGGTCTAAAAATATATTTAATTTTTTTTTTTTTAACTATTTTATTTTGTAACAAAAAGATTGACGGAAAAAGAAATGCGTTTATATACATGTAAATTCAAATGTGAATATGTGCATGTATTATAAATTTTAAAATATGTGAGACTATTCATATATACACAAATCCAATATTAGTTCAGTCATAATGTAAGTATTTTTAAAATCTTCGTATTACTGGCTAAATCTTTTGAATTTGAAAAGTGGTTTTGTTTACAACAATATTATAAATTTGTTGTTAATTCTTAAAGTGCGTTCCACAGCCACAGGATGTCACTGCTTATTTTGCAGTAAATAACAAAGTTAGTGGCAGGATAATCCTCTCACAAACAGTTTCACTAGTCGCAACATTCCAAAACATGTTCATGACAGCAAATGATCAGGAAAAACACTTCAAGAATGTAGAAATCTTATTTTTAACAAGACTTGCAGCAAAACATTCTCCATTAACCAAAAATGTGACAGCTTTACAGAAAAGATAAAGTATTATCCAGTAATTAATTTGCAATAAGAGGATTTAAGACGCTAAAAATATATTACAACATTGTGAAAATAATTAAAGATAAAATATTCATTGTAGTATCTTAGTATGTTTATTTTTAAAGGAAGTAAACAAATGAATATCTGTCAGTAAAATGCTTTCGTGTAAATGATTTTTAAATGGTAGATAATTTACTGTATATATGTTATTATTACAGCCATATTATCATCACTATAAATTATTAGTAAATAAATATAGCCATTCTAATAGCAAATGAAAAAAATAACTATGATTAAAAAGATGCAGAATAAAAAGTTAACAATCAATATACTTTAACCAAATCAAAAAAAAAAAAGAGGTCAGATTTTCTTGGCAAATGATTAAATTCTGAAAATCTAGCAACATAAAAACAATTCCATTATCAAGATTAGTATAGAGAGTAGACCAATGGCAAGGATATTCCTTTGTGATTACATCCCATATTATCTATAGGTTAACCTAATCATCTGACAGAAGCAGTGAATAAATAGATTTCTTAAGATATTTCAAACAAATTTTATTTTCCGGAACCAATAATAAAACAGCTGAATTTGATATAATTAAACATTATCGTTGTTATCTCATTAACACAGTGAAGATTTATTATTCTATTTATTTGTTTTAGAAATTGAGTTTAAGAGGCTTTGATTAACATAGCAGTGGTCAAATACAAACCCTGAACAATATGCAACTGCCTAAAATGATGTGAATAAAAGATTTAATATAATTAACTATCAAAAAAGGCGTGTTAAAGAAATAAAACTGCCTTAAGATAATCCCTCCCCCAGGGTAAAAAGAAAATGCGATAATGAATAAAAAGAAGAGAGAGAAAAGACTCTATGTAATGGAAACCTTACCTAGTCTTTACTATATTACAAATTATGAGATTCTCATAGTTTGAACATGCTTATTGTAAGGGTCACATTAAGTGGACCATAAATTTATTGATATTATTATTTAGATCAAATACAAAAAATATACATGCTAATTTATTTTATCTCGGTATTGCATAAATTTTTTTAATCAAATTATTATTAATTATCATTATGAATAAAATTAATAGTTTTAAACATACTAGTACTTACTATTTTTTTACATTAAAACATTTCTTCTGCTTTCAGTAAATGTCATATATAAGAAATATAAATTTATGAGTAGCTAATCGAGTTTAACCATCAAAATTATATTTTAGCAGATAAATCAGATAATGAAATAACTTGCCTTAAGACAAAATCATAAATGTAAAGACTTAAAATTCAATTTAATCATCAAACTTTTAAATGAATAATTTATGAAACTTGTAAACTAAAGTAAAATAGAAAACATAAATAAATGACCTGTCAAAATGACTTTAAAAAGCAAATTAATTTAAAACTGTAACATATGTAAAGATATCCTATAAATAAATGATACCAATGTAAGTAAAATGATTGAAAGAAGATTATTTTATTAAGTCTGTATGCTTAAAGCAATAGTTTCTTCAACATGGTGTTTTAAAACCACTCTCGACACTATATATTGAATCTAGAGAACTACTTCACAATAATAAATTTAGCTTTGTTGCACAACACAAATTGTGATTGTTTATTTTGTACAGGGGAAAATTCTTCCAGTTAGAAATGTTGATTCTGATGGCAATGCTTAGCTTTATTAAAATATTGATTTTATATTTTCTTATAATTAAATTTTGTTACAAATCTATTTAATTTATATCAAATAAATAAAACACCAGTAATTGTTAGATTTTTCTCTTTTTTAAAAATGAATGGGTAATTTGAATATTAAGAATTATTGCAGGAAAAAAAAAAAGAATAATAAAAAACAGAAAATTAAAATATAATGGAAAAATGTTAGCCTAAATTAGGATTCAGACTATTTGTTGATGCTGTTTTAATACCGGTATATCAATTTAATTTTACAAAATTTGCACAATATGGCAATATTTTTTTACTTAATTGACCACACTTTTGCTTATTCAAGCAAAAAATGGCCACTCTGCAATATATAAATTTATTTTGGACAAGAAAATTCCTAGTAAATCAAAAATCATGCACAACAAATAAGCAATGATAATGTTTTATATGGCAAAAAAAATTAATTAGTTATCTTTAATTCAAATTATATAAAAATATAATTTATTTATTAAAGCTTAAAATTGAAATAAGTGATAATTAATGAATATTTTACTAAATATATTGTTAATTTTAAAAATGCACTAATCTATAGGTCAATATACTATATAAAAATATTTCAGTAGCTGTATTTTTTTTGCCATTTTGATTTTTATCTAGACTAGGGTGTGAATTTAAATAAAGCATGAAGAAGAAAAAATCTTATATAAACTTTAAAATTTATTTTTGGTGCATTTAATTTTTCTTTCTTTCTATTTTTGTAGTATCTAATGAATAAACTTTGAATTATTTTTTTAAGCAATACTTAGCAATTTTATTTATTTTACACAATTGCAATCAAAATTAAATTAAAATTACATAAAGAAATGACAATATACAGTTGATTGTTATAATTTTAATAATATAAATAATTAAATCTTTTTTTACTGATACTGTATTTTTTTTACCTTTAAAACCAAGATCATCATCTTTGTCAACCATTATCAATCCACTACAGGATGAATGTCTCTCTAAATTCAATACATCTTCTTTGGTCTCTAGCCTTTCTTCTCCACATTACTCCTGCATCCCTTCTTATTTCATCCATTTATCTCACTTGTGGTCTCTTTCTGGATTATTTACAATCTCTGGGAATCCAGTGTAAGATTTCAATTGTCCATCTATTATTATTTGTTCTATCAATATGTCCAGTCCAACTCCATTTCATCCTTTTAATTCTTTCAATGATGTCAATAACACCTGTTTGTTCTCTTACTCATATATTGTGTTTTCAATCCCTTCTTGTTGCTCCTAACATGTATCTCTCCATACTTCTTTGAGTGGTCTGAAGTCTCTGTATGTCTCTTCTATTAAGTGTCCAAGTTTCAGATCGATAAGTAAGAACTGATAAAACATATTTATTAAAAACCTTTCTCTTTAAACACATAGGCATATTTCCTTTTAGTATTAAGTTATTTCTACCAAAAACATTCCAACTAAGTTTAATTCTATGATTAATTTCATCATTCATATGTCCATCTTAGTAATAATCTGATCAAGGTATTTGTAGTTGTTAATTTCTTCTGACTCATCATAATCAATCTTTATTTTTATCTTTTGAGAAAATCCATTGAACATTACTCTAGTCTTTTTTAACATTTATCTTTAGTTCTACTTTTTTACTTTCATCTTATAACTCCTGCAACATTTTCTGAAGCTCTAAAGTATTATTTGCAAAAACAACTACATCATCTGCAAAACTCAATGACTTAAATAACCTTCATTTACTTTTATTCCTTTAGCTTTTGATTTTAATCCACAAAATACTTTTTGTAGTACTGCTGTAAAAAGTTTTGGAGATATGGAGTCACCCTGTCTTACACCCTTTTTAGTGTTAACCCTCCTAGTATCATTATGTAATCTAATTGTTACTGTTGCATTTTTATAAATATTCTTCAGAATATGACAATATTCTGGGTCTATACCTTGATGAATTAATGCTTTGATCACTGAAGAAATGCTTATAGAATAAAATACCTTTTCATAACCTACAATTCCAAAGTATAATGGCAACTCATATTCATTTACAATAAAAATCATTATTATCTTAAATGTCAGAAACAAATGATGAAATTACTGATTTAAAATTGAGCAAATAAATAATATTTTCAACTTGTGTTTAATAATCTTGGATCATTTGAAATTGATTATTAAATGTATAATGCACAAAACCTTTTTTTTTTGTTTTTTTTTAACACAAAATAATTCAGAATTATAATGACTGCATTTTTGCTAAAAACAAAATTAGTATTCATTAAACTTTTAATCTAAAATTGAGTGAGAAAATATTTTAGCTAAGGTATTATTAATATTAGAATACAAGTATAATTTAATATAGTTGGAAATTAGATGTAATTGTAGAGGATTTGAACACAGAATTTCAATCACCCTTCAGCTATTGACTATATCTCATGCAACCAATACACATGATCACATACATGTGAAAAAGATAAATGATCTCCAATATACATAATTCATGCTGAATCAGCACAGATTAGTTGATCCAAATTACTATCTCCCACACATATAGATAATCAATGTTTGGTTTATATTAAAATAGCAAATCTTCAAACTTTAATGGACAGGCTTCAATATATTCCACTCTCCAACTCTTCAGCCATACATACCATTAAAAATCTGATTTGGGCATTCCATCATCAGATTTTTAATGGTATGATTGGCTGCAGAGATGGAGGGTGGGGGAAGCTTGTCCATTAAAGTTTGAAGATTTCCTATCTTAATATAAACAGAGCACTGATTATATACATGAGTAGGTGATAATGATCTGGACCAACTAATGAGTGCTCATTCAGCACAAAAGACATATATTGGTGATCATTTGTTTTTTCACATATCTGTGGTTATGTGTATGGTTATATCTAAAGGGTGCTTGAAAGTCTGTGTTCAAATTGTCTACAGTTATATGTAATGTATATATGTTAAAATTTATTATTAATACATTTTGTTATTTTATGTGATCAAATTAAGTTTTTGAATATATAGTGTACTGAATGAAGCCTGCATTTTTTTGCTTGTGTATGTTAATAATGAAAGTCTTTCCCTTTTTTTTTTTGGATATATCATAAATGAAACACTGGTTATTTGTAAGAATACTGAATGATAATTAGGTAAATACATTAATTTAATTCTATAATTAAAATATAATTATGTATACTGTATAATGAATATATTATTCATCATATTTTTATAATATGAATGTTACTATTATATTTTCAGATGATGTACTTTTAATGAAGACACTATCCTATTATATCATCAATCCTACAAAATGGTTTCCATTTTATAAAAAAATGTGATTGTTTTTTTTAAAAAGGTTTAGTCATTTTTAAAAAGATTGTTGTTATGACTAATCGATTTTAAATCAAAATATTGAGTACAAATCGATGGTAAGCACTATGACAAATCCTTGCATAAAAATCCATTGTATGTGGAGGGAAAGTATTTTAATAAACTATGAAGATTTTTCATTTTATAATATTTAAAATTGGGACTTTATAAACATGCATGTACATATAAGTACAAAATAGTTATATTCATCTGAGGGATGAGTTTATTGATTTATATCTTATCTGTAATATTAAACGTATATGTATTGTAACCTCTCAGACATAGATCATATGTATGACTGTCTAAAAAGAAATATAAAAAAGTTATTATGTGTTATAAAACTCTGTGATAAGTTTATTTTTAAAGTAAATCATAATACATCAACAAGTTGTTTTTTTTTTTATGTGTCAAAGCGTTGACCGGGAAATGAACCCAGGTCTTGGAAGACAGCTATACTAATCACAAGACCACCAATGCTTGACAATACATCAACAAGTTGAAAATAAAATTTGTAACAAATGAAAAAGTTATGTTTTTCTTTATTTTTAAAATAATATTTCTAAAATAAATTTAATTTTTAAAAATATTAAGTATAAAAAAAATCACTAATAGAATTTTAATAATTATCAGGCAAAGAAAAAAAATCAGGTACTCATCTTATAGCTAAAGACGCCATTCTATGGCATGGTTTTCACGCCAAAACACATTAAAATGCTGTTTCCATGGCATGTTTTCGCGCCAAAACACATTAAAATGCTGTTTCCGTGGCCAACACGTTCAAACCCGCATTTTCTACAATACAACATTTTTGTTGTGCTACAGAATGCAGGTCGCTATGTCACATCGTAGTACAGCATGTATGTTGCTAAGCAGCAATTACATTTTACGAATTTGCACAATTTATAAAATAATTACGGCTTGATGAGAGAGTTTGTATTTGAACTGTATTGAAATGTTGTTTTCATTGAATTTTTTTTTATTTTAAACTATTGAAATGTTCAGATGTTTTAAAACAATAATTATAAGACTTTTTACAACATACTGTATTGAACTTTTATTTGGGTAAATGTTAAATATCTATGTTTTTATTGAGTTGCAATTAGGTAACGTGTCAAGTAATATACAGTTAGTAACATTCATGAGACAAAGAAGATTCTACCATCTGTATATTTTTGAAGTAAAAAAGAGTGGTAAGAGAAAAATATCCAGTAAGAAAAGTCCAAATGTACAGGTTTTTTTGTAAATTTAATAAAAAGCAAATATTATAAACATGTTTAATAAGTAAAGAAGACATTTGTTTGTTGTTTAAAAAAGTTTGAGTTTCTTTCTTCTGTCCGAGTACTCTTATGATTTTGAATTTTTTTATTTTAGCATTACAAACAAACAGAACACTAACCCTAAAACTAACCCTAAACCTAAAACTAATCCTAAAATTAACCTTAAACCTAACCCTAAACTAACCCTAAAACTAACCCTAAGCCTAACCCTAAACTAACCCTAAATCTAACCGTAAAAACTTTTACTTTTATTACGATTATAATTTTTTAGTTAAACAACAACAAAAAAAGTTGTAACACAAGTAAAAAAATAACCGATAGAAAATTGATAAAAAAAAAAGCTGTGACACAAGTAAAAAAATAACCGATAGAAAATTGATAAAAAAAAGCCGTAACACAAGTAAAAAAATATCTGATAGAAAATTAATAAAAAAAAGCCGTAACACAATTTAAAAAGTATACGATATAAAAAACACGAATCAAATTGTAATTTGTTGATTTTATTTTACATTTATTATTATCATTTAAATTGTATATGTTAATAAAAAATAATATTTAAAAAAGACGATTTTGTTTTGTTTTTATTTTCGCATTACAAAAAAGGACAGAGAAATTATTAAAATCAATGGCCGTGAATGTTCATATTTTATAGTTTTAGCATGAAAACGATGCCATCTTACGGTGTCTTTATCTATAATACAAGCACCAAAATCATTTGCTATAAAAATTGGAAATCAGATTTTTTTTCTTCTTTGTGCTAATTTTGAAATTAGAGCTATGAAAATGTTTGGATTCTTATATATTTATGTATAAATTTATAACGAGAGAATAAAATTTTAGTTGGAATTGTTAACTCCATCTTTCTATAAATGTAACTTTCTTCCTGGTATTATAATAATGTCCTAATGATAGTGAATGATGCCTAAATATATCTATTAATACTGGATTGTATTTTCAGACACTGTAACAAAACTGGATAATTAAATAAATAAACAAATTTAGAAACCAATTACAGATTATAAGAAGAAATCACTAAGGAAAAGAAATATTTACAAATTTTAGGCATTTCTCATTTCCTTAATTTAACACATAACTACAAAACAAAAAGAAATTATTAACTCTGGAAAAATTATTTTAAGTTGATAAATTTATAAATTTAGACATGAAGCTATGAGGATATCACCATTATAGTCACAAATCTCATTTTTAAATTGGCATCATTGTCTAAAAGTGTTTAGCTCATCCGAAAATAAAAATAAGATAAATTTGGTAAGAACTTTTAGAATGACTTCATTGAATGAATAATAATGTGAATTATAGTATCAAAAGAGATTTTGTTTTCAAATGTTCATTTAAGGAAAAATTAATTTAATATATTTTTTCTCTTGATTATATAGTTAAATTCAGATATATAATAGAAAAAAAACATTAAATTTAAAATAGTTTCTGTCATGTATATTACTTATTTCATTGTGTTCACTGTGTAAATACGTAAATATAAAAGTTACATTCCTTATATTTTATTACTGTATATAATAAATTTTTATTATAGTTAAAAATAGTTTCTCATTATATTTTGTCATTTGACATATATTTACATCAAGATAATAGTTTATAAATGTGAAGAGGATGATGATCAGGAAATATGGCTGGATCTGCATAATATAAGCTCCAGTCTGATCATTAACCATGGCTATTATCAAATTAGGGTAAACATTTTATATAGTCATTTCACCTTATACACATTCGACCACTGTTAATCACTTTTTCCTAGACATGCATACATTTTTTTTATATTTTTTTTATTTTTTAGCAATCCTTTTACAATATATTGTACCCTAACCAATAAGCAGGATCATACACATAGGCCATCACCATAATATCTATGGATTTTCTACATAGAGAATGAGCACTCTTATATAAATGAAATATCATATATATGTGCATATATTAAAATGTTCAGGTTCTTCTTATATTTAAAATCTTATTTCAGATTCTACTTCAATCTCAGATTTTTCTTAAAATACAAACTTATATACTGGGACTATGCACTATCTGTATCTTAAGGTTCACTCATGCACTTGATATAAAAAAATGATTTTGTGATAAATACTTTAACATTTTTAAATGCAATAACTATTTAAGTTATATATTATGTCTTCTTATTATGATTCTATCATAGGATATCTTGTGCCTTAGGCAGACAAAAATGCAAAATCAAATATCTCAACACTTTACATATCATATGGCTAGCACACTTTTAAATGTTATGAAATTTTTTCTTATTTAAATATTTAATTTATATCACCTATGCACATGTCTAATTTTAATATTTTCACCTGTGAATCTGTATTAAGTACTAAAGTAAAATAATGCAGAGATAGAAAGGGAAAATTCTATTCTATTCACAGCATTACAAAATACACTTGAAATAAAGATGAATCAATATAGTATATATTTTATTACAATGTAAATATAAAATAAATAAACAAAATAGATAAATTTTATGTGACTTTTGAAATATACTCTCTTAAACTAATGAATAATAAAACTATATTATATGACATTTCTGGATAATGAATGTAATCGTGGCAACGAAACAGAAACGTATTTAATAAATAACAAAACATTTATTTACAAAATTTTACAATTTATTTACAATAATTATTAATTTTAATTTAACAAATTGTACTAACAGAAATATTGGTATACTTTGAAATAAAACATTCTCTCCTGAAACATTCCTACCAAATTTATAGTAATAGCATTTTTATTACTGAAGAAGTTCTCACATTTTATTTGATACTATCTCTTTTACTATTATGTTCACAGAATAAAAGAACACACATATATGCCTATACACAGGTTACTAGTATGATATTAAATATAATACAGACAAACAATGTCTAAAAATCAGTGTGGAAATATACTTATCATGGAATTATAAAGATAGCTTAATATTATGCAAAAATAATCAAAACATTATAATTCTATTAATACCTGTAATAAATGAGGAAATTATACACTCACTATCTATATTTATACTAATATACTTAATCTCAAGGTTAGGCATGCCTTAAAATATTCTTACATATTAAAAACATACAGTAATATTAAGTTATAGGCAAAATGGATGGAAAATATATGAATAGGCACTGGTTAACTTGACTTGGCAGTGCTGAAGTAATGTACCCATATATTCTCTCATGGAGAGACTTAACATATATAAAAAGCAATAAAATATCCACATAAAAAAGCCTAAATTGATACCTATCTCCAAGCAGTGTATCAATTAATAATAACCAAAGGCATTAATTTAATAATAATAATAATAATAATAATAATAATAATAATAATAATAATAATAATAATAATAATAATAATAATAATAATAATAATAATAATAATAATAATAATAATAATAATAATAATAATAATAATAATAAATAATCAACTTGCATTCACATTCATAAGTGTAATAACACATCTATTTGGTTTATTACTATATGTAAACTAATATAGCATGATTGCATAATTTGCACACACTGATTCCCAAAACATTTTATTCATAATCCTATCTCAAATATAAAAAGGCTTTACCCAGTAGGATAATACATTTTATTATACTGGGATAACAATTCAGAGAACTCATAATTATTTACACTTAAAATAAAAGCTTTTACCTAAATATTTTCTTATTACTTCTGTTTAATGCATATACCATTATAAATATATTTCATAATATCATAAATAAACTAATAATAAAATAAGTATATGTTATAACATTATAATTACACAATAATAATTATTATTCCAAATTTGTAAAATATATAAATATATGCTATATTTGTTTACCCATTTTAAATTAAGGATTAAAAATTCTTTCACTTTTAAAATGTAATTACCCCTTTTAATTTAGGAGTCCTTTTGTTATTTTCTTTAATGAAATATGCAAGAACACAGTCTTTTATTACAGTAGATAAAATAAATATGCACACAATAGTCTGGAGCAGGAATTCATTGACAGTATTATCCATAATTAAAATATAAATTTAAAGAAAAATGAGCTGAGAGCAAGTGTAGTAAAGTTGACAATAAATAAGTAATAAACAGTTCCTTTATAAAGCTAAATATTATTTTGTTAATATTAATACATGCTGTGAACTTGAATTATTTCTTTTTTAGCAAAGCAATAAAAATATGCTTTAAATAAATAAAAAGATGAAGCCTAGATTAATAAATTATAATACCAATTAAGTATTAGTTTATTTGCATTGACAGGAAAACAGCTGTACAAAGTTTTTTTTAAAATATTGAGAAAGTTAATAAAGATGACATTTTCCTTCATTATAATTATATAAAATAATTTAAAATTATATTTTATCTTGTTTTTAAGACTGGCAATAATTTTTAAATAATTCATTACTGCAATTCTTTTGGTTTGATAAAAATATAAGTTTTCAAACTTATTTCTAATAAGTTAATCATGACTGTCTTTCATTAATTAAATTGTCCACATAAATTAATTATTCTAATTTCAGAGCTTTATCAAATATAACAGGTAACATTATTAAGAATAAGAATTAGTGTCAGTAACAAATTTAGAAGTTATAAGATAAAGTATTAAAAGTAATAGTTAATAACTAAAAAGTTTGAATTGTATAAAACACATGCATATCTCAATGTCTTGTAGATTTCCAATATTTTTTTCCATTTAAGATACTTTATAATTTTCTGTAAGAACTAATATAGTTTTTTGCATCTTCCCAGTAATTTATTACTTCATAAGTAGTTGAACATGTACAGGAAAGTAGCTTCACTTGGATAACTTGTAAGTTCTTATCCCAACATTTAAACTGATAAAAATAATAAACAATTTAAAATAAGATGAAGTGAAAAACTTTTAAACTGATTAAGTGAAAATAATAAAGATCATCTGAGTTAATGTGTTTTATTTTTGTTTTTTCTTTTTATACACATGTGTGCTCTAATTTTACTGCAGTTATATATCACATGGTATAATTTAATTAATCAAATTGAAATATTAGAACAGAATTGTTAATATTAGCATAATTTTAATCTCTTAATTGACTTAACCTTAAACTTTTACTAATCAAGATGTCCTATAATAGATTTTTAAATACATGATATCTAGACTGATAATTAACACATAAAATCAATTTTATTAACCTTATTTCATTACTAAATAAACCATTTATTCAATTTTAATAAAAATTATTTACTCAATTAAATCAAACTTATTTTATTTAAAATAAACACTTTATCTTTTAAAAGTTCCTTAAGATTACTATATTTAAAATATCTATTTTATAAAATATATTACTTTTAATAATCTCTTTTAAACTTCTCAATTTTTTACATATATGCATAAACACTTGCACACACATATATACAAGGAAATAATATTTAAAAACAATAAATTAAACTTTATCTACTAAAACTTATTTAAGTTAAAACCTTTTTCAAATTAGCAATCTTTAAGTTCAATGTCTTAAATTCTAATTTTTAAACAGATATTACACTAATATTTTATGATTACTATTTTAAGTGTTTTTTTTATTTTGAAAACTAGCAAAATAAAAACTTTAACAAAAATAAATCATACTTTATAAACAGCAACAAAACATTATTTATTGCAATTAATTTAAAACACAGCAGCACTTCCAACTAACTCAAATCCAGTTTTAAACTATTAAATTTGGACTTTTAAGCAAATATTAAATAAGGTAACTGACATTACTTTAGCAAATAATACTCAGAGATGTTTAAAATACTGTTTTACCAATAAATTAGAACAATTTGTTAAAGACTTTATATAGCTTAACAACAATGAAATTTACTTATTACAGATTTATATAAGATTAAAAATGTTTTTAAAGTATTACAGATTATATTTAACCATCATGTAAATAAACAATAAAATATTATGATTATATTTAACCATCATGTAAATAAACAATAAAATCTTATGAATTTCTTATTTTCATATTCATATTCTTCCTAATTAAAGTGTAGAAGAGGTCTATACTTTTCATAAAACTAAGGTCTTTAAAATAAAAAAAACCATCCAAGTAGTATCTATATAATTATACAAGTGAGCTAATCTGGATTCAAAATGTAAATTTTTTTTAAGTTTTCAGGTTGTTGGTTTGTGTGATATAAAATAATAAAAGATTGCTAATAGTTCCATAAATATATTACTTCCAGCTTTGAATTTTAGTCTTCAATGATGTAGACAAAAATCAAAAACTGGTATAGAAATGAGGATTTTATAATACTATCCCATCTGGTATCCATTTATTATTCAATCATACAATAGAGGAATCTAGAATAGGAATTAAGATGACTTCTCATAAAATAAACAATTGTTATTAAATATATAACACTAAGAATATATATTTATGAAGTAACTATGTTTAAATAAACTTATCACAATTATCAGACTTTCTAGAGTCATTTAATACATCTATAAGTATATTTTTCTCTGATCAATCTATTAGTCAGACCAAAGCTGAATTCACTTTTATGTGATCGTCAAGATTTTGTATAAGAGTAGAGGAATCACTGATATTTTGTAAGAGCTAAAATAATATGCTAGTGATATTTTTAGCAAGGCTTCAATCTAAACAGCCAATACTTTCAGCTGACAATGCAGTTATATTTCTATTAATTTTAACAACCATGTAAATTATCAATGGCTATTAAATGTGTAACATTAAGAATTCATATTTTTGCTTACCTGGTATACTGATTAGAAAGTATATAATTTGCAAATTTATTAAATATATTATTATAGAATATATTAATAGATGTTGTTTATTTGAAATTAAAAGAATTTATATCTGCAGTGTCACCTATAATTTAAATAGTCAGATTGAAATGTTGCTAAGATTATCACCAATAAAGTATTTCAAGTCTATGGCATATCAATAATTGATCTTCTGTCCACATAAAAATTTGAAGAACAGATAAAAGTTCATTCATTTTTGTCTATTTAATAGATTGATCAGAGAAGTATAATTTACAAGCTTATTAAATAACACTAGAAAGTGTGATTTGTAAAGGATTATTATGGTTTGGATACTTAATGCTAACTACTATATATATATAACATTCGTTGGCTACTTAACTTGAAAGTATTAAAAAAATACTTTTAATAGCTTCACCAATCCATTATATATATATATAATAAACACATACAGTATGTATAATTATAGTATATCCATATTGAACCGTATTCGAATATGTGGATTCGAAACACCGGCCTCTTAGGCAGAGAAGAACATACTTGGAGAGTATGTATGCCCAAACGATAGCTATAAAGTATATAACTAATGTTACATTTCCAGGACATAACTTCTTCTCGACTGTTGAGTTCAAACCAAGTTCAAAGCTTTTTTTGTTTGTGTATAAACACGGGCGCCAGCTATCTATTCAAGGATGAATAAATAACGCACTTTAAGCAATGGCCACTAACTCAACGCCTAAATCCATGACTAGCTCAGTTGTTTGTAATCACTAATAGATTATACTTAATTAGTGGTTAAAAGACTTGATAAAGAATTTGTTAAAAAGAATTGACCGACAAATAAAGTTTAATTTTAAAGATAATTTATTAACTAACATTTATTTTCTAAATTTAAACATTTTATAATTCTAATAAAAACACACGCATATTTTAAATTAACATTTCTAAACTAGTTTAAATATTCTTGTTTACTTCCATAACAAAACACTGGTATTTATCTAATTTAACTAATAATATTGCTATAAGGATCACGCACATATTAACTCATGCACACACATAATAATATTAAAGTATTACATAGCATTTGAAATTTAATCACACACATCAATAGTTCATTTATGTATGATATCGAGTTCATATAATTAGACTCTTGGAGGATTCGCACAAATTAATGAAATGCAATGGCTATTACAGTATAAACGAAAATAAGCAAATGTTTTACCTAGGATTTTGAACGTAGATTTAACACTCTGTTTTCTTCCAGTATGAATGATTCCAGTATGAATGCTTCCAGCCGGCTGGGACGTTTCCTTGCTGAGTTTCCTGATTTTCACGATTATTACTATCGAAGACAATTAGATACGGACGGAGATTTCCTACGATGTTAAGCTGACATTATTTCACGGGCAGATCTGCTGTTTTCATTGGACATCTGGGCTGGAGATAAATGTGCGTTCCAAAATATTCTCAGCACTGCATTTTGTTTCTTAACTGACTCAAATAATTTCCAAACTGCACTCTCTCAATAACTTTGTGAACTGATTGTCTCAACTCAATTAATTTGTGGAATTGATTACTGTCCGATAAAAAAAAGGTCTATTTATACCTGCGCCTTGTTGTCTTTCTGATATCTCCGGCAAAGATCTGTTGTCAAATTCCTTATCAATTAATCCTTTGATAAACGTGTTTTTGGAAGATTGCTTAATTAGTAATAGCCATGCAAAAACGTATTGTTTTATATTAATTAATATCTAATAGCCATTGCCGTGTTTTTTAATGATAATCTTCTTTAACTTTCACATACATTTTATATATTTACAAATGTACATATATACGCACATATATTTTTAATACAATTTACTATTTAGTTTTAACATTATTTTTTCTCTAATTAAAATTGAATGAAAAGAGATTTGCATGTTTTAACTTTTCCAAATTATATTTTTACGAATACCAAAAAAAACTATTTAATTCTTATCTTTTTCGAAAACAAACTGCAATAAATTCTTCAACATTTAATTTTATATTTTTCTTTTATGAAAGATTACTTTAACAATAATTTTAGATAAAAATTATATGTGCCTATATCAATATAGGTACAATATATTATATACATATACAATTTTTACCTTTTTAATATATAACTTTTGGATACTTTCCAGTTATCAGGAGTCATTTGATTTTTTCTTCTTTTTTTTTTTAAATATATAGGCAAAATACCAGTTCTAATTTAGATTTTGGAGTGCAGAAAATTTTAATTGCACCCAAAATTGAATTGAATATATTGTCATTTCCGACAAATTTGGCCAAATACAATTTCAAATTTTGCCACATTATTCCTCCGAGTCATCTATTTCACCATTTAGCAACCCTCACCCAATGCTCTGATTGTCAGGATAAATGATTGAGCTTGAAATGTTGAAATCCAGCCTATTTTAGTTCTTCTTTCTTGAAAGCATGACTACTTTCTGAGTAAATTAAAAAACCTGGTTCAATATTGTCTGAAATCATTCATTGTTTCTGCATTACAATTATTCACTTTTACCAAAAAGCAGTCATGTGTTTCCCTAGAGAATCCTCTGAAAATTTATGCTGAGAAAACATTAATTTGATATTGTTTTTATGCTTAGTGAACAAGCTCTTCTCAATTTCAATGATTAATCATTCACCTCTGATATTCTATTTTGGCTGTTGACTGAGGTACTTTGCACCAATTTCTCACATGTAGTTGTTCCAATAGACAATTGTGTGTTTTGTTCATGCCCAAACTTAATTGATGTTAACAATAAAAGTAACAAATGGCTATCATAAATTGTAGACAAGTGTCAATAGACCAATTTCCAGGGTGGATGTTGACATTCATTAGACAAGTGGGTTTTGGGTTTTCTGCAAGTCCAGGAAATGCACAACCCAAAGTAAAGTTTTATTTCATTATTTTTTGATACAGCCTCCTATCTGGCAGTCTTTCTTTTGCAGGAGTGTCATGGTCTCTCTTTTTATAGAAGACAGAATGAATAGATTCATTTTTAAATGTGAGTATAAAGCAGGAATATTTCTTTTTATACTTAGCAATATTTCTCAACTCTTACCTAACTATTAGTTTTGTAAATCATCATATAAAATATTAATTTAAAATAGATGTGTATTTTAAATTGGCAGTCTAGATTGAAAATCCAATAGATCAATAAATTCCTAATGAATGTAAAAGCATCTAAAGTTGTATTTGGATGAAATTCATTTGGAGATTGGAAATTGGAGATTTAGTTATATTTAAGAAGTCTAAACTTCACAATAATTGTAAAAATTACAACAATTCTAAAACAACTAAACACCAGATTTTAAATAATGAAATATATCGTAAAACATAATTGATTTATTTGAAATTGTGTTGAAATTTATAAAATATTACTTTCTTGATAAAAATTTAAAAAAAGTTAACCAGTTAACACTATAAGCAATTCTTAACAATTATAAATTGCTCATCAAATATTATAAGTTAAATAATATCAAAATACTGTACATTTTGGACAACACTATTTTATTGTTTTAATAATAATTAAATTTATGATTCTGTCTCCTAAAATATTACTTCAGATGCTAAAATATTTTTTTTCTATTTGCATTAAAGTGTCATTGCTTCTTGTTATGTAAATTCAAAATAGAGTTTTTTGTGTAAATATATGAATGTCAGTAATATAATGTAATGAAAAATGTATTTATTTGCCACGGTCATAATTTGGATCAAATCCAGATGAAATATGAAAATGTTTTCAAAGAGCAACAAAAGTTTGTGACTTTTCTTTTGGGTATCATATCCATTACAAATCTAACAAACCATTCAATTACTGGCTGCTAAATGGATGTTTAGTTATTTTTAACTAGAGGTAAAATGAAGTGAAAATCTGTAAACCATCACTAACTGGAATTTAGCTAATGAAATGAGTAACTATTTTCTTCTTTATTATTTCTCTTTAACAAAATATTGGAGAGGTATCTGCCTTTTAAGGTGATATTTAGTGGGTTTTTTATTTTATTTTATTGTGTCAGAGATTATGTAAAGCAAAAAAACAACGATGAATAGTAAATTTTGTTCAAGTAAAATCTAATTCCCAGAATAATAATATCTTAAGAGTTTCAAAAAAATTACTGCATATAGATAAATTTTCTGCCATTAATTAATTTTTATTCTATAACTTTCCAAAACTCTGAAATTCTTCATCTAAGTTTTCTTCAAATTATTGTAGGTTTGTTTTTGCATTGATATTATTATAAAGCCCATGCCTACCAGTTGTTTATTTTGTGGTATTCACTGGTATTTTTTTCTCAATATATTTTTTATTTTTATTGTTTTATGGATTTAATTCCATGTTTTATATTATGCAAATGAAAATTTGAAATTTATTCATTGTGAACAAATGATAAAATAAATGTCTTATTATTGTTATTTCTATATATAATTAGCAAATCAACTTGTTATAAACTAAGTTGATAGAAAAAAAATTAACCACTTTTATATAAAATCACAATTTTTCTTAACATCTATAATAAATATCTATACATTACATACAATATATTTTCAGCATCTATAATATATAATTACAGATTTATTTTTTTTGTTTAAAAGCAGGCAAATATATTTGAAACTCAAACTCGTTTAATAAACATAAAAATTAATTTTTGGCTATTTTTTAGAAAATCTATCAAATTTATTATTCATTTTTAAATTACAACTTATTATTCGATAAAACACCCTTTATTTCTGCATTGCATTCGATCGAATTTTATTTGCAGATTGATAACTAATTAAAAGTATATATCTTATAAAAGCTATTTTATCAGTTTTCAAACAGGAAAATTTATTTATTTATTTATTTATTAAAAAAACAAATTATTTAAATCCTCTTTTTTTTTTTTGTAATCCATTTAGTTATCAGATAGAAAGATGAAAAAATTATCCGGTTACCGGGTACAGGAAAAAAGAGATAGCAATGTAAAAAAACAGATAAAAACGAAAGAATCATTAAAAATATTCCATTACTATTCAATCATCTTCCACCTCTTAAAAAATGGATTTAAACTATCAGCATCCTGCTTTAAAATATCATGAGTTAGATATCAATCTATCCGGCAGTGATAGTGAAAGAAGGAAATTATCTCAGAAAATAATAAAAGAGGCATAAGGGTAGTGATAATCTGAACACTGTAAGAGGAGGACAGATTAACCTTTGATATCTAAGGACAATTTGAATAACCACAAAATAGTTACTATGGATAATAAATAAACAGTTCAGCTGATAACTGATAAAAATCAAAATAATGGAATTGACCCTGTGATTGAGAAACTAACTAGTAATAATCTAAATAACTCCAGAATATGGTCTGAAAATCTCATGCATAGAATTGTAGAATATTTGATTGAAAAGGAAACTATGAACAAATAAATAATTTTCTTTTTTCTACAAATGCTATAGGTGAAATTTTTTGCTAAATAATTATTTTCACATGTTAAAAATGATGAAAAAAGACCAAGGAAATGGTCAATCTATTCAGTAAATAAAAACAGTTTTCACTTTTTGTTGCAAAATATTTGATACATCAAAAATAAAATTAACAAATACAAGGAGTTTTTTTGTTGTGGGCATCATATTACCCACATTGTCTAAATATAAAACTAGCATACAGCATTTAAATAATCACAGAAAATGAATAAATTGAAAAATAATATGACTAAAGAAATTGCTTTAGATCAATCACAATAAAAATTACTCACTGCAGGAAAAAAGATGGTATATTATCATGAAAGAATTATACCATGATACAATTTTTATCAAAATAGGGACTTGTGTTTTATGGTATTTTAAACGAGCTATATATTTTTGATAAAAATAACTTTGTGAAAGCAGTGAGAACAATCACATTAGGTGAATTCAAATGATATAAGAATTTTTTGTTATTTTGGAGACAATATTAAAATAATAAATATTTTTGTGACAGAAGGAAAAAAATTCATATTAGGAGAAGTTAAATATTTTTCAATAATGTGAATGCCTCACACACATGTTCAATTTCTATTAATACTATAGGGAATCTTTATTTAATTTTTTGGTTAATGAATTGCAGAAACTTAACTTAGATATAACTAACTTACAACAATATGACTGTGACAATAGATCAAATATGAGAAGCAAAAATGTTAGTTAGCATGAATCTTAAATTTGTATTTTCGTGCAATGTTTTTCCTTTTGCATAGTGCACAGTTTATAAACTAACAGATGAATTAGTGATTTTTTTAGAATTATTCAATAAATTTATGTATTTTCCCCTAATCTACATACTATTGAAATATCATTAAAAATATATTCTTAATTTGTCATTATAACCTGTGAGTCAAACACATTAGCAAATTAAAATTAAATCACTAAAACCATTTAAATTTCATTTAGGAAAAGTATGTAATACACTGTTTGATTTATAAAATAATGAGTCAAGAGATGTCATACAAAACATTAAGTGCATTTTTGGCATCCATAATTAATTCCTTCAAATTTATTTATTCTATTATGACTTAGTATCAAAAACAGGTTTATTCAACTATGTTTACAATAAAGAAAAAATTATAAAATAACATTAAATTTGGCAATACATTTATAAACCATTAAATTACTTAATGTCCAATATTAATATTAATATTAATAATATTCTATTATGACTTGGTATTAAATTCTTTTAAAAATCAATAAATCAAAATTGCCAAATTCAGAAAGTAGTAGAGATGTTGTGCAATCAAGAATTTTTAATAAACCAATTTCATCTAATGAATAATTTCCAAGTCTATTAATTTTAATGCCAAGATATGACAAGTTGTTTATACAAAATCAAGAAACAATTTGATTAAAAACATAATGATAAGAAATAGCAAGATCTAAAAATAGGGTAGTTTTAAACAAGTTTTAATACATTTTAATGGATTTAGATACTGCTTCCATTGAAGAAAGATTTATTCTTCTTAAAAAACTCACATTTTTAGTTTTCTCAACAACTTGAAAATTATTGAGAAACAAGAACTTATGAAATGTTACAATGAATTGGCCTTAAAACTTATTGATAGTAATAAACCAGATATTGATTGGTCAGAATTATTTGAAGAAATTAAATTTCTAAATTATATATAAAAGAAAACATGTCATTACATCATTTACTTTAGCATTTGGCTTTGATGATTTAATATCACTTTTTCCCAATGTTTCCAGACACTAAAAATAATTTTAATGTTTCCTATGCTACAGAAAAGCAGTCATTTTCAAATTAAACATACCAAAAACTATTTTAAATTGATAATGTTATAAGAAAGGTTGACAAATTTAATTTTTATTACAATTAAATATGAAGTTGTAGATTCATTACAACTATTGATGTATTCACAAACATGAAGGCAAGAAAGGTTTTTTTTAAAAAAAATTCATGTCTAAATTTTTCTAAAATGAAGGACTATCATTTTTATACTGTTTTTTAAAAATAAATTGTTATTTATAATGCTAGGAAACAATTATTGTGGGAGTCAGCAATTTATATGTATAAACAATGTGTTAGGAAATCTCCAACCCATAAGACAACTTCAACCCTTGAAATCTCTCAAGGTTGCCCAAGAACATTTTCATAAGCATAAATAAAATGGCCTTGTATAAAACTTCTATTTAAATGCATGCATAGTGTAAATATTGAATTAATAGCTAAGTAAAATAAAACATTTTCTCAACTACATCGTTGTCCCTTTTCAATATTTATAATAATTCTAGTTCATACATGATCTAACTGTGGATTTAATCTGCTATGCCACAGAGGACTTTTTTTGTGTGTTTTTAAAATAATTTTCACAGATGAACATATAGTAGCAAAAATAAAACTTGAATTTTACTTTCTTTTATTATTATAGTGTTGCATTTGATTTTTTTATTAGTATGGCAACACCAAGTAAAATAACAAAAATTGAGATAAAAATTCATGCATATCAAAATAAGTGGATCAATGCATATTATATATATATATATATATATATATTAGAGAGAGAGAGAGAGAGAGAGAGAGAGCTCGAGAGAGAGAGAGAGAGAGAGAGAGAGAGAGAGAGAGAGAGAGAGAGAGAGAGAGAGAGAGAGGAAGAAATAGTAAATTAATGTGCCTGATATGTCTGGAAAGTATATTAAGAGACACTATTTATTAAAACATTCTGATTAAAACAAAATCAAATGCTGACATGTTTTGTAAAAAGTATAAACAAGTCAAAAAATTCTATGAAAGCAAGTTATATTATTTCAAAAAACAAAAAGGCAGAAAATTCAAAACCATTTTCCAAAGGGAAGTTTATAAGATAGTATTCTAATTTCTGCAGATTTGATCTGTCCAGAACATTAAAAAAATCAAGAATATAAATAATAGTTTCAAGGTGAATTGGAAAATTTGTCATTAAAGATAGAACAGTCATTAATAATAATGATGTTATGTTATTTTTAATTCACTCAAAAATTATAGCTATTTTTTAAAAAGGAAAAATTGAAATTGGCCTGTCAGTTGAAAAGGTTGTCTATCTTTAAATATTAGGGCAAATTAACTAAATTTTTAATCAAATACAGCAGGCAAAGTTTTACTTAAATAATTTTGTATGGCTCAGGAATGATATTATAAATACCCAAAAGATCCTTGACAGAAAAAAAAGTTCTTCACCCCTGGTATAAACAAAGATGGATAAATGACTTAATGCAAGTCTGGTAATTATGTACCCAGTATAAAGCTTTTGTACAATAGTTTTTGTTCCTTACAATATAATTCCCATTAGAAAATAGAAATAACTTTCGATTGAAAATTCAATATGATAAAACAAAAATTTTTAAATTTTTTGTACAATCATAAGCACTGAAAAATCTGTAATTGTGCAGAAAGAAATTAATCTCCAATATATGCTATTTTCATAACTATTATATATAAATATACTCTAAGCTTAAGTGATTTACTTAAGCTTTTAAAACTCTTAGTGATAGGTGTGTGCTGAGATTTATAATAGTTACAAAAATAACACATAATTTGACTTTAATTTCCTGATGCACAATTATATATATATATATATATATATATATATGTATTGTAATCATAAAAAGAATTAATAAACCTTATCTAGTGATAATATCTCAGTAGTTGGGGTTTGAACTTAATCCAATGATCTATACAATAAATATAAGATATTAGAGATTCCACAAGCATATATCTGTAATGATAAATGTAAGAATATCCCACTACATGTATATGTTACTCTTATAAATCCTGGTTTAAATCAGCATGATTAAATGAATCAGCAGAAATGATGATGATGATTTTATGATCACAATCATTCTAAAGTATTTTATTTGTTTTGGATTTCTATTTGAAGAAACTCCAAATGCCAAACTTTCTCAAAAGAGAATGTTTACTTAAAATTATTTAAGATAACAATCATCATCGATTTAAAATCATTACTGTACCATCCCAGCACATTCTTCTGTGATTTACATGTTCTCAAAGTTATGGATATTTTATGAACTAGCATATGTGTGGATGTTGGTTATATTAATTAATCTTATGGAGAACAGACAAATTAACTAATAAGGTAACTATTTATTATTAAAACAAAATGCAGGTAGCTTGATTGCAACTATATAATAAGGAATTCAACTGTAAATTTTTAATGATGCATAAAATTAGCAATATCATTTTAATAAATAGTTCATATATTTCATTCTCTTCTCTTTAATATTTTTACATATAGATAGACAGTTAATCACATGATACTTAATTTATCTTCAACAAACAGTTCATCCATTTAGTTTCTTCCCATTTTGTAATTTCATATACAATATAAAAAATCAATCATATAATACTTAATCCATTTCCGACCAACAAATTCATATATTTAGTTTCTTCTCATTTAATAATTTCATATATAAATATAAAATAAAACATATAATCATTAATATCTGTTTTAACAAACAGTTCATATGTTTTAGTTTTTCTTCTAGTAATTCTATATATATATATATAAATAAACTGCAACGTAACTCCTCATTTACTATACTTTCAGTTTGAGTTTACATTCATAATTCAAATGAAAAACTACAGGATAACATTATACAATAATTAATTTCTTTTAATCTTTATAAATTTAAAGTCTCTTTTTCCTATTAGAGAATGAATAGCTTGATATTTTTATATTTTACCATTAAAATCAAATATTTAAAGTCTTCCATCCTAGGTTTTAGATATGTTTTCTTCTTTGCAATTACAGTTGGTCTTTTCATACATTTTCAGTATGTCTATATTTCTTCTCTTCACAGACTAGATACATAAATTGGTTTTAGTTTAATTTGGGCATACAAAATGCACATGTCTTCAATTAGCGGTTTAACTGTGTAGTTCAATTCCTTCCTTTTTACTCGCATATTATAAGAGATGACAATATGATTTCCCATAGATGTTATTTACTGGACTAGATTGGGCTGCTTGGTCAGGGTTTTCCAACTAACATGTTACTTGTTCTTGTTTAGAATTTTATAGTAAAAGATTCTTTAATATAATAAAATATTCTTGGTAGTTGCTAATGTAAGCTTTGCAATTTCAATTAGCAGCAAAGCAAACTCTTCTCAGCATGGCTCACTTTCACAGCTTTAACTTATAACTTGAAGTTTAGAATTCCACCAATTATCACTGGAATGATCGCTGATTGAATAACTGCTTACTGTCTGTGCCTATAGACATTGCACTTATCAAAATGTAAATTACCTTTTTTTTTTGCTATCTGCAGTAGCTACTATAATGATCACTAGTCTACTATCTCAGCCCCTAGAGAAAAATATTCCACTATTTTTCTTTAACAAAAAAAAAAAGAAGAAATAACTGCTGTCTTTCTTTCTTTTTAATCTGATATGCATTACAAGAGATAAATTATTTTCCGACTTATTTTATTTATAATTACAAAAATATTGTTAATTCATAATTCTTTGGGGAGGGGGGCGGATTTAAACTCACCATTATATTTTCTATTAAAATCAACACAATTTTACTTTCAACACGATTCAAATTAAGTGAAACTAAAACGTTCTTAAAATGCTCTTTAATTTATAATTGATAATTTCTTTTTCCTTATTGTATACATATATGGGTTAGAATTATGGTTAGGGGTAGGACTATGGTTAGGGTTAGGTATAGGGATAGGGTATATATATATGATTAAGCAGTTACACTTTTGCTACTAAAGTTATAATATATAAGAATAGATATCATGCACAAAGGCTTAACAAAAGTATATATATACCATATTAGATAATATAACTTGTTGATTAACAAGCTTGAAAATAAATTTAAAATTGTTAAATTGAGCTCTAAATCTCAAAAAAATATTTTTACTAGTCAAAAAGACATATTTAAAATTTTATTAAAAACTAACTTAATTAAATTAAAATATTTTTAGAATTAGGATTCCATATGATAGAATCATATTCCAAAATTGGGAGAATCAAGCAGATAAATCATTTGTATTTATATCAGCATTGGAAAGATATCTATATCTAATGATGATGGCTCATGACCTTGAAATATCTTCAATATGATAATGTAAGATTGTATTATTAAAAAAATTAAACTCCCAGATTTTTTTGAAAAGTATTAATAATAATAATAATGATGATGATAATAATAATAATAATAATAATAATAATAATTTCTCAAATTCTTTAATAAATTTGAAATAGTTAAATTAGAAAATGCCATACTTAAATCTGTATATAATGGGACGATCATGATTAAAGTTCATTTTATAATGTAATCTGCCAATATATGTTTAATGAAACTATTGCAATAAACTGTATATAAAAAATTAATGTTAAAATTTGTTTGAGAAAAAACGCCCAAGGATTATAAGATCACTTGCATTTAAGACAGTTGTTAAATTTTTAAAATGTCAGCTTGATATTAAATAGGTTACAAAAGATTTATACAAAAAGTTATTTTTTAAATGTCAAAAAAGATATTTTTAATCATTTCATAGTTTATAAGTATTATGAAATTTCATTTCCGTTTGTTTATCCATGTAGTGTGGAAATTTTTACATATATTGATGCAATAATTTAGAATTTGTAGTAATATGAACAAGATAGTTATTCAATTCACATAATTTTAAGTTATAAAAATAGAGTAAAAATCACTCTCATATTTTTGCTTTAGAAATATTTTATCATTGCTTTATATCTAAATTTCTTCCCCTCTGTCATTCCATACCTTTTTTTTATATTTATTTTTTTATAATTCTTTGCTTCCACTCCTTTTAAAGATTTTGTTTCTACTTCTCTGTATTTATTTCATTGCCTAAATTAATAGTTGACACTCTATATGCTATGTAGAAAAATATTCCAATTTCATAAATGCCAGTATAGGTTGTTTTTTTTCTACATTACAAATAGATAAAATATAAATGCCATTTTAAGATGTTCAAGTAATGATTTATGATGTAATATTTAAATAAACATTTGATTTCTTAAAACAAAATGAAACACTTTTTAATGATATATTTACTAATTAGAATTTTAAAAATTGTTAAATATATAAATAGTCAAAATAATAGTCATAGATCATATGACCCTATTCTCTTAAGCTTGTAAGTTATAAACAATGAGGATTGCCAATTCCTCAACAAGCTTTGTGATAAATGCTTAACCAGAGCCAGCATTTAAAATATCTCTGTCAGGAACCCCCCTCTCAAACCTCTGACCATGGTTTCATGCTTTGGCACTCCTCAGAAAGGTGCCAGGGTAGGTTCAGATGTGCCTGAACCTGTCTGAACCTACCCTGATACCTCTCTGAGGAGTGCCAAAGCACGAAACCATGGTCAGGGGTTGGGAGGGGGGTTCCTGACAGACATATTTTAAATGCTGGCTCTAGCTAAGCATTTATCACAAAGCTTGTTGAGGAAATGGAAATCCTTATTGTTTGTTAAATATATATTTGTAACTTCATAAGTCAGATACATTATGTATGCACAATCCCATAGATTATTTTATCATACTGCATTATGCTTCAAAATGCCATTATTTTGTATATGCTAACATGAAACTAAAACTAGCAAACAGTGCAATTATCATCTTTTAACTATCCTTTTTAATGGCTGGTGAGACATTCTTTGGATTAAGTTACTTTTAAAAAGCATAATCTTCTAATAAAAGTGCATTTGTTCATAACCGATTCAAGACAGTAAATTTTGAAAGTTTTTCCAAATTCTAATCAAACTTAAGATTTTGGGGGGATAGGGGTAACTGATACATAGCTAATCCAAATAATATAAATAGATAGTTAAATCAGTTATAGATAGATATCTGAGTTGAGAGTAGCAATCTTCTTAGCAACAAAAAAATTCCTCAAGCATAAATTATTATATGACCCAAAACTCTTCAGACCTTTTCTTAAAGCCATGGGTACAATCACTTTTAAATTTTGATGACAGAATACTTAAAAAATACACATGGTAGAATTTCTAAGTTTCCAATTATAGCACTGTTGTTGTTTTTTTTTGCTTTTATATATGTTATTTAATTAAAGCAATATTGGAAAATAGTTTTTTTTTCTTCTGTTATTTTTGAGGTTAATAGCTAATATTAATAAAAATTCTAACAATTTAATTTCTTTACATTAGTAGCAGCAATAAAAAATGCATAGCTTTATAAATATATGCCGATTTTAAAATAAAAAATATATAAAAAAACTGTCAAATAAAAAATTAGTATATAGCATTTGTATATAATATTTGACTTTATCCTTCTCTTAAATTATGAAAATTGGAATTCATCTTCGACAGAAAAAAAAAAATTTAAGGTAAGAAAATATATTACTCTTTTAAAAAAGTAAATATAATTATAATTGAAATCCTATTTATTTTAATGGAAATGTAAATATTACAGTCTATATACCTTTTCAATGAATACTTCAAAAACTTATATATATATATTATTAGAAGTGCTTAACAAAATTGAAATTTTTATTTAAACTATATGGTTTTATCTATTAAAAAACGCAAGCTATTTAGGCAAAAATGATGTTAATATTTACATTAAAAATATTGAATAAATTATTTAAAATGTTTTCATAAAAGATCAAGCTGTTTACAAAACTTTGGTTTATGTCAACCCAAAATTATCCCGCATTCAACGCAAACAAACATTAACTGAAATATATACAATGGTCAAATATGCAATATAAAAATAAATATTTGTCCACAATGTTATTATTGATATATAGTTAATATAATAATCAATCTAAATAAAATTGAAACAGACAACTAATTATATTTACAATTATTTAATTATCAACCCCGGCTTTCATCTTTTATTGAGATCTTTATATAAAGTTTTATACATCACATGAAATTTTAAACTGGATTCCAAGAGATTGTAAAAGATCCAGAAAGAGACCACATGTGAGATGGATGGATGAAATAAGAAAGTGTGCAGGGGTGATGTGGAGAAGAGAAGCTAAAGATCGGAGAAGATGGATTAAACTTGGAGAGACCTTCATCCTGCAGTGGATTGATAATGGTTGATAATGATGATGATGATGACATCACATGACTTATTAACTACATTTTACTCCAGTTATTAGACATTATTTTATCTTCAACAATCAACTGATATACACCCACTCCTAATGATTACAAAAAATAAAATTATTAGAATATTTTTTCTATTAAAACTATCTAAATATTTTGTTAATTGGATATTTCATGAAGAAAATGTTTTCGCTTTTTAAAAAAACGCAAGTGTAAATCTCATTTATATTGTGACAATGTTCTTTTATTTTGGGCTCTCACCAAATCTTTTATATTTTTAATCATTCAACTAAAAAATAAATAATAAAATATGTTTTTTAAAACTGGACAAAATACTTCTAATTTATCCAAGTAATTATATACTCATATTTGTTTCACAATACATTTTCAAAAGTATTGAAAAATATATTTACAATTAAATCATCGCTAAAGTCTAGATTAGTTTACAATAATTAACATAGCTTCCTTTCAAAAAGATTCAGTATGCACTCAAGAAAAAGATATATATCTGGATGTTCTTTATTTTAATTTGTTCTGTGTTTTTGATAAAACCAATCATAACATTCTATCAATAATACCTAACTGTAGATTTATTGTGTAAAAAAAAAATATTGACTAGTGTGTGTTTCTTAGATATTCACATAGTTAGTTATTCACATAGTTAGATATTCACATAGCTAAAGCACTTTTCAGATTTTATGTTAGTTCCTCTGTGTTTATTTATTTGCATTCGTGTTTCCTGTTTCTTTTTCCTCCTCCTTTTTTTCTTTTTCTTCTTCCTTCTTCTTCTTTTTCTCCTCCTTTTTCTTTTCTTCCTCCTTCTTCTCCTCCTTCTTCATTTTCTTCTTCTTCTTTCTCCTCCTTCTTCTTATTATTGTTCTTACTATTTGCAAAGAAAGATCACAAAAGTTGAAGATTCAGTATATAAATTTATTTAAGCTATAAAAAATGAATAAGTCAATCGATATATATTTTTTATCCCCAGTACAAAAATAACTGAATGATTAAACATTCAGGGAATCATTTGACATTCAAGCACTAAAAGCAGCATCTTTGAATTTTGATCCAGGAACCTTTAGCTCTTGAATTCACTATTTTGCCACTACACAAAAACATGTAATTTTCACTGACAGTATAATGCAAAAAATATTAGTAACAATTTTTAACATAGTTACTTTATTTTGTATAATGTTAATGATTTAATTCCATCTCCATATTAATAATGTCAATAACAAACTTTCTGCTATTTCCAGACAAAAACATAGTATTTAAAGTGTTAAAATATAAAAAATAAATTAGTTAAAAGAAAGTTTTTAAATTGGAAAAGATAAGAATAAGAATTAATTGACATGATTTTTAAATCAAATTTATCCTGCTTTAATGAGTTATTAGAATATTAGGAAAAAACTGGCTATTGAAAAATCAATAAAATTTATAAATCATAAATAATATTCATTCTAGATAAAATGAAACATACAAAATTAGAAATAGCAGCCATTTTATACAATTTAAATGGCTCATTAAATTCTGTTAAAAAAAAACAAAAAATATTTATATAAAAAAAAAGAAATTGAAATGATAAAATTTCAATAATAATAAAAAGAAATAAAATATTTTAATCACGTGATATCATCATTCATCATCTGCATTTCATTAAGTTCACTAAGTTGATGCAGAGAAAAAAAAACGTACTTTAGAATTAAAAATATCTTCCCGTTCTAGAAAAAAAAAAAAAAGAAATTTAACTTGAAACTAAAAATAAATTATAATGTCTTTGTTTTTATATTAACTTAGCAAAATAATAATAATTTCTAAAAACTTAAAAAATACATTGACATTTAGAACGAAAATATTTTTTATTCTGAATACTTTTTATACAAGATTATTAAATAATTTGAATGACAAATATGAATTAGGCCAAGAAAAATTCTTTTTTACCTATTAATAAACAATACAAATTTGTTTTTCTCTTATTCAAACTTGTGTTCTAACAAAGACTTTATTAGAATTTTCAGTTAACTTTTTTATGGTTACTGCAGCACGAAATACGTATGTTGGTTATTATTTATCTTTTCTACATGTGTGTGGTCATGTGTATCAGTATGGATAGTTTAAGAGTGCTGGAAAGTCTTAGTTCAAACCCCCTATATTTACAATTAAGCTCCAGATTTGTGAAGAGAGCCTGGTTTTCAAATATTTGCAGTTATTAGCCAAGTAATTTCTTCTGGAAAAGCTGGTAAATTTTAAAATAAATAAAAAGACTTCTCCTTTACGTAAGTATATCTAAATACCATGTTATAATTAGGTGGTTGGCTATACTTTAGCTGCCTATAAAAATCTTGAGTTTATAAACCTCCAATTATGTAAATGATTACTGCCTCCATTTAGTATTGCACCCAAGATCATATGATTAGCATGTCTGTACAAGAATCACTACACATTGATGTACTAATAAAAATAATCAACTTTTTAATTTAATAAAATATGCAATTTTTGAACTTATCTACAATTAGAATTAAAAAACCATTATTGTGAAAAAAATTGTATTTTTGTTTTTAAAAAAACTAGATAAATAGATAACTCTGTTAAAGATTCATATTAAAGTTTTCAGATGGTAAACATAACAATAAGATTTCTTATACTGTGATGTAAATATAAAATTGAAATACTAAAATAAATTATATTAACAGAATTTAAAAAATGGCATACCACCACTGATGATGACTGAACTGATTTTAAATTTAAATATTCATTCGATGATGCACATGCTTAAGTTATAAATAATGTGAAGATTATGAAAGGCTGATTAATAGGCAAATGAGAAAAAAATTTAAAACAAATAAAACCATCATTAATTTAATTCATGTTTGTAAAAATCAAATTTGCTAGTTAATTGTTTGCTATCAAAAAAAAAAAATCTTTAATCATTAAATGGTTTGTTTTTTAATAATTTGGAAAGTGCTTAGTGAGAAAGAAATCTGTGCATTTGTGTATAGATAAGAATATGTTAAATTGACATAATACATCATCACCATTGTCGTCATCATCATCATCATTATCATTATTATTATTATTATTATTATTATAAGGCTGCTAGAATCCTGGAAACTTTGGAGTGCTGTAGTTAGCTGTGCAATTCAGACTTGAATTTTTACATATGGTTGTTCCTATGGTTACATAAATCAATATTATTGTTTCTTGTTCTTGTTGTGGCTTTAATTGTCCCTGTAAATTTTTTATTTGTAAATGGTTTTTATAGTGATTCTAAAACAGTATGTGATAACAGGAGTTATCCTTAAATATAGATGAAGATTTTATGTTTGTTAGAAAATGCATAGGCAGGGTGTTTGCAGTTATGGTTATAACTGTAAGTATAAATGTCAGTATTATGTTTTTCAATTTGACCTAAATGTGCACAAAAGCAATATTAAATGATTGACTGTAATTACATGAGGGGAGCAATGTCCAGGTTGTGGGCTAATACATGATGACTGATAACTGTTTGCTAGTTACTGAAGTGAGTTGCTAGTTTCAGACAGGCAAGTATGTAAGGCTGATGAAAGGCAAGTTGGTTGAGTGAGAAAATGGTCAAGGAAAGTGACTGCAAATAGATGAAATGTGAAAGTAATATGTAATTATTGGTTGTGATTTAATGGGAGAGCAGTGCCCAGGTCAGAGGCTGGTACACTGACTAGTCAACAGTTTTATAGACATTGAAATTGGTTACAGTTTGCAGACAGGCAGGAGGTAAGTCAATCAAGGGAGGCAATGACACATGGGTGAACAGTGCCATAATAATGGACATTGTATTGAAAGGGAGGGTACCAATTGTTAACCTTTTACAAATTGAGTGACTGCTTTATGAGTGACCAAGTGGCCACAAAATGTCTGGAAGTACTATTTTTGAGTCAAGAACTTTTAATTGTTGTAGCTGTTTGAAAATGTGGTATGGGTGCTGTCTGGTATATGGCCAAGAGTGAAAGTGCAATGGATACACTGGTATACAAATATGATGAAAGTGACTGCACTCTGTGGGTGAATATGGTTTTGGTAGGATTTGATTAATTATACCAGATCATCAGTATAGGTTAGAGATGCTCTTCCAGATGTTATTGAGATCTTGGCAATCATTGAGAAAGTGATGCTGTGTGACATTTCAAAATGGATCAGTGCTTTGGTAGAGTAACAGTAATGCAGAAAGTAAGATGTAAGCAGGGCATGAGAGCAGAAAATCAAAAACATTTGGTTCAAGGGATCAGTTTTTGAAGTGATAAAGGAGTTGATTATTCATATTTAGCATGAGAGGTGATCTGTAGTGTTATTTGCATGATGTATGCTGTTTTTATGCCAGCAAAAGTATTTAGTGTTACTGGAGGTTATTTGGTAAGCTGCACTTTGAACCAAGTGAATAAAACTTGAAAGGTATAAAGTTGAGGGAGGTCTATCAGTAGGAGTTATAGTGACTAGGTATCGGAATGCTGGAAACTGATGAATAATTGATGCAATTATGTTGAGTCCTTTGAGTAATAAAATTCTTGAATGTTGTGAAGACCACACCATTATGAATAGGTGGGTAGCTGAATCATTTAACAGAAACTGATAGTCTTTGGCAGTTTATTGATATAATGAATGATTGTGAGAACTTGATAATAGGTGAATAATATGTAATCTAGGTAATTATAAAAAGTTTTAATTGCTAAACTTTGGATTAGAAAGAGAAATAAGCTTTAGAGACAGAATTGTTAATGCAAGTTGTTGCAGTTTCATAGAGGTTATATTTTTATTGTATGTTTCATGGCATGCAGGTCTATATAGAAAGAGAAACCTTTTGGGTTTGGCTTGTAATGAAATATTTCAGTGTAGGTTTTCTGTTTGTTCAAATTAAATTTAAGTTTATAAACAATGTGGCAAGTAGGTGTGGCCATGATAATGAATTTATGCAACTCTTCAGCCAGTACTAAAAATTAAGAAGACAGGGGGGGGGTATTGTGTCAAGTGTTGATGTTAAAATATAAAATATTGATGAAAGCAAGATATTTTTGGACTGGATTAAGAGTTATTTGTTCTAAGTTGATTGTTTTAATAATATGTGTGTTGATCAAGAGAGTGGGAGAGATATATACAAAGACAATGTTTAATATTGTGATATATGGTAATTAAGATGGGTGACTCAGTATATAGAATTTTCAGTGATGAAAATGGGGAGGCAGAGGTGATATTTAACCTTGTGCCTAATGATGGTGATGTAATGTTCCTGGAGCAGGTGCAAAACCCCTGATTATAAAAGTATGTAGAGTCAATTTGATATCCTCTATAGATTTTTGTTTTAAGCAGCTGAAAAGTTTTGTTGATTAGTTAAGCCCTCAATCATTAAATGCTGCTATTTTCATTATCATAATGAAAAGGGAAAAGGGGTGTGTGGGAAAAAGCTATGCAAAGAAGGATAAGTGGATGGATATCTTCAGAGAAAGATTAGAAAAATCATTTATAGTGATAGTTGATTGGTGGTTGATTGTGGCTGAAGCTGATTCAGAGGAAGAGTTGAGATAGTGAGATTTACTGAATCATGGGCTTAATGCTGTTTGGGGGAGGGAGAGTTTTCAGTTGAATTGGTAGAATTGTATGAGAAATTTTCTATTTCTATAAGAGCATGGCAAATGTCCATGATATGAACAGTCACTGACATAAACTCACCATCAATGACCTTTGATTCTTGAAATGGTGGGTTTTTTTGGATGTTCTGTTTCTCTCTTTTTTTGCTTTTGGAGTGAGGAGTCAGGTATATATGAGAGCATTGGAGAGATTGCTTTCATAATTTGTTGAATGTTTTATTAACTATGATGTATGTATTTTGCAGTGGATCCATAAAGGCTTAGTGTTGGGGGGAGGTTAGTTGAGCTATTACAGAACTGGTTGGAACTGTTGATTTAAAAAAAGATAGGTTGGTCAAGCTCTGTATCTGAGGCTGGTTATGTAAAAGAGGTAGAGGATAAATGAGACTTTTGATGGAATTAGTGTGTGAGATGAATGAGAGTGGAATGTTGAAGGATCAGATAAGGGATAGATAATTAGGTTTAATATGGCTATTAGAGGTGACTTTGGAAAGTTGTGTAGGTGGTGGCATATGGTGTGGTTGAAAATTTGGTTGAGAAGCAGGTATTGGTAGCTGCACTGTTGATGATGGTGGTGGGGGTTGTTACCTTGTGTTATGAGATGACCTTGTTTGTCACAAGAATAACATAGGTTTTATTCTCCCTTCCTGGTCTAGAATCTGGATAAAAATTGTGTTAGGATCAATATGTATTTAAAATTTGTAACTATAGGTGTTAATGGATATCAGGATATCTTTAAAATAGATGGATTGGAAGGACATAGTTTTGCTAAATGGCTGCATCATTCTTTGAAAATCCTGATGGGTGTATCTGAAATAGATGTTCCTTAGTATACTAGTGATGCAGCTGTGTCAGTTCTGATCAATTGTAATTAAGACAAAGTGACCAAGCATTTTAATTTGGATTTGAAATTGATCTCTTTAAGTGGTTTGTGATATGATTGAATGTATCCCACAGGTTGTGCAGGATTAGTGCATCATATAATAATGGCTGAGGAATTTTTAAAGTTATGCAGTAGAGTCTGTTGCTGATAATACCACAGAAACCAGGTGGAAATTTTTTTGAATGTTATGAATAATTCCCTTGGCATAGTATTATTAAATCTGTCATTGATTATTGCTAGGGTAAGATTAATCCAAATGGTAGCAAGGGGGGTCTTGTGATTTGTGATCTAATTTCTTTGAGATCATTGAGAGTAATTTTTCAAAAATGTGGAGCTGATTTAGGGGAGAATTGAAATCATGTTTGTGCTGTTGTTCATTGGAGTATTATTTTAAAAGCAGTGGCATGTTTAGGTGACCATTGGACTTTGCAATTCTGTATTCTAAATTTTGGTAGAAAGTACCTAGTCATGTGATGGATTTGTCACCATATTGTCTTTGAAATTATTGTTAGGCAAATTTAATTTTTAATTAAATTTTCAAAGAAAAATGTCACACTAAATTGAAAAAATGTTGTAGACTATTTGGAGATTATAAAATGTGTGTAAAGATAAGTTTTTTATTATATTAGCTTTAGATTTTAGCAGTTGTAAGGACAAAAAGCAGGAATTGGTTAACTTGGTTGTGAGCAGGTGAATGTCTGCTGTAAAATTATTATTATTATTATTATTATTATTATTATTATTATTATTATTATTATTATTATTATTATTATTATTATTATTATTATTATTATTATTATTATTATTATTATTATTATTATTATTATTATTATTATGTTTCAATAAAGATTTTATTGATCTCAATGGTTTACATAAGTTTACATCTAAAAAATTTGAGATTTAACATACAATGAATAATATTAGGATAAACACATATAAATGAATTTAGTGGTTACACTTTGTGGTTAATGGACTATAACAATATAAAAAATAAAAAAGCAAAAATAATCAGAGTTCTAAAGTTTGAGGAGCTTATTTAGTTTTGTCCACATGTCACTTTGAATGTTAGTTGTATGATAGTTTTCTTTGCAGCATTCACAGCATTGATAGTTGTTTTAACAATGACCATGTTGCTGCATATAAGTGGGGGTTGGTTATTATTTTATCTCTATTTCGAATGTGTAGCAGTTTGTTGCTAAATGTAGCTGGGTGTCATCTGGTGTTATTGCCAATTAAGAAAGTACATCGGATGCACCAGTATGCATATAAAACAAATGTGGCTGCCCTAATTTTAGGTATTGATCTTCCCTGAAAAGCAGCTATTATGTGATTAATGATTGTACCCCGTTTTCTGTAGGTGTTACACATCATCTATCATGTTTGGTTAAGTGCTACACATTGATAAATAAAGTGGTCCAGTGTCTCTTCTGCTCGATGGCAGAGTCCACAGAAGGGGTCAATAGATATATACATTCTTTTATGATAAAGAAAATGGGTTGTTGGCAAGGCAATGAGATTGATTTTCATGATAAAATCAAAGTATTTGGGCTCTAGAGCCCATTTTTTATATTCCTTGAGTAGTCTCTTGTTGTTAATTCCTAGCATAGGTTGTATAACATTAGTATCTGCTTCTCTGTTTATTAAACCATAAATATCCCAGTATGAATACTTATGCAAATACTGTTCTGGAATCTTGTCTGTGGTTTTTGCATTGGTATATAATGTTGGTGAAAAAAGAACCTTTTGGAGGTGGTCTATCTGTTGGAGTAACTTCTAGCAAGTGGTTAATTTTTGGGTATTTGGCAAGTATTGTGATTATTGAGTTCCTTAACTTTTGTAGATGAAAAATATTGATGTTGTGCAAGCCAAGTCCATTTTTATTAGGGTTTGGCTAAGTTTTTTTGTGGAAATTGCTACTGTTTTTCTGACCCAAAGTAGTTTATTATATATGGTTTTAATTTTTGAAATGAATCCCTTTGAGAATGAAATAACCGTTACATAGTAAGTTATTTTGGTTGTGATAAGCTGGTTCATTAACTGTACTTTGGAATATAGTGAAAGATATGCCTTGGACAAGGAGTTTATAATTTTTGTGGCTTCTTCTTTAAGTTTATTTTGGATATGGCATCTCATTCCTGTAATTCCCATATGAAATGGGAACCCAAGGAAAGAGTTTGGTTTTGATTTGTAAATTGATGTACATGGTTTACCAGTGTATAGTAACCAGGCTGTAGTTTTTGCCAGATTAAATGTTAATTCATATTTTTGTGAATATTCTTGTAATATCTTTTGGAGATGCGGTATTTGTTTTTTTGATGTTAGAAATATGGTAACATCATCCATATAGGTGATGCATGTAGTGCGCTGTGTTGTGTCTGGTATCTTGATCCCAGTAATTGCATTTTGTATGCTTTTAATAAGGGGGTTGATGTAAAATATAAACAATAGTGAACTAAGAGGGGATCCTTGGGATATAGATTTGGTAGGTGTGAAAGATGGTGAGTTTCTTCCATTTAAAGTTATATGGATCTATCTGTTCAAAAGCAGGTTAGCAATTATATATAGATGTGTTCTAGGAATTTCTGTGTCTTTTAGCATTTTTAGAAGTGTGTATATATTGATTGAGTCAAATGCAGCTTTTATGTCAAGCTGCATGACAATGGGTCCGTATTTTTTCCGCTGTTTTACTGTGGCTAGAATTGCTTTGAAGAATAAGGCTGCTTCTGTTGTTGAAGAGTTTTTCTTTGCATATTGTGCTTTGGAGATAAGTGGCATTATATACGGTTCAATTTCATCTTTAGAAATTTTCTCCATAATTTTGATTGGCAAAGATCCCATAGATATTGGTCTGAGGTCTTTAATAGGTGGGATAATTGCTTTCTTTTTATTATAGGGTACTATGGCTATTGGATAGACACCCTCCATGGGTTGAATTTGTTGTGCTAGATGGTTTACTAAATGACACAAATATTCTGTTGTGAATTTACTTAGATGCTTTATTACAAACAATGGGACTCCAGGACTACCTCGATGGCAAGCGTTTCGAATAGTATTTAGTTTTGTTGTGAATAGATCTTTTGTGAATGGGGTTTTTGTCTCTGGTGGGCCAAACAGATTATGTGGTATTTTATATGGTTGTTTTTCTTGTGATTTCTCTTTAAAATATTCAAAAATTGGCATAATCATATTGTGTCCTGCATATGTTCCACTATTTGTATATAGTGCCATTGGCACTTTTACATCTGGTTGGTTCCCCAGTGCCCATCTTATATAATCTCTTGTCCAAGTGTGTGGCCTGGTTAGGCATACTTTGCTTTTCTTTATCTTAAGATAGCTTTTGAGTTCATCACATGCTGCTGGGTGCAGTGTGATGGGTTAATCATGATTATTCTCTGGTGTAACTGATCTGCCAGAGACAAAAGTCTTAATGGTGGAGGTTGTTTTTTTGTTATATGGTTGATGTTAAAGGACAACATTCCCATAAATGCTAGATATTTCTGGACTGGGTTCAAAGTCATATCTTTGATTTTGTTTAACATTATGTAGGTCTCAGAGAGCAGAAATTCAGGGGTTGTTTCTGGGAGTAAAACTCTTATTGTTCTTGTAAGTGGAAAGGGTGATATTTGAATTTGGGTGCAGTCAATTGTGACTATTTGAGCTGAGTGATCGGAAAAAGTTGAGGGAGTTAGTTTTATTTCAATAAGGTGGTGAAGCATTGGAGAATAAAAGCACAGATCAATAAGTGAAGAGAAGCGATTATTGTGGAAAGAGATGGCATCATCTGGCAAAAAACCTTGGCCACTCATTAGTGGTATGTTTATTCTGTGAAGCCAATGTTCGGTAAATTCCTAATATTTTAAATTAAAATCTCCAATTAAGACGGTTGGGTTTGAAGTTGTAGCTAACCTTGAATTAATGTTTGCAATTATGGTATCTATTTTTTTATCCTGCAAAGGCATATATACAAAAACCAGATTTATTGTTATGCTTTTTTGGTTGAAGGTTGCAATTAATAAGTTCATGTCAATGTGAATTGGGCAATTTCTAGCAATTATGAGTCCAGTGCCAGCTGAGGGAGAGGAAGAGTCTCTGGAGCATGCACAGAAACCTTCCATATTTAAATGTTTGGCTGGGTCAATTTGTGATCCAGCATAAATTTTTCTCAAGTATACCAAGCAAGTATGGTTGTATATCCTTGATCCAATGTTTTAACTTATTAATTTTTGAGGTTGAGTTCAAACCCCTGACATTGATTGCCACAATTTTTATTTTCATTATATGTTTTTGGTTGAGATTTAAATATTAGGGTTGATCTGGTGTTTCTTCCCATTCATTCTCATATTCCATTTCCAGATCTTCATCTGTTTCCACTGTAGTTGTATTGTTGTGATCAGAAAGGCTAAGGTTGGATTCTGTTTTGATTTTTTGGTGATTTGAGGCATATTTGGGGTGAAAGCTTCCATAATTTCCATTGTTGTATTATTTTTAATGTTGGGTGTTTAGTGTGTTATATATATTTTTTCTTGATCACTATTACTGTGTGAATTTATTTGTTCTTTTATTATCTCTTTTTTCATCAGTATCTTTGGTAGGCTGACTTAGATTGTGCACTGTTTTTTTCCATTGGAGCCTCTTGAGGCTGTTGACTTTCTGTTTTTTTATCTGTGGGGGTTTGAATTCTATTGTTTGATTTTGTTGATAAACCCAGAATTTCTTGTGCTGGCAATGTGTGTTCAGTTTTTTTATTATTCAATTGCTGTTGATCTGTGGTTTTTTTATTAATTTTTTCTTGTTTATTAGTTGTTTTCATTATCTGTTTTATACTATTTGATTCCAGTTGGTGAGCTTCTGTTGGTTGATCTTCAGAGCTCGGTTGGTTTTTCTGGTTGATTTTGGTGTTGCAATCAATTGCTAAGTGTCTGGTTTCACCGCATGCAAAACATCTTGGCCTTAATCCTTTTATGTGAATGGTCAGTATTGCATTCTCATCAATTATTTGTGTTGGAATATCTTCCGGGTTTACATTGTCATTCAGCTTTATTTTGAAATGAAAGTTGTTGCTGAAAACCGGTATAAGGGTGTCGGATAAGTAGATTTGTTTTATATAAATAGCTTTGCCAAATGACTGTATTAATTTTTGAAAATCCTGAATGGTATATCCAAAGTAAGTGTTTTTAATTTTTCCATTACAATAGTTTTGCAAGATTTTATCGACTATTATTAGAGCGTAGCTTCCCAAAGTTTTTACTTTAGTTTGAAATCTTGCACGCTGATGTTCATCAAAAAACTGAATTGCAACGTATCACGAGTTTGGATGCTCTCCAATACTAGAGACTGTATCCCACAATGCTGTTGCTGTCAGCTCCTCATAAAGAAGCTCTCTGGGGAATTTATAGAGTGTTAAATTTCTATAGGTGACAGCTAACACTAATGATCTCGGTGAAAAAAAATTTTGAAAAGTTGCAAATAATTTTTTTGGGATGGTGCTGTAGAAATTAACGTTTATTTCTTGCAGTTGATCTTGATTCCATATCATTGGGGAGGGCTCTTCATTATTGTTTTCTATGAGGTTTAAATTATTTATGTCAGCTTGATTTACCTTTCTAAATCTTGCTGTCTGCGTTAATGCTGAACTTTTTTCGATGCTGTGAGGCTTCTGGTTTATTTTTGTTACGTTCATGTATGTTTTTGCGATAGTCACAGTTTTCATTTTATCACCATTTGTTTGAGCGCAATGTATGTCATTTGCTTCTTGACGTGAAACCATGCTTGTTTATGACATTAGAATTTATTTTTTGTTATGAACGACTGTATTACTTACTTTTTGCTAGAAAACAACTGTTCAGTAATCAGCCATCACTGTCTTTATCTATCTCAGATATATATCACAGTTTTTAAGTGTGAAAACGATTAGAATATGGGGGAAAAAAGATTATTAATAAGACCTTCATTCTTGATGACTTAGGCATACATGCACATGCACATTCTTATATTATTATTATTATTATTATTATTATTATTATTATTATTATTATTATTATTATTATTATTATTATTATTATTATTATTATTATTATTATTATTATTATTATTATTATTATTATTATTATTATTATTATTATTATTATTATTATTATTATTATTATTATTATTATTATTATTATTATTATTATTATTATTATTATTATTATGTTTCAAAGATACATCTTTATTGATAATTCAAAAAAGTTACAATAGTTTTATAAGTTTGATTGTGTCATGTTACAAGTGCAATCATGGATTAAGTTTGTATATTAGTATAGTTCTAATTTGTGAATTCTCTTGTACTTTCATAGCTTCTTGTAAGTATTTACTTGAAAGATGGCTTGATGAACTGGCAAAATAAATAGTTACAGTTATGGATCTGTGAATGTATGGTGGCTATTTGAACTAGTGTATTCTGATTATAGATTGGAGGGTTCTTTTATAAGTGACCAAGTTACAGCTACAATATCTGGAGGAGTAATTTTAAAATCTTGTGTCCTTAATTGTTGCAGTTTGTTTGTAAAGGTAGCTGGATGTCTTCTTGTGTTATTTTTGAATATGAAGGTGCAACAAGTGCACCAGTAAACATATAATAGAAATGTAACTGCCCATACTATGGGTGTAGAAGCTTTCTTATATGATTGTATGATATTTATTATTGAGATGTTTTTGTGTTGATAGATATCTATCAACACTTTACATGTGTTTGATAAGCTGGGCAATATAAAATATGTGTTGTTGTGTTTCCTCCACTGTATAACCAAGATAGCAGAATGGGTTAATACTAATGTATAGACATCAGTATCAAAGGAAATATGATGTTGGTAATGCATGTAGATTTATTTTCAAGATGAAATCAAAACATTTAGGCTCCAATGACTATTTCCTGAATCTGATGACTAATTGATGGTTGTTAATTTCTAGTATTGTTGTTAGTGTTTCTTGTAAACCATCTGGTTATAATAAGTTATGGGTTTGCCAGTATGCATATTTGTTTGTATATTGAATGTCTATTTTACTGGATGTGGTTATGACAGATTGTATAAGTGATGATATATACTCTGAGGATGGCGGTGGAGTATCTGCTGGGGTAACCATAAGCAAGCATGATAGTGTAGAGAATTGCCTTATAGTTGATGCTAAAAGGTTAACTATTTTCTATATGTGGAATGTATTGGTAGTGTGAAGACCTAGTCCATTGTTTGTGGGTGTTCTGCTGAGGCATTTAGCTGATACAGCAACAGCTTTCTGGCCCCATAGTAGCTTGGTGCAAAGTGATGTTATTTTTTACGTGAAATGTTTTGAAAATTTTATTATGGGACAAAAATATGTGATTTTAGTAATAATTAGCATGTTAAATAATTGGACTTTAGAGTAAATAGAATGATAAGCTTTTGAAAGAGAGTTTGATTTTTTTGTTGCAGTTTCAAGTAACTTGCTTTGTATGTTTTGTCTCATTCTGTTAGTTCCCATGTAAAATGGAAACCCGGGAAAAGTGGTAGGTTTGCCATGAAAGATTTTTGTATACGGTTTGGTTGTATATATAAACCAAGCATCTGTTTTATTGAGGTTAAATTTTATTTTAAATTCAGAAGTGTATTGATTTAGTATCTTTTGTAACATTGGAAATTGTTTACGAGATTTTAAAAAGATGGTGATGTCATCCATGTATGCTAAACATGAAACATACTGTTGAGTGTGAGGAATTTGTATTCCTGTTATGTTTTGTTGATTTTTTCTTATAAGAAGATCAATATAAAATGTGAAAAGAAGGGAACTTAATGGTGAGCCTTGTGAGATTGACTGGGTTGGTGTAAATGTAGGGGATTTTCTACCATTAAGTGTGGTGTGAATTTTCCTATTAAGAATAAGATTAGCAGTTACATAGAGTAGAGTAGGAGGGATGGAGGTGTTAGCTAGTTCATCCAGAAGTATTTTTATTGGCACTGAATCAAAAGCTGCTTCAATGTCTAATTGGACAGCAATTGGTGCATACTTTTTTTGTTTTTGTACTGTAGTCATAATTGTCTTAAAACATAAAGCAGCCTGTCCTGTGGATTACTCTTTTTTAGCAAACTGGAAGGGTGAGATTAGTGAAAGTATATGTTGTTCAATGTGGTCTTTAATTACTTTTTTCAAGATTTTAATGCCTAATGGTTCCATAGAAATAGGTTGAAAGTTTGTGAGTGTTGCTATGGGAATTTTTTTTATTAAAAGGTACAATGGTTATTGTATTTATTTCTTTAATGTTGTAAATTTTCTGCAATAGGTAGTTAGCTAGATTACTTATATATTGTGAAATAAATTGGCCTAAGTGGGAGAAAACAAATTTGGGGGTGCTGTTTGTTCTGGGGTGGCATGTGTTGTTGATTGTGGCAAGTTTTGCTACAAACTGGCCTGCATTAAATGGTGCATCTGTTTCTGGTTGTCCAAAATAGTTATATTATGGTGTAAAGATTTGTTGTTCTGGGAGTTTTTTCTTAAAATGATTTAAAATAAGTTGTATCACATTTTGGTCAGCGTATGTGACATCTTCAACTTTTATTGCCATGGGAACTCTTAATGTTGGGGGATTCCCAAGTGTCCACCTCTAGACCATGTATGAGGTTGAGAAAGACAGATTTTACTTTTTTTTGTAGTTAAGTATTATATATATATATATATTGTAACCATATGGTTTGGCTCAATGATGTTAAGCTTTATTCATGTGATCCAGTAAGTAAAATTTTAAATTTTAATTAATAATAATTTATAATATATTGAAAAATCAGTGCATAAAATCAGTAATAGGTTGAAATGCTTGCTGGATTATAATTTTCCAACTAAGTAAAACCTCACCAATAAATATCCTGAGAGTGATGAAGACTTGGACTGTTTGAGACACACTAAAAAATCTGATAGAGTGGATATAAATTTCATAAACATTTTTATCGTAAGGTCTAGTGGCAGTCATTCTTAAAATAATATTTGAATAGTATTAAACTAATTTGGAAGTATGAAAATATTTAGCACTTTATTATTATTATTATTATTTTTTTTTTTTTTTTTTTTTTTTTTTTTTTTTTTTTTTTTTTTTTTTTTTTTTTTTTTTTTTTTTTTTTTTTTTTTTTTTTTTTTTCAGAAAAGAAAACAATTTATAATTCTTCTAAATTTTGTAAACATTCTTCAAATATATTGTATTGCAATTTAAAATGATATAAAACAGTCTAAATAGTCATCACTAGATGGAGAAATATTAATTTATTCACACTGTTCAGTTATTGGTCCATTTAGTACCACAATGCAATGTAATACAAGGTATAAATAATATAACAAATTTTGAAGGGAGGGGCTATTAAGAAAGAAAAATCAGAAGCAACAGGACTTCAAGATCTACACCTATAAAATAAAGTAAAAAAACAAAGAAAAGCTGAAAAGTAACAACTCTGTGGATTGAATTGAATAATATTACAGAATAATGTGTAATTAAAAACATGGAATAAGAAACCTTAAAAACCTTGTATTCATTCATCAATATTTTCCATCGATTTTATAATTCCTGAGATGCATACTGGAGAAAAGGAAATGACAGCCATATGGATAATTACTTGCCTCAACAAATACTACTTAAAACTAAGAACAAATCCAGTAAATGTAAGCAGTTATTTTTATTTTATTTGTATTAGCCAATTCTCATATTTACAATTGACGCGAAAATTATTTATATTGAAAAGAAAAAGTAGAAGGTGGTTTGTTTTTGCACTCTTTGTATAAAGAAGAAAAATATGTTTGCTTATAAATTATAATCTTCATAAAATATAATTAGAAGTAATTTTGAAGAAAAGTGCGAAAATATAAAGTAAACAAACTAAAGAGTTATTTTAAGTCGTATAAAGTTCAATCAATTTAAAAGAAAAATGTGTGACTTATTCCCTATTCTTATTAAGAAAGAAAATTCATGATGTGATGTGATGTAATGTATTGTGGCTTCTCTTTAAATGAAGTCAAGAATATCTAAGCAATTATGCCCAGATAAACCTGTTAGCCACTTAATTTTCCATTCCCCACTCTACATTTTCCTATATTCTGCACCATCCCATTTCCACAACATAATATTTGTCAACTCTATAGCCTTGATATCTAATCCCCCCTTATCTTTTCCCAAACCCAGCATAAAAACCAATAATTCACTTTCTGTATAATCACTTTTTTCATATTTATTCTTCCATAACTTCATTATATGTACCCTTTCTGTTTTCAAACATTTACATTCAATTAACAAATGCCTTCTTCCTTACATAATTTACAAAATAAATCACCCATATTTTTCCATTTACATGTATATTCTCTTGTAGCTAAAGAATCTAAATAATCCAATACCCATTTACTAACACATAATGCATCATTATGTGTTATTGATTTTTATACTAGGTTTGGGACAAGATAAGGGGGATTTAGATATAAAGGCCATGGAGTTGACAAAGATTATGTTGGGGAAATGAGATGAAACTGGGTAGAGAACAATATGAGAAAACTTAGAGTGGGGAATGAAAAGAAAAGATAAAATAGCTAACAGGTTTCTCTGAGTATAGTGAGAGATTCCTGATTCCATATAAGGAGAAGTCACAGTGCATCACATTGCATTGCAATTCAGAATTTATCTTTATTCACAAAGTAACATTGCTGAAAAAACTATGTCTATATTTTTAATTCATTTTGCAAAATATATGTAAAAGTTTTATATTTGAAATTAAGATGTACCAGTTGAACATTATTATCAAATACATGTTAGTGAATTTTTAAATTGATGTTGGTTATTATTTTAATTTTGAATTGTTGTATTTAGATTTATTTATATATATAAAAGCTCTGATATTATATTTATACTATATAATTGTAATAAAAGGAGCAACAAAGTTAATTAAGTAAGTAGACCAATTTATATATTTAGAAATGTTGCATATGTGTTTTTATTTTTTTCAAATTAATCTGCTTTGATTTAAAAAAATTTAAAAATCCAAGCTTTTAAATTTTATTAATTTAGAAAAGTAATTTAATAATTAGATCAGTATTTCTCAACTTTTTTTTTATAATGTTGCCTCTCTTCCCCTTCACCTCCACTCTATTCTCACCCCTTTTATTATGTTGCTCACTTTAAGTGTTTAGTAAAGCGAAATTAGGTTTCTTTTTATATAAATTAGGCATATTTTCAAAACTGTTTAAACTTTATTCACATGAGTATCTTAATAAATAGAGGCACCTGACTTAATTCAAGATTTAAAAGTGAGAGAAATTAAGATTTTATTCATTTCTTTTTTTTCCTTTTATTTATTTATTTCTTTTTTATATAAAATATTTATTCAAGCATTTTTGAAGCCCTGTCAGAACATCACTGATCTCCCAAAATTATAGACCACAGGATAAAAATTATTGTTTTAAATTACACAAAAACAAAAACAGGTAAATTGATTATATCATATGTATTGTTATATTTAAAGTAATAGAAACGTTTGTGAAAAAATATTATTTTAGTGAATAACACTGATTAGGACTAATTAGCAACTTTGTACAAACAAAAGAAATCAGCATTAAGTTGCTAAAATTAAAATTAAAAAAATTGAAATGGGATCAAAATTGACAGTGTCCGTATTGGAACAGTATCATGATGAGAAAGGTAGCTGGTGGAAGTCATCAAACCTAACTATTGTTAAACTAGAAAAATAATCTAACTTGTATAGAAACTAAAAATTTAAACTATAATTGAGATTAGTAAATGTAATTTGTTAAATGAAAATATAACAATATATACTTAATGCTGCTTTAGAACGTTAGCTAATTGTAAAAACTTTTGATAAATAACTATTATGTCATGAATTGAAGACGAGCTGTGATATTTCTCTGTGGATAAAGATTGTTTATAAAAAAAGAGATAAAATAGTGTGAAAACAAGAGAAAACTTAAAACATTGATTTATCTGTAATGATGAGTATAAATGTTTTGAAATTTTATAATTTATATATAAGTATTTTATACTTTATTAATTAATATTATGATTTCATTTTTGCTTTAAACAATTGTGAATTTGGCACAGTACATAAAATATGTAACAGTAAATATTCCAAGGTAAAAGGGTTTGAACCTAGAACCAAAGATATATGATAATATATTCAGTATATACCCAAAAATTTTCATTCAAATAAATATGAAAATTGAATAGTTAATAAAATTGAAATAAAAAAATTTAATTCAAAATATGTGATAATATTAACCAATGTGATGATGATAAGTTATAATTTAAAAACACAAATACTCTCAAAAGTATTTTATTTATTTTTCTGTTTCAATGAAAATAAAATTCGAAGGCACTAAACTTTCTAAAAAGAGAGTTTATTTTTGAAAAACTTTTAAAGGAATGATCATCATCAATTACAAATTATCTTCACAATCCCTGCATGACTCCCAGTACTTTAAATGATTTCTCAGGGCTATAGATATGAACCAGCATATGTGTGTTAAAACCATAAAGTTTGAAATAAGTTACAATGACAAACCAAATGGATTAATAATTAAAGAAAATAACAATTTATTAATAATGAATAAATAAAACTGTTATACAAAAATATTAAATGCCATAGTAATAAAACATATTTTTAATTTAGAATTAGATTTAAGGCCTTATAATATTGATAATAATAAGATCTTACCACATTAAATATTGAAACAGTCACAAATCATGTCTTTTGCAGATATCATTTTTTTAATAATTTATGGTTGTCCACATTATTTCCTAGAAGATGGTGATTCTCCTTGAACATTGGTGATGCTATAGAGTAAATGCAGCACCTCGGTTCATTTCTTCCTTTATTGCATTATAGAGACATCACACTGGTCAATTTTGTAAACTTCAGCATTGGTTTTTTTCTGCTAAGTATTTAAAAATACTTTTAAAAAAACAGTCAGCAAAATATGGCTATGGTAGAAAACAGTTTTAACCAGCAGTTGTTTCTCTCCTCGGTGTAAATCACTGCAACATAGCTTCAAAAATAGATTATTGGAATGCAAAGTAAGATGGAATGCATTCTGAATTCAACTGCAATGTATAGTTAGTTGTTTCAGACACATTTATAATTATTTGATATTGATCAATATGTTTTCTACATAACATGATACATCACCAGCTAGTTACAAGGTTTGTGCTGCTTCCATACATGTCTGGAAAAATATGCTGTCTAAACAAACTACAAATATCATATCATGACTTGATACATAAATGAATAAATTATTATGATTTGCTACATAAATTAATGAAAGAAAAAAATAGTTTTTTTTTTTTTTTTTTGCTTTCTTTCATTCTTTATTTACATTAGTTAACTGTTTAGGAAGAAAGAAAAATCATTGCCAAAATTTAAAAATAGTTTGATAATTTCTAAAATATTATTAATTTCAAATTTTAATGTTATATTTAGCTTTGCCCTCCAGTTTTACTATAAAAATGTGGGAAATTTTATTTAAAACTGAGTTCAGGTAAGGCAAGCTAGAAAAGATTCAAATTTAGATTTTTAGAAACTACAAAGCAATTCAATTTCTTTTGTGTATCAAGACTACTTTTCTTTTTTTTCATGTGTCAAAGCATCAGCCAGAAAGTGAACCTCCAAACCTGGGACAACTGCTTGTAAGGCAGCTGTGCTGACCACTTGACCACCAATGCTTGACGACTACTTTTCTTACTTCCTTTGCATTGCAATTTATCATTATTATTTAACCCTTATTACAAAGTAAATTTATAAAATATGACTAAATGCATAAACTAACTTTTAATTTTGTAGGTAGTTTACTCCAGTCATACATATATACGTGCACATATAGAAGTGGCAGTTTATATGCTTATTAGTCAGTTCACATGTGGTTTTATTCAACTTTTTTTTCTTTGCAGCTTTGTAATATAACCAACCTGAATTGTATTGGATTTGTTATAGTTATAATATATTAATAAAAAAATGTGTTAAATGCACTTTTTTTAAAATAAATCATTTTATTAATAGTTTATAATATTAAATTTGTTAATGTGTATTATGCTGATTTGGGTCATTTATCCAATTAGGGAAAAAATTATATATATAGTAAGGAAAGTATTTTGATTGAAAGTAGTATTATGAGATAGCCAAAGTAAATCTATTGAAAATTTTAACTAGTCAAGCGTTGGTGGCCTAGTGGTTAGCATAGCTGCCTTCCAAGCTGCTGGCCCGGGTTCGCTTCCCGGTCAACGCATTTGACATATAAAAAATAAATAAATTACTAAATATTGATTGAATGAAATATTATTGCACATAAATCTGTTTACATCAATTATGTAGTATAATTATTTTTATATGCGTATAATTGTAAATTGGATATATTCAGAGTGATCTGAATATAATCAGTGGTAATCATATAAATCTGCCTTACAAGCAGTTGTCCCGAGTTAGCGGGTTCGCTTCCCGGCCGATGCTATGACACATGAAAAAAAAATTATGAAACTTTATTGCAATTTATTCAAGTTTAAAGATAGATCATAAGTTTTTATTTCAGTGATTTATCATAAAGATTATTTTAATAATCAAATACTGTTAATTATTGATATTTACCAATTTTTCCAAAAGTAATCTAAAGAATTGAAGCTTTGTTACAATATATCTATAAATTTTTTTCATAAATAGAATTTTTACTTTTTGTCTGCTAGGGCATTTCTTTTTCTAATTAAATTTATAAATAGCGGCGAAGAATTTTAGCTACTATTTTTGTTTTAAATCGAAGATGCTGTTTCTTAATACCAACTAACGTGTTTATTTTTAATAATTATTAACTGATAAGGGAATCGTCAATGTCTAAGGTGAAGCTTTAAAACTGAAATAACATAATAAATTGCATTAACAGGATATACAATGGAAAATTAATGCCGTTACTAATCAAAAGTTGTCTGTCATAGTACTGCCTATTGTCAGAATTCCTTAACCTGCATACACATACATATATTAGCAACAGTATCATTATATATATCATTTTATGAAATTTCTAACATTGAACATTTCTGCATCATTTAAACGAAAGTTATTTTTAAAAAGTATTTTACAGTGATCGATTTCATCATTTAATAAAAATAAAATAAAGAGTGTAAATATATTCTTTCTACCCCTTTCCCCCCTTTTCCCCACTGAAATTAAATTTATTGGTAAAAAATCAAAAAGATATATAAATTGCCAGATGACTTCGAAATATAACTTTTTATATATTAAAAATTGTCTGAATATAATGAGTAATTTTTTTTTTTTTTGATGGTTATCGTATGATAAATCATTTTTAGCATTTTAGTTTTCACACAGTTAATCAAACATTACAGCAATAATAAAAGTTTTATTGAACAGAAGGAAGAAAATTCAGTGTTCTGGAATATATCTAATCATTTGAAAGCAAGTTCTTTGACTCAAAAAAAGTTAATTTGTCAAGCGATTACTTTGAATGAACTACAAAATCGGTATTATTACAATCAACATTAGTTTATTTCGCTTTCGACTATATATTATCAATCTCATATATATGCATAAATATGTATGTATGCGGATATATATATATGAAAAACAAATTACTAGTAAGATCCTTATATAGAATACCATATTTAGGAGCAAAAATAATTCTAGGTTTTATTTGTTTCAGTCACATATCAACTTCGAATAATGTAAGTTTTATTTTATACCCATTCGGAAACGCTCACGGGAATAATATTGATAATATTGACGTGCATTTAAAAATGGCCGCAAGATAAAATTTACACTATTTGAACTTGATATCGCTTAACTATGTGTGGTACATTAAAATCAATTTTGCTTCTAAAAGTATTTTTTTACATTATTATATTAATAGTACTTTGTTTTCCACATAAAACGAAGAAGGTTAAAATTAAGAAGTATAGTTTTCATCATAATTTGTGCATAATGGGTGTATTATATTTTACATGTGTATAATAAATAAGGCTAAAACTACTTGATAAAATTATTGTATCAGTACTAATTGCATGAATAAATATTAAGCTAAACCAGCGTACCATCCCAATAGCATATACCTTCTAGTATAATGAGAACGAATAAATAAGTAAAATTCCAGGTTTAATTTATTTATTGCATTTATTTTATTTGATGGCCGTATATATATATATGCATGTATAACGGACCTCATGGTACAGAAGATATTGCAACTGCTTGCAATACTTTCAACCTGGAGTTTGAATTCAAATTGGGAGTCTTCAATTTTTTTTGTTAACTGTCCCTAGTCAATTGGAGCATTGGTCAGTAAATAGGTATCTAAATATTCTTAGTTGAAAGTAAAACAAGAATAAAAAACTGTCTTCTCTTTTATTATTCCTATTTGAGGGAATATTAAAAAGCTTTTGATTTGTAGTGGGTTATCAGAAAGGTTGTTTTAGCTACCTTTTATATATAGGGAAATTAATATATATTTTTGTAATTATATGTTGGAATATATCCATTATTTAATATTAACTGTCAAATAGTTTTAGAAAAATTCAAATTATATTTAAATTTTTTAAATACATTCAACTAGTAATAATAACAGGCATATCAATGTATATTTCAATATTTCAAATAGTATTATTCTTCTCTCCTTTTCTAATGTTGCTGGTCTGACCATATCAGTACTAGCAAGAAAATCAAACCTGGGATCTTTAGATTTGTCAATATAGAATTTAAACCAATGCTCTAACCAATTAGCATATTCTGCGAAACTTCTTTTTAAAAAGCATTGTTAATGAATGGTATCCATCTTACTAAGTTCACTTTCTCATAAATCATTTCTTTCTGACTGCTTTCTTTAACAGTCTAATTGTTTAGAATATTGAGAGATTGAGATTGTTGATTGTTATTGATATTGGGATTGCCTAAGTATTGACTGATTGTAATGATTACTTATAAACCCATTTAGCCTAGAACATTGTTACACTTATTAATAATAATATCATAGGATAATGTAGCTTATCACAGTCAACAATAATCTAATTCTATATATGATTTTGAAATTTTTATGAGGGGGGGGGGGGACAAGACAAAAAAATCACTCTACCTTAGCCAATAAGTCAACATCAAATTAATGGCATCTACTAATAAGGTATCACTAAATTAAATATGTAAAAATAATTATGTGGTTACTATGACAAAAAATTATATAAATAATAATATATTTATAAAATATGTTATCTACATAAATTGCATTATTGAGTATACTGCACTAAAACTTTTCTTAATATATATATATATGTGTGTGTGTGTGTTAATGTTTGATATATATAATAATGCTTTCATTCAGCAATATGTTTGATACATAATGAATATTGAAATAATCCATAAGGTTTGAATAGTCTACCACTTATTTAATATAAAAAAAAACCTCTATAATTGTTTGTTTTTTACATAAAAGCTTGTTATACCTAGAAGTGCTTCTCTCTGTATAATAATATTGATTTAATTTTTGGCACAGCAAAAAACAAATCCTTTATTTTCCATAATATTAGACTTTTGGGTTAAAAAAAAAACAACAAAACAAATCCTTTTAAAAACAAATAATGACTTTTGATCGATTTATAGATATTTTAATGAACTAATTTAAAGTTTTGTGCAGTTTAGCACGGGGAAGAGTTTCAGATTTCAGAATGTGAGGTCCTAGGATTGATTCTAGTGTTGGTACTTCTGATGCTCAAGTTTCTTAATAAATTCTTGAGCAATAAAACCCTTTTAATATATTATAATTATACAAATTTATATTTATTTTTCTTGAATAAAATCATCCATAATGTCAAACACAGCTTTTTTGAATAGTTTCTAGAAGATGTTGACACAATAGCTCAAAAGGAATAACAATGAATATTCAAAATACTTGCTAGATTCTATACTTTTGTGAGGGATAGCAATATTTAATATAAAAATACAGTCTACTCTTTGGTTGCTCTACCTCTGATCTCACCTTTACTTTGTTATTAGCAATTAGTTTAAATGATCCCCATTTTACTATTATGAATGCCACATGATCAATGGAAGGCATCCAAAGCTTTAATTTTTTTATAATTATTTTCATAACATATATTAGTTTTAGATTTTTTAAAATTCTTATAATTTAAAAAATGTTACATAATTTTTTAAAACTATTTAATATTTATCTTAAAGTAGTCTACAACTTCTTACTTTTATTTGTGAAATTTTTGTAATAAATAAAACATAGAAAAAAAACTATTCTCCATCATGGCCAGTAAATGGAAATTCAAATTTTATAAAGTTTGTTCTAATACAGGAGATTTAAACACAGACTTTCAAGCTCCCTTTAGCCAGCCACTCTATTAATCAGTGTTCGGTTTATATTAAGATAGCAAAAACTCTATTTATATTTATACTGCTTTGGTATCTTAATATAAACCAAGCACTGATTATATATATGTGTGGGAGATAATGATCTGAACCAACTGATGAATGCTGGTTCAGCCCAGAATATGTATATTGAAAATCATTTACTTTTTTCACGTGTGCGTGGATATGTGTATTGGTTGTATGAGATAGAGTGGATGGCTGAAGGGAGCTTGAAAGTCTGTGTTCAAATCTTCTATATGACATCTAGACCCCAGGTATATAAAAATATTCTTGTATTTAAAATATAAAGTTTGTTATAGTTAAATTTTGTGTGTATGCCACTATATTGATGAAACTTTAGATATGTTATTTTTTATAGTAAATACTAATATATTAACATATTTTATTTCATGTTTCTGCAATCATTTTCATTTCTTGACTACTACCTAATTGTAAATTTTGATTCTTCAACTTTCAATATTTGATTTAAGTGGTTTAAAATTAATAAAAAGGTTGTGATGCATCAATGTTAAAATAATTATGGAACACACACAACGATATTCAAACAATCAGAGGATTGGATAATTTAGGATATTGATAATTCTAAATTAATAGTAAACATATGGTTCAAGCTATTTGAATTTAAACTTGTAATTATAAATTTTATTAAACGCTCACTATTATTTCAGTAATAGTTTTAACAAGGCTGTAAACCTTAGCAATGAGCGTCTGAAAAAATCGTCACTAGGGGCCTAGTGACGATTTTTTCAGACGCTCATTGCTAAGGTTTACAGCCTTGTTAAAACTATTATTGAATTTAAACTGTAAATGCTAATGACTTTGAATTTTGAAGTAAAAACATGTTCATAATATTGTCAGATGTTATCCTAATAACATCAATTAATGCACACTTAAGATCATACATTATTAAAAATGTAAATTATTAGATATTAGAAAAATTATTTTAAAATAGATCTGCATTTATATGCTAGATTATTGCAACCAAAAAAAAGTATAATAATTTTGTTATAACTTAATTTTAAAAAATATAACTCTTGACAATCTTGATGATAGATTTCATATAGCAAAGTTATTAGAAAAGTATTTATTAGTCTAGAGACGATTATGAACAATGATGAAGACATATACGAGAGTTTGATGATTTGAACCAACTGGTAAAGTTAATTTAGAAATGCATCTTGGAAATCTTTGGCTTCTCTGGTGTCTTTATTCATTTGCTTGAGGACAAGTAATATTTAGCAAAAAGTTTATAAATAATTTTAATAAAACTCAAAAATTACAAAATGCAATTTGTATATAAATATTAGTTTTGAAAACAAATTTTCGATTATAAATATAATATTTACAAAAATAATCGTCATTGCATAATAATTTTAAAAATGACTATACAACATTAATCTAATAATAAACAGATTTAATAATGAAAAAAATATTAAATAAGACAGAACATATAAGTAAACATTTAACATTTATAATAATAATTCACTTATTATTTTTTTCACATTATACATGTCTTTACAAATCTAAATATTAATGGGAAGATAAAAAATTTAAATAATGTTTTAAAATATTGTGTGATAATATATCAACTTAAATAAAATATATAATTTTTTTTTTATGTCAAAGCATTGATTTGGAAGCGAACCCGGGCCAGCTGTTTGAAAGGCAGCTATGCTAACCGCTAGGCCACCAACACTTGACTTTAAAGTATTGTTTTCTTTTTGTTCATATGTCAAAGGTCTTGACCAGGAAGCAAAGCCGGGCCAGCTGCTTGGAAGGCAGCTATGTTAATCACTAGAACATCAACGCTTGACGTAATTTTTCCCATCACTTTAAAACATTACTTGTTTTTAATATTCTTACATTATAGTTTTAATTATTTTTTTAGTTAATTAAAATCTAAAAATTATGCATTCTGTTGGTAGTGGTTTCAACTGAACAACATTTTAAAAAAAATAAAAAATACATTAAAAGACTGAATTAAGATGAATCTTTTTTATCATACAATATAAAATTTCTAATTAATTAAAGTGTAACTAAATACAAAAAAAAAAAAAATCAAATTAAATTATTGTCACTATAATAACGTTTTTATTTACATATTGTTTTAAACACTATTGAGATGACACTGTATATACTTTTAGTAATCATAACTCTCAAACAAAAACACCAACACACTCAATAAATATGGCTAATTATTTTCCTATTAAAAAGTCAAATACACCTGGGTCTCGTTTTATGCGGATTATTTTAATGCGATTTTGAAGTTATGCCATTCGTGTTTCTTCTTAATATCTTTTATATTTCACTATATTTATTAGATATCAAGAAATTTAAATTATTAATAACTTATTTTGACTTGAAATACTTTTTTTTTTCAAAAATATGTTATATTAGCAGCTATAGTGAATATGGCCTGAAGCTGTATTTAGAATATTAGCTTCTATGTAAATAACCTAATTATCATCATCATCATCATTATCAACCATTATCAATCTACTGCAGGATGAAGGTCTCTCCAAGTTTAATCCATCTTCTCCGATCTTTAGCTTCTCTTCTCCACATCACCCCTACACATTTTCTTATTTCATCCATCCATCTTACATGTGGTCTCCTTCTGGGTCTTTTACAATCTCTTGGAATCCAGTTTAAAATTTCAATTGTCCATCTATTATCATCTCTTCTAGCAATATGTCCAGCCCAACTCCACTTCAATCTTTTAATTTTTTCAATGAGGTCAGTAACACCTGTTTGTTCTCTTACCCATACATTGCGTTTTCGATCTCTTCTTGTTACTCCCAACATACATCTCTCCATACTTCTTTGAGTGGTCTGAAGTCTCTGTATTGATCTTCTATTAAGTGTCCAAGTCTCAGATCCATAAGTAAGAACTGGTAAAACACATTTGTTAAAAACCTTTCTTTTCAAACACATAGGCATATTTCCTTTTAATATCAAGTTATTTCTACCAAAAGCACTCCAACCAAGTTTAATTCTATGATTAATTTCCTCTATTATGTTTCCATCTGTATTAATAATCTGACCAAGGTATTTGTAACTCTTAACTTCTTCTAATTCATCATAATCAATCTTTATTTTCATATTTGGAGCAAATCGATTAAACATTACTTTAGTCTTTTTAACATTTATCTTTAGTCCTACTTTCCTACTTTCATCTGATAACTCCTGCAACATTTCCTGCAGCTCGGAAGCATTATTTGCAAAAACAACTACATCATCTGCGAAATCTAAATGACTTAAATAATCTCCATTTACTTTCACTCCTTTAGTTTCCCATTTTAATCCACAAAATACTTCTTGCAGCACTGCTGTAAAAAGTTTTGGAGATATGGAGTCACCTTGTCTTACACCTTTCTCAATGTTGACTTTCCCAGTATCATTATGTAATCTAATTGTTGCTGTTGCATTTTTATAAATATTCTTTAAAATATGACAATATCCTGGATCTATACCTTGATGATCCAATGCTTTAATCACTGAAGAAATGTTTATAGAATCAAATGCCTTTTCATAATCTACAAATCCAAAACATAATGACAACTCATATTCATTTGTCCTTTCTATAACTTCTCTCAATACTTGAATATGATCTACTGTACTAAAACCACTTTTAAATCCAGCTTGTTCTCTTGGTTGGTGAAAATCCAAGGTTCTCTGTAGACGAGTTGTAATTATCTTGGTAAAAATTTTATATAAAACTGATAAAAGGCTGATAGGTCTGTAATTTCTAATATCTTCTTTATCACCTTTTTTAAATATTAATATTATTACTGCATTCTTCCAATCATCCGGTACATCTTTATCATTTAGACATTTGGTATATAACTTTGCTAATATTTTTTCTGTTTCTTCACCTGCTTCTTTTAATATATCAATTATAATTCCATCATTACCTGAGCCTTTCCTTTTTTCATACATTTAATTGCATTTCTCACTTCTTCATTTAAAATTCTGGGCAATTCGAAGATGTAATAGATATAGGAGGTACTTGTTCTTTATTACTATATAATTCTTGATAAAAATCTTCTACCAATTTCATAATGTCATCCCTCTTTTTAGTAATAATTCCATCTTTTTTCCTTATTGCAGATATAAATTTCCTACCAATACCAAAATGTTGTTTTACATTCTTAAGACTTTTATTTTCTTCTACAGCTTTTCTTGCTAGTTCACAGTTATACTTTCTTATATCATTTTCAACTCTTTTCCGCACCATTTTACAAAATTCGAGATATTCAATTCTTTTTAATGCATCATTCTTGCATATCTTCATATTCCTTCTTTTCTTCATAAGTTCTCTAGTCTCAGTAGAAATTTTATTAGTCAATTGCTGCTTTTTTCTACCAGCTATCTTTGTTGCAGTTTTTAAAAGTGTATCAGTTATTTTCATATTAATTTCATTCAAATCTGAATCATGTTCAAAATCTACTAATACTTGAAACCGATTTGTAAGTTCTAATTTAAATTCATTAGAATGTTTCTGAAGATTAGGAATATCAACTGTAAATATAGTTTTTCTTAATAATTTTTGTCTCTCTAGTTTTACATTAACATGTATCTTACCCCTTACTAATCGATGATCACTTCCTGTGTTAAATTTATTAAGAACATTACAATCTTGAAATATGTATTTCCTGTTAGTCAAAATATAATCCAATTCTGCTGTACCTTCATTTGGATGCTTCCATGTCCATTTCCTTCTAACATTTTTCTCAAAAAAAGAATTCATAATATAAAGTTTTTCCTTCTCTGCAAACTCCACAAGTCTATGTCCTCTCTCATTTCTATTACCATAACCAAAATTACCTACAACACTTTCATCTTTCATTTGTTTACCAATTCTAGCATTAAAATCTCCCATAACAATTTTAAAATGTTGTTTACTCTGATCAAAAGCCTTTTGTACATCCATATAAAAATCTTCTACTACTTCATCACTGTGAGAACTTGTTGGGGCATAAACCTGAATTATCTGCATTTGATATCTGCTATTAAGTTGTATAACTAATCTTGCCACTCTGTCTGATACACCATCAATCTCCACAATATTGTTCTTCCACTTTTTATTTATAATGAATCCTACTCCACTTGTATTTCCAATATTTGTGCCTTTATAATAGAGCATATGTCCACTTTTTAAATCAATTGTCTCTTCACCTTTTCTTCTAACTTCACAAAGTCCAATAATATCCCATTTAATATAAGAGAGTTCTTCTTCTAATTCTTGCAATCTTCCTTCACTTGAAAGTGATCTGCAGTTGTAAGTACCTAAATAAAAAGTCGTCATCAAATGGCAGCCTGGGTCCGCCTCCAGGATATTCTTAGCACCCTCCGCCTTCGGCCACCAACCGCTGCCTTGGTTGGTGACTTTACAGCCTCCTGGGATTAAGGGCCATGCTTTATTTTTGTCTGTCATAATTGTATAATTGGGAAAAATCTTTATCATTTACACAAACATTCATTCTGCCTTATCAGGCACTGAGAAGAAAGACCATGGTGTTTCTTGATCTTAAACTCAGAGGTAAAAAGCCAATAAACTCACCACACTGGCTAATGCGTGTTGGTGAGCAGCCCATCCATGTTCGTATACTATATGAATAAACATATAGTAATAACAGCTGCAACGACAAGAACGTATGGAGTGGACATTAGGAATTTGCCCTGCTCGGTTCCTTTAAGGCCTCCAAGAGGAATCAAAGGGTCTCCTTTCAGTTAATATCGCAATAAATAGTCAAAATTTTTAAACTTTTAAAACATATTTTGTTAAGTATAACAGAAATAAATAATTTTTTAGATTTTTAAAATAAATAATAACAAAGATTTTTTTGATTTTATAAATTGAAAATAATCTTTCTAATGATAATCTATAATCATTTTGTTTTGATTACTATCTCATTTCTCATTTTTTTAATGTAGAAACAAAAACCATGATCACAGCTCAAGACTGAAAGTGGTGCTAGTTGTATGTCACATGACGAATCTGATTTCTTAACATTTCTCAAACAAACGCATATTGTCAAATAGCCAAACAACTGCTAATGATTAAAATATGTATGAAAAAATATAAAATTAAATACTGTAATTAATAAAAAAAGGAAAAAAAGTTTGTCTTGTATTATTTTTTTTCAAATATTTGAAATTTTTTATTAATCATACTTTATTTCATTATTTTTTTAATGCGAATTTTAAAGTAATTTTTCCTTCTTGCTTTGCTTTTATGCGATTTCTGAAAATTACAACCCCCTATCCCCATTTTTCAAGATAAGTTAAGTCTATTTTTGTGCAATTTCTTTTGTGCACATTTTCTGAGGAACCTATCTACCGCATAAAACGAGACCCAGGTGTATCGTAACTCATCAAAAGGTTATATACAATGGACTCTTAGTTATAAACCAAAAGCAATAATATCATCATCCATTTCAAAAGATTCAAATGTGATTAGTGGAAAAAACATGCTTCCCTGTGCGTATTATCACTTTATATCCAAATATCAAGCTTATTCCTATCCCAAATTTGCCCCTTTTTTATTTGGACATTATATTGGATAATAATATTAATTTTAAAATATACTGAGATTTAATTAATATCGCAATAGCAATAATAATATTAGTATGTAAAATTGACAAAAATACTAAAAAAGAAATACAAATATATTGCTAGTTTCTACTAGTAGTGCATATAATTTCTCTATTACTACTCATATTTTAGTTTTACAATCAGTTATAAGAATTTGAATACAGACTTTTCAGAAATAAATGCCAAACTGACTCTTAATTAATATTATTTTTGTATATGTTTATTGAGAATAATGAATCCCACATGTAAATTAAACTTGGTTTAATGCTGTACAATATGACTTAAATGCAGAATATGAAATTTTCATAAAAATGACACTATAAATATAATAAACAGTGTCTGATACTATAAATTGATTTAAGAATATTGAAATAGTCAACAGGCATAAAATTAATGTTTGTAAAGAATTCACTCTTAAAAAGTTTTTTCTTAATAAAATTGACAAACTTTATTGTATAATATTCAGTAGAAAATCTTATTATTCCAGTTCTGGGATGTTTTCCATTATCACTACTATAGACCATTTTATATTAGAATAAAATATTCTTTTCTAACATTACTATCTCAATAAAAATATATATTTTAATTTGAAATAAACACTGCACTATCTGTGTTTGTCATCTCTCCATTTTATTCATCATTTCACATAAATTTTATGCTAATATGGAATTAAGATAACTATCAAAAATTAAGCATATAAAAATATGTATTTGAAAATAATCATTTGCACATTTCTTTATGGGATCACACATTTGAAGTGACATGCAAAGATATCTTTTTCACCTATTGATAATACTACTTGTCCCATGGTGAAATTTGTACTGAGTTTCATCTTTGTTTCTCTGATTAACTTTCATTAGAAAGAATGGAATCTCTTTTTATTTATTATAATTGCCTTTCTATAACTTTTCTTTTTTAAAGAATGTTTCATTACCAATATCTTTATTATCAATAATTGTTAAAGAAGTTATATATTATTAAATCTATTTAAAGCTTAATGCTTGCAAAGCTCTATGGCTGTGGTTGATAGTGATGAGGGGGAGTATTCAAATTTATGTTAATTAGATGTTTCGGTATTTTATTTAAAATATTGTTTGAATTAGTTTGTCCATCTTTGTGAAATGGCAAAACAGGTATCTTTTCTATTGATTGATTGGGTGTCATTATTTATGAAATATGCCTCCTTTATTTCATGCCTATGGTCATTACTCTCTTTGCACACTATTCTGGGGTTGGTGGGTTCAAATCTGTATCCAGTAGCTTTTTCATGTTCCACGAATGCTGATGTAGACTCCTTGTTGTTCAGTGCCCTTTTATACATATATATGTGCTGGGATGCTCTGTTTGTAATGGTAGTTTTTGTTTCCCCATAATATGAGGTTCTGCATCTGGCCTGAGGGCATTGTATCTGATACACCACTTGAGATGTTAGTTTGGAATCAAGTTTATCTTTTGAATTGTTTATTAGTCTATTGGTGTTGGCTGAAGTGCAGAAACCAATAATAAATTCTTTTGATAATGTTTTAGTTAGATGTTTGGCAATGTTGGGTATGTATGGTATAGTTATTCATGGTTTATTATCTCTCATTCTGCCTTGCTGGTTTATTTTTGCTTGGAACTGTGCTATTCTTTTAGTTATGTGTCTATATTTGTAGCCAACAGATATTAGTTCTCTAATGTATTTTAATATGTTATCTCTTTTGTCCGAATTACATTTACATAAGTAATCATTTCTATGTAGAAATGAATTCAGTCCAGCATATTTATGTAAGTTGGGAACTATTGCACTCTGATGCATGTATCCTCTAATTTCTAGGGATTTGATGGTCATGCAGTACATTAATTGTCTATCTTCTCTTTGTATGTCTAGGTCTAGATATTTTAGATGGTGTTGATCATTTTCCCATGTGGTATTTAGTGTGAGTTTAGACATCAGCTGTAATTCTTTGGTGATGTTTAAGATTGTACTCCTTTTAGCAGCAATAAACAAGTCATCCACGTATCTAAGATATATAAATTGTGGGGTTATCTGCTTGTATAATTGGTATTACTTGTTTCTCATGGTAGTTTAAGAAGATGCTGGACATTATTCCACTAATGGCTAGGCCCATTGGCCATCCTTGTTTTATTTTATACCATTTTCCTTCAAAAATAGTGTGAATATTTTCATTCATCCATTCCATAAAGGCCACAATAAAGTTAAATTTACCATCTGGGCATTGTTTATTAATTAATTCTGTTTTGACTATGTCTATTGAGTGCTTTCTGTCCACTGATCCATATAGCTCTTTCACATCTAGAGCTGCCATTTCACATTCTTGATCTATTTGTATATCTCATATTTTGTCCACTAACTCAAATGATGATGCAATAAAATAATCACCAAATCCTATAGTGTTAACCAACCAGTGGTTAATTAGTTTTGAAGTTTCTTGGTAGTGCACTCCACCAAAGTCTAACATAAGGTGAAGTGGTGTTCCTTCCTTATGAACTTTGGCATTTCCAAACATTCTGAGAGGTGTGGTGGCAGATGGATATATATGGTAATATTCTGCTCTGGTCATGCCTTTGTCCTTGTGAATCCTGAGTATTGTGGAGATGAATTTATCTTTATTTAGTCTCAAGTTGAAATTTGCCTCTTCTTCAAACCTCAAGTTCAGAATTTGGTTCGACATTATCTTTATTATATAGAATATGTAATGATGTTAGTAACAGTTGATCACATACATTTTAATAAAAAGTATCATCTCTAGTGTAACACTAATGAGATATGTGTTATAAAACTTACATATAACAGTATTACATGTTTCAAAAGCTACAAATAAATGATCAAATTTGAAAGAATAGGTAAAGAAATAACTAAGTGAGCTGTTTTAAAGTGTATTTTGTAAAAATAAAAAAGATTGTGTTATATTTTCCTTTAAAAGAGAAAAAACCTTTATTAAAAAGAAGGTAGGGAAAAGAATTAGAAATAAAAATTTAAAAACTCCTTTTTATAAATTTTTATAAATTAAAATAAGCAAATGTGAAAACATTAAAAATTAATTAGTAAAAGCTTTGGAATGCAATTAAGTTTGCAAGATTACTGGTTGATAATAAAATTGAAATTAATAATTGACTTAACTACAAACTATGTAAACTATCAAGATAGTAGATTAATCTATGCTAAAAATTAAATAACATGCAATGTGAAAATCACTTAGATTAATGGAATGTAAAAATTAATTAATTAAAAAAACAGAAACTATCGAGATAGTAGATTAATCTAAGGTATAGATTAAATAACATGCAATATAAAAATCACTTAGATTAATGAAATGTAAAAATCACTTAGATTAATGAAATGTAAAAATTAATTAATTAAAAAAACAGACTTAAGTTATGATCAAAATTAAAAATAATGATGAGGAATTAAAACAATGAGAGAGGAAGAGTATAAAAAGTCTAACTGCTATTATTATTCAGTCTGGTCTTTAATCTGTAAGTCAATTTGGATTAAGTTTATGATTAAATTATTCCATTCTTCAATCTCTGAAACATTCCAATCATCATTTTGTGATTCATCCATTATGTTAATCATTGCTCCAGAGATTCAGAAATCTAAGAACAAATAGAACCATTCAATACTGCTTGTGGAAAATATTACTGCAGAAGCTGCAGATTTAGAAACACGTAGTGCTAGATCACTTTAGAAGTGTTCATCTGGGCTTCAGGCCCCAAAGAACTCCAAAATCAACTGTCCTGCCTGAACCCTCACTGGAAACTGATGCCAAAATGGTAAAATAGATGCTGCCACTACTCTCACTCTCTCCCATTGTTGAGCCAAAGAAATGAAGATAAGTCATGGAATCATTGATGGAATTAAAAGACCAACTGGTTAGAAAATACATACAAATGAAAACCTAGGTAAATATACTTTAAATAACTAAATAGACAATTGATTTTAAATGAAATGAATTTTAACAAAGGACTACTATAACTATAGCCTAAAGTCATTATTTATATTTTCTTACATAAAAATTTATGTTATATGTTGATTAATTATTATTTGGTCTATCCTTTCTCTTGTCACTGTGTCATCATTAATTTTAAATTGTGCTCAACCCTGAGAGACAATAAAAGATAGCTTGAGATATGTCAAGTGCTGGATTGTGTGCCTGTCATCCAAAGCAGGCTGACTATATAACATATGGTTGGCTGGTGCCTGAAGTTGATCCTTAAAACACTTTGGAAAAATACATGCTGTCCCTCATGGTCATCATACATGACATAATTGTTGTACGTTAACATAGATTGCAGCCTGTGAGACAAGAGTAGCATAGGAAAGGTCACCCTTTATGGTTTGTTGATTCATGTGCAATCTGACATTTATTTTAGATAAAAATAAATAAACAAAAGTGAAAAATAAAATAGTGAAAAAAATGACAGAGCTAAAATGGGTTAATGCACTTTATCTCTCAAAATGGAAAGAGGTATGTGATGTAACACTAGTGATATATGTTTTATAAAACTTACATATATCTGCATTATATGTTTCACAAATTAAAAATAGATGATCAAATTTATTTGAAAAAATAGGTAAAGAAATAACTATTTAAGTAGATTTAAAACATAGTTTTGTAAAAATAAAATAGACTGCATTATATTTTCTTTTAAAAGAGAATAAAGCTTTTATTGAAAACAGGGTAGGAAAAGAATTAGAAAAAAATTTAAAACTCCTCCATTTTATAAATTTTTATAAATTAAAATAAGCAAATGTGAAAATAGAATAAAAATTAATTAGCAAAAACTTTGAAATGCAATTACATTTGCAAGATTACTGGTTGATAATAAAATTAAAATTAATAATTGAAGTAACTATAAATAATGTAAACTATCAATGAGATAGTAGATTAATCTAAGCAAAAGATTAAATAACATGCAATGTAAAATTCAATTAGATTAATAAAATGTAAAAATTAATTAAAAAATCAGACATAAATTATGATCAAAATTAAAAATAATAATAATGAATTAAAACAATGAGAGGAATAGTATAAAAAGTCACATCTGCTATTATTATTCAGTCTGGTCTTCAATCTGCAAGTCAGCTCAGATTCAGTTTGTGATTGAATTATTCCACTCTTGAGTCTGTAAATCATTCCAGTCTTCATTTTGTGATTGATTCATTATGTTATTCATTGCACCAGAGATTCAGAAATCTAAGGGCAAATAGAACCATTCATTATTGCTGTGAAAAATATAACTGCAAAAGCCACAGATCTAGAAACATGTGGTGCTATATTGTTTTAGAAGTGTTCAACTGGGCTCCAGGTTCCAAAGTCCTCCAAAATCAACTGTCCCACCTGAACCCTCAGTGAAAATGATGTCAAAATGGTAAAATAAATACTGCCATTACTCTCTCTCTCTCTTCTATTGTTGAGCCTAAGAAATGAAGACAAGCCCTGGAAGCAGTGATGGAATGAAAAGGCTGACCATTTGGAAAATACACACAAATGAAAATGTAGATAAAGATAATTTAAATAACTAAATAGACACTTGATTTTAAATGAAATGAACTTCAATCAAGGACTATTATAACTATAGTCTAAAGACATCATTTATATTTTCTCATATAAAAATTTTATTATGTTATATTAAGTATATGTGTGTGCATAAATAAATAATAATGTTGCTTAATTATTATTTAGTCTATTCTCTCTTTCTCTCATCACTGCATCAGCATTAATTTCAAGTTATAAATGTTATATGTATTAAGTTAAATGTGCTGAACCCTGATACAGAGTATGAGCTAGCCTGGGATATGTAAAGCACTGGATTGTGTGACTATCAACCAAAGCATGCTGACTATATAACATATGGTTGGCAGGTACCTGAATTTGATCCTCAAAACAAAAAAAAAGCTTTGAATAGCAAGGCTTCGATTCCAGCAGTCAAGATGGGACACAGTCAGAAAATGTGATTGTGTTATTTTTTGTATAGCTCAATTTGGCTGTGGGTATCGTTGATGGCTATGCTATCAATGGTATTCTCCTCTCTGTTTGAAGGGCTGGTCCATTACCATAATATTAAACATAGAAAATAATAATTACTGAGAAGTTGTGTACTAATGTTTAGGTTTTAAACATGGTTAATTAATATGGTAATTGTTTGGGGAACCCAGTCCAGTTCATTAGCAATCATAAACTACTTCCATATATAACTTTGAATGAATATGCAAATGTCATTTATATGATTACTTAAAGACAATACTGATTCTATTGCCTAAATAGCAATAATGATAATACTGTTATTGTTACTATGAAAAAAAGTGTATTAATTATAGAACTTGGCACATTGAAAGCCTTGATAAAGTTTTTGAAAAACTCTAAATATTATGGTTGGCAAATTTAAATTTAAATATGCCTCCTTTCCCAAAAGAAAAATTTAAAATAAATTATGCCAAAATATAATGATAATAAATTACTGCAATGTTATACAAGTATTTGTACATGAAAGCAGAATTATGATTTCTTAATCTGTCTTTACTAAGAAAATATAATCCAAATGTCTTTATATCGTAAACAAATTAATGGGTCTTTTTTGTTTACTTTAGTTTTGTAAAATTAATTTATTTATTTTTTCTAATAACATTTTTAATATATATTACTAGAATTATTGTGGAGATATGTAATCACTTTAATTAATTTTGTACACATATATCAACATTAAAAAAATATTTTGATTAATTTGTTCATGTAAAATATCAAAACATTAAAGATTAATGGCATTTTTTAACAAAGATAAAAAAAAACTCAAATTATGTCTGGTTAAAAATATAATTAATGAATGAAAATTAATAAAAATGTTTTGTTAACTTTACATGAAAACAATGATATATTTAACAATATTGCTTGACATTACAAAGTTATTAATTTTTAATGCACTTCTATAGTTATTCATATCATTTTAAAACATTAATAATCTATTAAAGATATGACTTTACTGCACATTTCAGTAATTAAGGAAAGAAACTTATTTTAAAATAAAGTTAAAAACAAACATTAAAATACTTTGCAATAAATTTTACAATGATAATAGTATCTCCTTCAGACAACTATTTTAGCATTTGAGCAATCATTATAATAAACATATATTCTGTAATTAACAGCTACGTTTTAAATATTCAATCTTTATATTAATGGTTCAATAGAGGGGATGGCATGCACTATTACTAAACTGTCCATTGTGGCAGAGATAAAGATCAAGATTAAAGACCATTGAAAAACCAGCCAATAGTAACATTAAACAAGAACAACAACAACAACAACAATAATAATAATAATAATAATAATAATAATAATAATAATAATAATAATAATAATAATAATAATAATAATAATAATAATAATAATAATAATAATAATAATAATAATAATAATAATAATAATAATAATAATAATAATAAAGATGATGATGATGTAAGAAAATTATCTTAAATTAAATATAAAAATTATTTAAATATAAATTTATTAATAACTATAAAAATGTTTAAATAATTTATTTATTTATTTCCATTGTTATTTTAAAACATTAACAAATGTTATATATATATTTTTTTGATAGTTGTTGACAAACATTGTGTAATTTAATACACAAAAAATTCTTTTTAGATCTTCCACACAAAAACTACTTAATTATCCTCCCCCACCCCATCTATGTTGCCAAACTACTACCCTGTTAATAATATATCATTATGATTAGTTATCTATTAAAAAAAATGTTTAGCCTATACATAAATTCTACAACTATTTTCAAAACTTTCTGCCCATTGCACTATCCATTAAACTTACATATTACCTCCATCCTTTTAACTATACTATTCCTTTCCCAAAATAAAATCACATTCCAAGTAAAACAGTTACAAGCACTTTTAAATGCTTTTATTGAAGTTGAAAATTTTGTTTGTTTGACTGTTTGTTAACTCACTAGAGAATATTATAAGATTTTTTTTTCTTTCAACTTAATGACATTTTTTAACAGAAAAAGATAAAATGTCACCAATTTTAAACAGAGAAGTTATTTACTGTTTTTATACATATATAATTATGTACACACATTAAACATAATATATGCATAAAGAGTATACATATTAACTTACTTCAGAAATATCTGATATATATGCACTATATGTGTGAAATTGATTTAAAGGAAAATTATATATATTAATTTTCAAAAATGATGTAATAGTTTTAAGTTTGATAGTACAATTATTGCTATACTTCAAAAGTAGACCAATTAGTAATAATAAGATCAAATCTGTTGATGAAAAAAAACAAAAAATAGTTTGGAATTATTATTTATCAAAAATTTACAGTATTCTGTATTAATAAGTAGTAAAATTGTTTCTTTCTGCTATCTTCACATGATGACCATCTCTTATACTAGCACATAATTGTTATTAAACAAGACAAAACTCTCTCCATACAGTAGTTCCACCATGTGCCAACCAGAGTAATCAATGAATGCCAGAAGGCTTATGCATAAAATCCCTATCTACTGCCTACTCATCCAATATCCTAAGATCTAGTGCAGTGCTCTCAGATTCAAGATTCCTCACTGATGAAGGCCACAAGCCAGAAATTAGTCTGGGGATATTGGATGAGTAGGCAGTAGATAGGGATTTTATGTACAAGCTTTTTGACATCCATTGATTACTCTGGTTGGCACAGGATGGCACTATTATATGGAGAGAGTTTTGCATTGTTTCTGCTATCTTACATGAAAAATTTATTTTAAACTCTGCATGGCTTGGTGCACTTGTAGAGTGGAACACTTACAGATTATGCTCAGATTTGTTACTTCTGGCACTTAAACTTTTAATGAATTCCTAAGCAAACATGAGATTTGATTATTTTTTAAGCTTAATTTATTAATATCAGAAAGTAATAACTATACATTGGGAATTAACACCACTATTCAATGGCATAATTGTTATATTGCTTCTGTAACATTCATTATTCATACAATCAGAGTACTATAATATGAACACTTTTTGTCAACTTTATTTTATATTTCATCTATGGAATTTTATGATTCCTGATTTTTTATTCTTATTAGCTTGATAATAAATGTATTTTTTAACAAAATCTAATCAGAACGATCACTTTTAACATTCAATTAAATTTATTATAAATTCTCAATTGCATTAAAGAATTACATCTGAAGATGAACTACTTTCTTGATAATTTTGACTTTTAATTCCTTTTTTAACATTTTTGTATTATATTCTCATTACTAACAATCATAAAAATTAAAAAATTTTCTCCTTCTCCATTGTTTTTGTCATTGATATCAGATGTTATCAAGCCAGGCTCAACACATTGGCAATCATATGAATGATTTTTCTTCAAAATAACTTATAATATGCTCAGTGAATTCATGAGTATATTCTCATGTGCAATTTAAAATGTTGTTTTACATTACTGCAATTATCTCTCATTAACACCATTCAAAGTTGCTGCCCAGTACAGATATTCAATCCAAGCTGCTAAGAAACAAAAAAAAAAGCAACGCAAAACAAAAGTACAGACTTCTTATAGAAATTATCAGAGATGAGAAAATAAAAATCCATATAGAGTTAAGTATATAGCAAAAGATATATAATTAGTAGATGAAAAAGATTAAACTTTGATGTAGCATCTAAAGTTTATCAAATTCATGTGAACCCATCAAGGTAATTTTCTTAGTTAGGTATTATATAAAATGTGGCTTTCTCATGTTTATTTATAGAATTAACTTAATTATTAGATGTTAATTTTAAAATTTAATTTGATGTAAATGATCTATTATTAAAATACAAAAATGTATAGATATCTTTTTAAAAACTTCATTTATCTAAAACATTAAAAAAAATTATTATTAAAAATATATGTCATGCTCATGTCTAACCCTTTTTCGATAACTAATAAAAATTTGAAAAATGATGAAAAATTATAGATGTGTCATAATTCTCTCTGTTTCAAGGCTTAGTAATAGTTTATTTTGTTACATCTTAGATTAATTATGTAAAATTAACAAAAATCTTATTTCTCTGTATTTTTATAAACTATATAATAATATTAGTGTACAACTAATGTCTCATGAGGTCATGTGACATTAAAGTATCCAAGTGACATAGAGTAAATAGTTTTATCCCAGTAGTAGAATAGAGCTGTTTGTTAATTTTCTCAATTAGAAACTGAACCAGAAACCTCCAACTCTTGAATTCTGAGCTAAATCATACAGGACTATAATTATTAGTAAATATTTTAGTACTAATTTTTAATCTACAATATATTTTTTTCCTATTATGTTTCATTGTTTTTAAGCTTTATTGTTAATTCATTATAAAGAGATCAGTTTTGGGGTAGTAAGTTTTAAATATAAAAAAGACTGTCATGAAGTCTTACTAAAAGTTACAAACTATACTCTTAATACATTGAACAGGCTTAAACCTGCATTTATATATGTAATATATGCAGAATTCGAACTCAGACTTTCACATGACTCACAACTTTCAGAGCCATCTCATAGTACTGACCCATCTGCTTATCTTTCAACATGTGTGTGATCAGATGAGTTAGCAATATAAGATGGCACTGGGAGTTGTGGGTCATGTGAAAGTCTGAGTTCGAAACTATACTCTTCTACATTAATGCTAACACCGTTTTAGTTGTCGTCCAAACTGATTCAGATGTATAACCAACTTGAAGAAAATTTCAACAAGCATCGCATGTTTCTTGGCAAAAGCATGTCTTAGCTTAAAACCATCTTCAAGGATGGATGCTATTCATTTACAGATCTATATATACATTTCAAGTTTACTGCATGATAACAAGTTTGGAGTGTATGTTTGACAATCACTGGTGATAATTTATGATTTCTTGTTAATTCCATAACTCGCTCATTCTATATTGAATATCTTTGTAGACAAACAACAATAAATATTAATTATTCTTATATTACAAAAAAAAATTAAGACATTTACAACACTTTAAATAATATTAAACAGAAAATATTATTTACGTACGTAATCTTAAAAACAATTTTATTCGTTATTTTTATAAATATAAATTTTATCAAAAGATATTTTAAAAAATAATAATTTAAAAATTTAAAATATAATATAAAAAATAAAAATTTTAGCAATAAATTTTGGGAAAAAACATCATAACAACAACAAAAAAAAAGAATTACAAAAAAAAAAAGAATGATATAATTGGATAATAGCAATATAACTAGAATTCTCATGTGTATAATAATAAATTCTTGATATATATATATGATTGCGAAATAAAACTTTATAAAATGCAACTTTAAAAAAAGATCCATTTCACCCAAGCTGTTTTGCAGTGGCAGACATCTTCTCCGGCAGTCTCCTAATTGAATTCCATTTGATATCACACATTTCACTATGTTATACAATTTGTCTTCTAGTTCATCAGAAAGTTTGTTCTAAACTAATTTTATTGATTGACTGTAATCTTCAGTATATAATTACAGCAATAAAGAATAAAGCAACATCTAAGCAATCATCAAATAACAACATCAGCATTAAGGGGGTGGTATCCATATTAAACAGTAAACTTTATTTTTACAAAAAGAGGGGAAGTATAATATTCAACACTTTAATTAAAAAAAGTTTAATAAACTTAGATTGCTGTAAAAAGAATATATATATATAACGCAACTTAAATAAATGAAAACTTGTTTTATAAAGAGAATTAGTTTTGTGTATGTGTTTTAAATTTTAATTTATATTCTGCCAAGTAATTGTCATATTCTTTTGCTGTAGAATAGTGCTTCTCAAATTCATCGATATAAAGGCTCTTATGGAATATCTAAAAACATTTGCATTCTCGAAAAAAAAAATCTTAATAGAAGCATATGCTGCTATTATATAATTTTATTTTATTTATATTTAGTTTATTTAAATAATTTTCTCATTTATATTTTCATTGTCATATAAATTACTTAAAAGAATTATAAATATTACAAAGATTATAATATAAAGTATGAAACACGAAACACAATAATAATTAGAACAAAAATTAAATAATACAACAAATAAGATTTTCAATAACAATTTGATGTGATAGATGTGTGTGAATATTGAAAAACAAAAGCCAAATCGGATGAAATATTTGACACAACAATTCCTAGACAAATAACATTTATGCTTATTTTTAATTAGTAATAGCGATGAAAATGCGCTCCTCAAAGACATGTAATGTAAATGGAACCAGAATATTTAAAGATGTGTTATTGGAAGAATATTCTTTATGTCATTGGAATCAAAATTCCAACAAATTCTTATTGCAAAAATCCGAATCAATATAAATCTTCTCTCAAGTCATTAGTTTTTGAGATGATTACAAGAGATTGCTAAATTGTAGGAATAAAGCAAATGGTGTTCTTAAGTTAGGAAAATATTTTTTTTAAATTATCAAATATATCATGGGATTAATTATTATTCTTTTACTTGCTGCTGATAATAAAATATCTGTTCAAGAAATTTATGGAAAAAAGTAAACACTTCTGTAATATTATCTCTAAAACTTTTTAATAATACAGAAAGTTTATTTTAAAATGCTTGTATGTATAATTTATTTTACATTTTTTCATATATATTTTTAATCATTATCACTATTTGACAATATGTGATTCGTTTGTGAACTGGTAAGACATCAGATTCATGACAAGAGAAAATACAATTAGTGCCAACTTCAGTCTTATGCTGTGTTAATGGTTTTCTGTTGACAATGTAATCGGTAATTAAACTTTGAGATGATGATTTTACTAATTGTTTATGAAGCTTGCGATATCCAGACTGCTATGTCTAGCTGTTAGAGAATGCTCTTCCACAAATGCAACTATATATATAACCTGCTTCCATGAATGTGTTAATAATGACTAACGGTTAATTTTTTTTATATACATATATACATGGAGAAACTTTTAGACAGAAAAAAGTTACAAGTAAAAATATTAAAAACTTTTAAAGATATAAATTAAAAGTTCTTAAATATTTCTCCAATTGCTTAGAAAGTTGAAGATTTTCTCGAATCATTTTTGTGTAAAAGGAACAGGTTTCACTTCTGTTTCAGTATCTTTTTTTAAATCTTCTATGGTATCTAAATTGCCAAATCTTTTTCCAACATGCATTTAAAGTATATAAAATTTAATGTGTGTATATAAAATGGAAAAATCCCGATTTTAAGTGAAATATGAATTTCTTTATTGCATAAAAGAAAACAGCGTAAAAAGATATTAAGAAGAAACATGAGTCGCATAACTTCAAAATTGCATTTTAAAAATCCATACAAAAAAAAACCCAAGTGTAATTAAATTAATGGATATAATCTTTGCAACAACAATAAATCTTAAGAAGACATTCAGCAACTTGAAAGAAAACATGACTTTATAAATATGAGTAAAATACATGTCACTAAGATTTACTACTGACTTAACAATATTTGGTCTACATTATTAAAACTCAAAATTAATTCTTATTAAGAATTCATTAAAAATATGACATAGATTTAAATAAATAAATAATCAAATAACTTTATTGTTCAGCAATCATAATAAGTTTAAGTGACAGGACTGAAAGACTTAGATATGACCTGTGGATCTCAAATTCAAGAGTCTGCCATTCTGAACTGCATAGAATCTTGCAGAGTGCTCTGAATTCTGAGATGTCAAAAAAATGTTATAAAAGCATCAAGCAGAGATTAATATAACTAATGGTCAAATACTTTATTGAATAAGTTGTCTATACTTGCCTTCAGAAAAAGAGCTTAATATTCCTTCTATAAATTATAATCTGGATGAAAGTTGACTTTTTTAACTTTTATATTTATTTTGCATTAAACAATAATGGTATTAAAATTTAATATTTAGCATAACAAAAGAAACATACCTTCAAGAAGTGCTTGCTTTGAAGATGAAACATTGGACTGATTACAAAATGGTAGAGAGTACCATGCTCCTTAGGATAATAAAAAGTAAAATAAATAAAATCTTCTATATTGTAATGGGACCTAATATAATCCACATTCTGAAAAATAAACATTAAATATTTAAAAATTTGATTAATATGTTTTTGCTGTTTGTTTGTTTTTTAGCATTTTATTTTTGTAATATATTTTAATATTATTCTCTAATATTCTAACTTTTTAACAGTCTTTTTCACAGGCTTAGTTGATAAATATATTGTATTAGTTATGCCATATACTTATTTATACATGAACAAATGTATTTTTCTAATATTATATGTATAAATAAAATCCAGTTTTGGAATTCAACAGAATGCTGTCAAAGTATTCTTGCTATTCTTACCCTTGCTACATCTAAGCAAGTTCAAAATGGCCATTTATACTTGCAGTCTCTATTATATACAAAAATATATAGCCAATATAGCAACTATTTTAGATAAGAGTAAAATTTGTTATATACTAGATATAAACAGTATTTGGTTGAATTGCCTGAACTGAAAAACGCAAATAGAATGTTAGTAAGCACTATTAAATATATATATATCAATGTTTTATAGATATGGTAATAACCTAAGCATGCATATTGTTAAACTGGAAATAGTATTTAACCAACTACTTAAATAAAAGTTAAACAAACAAGTCATCCAAATCACCAATCATATATACACTTATCACTTTTAAAATCTTGCTAAAACAATCGCCTATCGACTTTTCCATCAAAAGTAATAATCAGATTGTTATTGCAGATGAATTAAAGAACATTTATCCTGAAATTTTGTGGATGATCATATTTTAATTGTAATTATATATTGCACTATTTCCATCATCTAATATTAAATATTGTATGTCTTTGCAAAAATTTAACTTTTATTTAAATATTCAAAATATATTCAACTGTTAGTAATAGCACACATTATTATATGCACAATGTTTAAAGAGGGATTATTCTCCTCTTTTCTTCTGGTGTTGCTGGCCTGACCAATAATAGTATTATTATAAGAATCAAATATGGACCCTTATATTCTTGAATATTGAATTTTAAGGTAAAGCTCTAACCAAGTGAGTCATCCTGTTGAAGGCAACAGTCAGTAGAAATTTCTTATACCTATCTATGAGGCTCCTCCTTGTTTCTTTACTTTTTCCAAAAAGCAAAGTTGATTAGTAATTTCCATACATTATGTATAGTCACAGTAGGCTGACTTATGGGGTTATTCATCATTGACATGCAAACAGCTTCTTTGGATTTTCTTCTTTGTACCTTTTTCTCTCCATCTAATATTTTTATTTTTTCCATTGGAACATATGCTCATGAGTACGTACATAGTCTGCTATTTTAGACACATCTGTTTTTTCTCTTCTAAATATCAGTTTGTGTTTTTGCAATCACTTTTCAATGAGGCAACTTGTCTCACCAATATACATTCTTATACATTCACACAGTATTTTATATATGCAATTTTTGCTTTTTAGAATTTCAAGTTTAGGCTTTGTAAATGTTAGAATTCCTCATAGTATACCATGACTCTGAAAAGATGTTCTGATGTTATACTGATTGCAAATTTCCCTTAATTGTCTGCTATTTTTGGTATGTATGGATACATTACTGTTTCAATAATTATTTTTTTCATTTGATGGTTCTTTTTGTTGTCTATTTAAAATTTTCTTAATGGATAACCATTTTTTATAAGAGCTTATTTCATGTAGATATTTCCTTTTTCCAAATCACTGGTTTCTGCACAAACTTATTTTTCTCTGTTCCATGGTGATAGTATAATTCCATGTTTTGCATTTTTGGTGAGATTGGATGTATATGCTAAATATTTTCCTGCATATGTGGGTTTTTAGTAGACTGTAGTTTTTATTTAACCTTGATGAAATCTTATCACAAGAACATCTAAAAATGCTAATTTTTGTTCTTGTTTTGATTCTATTGTGAATTTAATTAAAAGGGTTGTGTTGATGTGTTTCTAAAAAGTTTCCAGTAGGGTTCTACCATGTACCATGCAACACATTAGGTAAATATAGAGTAGCCTTTATGGCTGTGGTTTCAAGTTTTTTCATGTAAAAATTGCTAGTAAGGGGTGACAATGGTGAACCCATAATCATTTCTTGATTTTGTTGAGAAAATTCTGTGTTGTAGTTATGCAGAATGTTAGTAATTTCAATATACTATTAATAGGAAGAGTTGCCCTGGTTTATAAACTTTTATCACCATTTAACCTTTGTCTTGTTATAGACAATGCTTCTTCACATGGTACAAACATGAATAAACTTTTCATTTCAAACCTTTCTAGTAGTCAGTTTTCTTCAATTTTTATATTCTTCATTATTTCTAATAAATGTCTAAAATCCCTGATAAAGTACTGAGTCTTTTATGCCAAAGGACTAAGAACTTTGAGAAGAAATCTTAACAAATTTTGGAAAGCAGCAGAATTATATTGGAGAATAAAAAGAACACTTGAGAAGCAACAAAAAATGAAGTTAAACATATCCTATGTTGAAAGGAAAGCAACTAAATTTCTCAAAGAAGATAAATCTATAATCCTTCTGACAAAAGCAATGCAACAATTATAATGGATACAAGTGATTGTGATAACAAAATAAAACAACTCCTCACAGCAGGCCAATGTAAAGAAATAGCAAAAAATCTAATACTGAGTACAGAAACAAAGTTACAAGCATTATCCAAAAAGCACCACAGATACTTCAGTTATTCAGAAAAAAGTAAACTAACATCATTATTCAAAAATATTCCTTATCTTTATAATCTATCTAAATTCCATAAGGACCATGTTCTATAAAGACCTATTGTTAGTTCTAGAAATTAACATTGCCAAAATTTGTCAAGATTTTTTCTCTAAAGTTCTTATTCATTTGTCACACAAGACCAAGTCCTTTGTCAGGGATTCTAGATGCTTTGTAGAATTAATCAAAAACATAAAAATTAAAAAAACTAACATACTAGTAAGTTTTGATGTGAAAAGTTTATTCACAAGTGTATATGGTAAAAAAAAAAAATGATGATAATAGCTTATAAATCAGAACAATTCTTCCTATAGATAGTATAATGGAATTGTTAACATTATGCATAACAATAATCTACATTCAATACAACAGAGAATTCTTCCAACAAAATCAAGGAATGGCTATGGGCTAACAATTGTCATTCCTGGTTGCAATCTTTACATGGACAAACTTGAAACCACAACATAAACCCTACTCCATATCCACTTAATGCTTGGCTTCATTATGTTGATGATATTGTTCTTGTATGGTGAAGCACTACTACAAATTTTCTGGACACACATCAAAAACATAATACCAATAATTAAATTCACAAAATAATCAGAACAAAAACAAAAATTGGCATTCTTAGAAGTTCTTGTGACAAGACTCCCTCATGGCAAACTCAAAACTACAGTTTACAGAAAACCTACACATATGGAAAATACTTGGCATATATATCCAATCATACCAGAGTCACAAAACAGGGAGTTATACTATCATTATGGATCAGAGTAAAAGAAGTTTGTTCAGAAACCTGAGATTTGGGGGAAAAGAAAAAATCTGTATAGACTAAATTTATATGAGAAATGGTTACCCATCACCTGTTAGTAAAAAAAACCTTATATAGACAACAAATAGAACTATCAAAAAAATATATTATTGATATGGTAGTGTATCCATACATACCAAAAATAGAAGACCCAGTAAGAAAGCTCTGCAATCAGTTTAACATCAGAACTGATTTCCAGAGCAATACCATACTATAAAAAATTCTGTCTACAAAGCCTAAACTTGAAATGCTAAAAAGCAAAAACTCCATCTGAAATACTAAGTAAATGTGAGGAAAATGTATATTGGTGATACTAGTCACCTCATTCAAAAGCAAATGTGAGAATTCAAACTGATAAGAAGTCAGAAAACGGATGTGTATAAGGTAGCAAATCAGGTATATACCAATGAACATATGTTCAGTTGGTAACATACAAAAATATTGGATAGAAAAGAAAAAGTACAAAGAAAAAAATTCAAAAAAATTGCTCATATAACAAGAACAAATAATCCCATAATTCAATATGACTATATATATTGTATAAAAACCACTAATCAATCAACTTTTCTATTAGAAAAAATGAAGAAATCAGACAGAATCTCATAGATAAGTATATAAAATTTCTACTGATGACACCATTGGCATGATGAGTTAGAGTTTTATTTTAAAATTCAATATTCAAGAATCTAAGACAGGTTCAATCCCCATGCTAGTACTATCACAGGTCAGGCCAGTAACACCGGAAGAAAAGAGAATAATATCTCTTGAAATGTTGTGCATATTTTAAGCTGTATATTAAGGACATTCAATACTTATATTAGATTATGGAAAAAGTCCAATATATAAATACAATATTCATTATATATATATATATATATATATTAGATAGTTATCAAATATTAATAAGAGGTAGATTAACAAAAAAATTACCATTGATATGGTTGTGTCTCTTGACATATAATAACATAGCAGTGTGTGTACATATATATATATATATATATAGTGGGCTGCAGAAAGGAGTTTGCTATTAACTGAAAGGAGACCCATTGATTCCTCTTGGAGGCCTTAAAGGAACCGAGCAGGACAAATTCCTAATGTCCACTCCATACGTTCTTGTCATTGCAGCTGTTATTACTATGTGATTATTCATATAGTATACGAACATGGATGGGCTGCTCACCAACACGCATTAGCCAGCATGGTGAGTTTATTGGCTTTTTACCTCTGAGTTTAAGATCAAGAAACACCATGGTCTTTCTTCTCAGTGCCTGATAAGGCAGAATGAATGTTTGTGTAAATGATAAATATTTTTCCAATACATATATACAATTATGACAGACAAAAATAAAGCATGGCCCTTATTCCCAGGAGGCTGTAAAGTCACCAACCAAGGCAGCAGTTGGTGGTCAAAGGCGGAGGGTGCTAAGAATCCCCTGATTGCAGACCCAGGCTGCCATTTGATGATGACTTTTTATTTAGGTACTTACAACTGCAGATCACTTTCAAGTGAAGGAAGATTGCAAGAATTAGAAGAAGAACTGTCTTATATTAAATGGGACATTATTGGACTTTGTGAAGTTAGAAGAAAAGGAGAAGAAACAATTGATTTAAAAAGTGGACATATACTCTATTATAAAGGCACACATATTGGAAATACAAGTGGAGTAGGATTCATTATAAATAAAAAGTGGAAGAACAATATTGTGGAGATTGATGGTGTATCGGACAGAGTGGCAAGATTAGTTATACAACTTAATAGCAGATACCAAATGCAGATAATTCAGGTTTATGCCCCAACAAGTTCTCATAGTGATGAAGTAGTAGAAGATTTTTATATGGATGTACAAAAGGCTTTTGATCAGAGTAAACAACATTTTAAAATTGTTATGGGAGACTTTAATGCTAGAATTGGTAGACAAATGAAAGATGAAATTGCTGTAGGTAATTTTGGTTATGGTAATAGAAATGAGAGAGGACATAGACTTGTGGAGTTTGCAGAAAAAGAAAAACTTTATATTATGAATTCATTTTTTGAGAAAAATGTTAAAAGAAAATGGACATGGAAGCATCCAAATGAAGGTACAGCAGAATTGGATTATATTTTGACTAACAGAAAATACATATTTCAAGATTGTAATGTTCTTAATAAATTTAACACAGGAAGTGATCATCGATTAGTAAGGTGTAAGTTACGTGTTAATGTAAAACTAGAGAGACAAAAATTATTAAGAAAAACAATATTTACAGTTGATATTCCTAATCTTCAGAAACATTCTAATGAATTTAAATTAGAACTTACAAATAGGTTTCAAGTGTTAGGAGATTTTGAACATGATACAGATTTGAATGAAATTAATATGAAAATAACTGATACACTTTTAAAAACTGCAACAAACATAGCTGGTAAAAAAAAGCAGCAATTGACTAATAAAATTTCTACTGAGACTAGAGAATTTATGAAGAAAAGAAGGAATATGAAGATATACAAAAATGATGTATTAAAAAGAATTGAATATCTCGAATTTTGTAAAATGGTACGGAAAAGAGTTGAAAATGATATAAGAAAGTATAACTGTGAAATAGCAAGGAAAGCTGTAGAAGAAAATAAAAGTCTCAAAAATGTTAAACAACATTTTGGTATTGGTAGGAAATTTATATCTGCAATAAGAAAAAAAGATGGAATTATTACTAAAAAGAGAGATGACATCATGAAATTGGTAGAAGATTTTTATCAAGAATTATATAGTAATAAAGAACAAGTACCTCCTATATCTATTACATCTTCTGAATTGCCCAGAATTTTAAATGAAGAAGTGAGACATGCAATTAAGTGTATGAAGAAAGGAAAGGCTCCAGGAAATGATGGAATTATAATTGATATATTAAAAGAAGCAGGTGAAGAAATAGAAACAATTTTAGCAAAGTTATATACCAAATGTCTAAATGATAAAGATGTACCAGAAGATTGGAAGAATGCAGTAATAATATTAATATTTAAAAAAGGTGATAAAGAAGATATTAGAAATTACAGACCTATCAGCCTTTTATCAGTTTTATATAAAATTTTTACCAAGATAATTACAACTCGTCTACAGAGAACTTTGGATTTCCACCAACCAAGAGAACAAGCTGGATTTAAAAGTGGTTTTAGTACAATAGATCATATCCAGGTATTGAGAGAAGTCATAGAAAGGACAAACGAATATGAGTTGTCATTATGTTTTGGATTTGTAGATTATGAAAAGGCATTCGATTCTATACACATTTCTTCAGTGATTAAAGCATTGGATCATCAAGGTATAGATCCAGGATATTGTCATATTTTAAAGAATATTTATAAAAATGCAACAGCAACAATTAGATTACATAATGATACTGGAAAAATCAACATTGAGAAAGGTGTAAGACAAGGTGACTCCATATCTCCAAAACTCTTTACAGCAGTGCTGCAAGAAGTATTTTGTGGATTAAAATGGGAAACTAAAGGAGTGAAAGTAAATGGAGAGTATTTAAGTCATTTAGATTTCGCAGATGATGTAGTTGTTTTTGCAAATAATGCTTCAGAGCTGCAGGAAATGTTGCAGGAGTTAGCAGATGAAAGTAGAAAAGTAGGACTAAAGATAAATGTTAAAAAGACTAAAGTAATGTTTAATCGATTTGCTCAAAATATGAAAATAAAGATTGATTATGAAGAATTAGAAGAAGTTAACAGTTACAAATACCTTGGTCAGATTATTAATACAGATGGAAACATAATGGAGGAAATTAATCATAGAATTAAACTTGGTTGGAGTGCTTTTGGTAGAAATAACTTGATACTAAAAGGAAATATGCCTATGTGTTTGAAAAGGATGGTTTTTAACAAATGTGTTTTACCAGTTCTTACTTATGGATCTGAGACTTGGACACTTAATAGAAGAGCAATACAGAGACTTCAGACCACTCAAAGAAGTATGGAGAGATGTATGTTGGGAGTAACAAGAAGAGATCGAAAATGCAATGTATGGGTAAGACAACAAACAGGTGTTACTGACCTTATTGAAAAAATTAAAAGATTGAAATGGAGTTGGGCTGGACATATTGCTAGAAGAGATGATAATAGATGGACAATTGAAATTTTAAACTGGATTCCAAGAGATTGTAAAAGACCCAGAAAGAGACTACATGTGAGACGGATGGATGAAATAAGAAAATGTGCAGGGGTGTTGTGGAGAAGAGAAGCTAAAGATTGGAGAAGATGGATTAAACTTGGAGAGACCTTCATCCTGCAGTGGATTAATAATGGTTGATGATGATGATGATGATGATATATATAGTTGAAAGTAAAAGGAGAAATAAACAAAATTTGAGATATTTTCTATATTACACAAAAATAACAGTTAAGGGTTAAATAATAATTAATAATTTTGAATTCAACCAATTATTATAAATTAAACATTAAAAAGGTTTATTTAATATTTTACCCTAATTTTGATAATTAAATTAAGTGGGTTTTTATGTTACAATAGATATACTGGTAATTATAAATTTCCACTATCATTTTACTTAGATTAGAAAAAAAAATTAATTAAAGCTTGTAAAACATATTTTGATAACAAAATTCTACAAAGATGTTGTTGTTAAAAGGATTAAGAAATGCTTTTAAACAAAAAATTGATATTTAATTAAGATGAACTAAAAACTGTCATTCACTTTTTTTTAATCAAGATAAAGAAAACATGCTTTTAATTATTGTGTATTTTTTAATTTCATGATACAGTATAAAAAGGTAGATTTGAATAATTAAAGATACTTTCAACAATATACAGCACTATCATTATGGAATTATAATTGAAAGTACAGAATACAAATCAGCTGCTTCTGCTATGGCCATGGCAGTAGAGTTTGGATTCACTTGGACATAAAGGACCTGCTTTTCTATTTTTCATAGCCCATAGTGTATGCTAGACATCTAGCTTGCCTGAAGTTCATCAAATGATAAATACTGAATGGAGCTCACTGTATGCTGACTATTATTTGATTATATTTTCCTGAATATGTCAATAGGCCAGCTTTACAGAGAGATTCCAGTGCTATCTGAAGGATTATTGTGATACTTTATTAATATGCAGATTAATCTATATGCAAAGAAACACAATTATATAATTGCTGCCAGATATATATATATATTGAAGCATAAAATCTGTACACACATTTTTGCTTCACTATCTGGTGATTCAAAACCATGAATCAGAGGTTTAAACTTAGATATATATGTGTAAATCACTAGAGAGTGAAAGGACACATAGACAAGTGTTTTAAGACCCTCCTTTTTTGTACTTTCATAAGTTAAATGCTTTATTGTAAGAATATTTAATAAATTTAAGTTGGAAATATTTAAATTTCCATTTACTTTAAATAATCATGTATGTGTGTTCAAGATTGCAAAAAAAAATATTATTGATAAAAAAATATTTTTGTAATTAAATATTATGTATATTTTATATTTTATAGTTCACATATTTTATTTTATGATGCAATACCAAAGAAAGTTCTAGAGAGTAATTAAAATAACTCTGAAACTTATAAATAAAAGAATATTCTAGATTTAATTTAAAAAGGGTAATTAATAAATTAAAATCCTTTAGCAAACATAATATTTATGGAAATTATATCTTTTGAATCTATTTCCATTCTCAAAATAGATTAAAACAATACTCACTAGAACTTGTTGCATTATCGTTGAAAATAAAGAATAGGTGCATTCAGGCCACTTACTGGACATCTGGGTCTCATCAAGTGGAAAGAGAGAATATTCAAGGTCTTACTAACATATAAATAGAGCCAAAATTTTAGGCTCTCTTTGTGCACCATTTTAATCAGTGTTGCAGAACAGATCTATGTCAATCAAAATTTTGAAATATGAATCCAGAGTAGAGGGACTAAATTTGCTTCCCCTTTCTTCTTCAAAAAATCATTTCCATACTGCTATGCTAACATGCCATCTCCACTTATGGACTGCCTAAATTAAATGTTGAAATAACTAGCTCAGGATGCCAACCATTATTTTCCAAACTTTGCATTGCCAACCGTGTTATTCTCATTTTATAATTTTATGCATGCCAATCCATATGGACATCAAGTCATCAAGTGATGGAAGGTAAATCCTAATCATGCTGCTAATATGAACTCTTTTCAAACTTTCATTTTAAAATCAAAATTATTTGTAATGTAATTCTCTCCTTATTTAAACATGGCATTGTAATGCTAGTTGTCACAATTCTATAAAGTAATGACTTTCTTCTATAAAAATCTTTTGCATGAATATATAACTTTATTTTTTTAATGCATTTCTTTAATGGATTTCACAATTTCTATTTTTAATATTTTAAATGTGGCAAACTTTTAATTTCAATATTATAAATTTTGTATGATTTAATTTAATATGCTAATAGTTCAATCTAGTGAACTGATCGTAAATTTTCTTATTAGATATCCTCAATATTATGGGGTGTTAAATCGTAAATGTAAGCTTTCTTATCTAACTAAAAGTTCACTCGATTGAATAATATTTTTAAGTTATTCTATTTTCTTAATGGCAGATTATTCACTGCTACATTTAATATATCACTTTATTACCATGTTCATGCTATTGATTTTTTTTTCATATTATATTTTAAAGTAAACTTAATGACCTTATCTTTGCTGTTTTTTTATTATATGGTCAATCATTTGCCCATCATGCCATTTAGCATGGTAATTATTTTATGGGATTACTAGTTGGCATATTAATATTTGCTTAATGAAGGGAACAATATTCACTCTTTTATGTTTTGACATCCTAACTAAAATTAAAGGTCATTTTTATACCTTTCGAGAGGGATCAAATTATGTCATATTATTATGCTAGATTCTATTAAATTATGAGGGCCTTAATTCACATACTAGTGTCATTAAAAACCTGATTTATTTTTTTATTATTAGTGTTGCTTGGCTTAGATAATGTTACAAAATTTCCTTTTCTTGCTTTGTCAAACTTAAAACCCGGAGGACTGGGATTATTTTACTTATGGCATATCCTTGAATGGGGTTTGGAAGCACCAACTCCAGGATACTGTAAAGTTGTTGTTTATGCTCTGCAAGGGTTAACACTGGAAAATCAGACCATGGTATTCCTATGCAATCTCCTTTTCAAATGCTGACCTGTCATGTGTACAGGCATATTTTATATATTTATATAATTGATGAAGCATTCGTCCTAAAATGGACTCAACCTTTTCTATCATTATCATTTAGTCAGCACCGCAATTCTTGTTTAATATTCTTATATTTTCCCATTTTAAATCTGTAAGACATAATGCCATGATTTCTAAATCCAGCTCGTATTTTCATTTATAAGTTAGGGAATGTCATTTTAAAGCTTATTTAAGCTACCTACCCTGTCATTGAAACAATGTTTGAGTGCACTAACAAACAATGCTAACTAAATCCTCTCCTGTCAAAAAAGGAATAGAATATAAATAACTTTTCTGTCTAAATATTTTGAGGTCTAATGACTGCTTAAGTAAATAATGTAAATTATAAAATATTTTCAGGTGTGGTTCAAATGAACCATAGTTTATTGATGTAATTTATATCCCATTTATCTGTTTTTAAGGCCATTTATTTTTTATAAAATAATCATAGTGTCCAAGTTATAATGTGGTAACATTGGTATTTATGGTTAGCATATTAAGCTGCATCTTTTGACTATCTGTACATTTTTTTTGAATCATCATATTCAAGTGAGGGGTTGCATATTATTTAATCATTAACTTATGTTCTATTATTAAGTAATTTTTCAAATACACAAATCAGCACTCATAATCAAGTGAAACCCAAAATTCTATTAGTTTTATATATAAATAGATTTGTGACTGTTTGTTCAATTAAATAACTATTTGTTTATTCATTTTTCACATAATATTAATAAATTATTAACCATATAATTATTGCTTAAGTCTGCTTTGCCTCGTGATTTATGCATGCACATCGGTATATATTATATATAGCTCATTTCCATTGACCTTAGGCCATTTTCTAGATTTATTAATGAATTTTGATGAAAAGTCTAATTATAATCTTAAGCTATTTCATTCTGTTGGGGGCAAGGGTTTGAAGCCTAGTAGTATTATCATTTCCTATAGATCTCTTCTTTCTTCGCTGTTGCTTCGGGATAGGAATGAATAAAATTTCATTTGTTATCATCAGAAATGTTGTTCGTAATGTTATAGATATGGAAAATAGGCAATAAGGCAGAGTTCATGATTGTTCCTGACTTATGCATCTTGCACATGATTGGACTCTAGGTACTTTTGCCTAGATGCTAGCTTTTGTTAGACGAACATACAATACTGACTGGTACGATATATATATATATAGTTGGTAAGATATTTATTGAAATAATTTTGCAGTTAAAATCTTTAAATTACAAGATTTAAAAGTAAATATCTTTTGTCTAAATCATTCAACTAAAACTATGTTTCTAGTTTTATTTTATTAAAGAATAAGCCAATAAGCTATATAAAATAGTGCAATATAAAATAAATGTTTTATTTATTAAAGAATGAAAACTCCAAAAATCTTTTGATATTTCCGAACAAAAGAACTTGCTAGCATATTTTTAAAGATGATTATAATTAATAGTAATTGGGGAAAAAATAAAAAATACTTTTATGAAGGACTATCTAAGAAGTAATATTTTTTTTAAAAAAAAAAAAAGAACTTTTACTTATTATATTAGAAATAATGAATTAATATCTTTGATTTGTAGGGGCACAATAATAATATGCATATAAGTGTGAATTTTGTATATTTTTCAACATTATATTATGTCTTGTGAAAATATAATGATTTAATAAGTTTATTTTTTTAATCAATGAAATATCAGTGTGCACACACATTCATTTGACTGTGTGTTACTGTAGACCCATATATATTCAAATCTGTCATTAATCACATATATGTCAGAATTAATTATGTATTATAAAAATTAAATTTTATTATTGGTTTATAAAAATTTAAAGAGGTTAATTTTAAATTATCATACAGCATATCTGAGTACTTATATATAGGTGTGTTTTATGTAAACCTAGTGGGATATATGTAAATTACAATGTAATAGCATATTTTTGTACCAATCTAATCAAAATCAGAATGCTGAATTTATAGCTTACTGAAAAGACTTTAATTTACTTTTATTGTTATTAATAAATTTATATTTTATTAAGTTATTCCAGAGAATTTATTTAATCCTAGAGTAAGTTTAAACATTATATGTTAGTATTGTCTCTTGTTTACAATAAAAGTTATAGAGTTCTTGCTCACTGAGTTGTATTTTGGCATTACAATCAGTTATATAGTTTGGAATTTATGTTCAGGGTTATGTACATCCAGATAATGATGATGATCCTGCTTGATGCAAAGGGATATTCTTTAAAGTTCATGCACTACATTTTTATTTAATTTGTATTATTTAGAAATTAAGTATATAGTTGGTCAGTATATTAAAGTTACTAAATGAACAGGGAATTGAGTAATCAGCATGTTTCTGTATCACACCATTATTTTTTTAATTGCTATATTCTGATGGATAATCTGTCACAAGCAAGAGCTAAATAATTAGCCTAGTCTATAATAGACCACTTTCAAATACAGTAACAAGATTAACTGTTGATTTTATTTTTTGATTACTCATGATGACGAATGATTATTATTTTTTCTGTAATGTTGATACACATAATTAGTTTTTTGTTTTTGCTTATATTTCTGCTCATTATGTTTATTATAAATTTGGGTATGATTATTGACTATGATTAATAATGATGATTTTCCATCATCTCAGGTTTAGTGACAGTTTCTCCATATTATTACAAATGGAACCCAATGAGGGCCCAAAGATGATCAAGTACTGGTGGTCATTACTACAAAATTGCTACTCAACTTGAACTCAAATATAACCCCATCTGAGAAAGAAAAATATATACATTTTATGGAAAATTAACATAAAAAAAATTACTGTGAAATAAGTGACAAGTGTATTGATGATTATAAATTATAAAATAGTAGTTTTAATGTTTATTTAAGGAATTCATAGTCACAGTTGAATAGAAAATCTATGATTTGGAGATAGGATTGGATTTTTGATTATTGGAGTTTGTTTAACTGTACTTTCAGTTTTGATGATGAATCTAGAGTTTTGTCATTGGCCTGAGGATATGTTTTTATATAACTCCAAGAAGTATTCTATATCAAGCATTGCTCCGACCCATTTTCATATTTCCTTTTTATTATTATGGTACAGTTAACATAGGCCTACCATGATCTCCAGCCTCTAAATCTCCAAAAAAAGAAGCAAGGCATAGATCTATATTTACTAGTCCTTAAGACTCAAAGGAGCAGGACTATGCAAAGATTTTTGCATTTTTTATTGAATATCAAGGGTTGTAGTATTACATAATGTCTAAATGGAGGGCATGCTGCATTGTGTACTTATAGTCTAGTGGTTGAATGTCTTATCTATATCAGAATTGCAAGCCTGTCAAATATCTAAAAATTTGATGAGTGCATAGTTTGTGGTATGAACATTGTGTTGAGTATGCATGCATTTTATGTAAAATATTGCTAGGCTGGTGTTTCATTTTTCTTTTCTCCATGAGGATGGCATACAATAACCTAGTATCATGTGTATATGTAAATATATAAAATTGAAAGGAAAAGGGGAAATAAATACAAACAAAATTTTTGTAGATATTTTCGATTTTATATTGGAATAACATGTAACAAAATCCACAGTTGATCCACCAGAAGGGGGGAAATGCATCTAACAATGGTCAGACCTAGGGTCTTCTTATAGGATCCCAAGAATAACATGATGTAATAATTAACCAATGATCATATCTACTTCCAATGGGCTAATTCATAGTTTACACATTAAATCCAGACACAATTTAGGCTAACTCATCAATCCCTCCTTCCACTTTTTGATTCCACATATCCCTCAGAATTCAAACCCAGGGAGTGTTGCACTCAGCTCTCTGCAGCAATATATTTATCTATTTGGAAGACCCCCCCTTTTAGTATGTACAAGTTAAATAGAAAAGACCATTCATGCAAGAAATGTTAGCCATTTATACTGAGTAAACAAATATGAACAATGTGTTTTCCTGAATGTTTGTGATGATGGTGCTCTAATTGTATTTTTATACTGGGCTATTCCCATCATCTAATATATGTATTAAATGTCCTCATTGGTTAGAGTGTTACCTTAAAATTAAAAACTCAAGAATCTAAGGACCCAGGTTCGAATCCATGCTAGTACTGTCACTGGTCATGCCAGCAACACCTAAAGAAGAAGGAAGACTAATATCTCTTGAAACATTGTGCATATACTAACCTCTTTGATGTGCTATTACTAACAGTTGAATGTATTTGGAATATTTAAATAAAGTTAAATTTTTCTAAAGACATTTAATACATATATTAGATGATGAAAATAGTCCAATATAAAAATACAAATATGAATAATGGTTAATCAATAAAAAAATATATAAACAATATATTTCTGTCCTGTAAAAGTTTATGATATTTAATATGGAATAGTAATAAATAGAAATCTTATCTTCATTCCATATTGTAACAAGGGTGCAGATAATAATTATACCTAATGCCCTCTCACTATAGTGGAAGGGTTATCTAAACTTTCTTTAATAAGTGAAAAAAATTTATTTAACCCAACAATCTTCTTCCCCACATTTTCTCAATTTTAGTTATAATGAACTCTTCCAAGTTACAGAAATTTTGGTTTTCAAATACAGAAATGAAATTTAAAAAAAAAATACAAAATTCTACCAAATGTACACATAAATAGTAAAAAATATATCACACAATAAATTAATATTTTTTCATGATAACTGACATGAAGTATGTGGATAGCAGTTACTGCCTAATAGATAGATAGTTCATTGTTGTTCTGGACATGCTGCTATGGTAGATCAAACATTCCTCATGGAGACTCCTCAGTAACATATTTAGAATGATGTTATCCACATCTCCTGTTGCTGTTTTTCTTTCTGCATCCATCTGAACATTTTAGATGATGCATTTGACATTTTGGAATGAGTTATACACTTGAATAATGAACTATTGTACTTTCTATGGTCAGGACTGACAAAACTAGCCCTACAACTCTATTGAATTAACCAGTAAACATTGTTTTCAGCAAATAAACAATTAAAATTTGTTTAATTCAATGTTTGTGTATTCCATCATTAACATATATGAATACTCTGAAGGTGTTCTTATTCATTATTTTATTCACATTGGAAGAATGGAACAGTCCTTTGTTTTAAATGTCCTGTTTAAATCAACTCTATTACTTTACACAAATGTTTGAACTTATTAGAATTGTTTTAGTTTAAATATCAATCACAGTTTATTGCAATTTACTCTATAATAATTCAGCAAATAATTTGAAAATGTTTCAAAGAAGACGTCCATTTTTTTTAAGATTTGATTTCCTGATATTATACTATACTGTTTATGCTTTATTTGAAAATAGTAAAAAAAGAATGGAAATGAGTTAAGTTTGTTTTTATACTGCCCTTGGCTTCCATTGTTTGGCATGCTGGCATTTTATTTCCTTTTTGACTGCTATAGATATGCCTATTGATACATGTATTATCTTGATAAGCAAAAAAAAATCACATTGTAGAATTATGTTTTTCATCTTCCACATTTGGTTACCTAATAACTGGTTTGACATTGGGTCATTACCATACGTACTTAGTCAGTCTTTTAAAATGATGTAAAATACACTGATATTAAATTTATTGCTTACATCTTCCACATTTGGTTACCTAATAACTGGTTTGACATTGGGTCATTACCATACATACTTAGTCAGTCTTTTAAAATGATGTAAAATACACTGATATTAAATTTATTGCTTACATATATATATATGTATGTTTATCCTTTTAATTGGAATTTTTATCTCTCTAGTAGATATATAAAATTGATTTATTTTGGTATTCCCTCAATATAGTTAAATATGTGTTTGTTGTGTACATGTATATATCTAGGTGTGGGTTTAGTTACTTCATGAGTAAAAATATATGTTTAATCATTTATTAATTAAAGTTAAAAAATGAGCTGGATTTAGTGGTGAGAGTGACAAAGGTTAGATTGTAAGCTACACTTACAATTCCCCCATCCTTAAAAGGTTAAAATTTTAAGTCATTATTAAAATTTTAACACTTCTTTGGAGTGCATGCGTAAGGTTTAGCATCAGAATGTTGGTGCAAAAAGAAGTTATAAACCCTATTTACTCTGATTTATATTTCTTCCTGACTATATTATTACTGATTTCCAACTTTTTGCTTCATAACCTGTGTCCCAATAAAACAAAACATATATGGATTCCTTTTTTTTTTCTTTTTCTTTTTTATTATTATTATTATTTTTTTTTTTACGTGTCATAGCATCGGCCGGGACGTGAACACGCAACCCAGGCAACTGCCTGCAAATGCAAGGCAGTCGCACTGACCTCTTGACCACCAATGCAAGACTATTATTATTATTATTATTATTATTATTATTATTATTATTATTATTATTATTATTATTATTATTATTATTATTATTATTATTATTATTATTATTATTATTATTATTATTATTATTATTATTATTATTATTATTATTATTATTATTATTATTATTATTATTATTATTATTATTATTATTATTATTATTATTATTATTATTATTATTATTATTATTATTATTATTATTATGTTTTAAACAATTTTATTAAACAAATGTTACATAGATTTACAACAAAAGATTGCATTCTGTTACATAGGCAATCATATGAACTTTGGTACAAGTTCTAAATTTTAAAATTAATTGTATTTTACAGTTTAAATAATATTTGTTTGATGGTGATTCTGTTATAGGTCTTCTTCTTCTTCTTCTTTCTTCTTCTTCTTCTTCTTCTTCTTCTTCTTCTTCTTCTTCTTCTTCTTCTTCTTCTTCTTCTTCTTCTTCTTCTTCTTCTTCTTCTTCTTCTTCTTCTTCTTCTTCTTCTTCTTCTTCTTCTTCTTCTTCTTCTTCTTCTTCTTCTTCTTCTTCTTCTTCTTCTTCTTCTTCTTCTTCTTCTTCTTCTTCTTCTTCTTCTTCTTCTTCTTCTTCTTCTTCTTCTTCTTCTTCTTCTTCTTCTTCTTCTTCTTCTTCTTCTTCTTCTTCTTCTTCTTCTTCTTCTTCTTCTTCTTCTTCTTCTTCTTCTTCTTCTTCTTCTTCTTCTTCTTCTTCTTCTTCTTCTTCTTCTTCTTATTATTATTATTATTATTATTATTATTATTATTATTATTATTATTATTATTATTATTATTATGTTTCAAAGGATAAGCTTTATTAGTATTCTAAAAGATTATACAAGTTACATTTGACAACATAGTTCTTATATATAAATTGGTTCATAAAATTACATATGTATAATGATTTGATCAGTGATTGTATGCATTATCAAACTAGAAGTATTTAAGAAAAAAACAGTTCAACAAAATCAATGATGATCATTCAATCATATGATTATATACAATTAGATATACTTCAATTAAACTAAAGCAGGAATGTATCTAATTTGTGTCAGTTGACTTCAGAACTGGCACAAGGGTCCACGTTAGATATGGTTTTTCTGTTAGTGCTTTTATATAAGTTCTTGTATATTCCAGGTGTCAATGTACTTAGTATGATCTGTAATCTTCATGTCTCTTTCATGTATGGTTTGCAGTTTATTTCTGAATGTGTTTGGATGTCTTCTGGGGTTATAATTATATATGAAATTATACCTTATACACCATAAGGCATAGAGTATAAATGTGCAGATTCTTATTTCAGAAAATATACCCCTTTTAAAAGAGTCAAAAAAAATTTATATTAATTTTTTTATCCTTGAGTGAAGTGCTAATAATTTCACGAATGTTTTCTAGACTTGGGCATGAGAAAAAAATGTGGTTCTTTATAGTTTCTTTGATATTTCAAAAAATGTTGCATAGGTAGCGAGTCCAGATTTATCTTTAGGAGAAAGTCAAAATATTTTGGTTCAAGTGACCATAGTTTGAATTTGTGACATAATTGTTTATTAGTGATATGAAGTGGAGGTTGTACATCATCTTGACTTGGATGTAGAAGTAGATAAATCTCCCAATATTTATTTTTGGCTTGTGGTGGTTTGAAGTTAAGAGTGTGGATTGTTAGTAATGGTGTAAGTAGTGTGTTCAGATATCTGTTGTTATTACTACTACTACTACTACTACTACTACTACTACTACTACTACTACTACTACTACTACTACTACTACTACTACTACTACTACTACTACTACTACTACTACTATTACTACTGCTGCTGCTGCTGCTGCTACTACTACTGCTACTACTACTACTACTACTACTACTACTAGTTTTAAAAAGTTTTTTATTATTATGTCTATATTGTGATTACAAACTAAAAATGTTACATAATTTCTATACTCTGATTACATGTTAAAAAAATTTTACATAATAATTTTTTTTTATATATACATATATAAAAGTAAACAAATATTACATGAATCATAAAGAGAAGAAAAAAAAATTGGGGTATGAAAATTAATGAGTAAGCTAATTCATTGATGGTTGTAATAGTTTTTTTAGTCCATTGCTGATTTTGTTTAAGAGTTATTATTGTGGAGAAAATTTTATGAGGCTCCAGGTGGCATTGACTATATCCGCCGGGGCCAAAGAATGATCTCTCATTTTAATTTTTAGGATTTTATTTTCAAAAAGAGATTTATATTTTCGTGATGTTGGATTAAAAACAAAGTGACATCTTAAGAACCAGAGAGTAAAAATGATAAAGATGGACAGCCTTATATTGGGAAATATTCCTTTTTGAATATTTTCTATTAAGATGTCACATATTGGTTTAGAATTATAAATGAGTGTGGATATCAGTTGTCTATATATATGTAAAGCATTGCAGTGATATAAAAAATGTTGCATTGTTTCATCCTCCCTACCACATAAGGGACAGATAGGATGAATGTTAGTATATTTCCTCTTATTGAAAAGAAATTCACTTGTTGGTAATGCATCCATGTTAATTTTGATGAGGAAGTCTAAGTATTTAGGTTCTAGATACCAAAATTTAAATTTTTGTATTAAAGATTTGTTTGTTAGTTTAAGTGTACTATCTGGTGTCTGAAGCAGATCTAGGTTAGTCATATTTTGATATGCATCCCAGTACTTAATTTTTGCTGTAAACATATTATCTGGTAATTTGTATTGACATATGTTTTTAATTAGGTTATTAATAAACTTATTGTTAATAGGTGGAGGTGTGTCAGTAGGAGATATTGGAATGAAAACCTGAAAATTCTGAAAGTTAGTGCAGATTTTAAATAGTGTATTATAGGATTTTTGATAATAAAAGGTATTTATTGAATGCAAAGATAAGCCATTAAATTTTGAATGCTTTTGGAGTTTATTAATGCTAATAGAAATTGTCTTCTGGTTCCAGATCAATTTAGTACATAGAGAATTGATTTTCTTAATGAATGAGGTTGTGAATTTAATGGTGGGTGAATAGAAATTAATTTTTGGATAGATTAGCATGTTAATTAGAGATATCTTGCTGTGTATTGAAAGATAAGCTTTAGTTAGAGAATTAATAATTTTTTGTATAGAAATGATTAATTGATTTTGTATATTTATTCTCATTATATTTACTGATTGATGGAAGGGTATTCCCAGAAAGTTATGAGGTCGGGTTTCAACTTTTGTTTTAATTGGAGTGCCAGTAAGTATGGACCATGTGGCCATTTTTTCGGGATTGAATTTTAGAGTATAATCTTTTGTGTATTTTTTTAATATGTTATGTAGTTTTGGTAACAATTTCTGTGAGGGAAGAAAAACAGTTATGTCATCCATGAATGAAATATGGTTAATTGTACGGTTTAAAAAAATTGTGTGTATTCCCGGTAGTTCAGTTTCAATTTGAAGTAAGAGGGGATTAATGTAGGTGATGAAGAGGAGGGCACTAAGGGGTGAACCTTGAGGAATTGAATTATGTGGAGTGAATTCTGATGACATTTTTCCATTTAAGGTGATGTGTATGTTTCTATTTATAAAGAGATTAGCTAAAATATACATAATTGGAATCGGGATTCCATGACTACCAAGCACTTCTAAGAGTTTTTCAATAGGCACAGAATCAAAGGCAGCTTCAATATCTAATTGTACTGCAATAGGTGCAGCTTTTCTATGGTGGCAGATGTCATCAGTTAGTGCCCTAAATAAGACATGAGCCTCGGGGATGGATGAGCCTTTTTTGGCAAACTGAAATTTAGATAGAGTAGGTAATATAAGAGGCTGGATTTTATCTTTAATAATGGATTCTATTATTTTAATGATTAGTGGGGACATAGATATAGGTCTAAGATTATTGAGAGGGGAGGGTAGTAAAGGTTTTTTTAGAAAGGGCACTAGTGAGACAGGATAGAGTAGTTCTATACTATGAATTTGATTTGACAAGTAATGTAGCATATTGTAAATTATGGGAATAGTAAAGTGGCTAAGGTGTTCAAGCAAAAATTTCGGAATGGCATGTGTTCCTGGATGCGAGTTGTTTGGAATAGTTTTTAATTTATTTGCAATGTCTTCTTTAGATATATTAAGGATAGTTTGTGACATACCAAAATAAAGTGGAGCGAGAATTGGCATAGGTAGCTTTTGAAATTTAGTTTTAAAATATTGTTTAATTGGTGGAAGCATATTTATTCCGGTAATCATTTTATCATTTATTAATATGGATGAGGGTGTGATTATATTAGAGTTATAGCCTAATGCCCATTTGATATATGCCCTTGACCAGTCATGGGTGTTTTTTAAAAAGATTTTGGCTTTTTTAATAGAAAGATAATTAGCTAGTGTGAGTTGTGTCTGTTTGAACTCTTGCTTTAGTAACATTATGGTATTAACTGAATTTGAGCTGGTAGGTGTGCTTTTTAGCTTCATATGCAGTATATCTAATTTTTTGCTAAGTGCAGTAGGAGAAGGATTTCTTGCAGTATAATGTTTGATGTTAGAAGCTAAAATATTAATGAAGGAAAACCAAGCTTCTGTTGGTTGGAGTGAAAGTATGTCAATTTTTTTAAAATAAATGTATGCGTTAGATATTATGGCTTCAGGAGCATTTGTTTTTAATAATAAACGGGTGGTATTGTTCAGTAAAAGTGTTGAGTGTATCTGCATATCTAAATTTAAAACGACATTAAGGGCATGATGGTCAGAAAAAGCTACTGGGTTTAGGGAGGGTGTAATTATAAAGTGCAATTCAGGAGAGTAAAAGAGTAGATCTATTAATGATGAATGATTTTTAGTGAAAAATGATATTGTATTTGATGAAAAGAAACCTTCTGAGCTCATTAGCCTTTTGTTAATTTTATGAAGATATTTCCTCGTAAAGTCTTGGTATGACATATTAAAGTCACCCAAGAGAATTATGGGGTGTGGATTTGTTGCTAGTGTTAAATTAATTATGTTAATAAGCTGGTGTATGAGTATTGGTTGATTATATAAGTATAATGCTATAATATTTATTGTGCATGCTGCATTATGAAGAGTGATGATAATCATGTGTTGATCAATATATAAGATGTTGAAAGATTGGAATGGAGAATTCCTATTGATGAGTACTCCTATTCCTGCAGCTGAATAGTTTGATGTGGAAAATCTGGTATATCCAAACTTGGCAAGATGCTGCTCAGGTTTAAAAGGAGAACTTACTGAGCATTTGGTTTCTGTAAAAAAAAAGAATATGTGGTGTGAATTGCCGAATCCAGCTGGTAATGGCAAACATTCTATGGGGTGAGTTTATCCCTCTGACATTAACTTCAGTAATTGATACTAGCATGAGTAATTCTAGATTGTACAATGATTATGGTAATTTGTTGTATATGCATAATGTTTGTAGTTGTTAATGATCTTGGTAGTGGAAAGTAAGATTTTATGGAGTAAGTATAGTCATATGAAGACTGGAACAATCTATCCAATGTAACAGTGGGATAGGATGTTAAAGGAAGGTAATAATTTTGTATAGTATATAATGAGAACAGATATAGCATGTTTAATAATAAAAGGAAAAATGTATTAGTGAGTTTATAATTTATAGATATATGTGTTTGTTTATTATAAAGTTTATGTTTATTTAGTTTACGGGTATAAGATGTAATTATGTGTGGTTGTTTGTCATGTAGTGTGTGTATAATATTATTAATGTGATATATGTATTTTAGCTGGGTAAGTGTAATCAGCAATGAACCCCTACCAAACATAAAAATTAACAAAAAAATCATTACAACAGAGTATTTAACACAAATTGGAAAAAATAAAAATAAAATAAAAACGGTTGGATATAGTTCTTCATTCATGATATATCACTAAGTTTTGTTTGGTTTAATGTGTCCAGGATAATTTGCATTAGGATTATCTGATGTGTGTTCAGTATTAACTTTTATTTTTTTATGTGTTCTTCTGTGGATATCAACACCAGCTAAATATACCTGCTGTTGTGGTGTTGAAGTGGAAGCAACTGAACGCAATTGTCTATCCGAGTGTGTGTCCGTTGGAGTTCCTGTTATTTGGAGGTCAGAGTTATTAGATTTTATTTTCTTTTTAAACGGAGTGGATTGCTTTGTTGGAGCATGATTCACTGGTGATTTACATTTTATAGCGGTAGATTGATTATTATTATCTTGAATCGATTCAGTTACATCAATTCCCTTTTTTCTTTTTGCAATTTTTTTATTTTTTGTTACTAATTGAAACGGAATGGAATCTTCCGCGAAAATATCTTCAAGCTCACTTGATGAGGATGAGCTAATATTCTCATCATCAAGTTCTGAGTTACTAATTATTGGTACATCCAGGTGTATTGGTATTGATTGTTTGTCAGAGATAATCAAGGTTGATGAATCCCGGGTTTGTGGTAACTCCGTTTGGGTATTATCATTATCTCCTGTTTGACTTAAAGTTGGTGTTATTTTGATGTTGATATTTTCGTTATATTTTGTTGTATTTAATTGGCTCCAGCAACGATGTGTTCTCGAGTGTTTTAATCCGCATTTTTGACATACTTTGGTAGGGCATTCTTGTATTAAATGCGATCGTTGTTTGCAATGAAAGCACTGGGGTGGTAAACCTCTGAAAGTGACGATTACTGGTGAGATGTCTGTTTCATGTACAGTTGGTATATCACTAGGTGTAACATTCTTGTTTAATGTTATGCTAAACGTCGCAATATTTAAAAATACTGGGATAACTGCATTTTTATCAAGCAGATATTTAAAGTTTGTTATTTTCCCGTATTTTGAAAGAATTAATTGCAAGTCAATTTCTTTAAAATCAACGTGGCAGTTTTTGATTCTTCCTTGTAGAGATAGGGGTCGCTCCATATCGATGTAACAAAGGATTCTTGAGTTCAAAAATTTAATATTATTTTTGAAAATATTCCTTTGCGTTTTATTATGGAATTCTATGCATAAATATCTATTATTAGGATGGTATAATATTTTATAAATAAATGTCCATAATTTTTTTTCCGTCAAAAGTTGATAAAATTCATCCATAGGAAATTTAAATAAATCGCATTCCGTGTTTGTAACTGCCATTATTAACGTTTTCTCGCTATGAAATTTTTGGAATGATCTAAAGAGACTTTGAGGTATGGTTTGGTTAAAATTATTTGTGTACTGAGCATATAATTCCGAAGTAATTAATTGGGTATCATCTGGAATTATATTTACATTATTTTGTTCGTCTTCGTTATCATTTTCTAAGCCTAATACTTCTGTTAAGTATTCAGTTGAATTCTGCACGTTACTGGTAATATTATCGGCATGAGATTTAACTGCTCTAGCATACGAATTATTTTCTTTTATTTGATTTTCCTTTAGATCTTGTTTGAAAAAGTGTTGATTATTGTCTGATTCTTGCATAAGGTTATTAGCATTAATATTATTAGTTGTTTTCGGTAATTCTGGGAAACTGTCCATGTTTTCGATAGACTCTTGCATGCTCGTTTGAACGTTAACAGAGCCGAACGTTTTCTTAGGTTTCATTAGCTTAGCTTGCGGTTTCACTTGATTGCTAGTTTGAATTGTGTTATTCGATTTATTTTGGTTATTGATTGTAATTTGAACATCTTCAGTTTGAAATGATGAATTATTATTAGACATAACAGAATTATTTGTAGGCTCACTTACGTTTGTCATTTGATTTAGAAGCAACGAGTCTTTCGACTCCATAGTTATAGAACACATAAATTAAATCTGTCAGATTTTAAAAAAGGAAGTAGATTTTACCTACCTAATTGTTTATTCCGGTGTAATAAACTATAATGATAAAAGTATCAACCACAAGTAGACTCAAATAGTAGAATTTCAATGAAAATTTTAAAATTATTCTGGAGCCAAAATGACGTGCTTGTGAGGCATGGCGGCCATCTTGACCACTACTACTACTACTACTACTACTACTACTACTACTACTACTACTACTACTACTACTACTACTACTACTACTACAACTACTACTATTACTACTACTATTATTATTATTATGGTTGTATGCTATGAGATCATCCAGTTACTTATCTCTATTGTAGATGGCACATAATCAAACATGTTAGCCTTTTACCATGCTCTTTTTTGAGGATTATTGGGTCTCCATAAAACCTAACTAAACATTGGAGTGTTCATCATTTCATATGAATCAGCTCCTAAGTGTTGGTTGACACTAAAGCATCCCAGTAACTGCCTTTACAATTATCTGAGTCTACTTTCATCATATGTTAATTGATGCTTTATTTTTTTTTAATATTATCTCACTTCCTTTTTTAATTATAATTAAGATTTATGCCTATCTTTTCTCATTTATCAATCACTCTATTCAGCCAAAATTTGTTTTTAAACTGTGTGCATTATAGTTCCTCTTCATTTTCTCCATTCATTTCTATCCAAAATGCATTGAAGTAGACTGTTTCACAATAGGGAAAGGTCCCTCATTTTGTTTATATAACTTTTGGCATTTGCTTTCTAATGGTTGCTTACATGAGGTGTTTTATCTTAAAATTGTGGACATTTTCTTTTCTTTGTATATGTTTCTTTTCTCAGCTCTGTTTGCTAGTTGCACATATGCTTTTAATATGTCCTTTTCTGGATCAAATTTCATACATCTAATTGGGGGTTGATATTTGTAAAATAATATGGATTTTGTCTTGCTTAGCTGGCCTCTATTATGTTGGTTAGATGGCCCTAAATTATGGTTTATATCATAGATAAGCTTATTTACATATATAATTACCATGCTTGTTTTAATTGGTGGTTATATATACATACATGTATGTATATATACTCTTACTATCATCTTTTTTATTAATAAATATTATATATGGGGCTGTACTTTTGGCTTTGGTCCAATTCATGTGTCCTGAGCTGAGGTCCATCTTTACATTTGCTTTTTAAGTGCTAGCATTTTTGTACATAATGAATGTAAAGGTACCTTTGTAGGTGTTGCACAGTATGTAGAACTTTGGACCTTTTTGTTCAGAAGTTTGTGGTGTGGTTTTGATTACTATACCCCAATGGTTCTTTATGATTTAGTCATCTCTTGATAATGGAAGAACTTTAACTGCCATCATGCTTAGTGAAGATGATTAAGCTTATTAATTTCATTTGCAGCTTCAGACTTGGTCCTTTTATTATGACAACTTTCTTTTGTGACATCCATTATAATTATTAATGTCCTAACCTGACAATTGCCACTTAATATACCAATGTCATGTTTTGAAAATTTGTGGACTTTGCTTTGATGATGAGTGCAAGTGTAATATAATACAATGCTAAATATACATCTAATCCATTCACTATAGTACCATCCTCCATGTATTCCTCCATAATATTTTTAGAATCTCCCATGGGTTTGCCTTTTGATTCAGGGTTACTCTGAATATTCCATGAGCTAAATTTCACTTGGATATATTGAAATATCATACCAACCGTGCTTCTCTCAACTCCTGAGGTTTGCAATTTAAATTAATTTCTACATTATTCACAAGTAGGTTTATTGAGTGGTCTGAAAATTCTGTGCTATTGTGGCATAATAGTGTGGTGTAATCCAGTGTACTTATCTCTGTGTCATTCCATCTTTCCTCAGTGTTCTGGGTCTTTAGATCTACCTTAGTCTGCTGCACTTCAACAGTTTGTGTCTTAAGGTATAGCTGTGACTTAATAGTTACCATTCTTTGGTTGAGAGCTTCATCACTTGTCAATTGGTCTTGTGTTATAGCTATGCTATCCACTAGTGTTTCAAGTCTGGTCTTGTCTAGGATGGTTTCAGATACTGTTGAGGCTCCTTATGTCACTTGAGATGATGGTCAAAGGCTCCTAATGTTGAATCTCATGACTCTACTTTGAGGCTCTGTGTGGTGGAAAAATGGACCATCCTCATATGTGTATCTTGTAACTCTTCTTTAGACTTTGTCCTGCAACTTCTCTGAGTCTGCATGCATTTCACCTTTGAAGATCTCTTGACATTTTTGCATTTCTTCACATTTAATTGCTCAAGGATGCTATCTTTGAATTCTTCAAAACATTGCTGACATTTTAAATCCTTCACATCAATTTCATTCTTTGGGTTGCCAAGTGTTTCTTTTATTTCAGAGTTATCTCCCTGAATACTGTCTAAATTGAAGGCCAACTGTTCTATATCTGTGGACAGCCTAACTTTTATATCCTTCTCTGATTTTAGTTCTGATCTCACACTGTCTATGTTCACCTTCAACTTTTCTTCCATGTTTACCATCCTGTTATTGAACTCTTCTTTCATCTTCACTTTCATATTATTCATGTCTTCTCTCATTTCCACTTTCACATTATTCATATCCTCTTTTAGAACCCTGACACTTGTTCAACCTTGCTTCCATATTATTTATGTTGCTGACCAAGTTGCCTATTTTCACTTCCATATTACTAATGTTACTGTTTATCTTGTTCAAATTGCTTATTATCATTTGATACATCCATGCCATGGTTATTTCACCTTCCACAATCTGCACCATTCCAGCTTCAGGTGTTTGAATCTTTTCCTCACCAGGTGTTTTTTGTACTTGTGTACCTGATCTATAGCTTGTACCTGTGGAGGGTGGTCAGTTTTAGTTATAGATCCTCCAGATATCTGGATCCATAAAGATCCTTCCCCAACACTATAGGAATCTCTTCCCATTTCATCTTCACTAATAACTCATAACTGCTCAATATGTTCTATATTTTTACTTGCCAATAATTTATCACTCCTTAATAGCATAAGGTTTTTATTAGTAATTAAATGTAACATTACTTGTCCCCTTTTTTGTGTATACAAATATAGATATATTATAAGGCCTCATGTCAACTCTTTACCACTGAGCACATATGTTCAATTTCTCACTACATTTTTTATGTTGGTGTGCATGTTGTTTTTTAAGCTTAACCTTTAGTCTGGCTGTTTAATGCCTAACTCACCTACTTTAGTTATTTTTATTAATTAATTAATTATTTACACATGGTCCTAGTTTATCATCCCATTCCCATCTATCAATTTATGTACCTAAGTAAATTCATAAGGTGAATAAATTTTTTAAAAAAAATTTTTTTATATACCACTCCAATAGCTGGACTTCCTTGGAAACTTATATTTCAGGCCCTTAAAGTCTCGGTGCCAAAAATATGTGTAACGGAATCCATGGTTGATCCACCAGAAGAAGGAGAATGCATATAACTATGGTCTGACCTAGGGTCTTCTGGTAGGATGCCAAGACTGATGCAATGAAATAACTAACCTATGATTGTGCATACTTCCAATGGACTAGCTTGTGGTTTACACATTAAATCCAGACACAATTTAGGCTATCTAATCCATACCTCATCTCCCTTTGGATTCCACATATACCTCTTCGCAATGATAAAGTTTCGATCCGTATGGAAGTAAAGGGTCTGCCTTTCATTCCATAGTGCATAATGTATACTAGATGGCTGACTTGCTTAAAGTCCATCAAATTATAGAGACCAAATAGAGTTTGACTTATGAGATCAGTTATTTGATTATACCTTCTACGAAAATGTCAATAGGCCAGCTTATAGAAAGATTCCAGTGGTAGTTGAAGAATTGTAATACTTTATCTGTATGCTGATTAATCTACACACAGAGAAGCACAAACATATAATTGCTGCTGGTCATATATATTGTAATGATATATAAATATGCCATTACATTAATTTAAAATAAAAACTTAAAAGTTCGCAAATAAAAGTAAAAAACTAAACGCTAAAATTAAAATGTTTGTTAAACGTATATACATTCGCACAGATGCCAAACTTTAAAATTTTTTTTTTTAAAAAAACAAATAAATAAGTATTTGAACGTACTTTTTTTATAAAAAAAAAAGTACAAGATTTAAAAATAAAAACAGGTATTAATTAATTATTGTAATCTGTAAATGGAAATGATTGTTTATAAATTGTTTGAAAAGCAAGCTAGCCTTGGGCTCTTGTATAATTAAAATGATCTGATGAAAGATAGATAAGAAAATAAAGTGAAATTAGCTTGACCAATGGAAGCACTAAGCCTTGGCTCAGACCCTAATGAAAGTGATGGATTAGTGACATTTTGTTGATTGAATCCGTGTGGATGAAATACAGTTTTTTTGGGAGTTCCAGCATTGTGTGTTTGAGAGATGCAGTAGAACGCACATACCACACTCTCTATTTAAAAAAGAAAAATGAAAAGACTGTGATACCTTGAACCAGCTATTGCCATCTCCAGAACATTATCTTCCAATGGAGGCATCGCGGGAATTAAAAGCAGAAACCTGGACTCTTCTACCGTGAGCTATGAACTTTACAAATTAACAACAACCAAAAAAAGTAATTAAGAACTTTCGTCATTGATTTTTTTTAAAGATTCAGCTAATTTAAATTTTAAAATGAACTCTTATTTGATTTTCAAATTAATAATTGATTGTTTAAATTTATATAGTTAAGTTTTGCTAAAATCATTTCCATTTTATTATTTTTATTTGTAGTAATATTTATTGTAGAAATTATTAAATGCATTACATTTAAGTTGGGTATAGATGTTGCATAGATTCGTTAGCGGTTGATTATATTGTGGTTTTCACAGTCTATTGGAATATATAGGTCAATGATGTTAATGCAGGCATCTTACGATGAATGCCATGGGCCTTGTGTATTCCCTTTTGCAATTGACGTTATCGGATTGACTTTGTATTTTGATTGGTTGTGTTTAATTTTGGAATGTTTTTGACCATGGAATCTGTGCAGCCAATCTATACTCGACATTATAAAACAAATTGTATAAAAATAATCTGTGCGAACGTATTTAAATGTTAAATTTAAGTCGGGCGTGAATGGCTATATAGTTTTGTAAAGTTATATTAAGGGAGGGTAATCTTAGGTTGTTCATTTCGTAGTTGAATTGGTTCAATGGATTGGATATATTTGTGTAATTGTAGATATAGTATGAGATCTGCTACGGGCAGGATTATAGCTATATGCCACACACCTTCTGTTTGCCTATGGATGGATTTGTAAGATGGCAAAGGACCGCAGTCCATTCCTATGGAGTTTTATGTTTATTGTTCTACTCGCCAAAAGATGTCACATTCCTGTTGGTGGAGAGACAATGTCTTCTCTAATTCTACTTACTGATCAGATGTACATTCCTGACAGTATAGTATTTTGTGTTGTCGTATTTTCATGCTACATTGAATACATAAATGTATCAGATGGATTGGCGCCGGTTTGATTGTGAAATTTGTTGCCTAAGGTTAAATCAGGGAAGAATATTTTCTTTTCAAATGCAGATCTATGTAGTCTATTCATACTTGACTATCTAAATAAAATATTAAACTCATTGAAACTTAGTTAAATGTAAAATTAAAAGATTAATAGAAAAATCTAAAATGTTGAATTTATTCCTCAAAATTTAAATGTTATTTTATATGTGCGTAAATAAATATTTTTATGTGTTAATTTCTGGCAGTGGCTTTTATTTATTTATATTTAAGATATAAATTAAGATATAGATTTTTATCTCTGCGTCTCCACTGAGCTAGTGACTTGGGCTAACGATCTGAATATTTAAATAAAGTGGAATCTTAACAGCGCGTATCTGCCTACTCTATAAATTTTTCTAGGTTTAAATGCCTAGATGGCGCCTTGTAGAGCAGATATCGTAGTTTGCAGTTAGATTCGATCTTCACTTTCATTTCGATCATTATAACATATATATATAATGTATACAGTTGGTGAGTAGAATATTTATTGAAATAACTTCACAGTTAAAATCTTTAAATTACAGAATTTAAAAGTAAACAACTTTGTCTAAATCATTCAACTAAAACTAAAATACGTTTCCAGTTTTATTTTATTAAAAAAAAGGACAACTCCAAAAATCTTTCAATATTGGAGAACAAAAAAAAATTGCTAGCATATTTTTAAAGACGGTTATTTTTTTTTTAAAAAATAAGAACTTTTACTTACTATTAGAAATATGAATTAATTAATAAATTTGATTTGTAGTGCATATGTGTGAATTTTATGTATATTTTTCAACATTGAATTATGTCTTGTGAAAATATAATGTGATTTAATAAGTTTATTTTTTAACTAATGAAATATCAGTGTGCACACACATTTGAATGTGTGCCATGTCGATCCATATATATTAAAACCAGTCATCAAATACATATACATTAAAATTATTTATGGATTATAAAAATTCAATTTTATTATTGGTTTTTAACAATTTAAAGATGTTAATTTTTAATTATTATACAACACATCTAATTATTTATATATAGATGTTTTATATAAACCTACTGAGATATGTGTAAATTACAATGTAATAGTATATGTTTGTATCATTCTAATCAAAATAAGAATGCTGAATTTATAGCATATTCAATGGATCTTAATTTATTTTTATTATTAATAAATTTATATTTTATTTAGTTATTCCAATGAATTTATTTAATCATACAGTAGATTTAAAACATTATATGCTAGTATTATCTCTTGTTCACAATAAGAGTTAAAGAGATCTTGCTAAGTGAGCTGGATTCATGCCTAATGGTCAGTTATATAGATTGGGGTTTATAATTGGTTTATGAACATCTAGATGATGATGATGATTCTAGTTGGCATTAAGAAATATCCTTTAAAGTCCATTCACTACATTTTATTTTAATTATTAGAAGTTAATTATATTGGCTGCTACTAAATGACCAGGCACTGATGATGATCGGCATGTTTCTGTATCCCAGTATTATTATTTTTAATTGTTGCATTCTAATAGATTAGCACTTAAATTTGTACATCCAAATTATTCTTTATATAATCTGCCCCAAGCTTGGCAAAGGTTAAATAATTAGCCTAGTCTATAGTGGACCACTTTCAAATCCAGTCACAAGGTTGGCTGTTGATTTCATTTTTTAATCATTCATAATGATGAATAATTATTTTTCTCTGTAATGCTGGTAAATTTATTTGTTAGTCTTTGTGTTTGCTAATTTCTCATGCTCATCATATTCATTGTTTGTTGTATATTTGGATTTGATTCATTGACTGGAGTTGATGATGATGATTTTCCATCACCTCTGGTTCATCCCTAGTTTCTTCATATCATTATAATATATTTTTGGTAATACATCTATTAATATTTGATAACCATCTAATAATATATATTTATAATAAATGTTCTTTAATTCATGTGCAACCACAACTGGTTATTATTTGAGAAAAAACAGTTCTTAATTACAACATAAGCTTGACCAGTATGAATGTTAGTTTATCTAAGCATTGGTAAATTTAAAAAAACTAGTACGTGATATGACCCGTAAATAGGATTTTTATTTTATTTTCGACATATAATCTTTGATATATATTTTTATTACAATAAATTATACATGAATGACTCTGGATACTTTTTATACACATTTATATTCATAAACACATATATATGTTTCTCTAAAATTATAAAGAACTTTTAATTATTCATGAGTAGTTTTTATTAGAAATCATTAATTACATTTTGTTTTAGTGGTTTTGGGTTTTTTTTTCTATTAAGAGCGTGTCTGTGTGTGTGCTTTATTTTTAGTAAACATATTTTGATATTATTTCATCAAATATGTGTCTCGTATTTCTGCTTTTATTAATTTTTTTTTTTTGTTCATTCTTATTTCAATGAGTTTTTTGTTTTTTTATTAAGTCCATTTTTCACATTTTGTAAATACCATTAACATAAACTTTATTTTTTTTTGTTATGGTTATTGTCAACCATTTTAATGTTTTTCATGCTTATATTATTATTACTATTTATGTCATATTAACTGTATTCACTAATTTTTATTTGTTTTAGTCCTATATATTTGTATTTTACTTTTCAAATTTTAATACAATTATTATCAGCCTAACTTTTTTTTAAATTTTTATTATTGTTTTTAATTATTTTAATTGGATAATCGTTATTTGTAAATTCTGTTATGAGATAGTGTGGAGAGTGGTGGATCATGTGAAAGTCTGTGCTCATATACCCTATATATTAAATTATGTTGATGTTTTTTATTTCTTCCCATTGTTTAATTATTTGAACAATAATTTATTGTTTAATATATTTTATAATCATATTTGAATATTAGCTTTTAATATTATAATATTTTAATAGTTTTTAATATTATAGTTTTTAATATTATTAGTTTTTAATATTATTAAGTAAGATTATAAAAGCATTTTAAAAATAAAAAATGCAAAAAAAAAACCCATAAACAATATTTTATTACAAATAAAATCCACGTAAAAAGAGTTAAATGGGTATCTAACTGCATGTATGCAATGCCATTATGAGTTACTGAATATATAATATGAAATCACAAATAACACATGTTTAATAATCCCTGAAGCATTAATTAGATTATAAAATTAATGCTTTTTAAAAGTAAAATAAAAAGCAATGCAACAGTCCTTAACATCTGCATTTCAGACTAATTACCTTCAAAAATTACATTCCTGTTCTTTTGTATATGTCAATAGTTGAAATATATATTTTAAAATAAATAAACACAACATGCATGTCTACATTTAGAACAATGCATTATATATAAACACACACATATATGTAATATTGCCAAAAATGTCATATTTTTGGAGAATTAAACTTTTGAGCAATGGCTATATTACATACAATACATACTAATATCAAAGCCTAACTCAGACAAGAAATGAATACATTTCTATCCATTCTATTATATGGTTGATAGATTTAAATAACATAATTAGGAAAGTGAATATTCAATCCATAGAAATACTTACTTAGACTTAGTTGTATTTTCATATTGGACTATTTCCATCATCTAATATGAGTATTGAATGTCATGATCATCATAAACCTTCAGGAAAACACATTTACTTAGTCTCATTTTTAATCTGTTTGTGGATAAATTTTGATATTAGATGTTACATTTTCTGTAGCCAGTGCTCAGAATTTCATATCCCAAAAATTATTGCTTAGTACTGTAAGATTACAGTAAAAATTTATTTACAGAAACATTAAAATGAATATTTGCATAGCTTTATAAATATAACCTAAGGCCAATTTGAATGAGGCTTAGAAATAACTCTGATGATCCATTGCTTGCTCTCCTAGTTATCATCTTATAATCTACTATTCATAAAATAGCATGGATTACAGATGTAAATGAATTCTTTTTAACCTGTTTTGTAGTTTCTGGTACTAATAGGCACTGCATTTAATACATCTGGCACTCAGAAGTTTATTTCTTCAAAATATTCTTCCATTTGTGTGTGTGTGTGTGTGTATTTAATATATCTGACACTCAAAAGTTTATTTCTTCAAAATATTCTACACATTGTGTGTGTATATATTATATATATCTTCTTCTAAATGGATGTAAGTAATAAAGTTTACACTAATATAACAATATTACTTATTATTGCTGTACTGCATTTTATATTTCTAAGAGCCATTTTGTACAACTACATTGCCTTTGAATTATTTCTTTTATTATTTTTCATTCCTAATCAAACCATATATTCTTTATATGTGCTTCAGTATTATTATGCAGAATAAAACTAAGCATACCCATAGGATTCATCCAAAATAGCATAGCTTTTATTAAACTATAACTCAACCCTGATTCATAAACTCTTACAATGTTTAATCTCAACTATGACAATAAATTGTTCTATTTTCTGGTTTATTCTTGATTCCAATATTCTGTGTTTTTACTTTTACAATATTTTTTTATTCCACAGGTTTTAGATAGTTAAATAATTGGAATAAAGTGCTCAATTCGGGAATCAATACCTCTGCTAGAATAGTTTTCTATTTTCTTTCTTTGGACATCTCAGCTATACTTTAAGTCTAACTACTGTGTCTGGGAACAGATACAGAAATGTAAGTAAGTTTGAATACATTTCAATTAATTGACAATTATCATGTTTAGATATATAGTAGTTCAGCTTTGTTACTTTGATAAGACCAGTATGTCTAAAATTGCAAGATTATTCAGCTTTAATTTGTAAACTTTGCATCAACAGGATTTAGTCAAGAGCAAAAGTTAGTAGCAGTAACAACTAAATCAGTGATCTTCTGGCACATGGTTTCTATGTTGCAACTTAAAATATTATTTTAATTGTCATATTGTTTAATGGTCTAACTGTTGCATGGGTTTGATTACATGGTAATCTCAATTCACAACATTTGTGGCTGTGATATTTCACAATCTGAATATAAGATTTTGAATTCCTATGATACTACCGTAATTATCATTCAGAAATTGTGATCCTATATATATATAATCACTGTGAATATTTATATAAAAATTCATTCTGCATCTACTTTTAATGCTTGATTTATTCATTTTAATTAGCTGCTTTGTCTCGAATCTGATAACTATTATATTGGTTAAGTTAGTTTTTGTACATGCATTTGTTTCCTTCTTTGTACTTGTCTGGAAACAATTTATCAGGTCCAATGCTAAATTTCTATCATAGAAATCTAATATCATTTTGTTTTCTTTTGTATTTTAAATTTATTTACCATTTATATATATTCAATGTTTTTTGATTGAGCATTTTACAATAAATGTGCAGTAATTAAATTTGCATTAATCTAAAGTATACACAATTATATACTTTTTAAAAAATCTACAAATAATTTAAAAAGCAAATAGTAAAGTATTTAAAAAATTAAAACTCTAAATACTTTTATTTATATATTTAAAAAAGAATATATTTAATTTAAAAAAATGTTAATCTACAAGTTAATAAAATGGCTGATTCTATAATAACATTCAAAATAAATACCAATTATATCTAGAAAAATCAAATAACAAAAATGTAATACAAATTTCTTTTAAAACATTATGTATTAGTTAAATTTTTCAAAAAACAAACAAACATAGAATGAATTTTAAAAGTATTTGAAAACTTTAAGACTTCAATTAATAATGTAAGTAAAAAATAACATGCACAAAATATTTACTTAAAAAAAAACATCAAATTTCTAAACAAATATTTTTTAAAAAAATCAAGTTAAAGTAGCTATTTAATAAAATTGACTTTTTCCCCCCATATGTCAAATGCGTTGACCGGGAAGCGAACCCAGGCCAGTTATTTGGAAGACAGCTATGCTAACCATTAGGTCACCAGCGCTTGATTTAATTTAATAAAATTTACTTTTAAACCAATTTGTATACTAAAACACATATTAATGTTAGTAAAATAAACAATGACTACAAAAATATTTTAATAATATATTAAGATGGCATTTTCTGCCATCTCATATATATATATACACGTGTATATTATCAATAAAGCAAGTCACATATAACGTGTCATTGCTTTTATAAGCTTGTATTTACAAAATGAAATACAGAGAGCGTACCAATAGCTCAAACAATTGTCCAAAATTATAGTAAGAATTTAAAATAATATATTATCTTTTAAATCAGTTTTAAATTTTTTTTTAATCACGAAGAAATCAAGATTTCTTCATTTGATTAATTTATTTAAATCAATTATAACTCAAAATAAAATAATATTTTTGAGATACAAGTTTTTTCTTAAAAGCTTTTAGATATATATTTCTTGGAAAAACATAGATTGGGGAGAAAAATTAGAGAGATTTGCAATTAACTTTATAATTGAAACTCGAGCTACAAAATGTATTTGTAATTAAAAATATTGCTATAGCCTATCTAGTGTTCTAAATGATAAACAACTTTTTTGTTAATTAAAAATTCTACAGGAATAAAAGGATAATTGTGACAAAATATAGCTAAAAATAAACCACAAAGTGTCAATCCTGTTTGCAGAAAAAATATATAAATTGTGGAGTTTTCTTTTATTCAAAAAATTCAGAACTTTTGCTTTAAAAATGTTATTATCCATCACCATGAAAATGTTCTCCAGCTAGAGAACATTGAGAACTTCCCTCCCAGGGAAAATCATCTCCTAGCCATACCTGGAACCATCTAAGTGATTTTCAACTATTGAAAGGATGAAGCCAGCTAGCTAACCAAGGATTTATTCAGGATCCAGAGAAGAATTCACATCAGTAGTAATGGACTAAGATCATACATGGACAGTACTCTCTTGGTGAAAGTTTAAACAGCTGATCATCTAGAGTAAATATGGACTGTTTCTTAAGTGAATTTTATTTCTAATTAGTATGATAGCAACGTAGACTCCATTAACTGGGTTTATCGTACATTAAAAGTTTCAACAATAAAATGTGGGATTTTTAGTAGAGATTTATTATGTTATTTTGATTGAATTACAAAGGGGGTGGTGGTATTATATTACTTAGCTTTATGCATGTGATTATGCATATTTTTCGTTCATTTTTATTACATTCAAACATTTGTATAGATTAGATTCCCAAAATGTTAGCTGCTCAATCTTGAAAGACAAACAGATGGTTGGAGGGCAAAGATCAGTTAAGAATTCCACTCATAAGCAAATACCTGGAAACTTATGCCAGTATTAGGAGTATGTAAAAGGAAAAATATATGGTCCTAAGCAAACAACTGAAAACTTAATGTCCATTAATGATATGAATAAAGTTATTTAACATGTAAGATAGAGAGTTTCAGTTGAGTGCAATATGGCCCACTCTTATAGTAAGTCACCATAAAATTCACACCTATTTGGACAGGTCTCCATAATAAACTTGGCCCTTTATTATTCATAGGATTTGTGTGGCACATGTTCTCTCAAGAAAAAGGCATAAAAAGTTAAATAATTGGACTGTATTAAAATGATGATTGAGTTAAAATTTATACTTGTATTTTGCCTTAAAAATAGGTCGAGTCAGTTTGGAGTGCTCTGAAGGGAGAATTGGGAGTGGAGTTAGTAATGAAAACGAGTATAATAAAATGTTATTAAAGCCATACTTAAGTGCCTTTGCTATAAATTTAATTATAACATTAGCTATTGTGTCCTCTGGTAAGAGCATAAATTATAATTAATAGAATCCACATAAGATTATGCCTTGAAATTATTATGGTATCTTATATGTAAATAAATTAACACTATGGTCATTGAAGAATATTCTCAATCTAGTGCTAGGGTATACATTTAGTGGTGCCCTCATACCAGTTATTATAATTTGAGTAATCTTCAAAAATTTTGTAGGCATAGTAATGTTTTGTAGTGTCGCAATGTAAATGCAACAAAATATTGTTAATATATATGATGTAAGGAATTTATATTATTCCATATTTATCTAGAACAGCAATAAAAAAAATACAACCAAAGATGTAAAATGTAGTTTAAAAATAATTAAACACAATTAAAATTTAGTCAAAAGAATAAAATCATTTGTGTTCCTTTGAATCAAATAAGAATTTAATAACTATTAAATATTTTTCACATAAAATTGTGCCTAATTGTTATTATTATGGATGTATATTTTATGACTCAATATTTTTTTTGTTATAACTGAAAAAAATCAATAGTAAAAAGAATAAACCTGTCGCTTGTTATCATTGAATATATATCAATTACTATTAAATTATTCAAAGCTTAATTTTGGAACTCTGCAATTACATGTTAAATAGGAAAACATTCGTTTCACTAAGATATCAGTAATTTGTATCACAAATATATAGTTTGTAGATGATTTCATTTGTGCTAAGATAAATAATTTAAACATAAAATAAACTAGTAATACTCTATACAGATATTCTAAATGATTTAAATTTTTAATTATTACATTAAAATGTAGATATAAATAAGTAAATAAATAAATAAAATGTAAACAAGTTTTTTCTTGATCTAATTTATTATTCTATAAGTCAAATATTTCAAAATAAATGTACTGCAGTCACATCTAAAATTTATCTTCCTTTTTCTTCATAATTTAATAGCAACATTATTCTTTTTAAAACTAAAACTTCTATATATTTTATGCTGAAATAATAAAAAGACTATTCTATATACATTCAAATGCTGTAAATAATAAAACAATGATGTTAGCAAGTTTTTAACAATTCAATATTAATTTAATATATTACATGATTAAAACTATTTTTTTAATCTACATATTTAAACGATATTTATATATGCTTTAACTCTGTAATTTAGAAATTTATTTTAAAAGTAAAAATTTTCAACAATTTTAATAAATAAAAATTATATATATACAATTTATATGCACAGATAAATGTTTATCATATGATTAATTAAAAGTTTATTTTAAAAGTAATTTAAAACAAGATATTTCTTTTCTTAACATTTGTAAAGGTATTTTATAATTATAAAGTGGAAATAGCATTATCTTAGCAAATGTAATTAAAATTCTTATAAATAGATTGATTAATTGTATTTAATGTAATTTAGTCTGATAATCCCTTTTAAAGGTAAACTTTTATAAATGCCATGATTAATCAAATAAGCCACAGACAAAAACAAAGTTGAACAGTTATTGAAATGGCAGCTGATGGATCCAATTTTGCTGATAAGCTACCTCCAGGAACAATAAATAGAAGCATAAATCATTGTGCTCAATATATAGTTAATTGCTAACTATTATTGATTACTGCTGAATCATTATTTCCGATGATTAGTTACACATTGTGTCTTCAATATACTTATTATGCTTGGTATTGAAAAATACATTGGAAGAGTAGAGAAGTCACAATCTGCTTCAGTCTTGCCACCACAGCAGAGTGCAGGCTGAAGATCCACAGAGAAGTATGGAAAGGATCACCAGATAAGGTAGAAACAGGGTTGTGTCCACTATATGCCTAAACTTTAAGGTTCTATTGCCATGTTGAAAAACCAGTCATCAATCAACAAATAAACTATTGTCCGATATCACATGATTAAAACCTGCAGCCATCATAGCTATGGTTAAACAACTGAAGTCTACTAAAAGTATACCAATACCTGAAGTCCAAGCTAGAATTTTTAGTGATGAAATGGAATGGATATGAACTTCAAAATACAATATTTTAATACTAACAATTATTTATCTCCATTATCCTGAACGTATTTTTATAAATTACTGTTATTATTGATTTTGTAAATCTATGTATAAACAAGTATGAAAGGAGATTGCTATTTTGTTTATTTAATCAAACCACTATTCACACAGCATAAATTTAAAAGAAAAGTATTTTTTATATAAAGCAATTAATTTATTATCACAATCTCTGGCCATACTTTTAAAGACTTGGTATTTTAAAACCTGCCATTTTCACTACCTACAAATATAAAACAGGCTGCATAGACAAAATAAATTAAGCTTGTCATTTTATTATCTTTTAATAGTTTATAGTTTTTAAGTAAACTACTCTCCAGATTTGTGGAAGGATAATTTGGGGATATTAATATAAGTGAATTGCTGTATCTTTATTTCAGGCTATTTTGTTTATAGATGAGATTTATTTGTATGTGTTTTATTTATTCATAAATGATTGTGATACCATGTGATTACCAATCACTTGCATTCATTATTTTACTTATGAAAGTGGTATGTGATAGATGGACATTCCTATTATATATTATCTGTTTTGTTTTTTGTACATGTCTTGGATGTTATTGTTTGTGACTGCCGGCCACTTATATGCTGAATACATTTACAATCATACATGATAAACAAAAATACCTATTATATAATACTCCTAACTCATATGTATTTGTATATTCATAAATAATGTAGTGCAAATGTTGTTTTCCTGTGTCTTACATTTGCGCATATAGCATTTAGTTAATTATTTGTATTACAGCCTGAAAGTATTTATAGTAGTATATTCTTTAAATAGTTAATAAATTCAGCATATGCAGCAAATTTATCTCCATTCAAAAACATTTAAGAATGTATTATATCATATATTATCTGAGCATAAACTTAATTATTGAATCCATAAATAACTAATTATAGTAACTTGTTTATTGACAAGGCAGATAATGTATGCTATTGTGTGTGTTATAATAATGTATATAAGTAAAAAAATTGTTTTTATTTTTTGTCATTTGTCATTATTTTGCAATCAATAAGTTAATTGGAGTATGATGAGTCTCATGTATCTAGATAATCTTAGGTGGCTATAAAAAGAAAATGTTATTTATTCTGTGACATTGGAATGTGAAAATTCCATGTAAATTACCCTTCGGTAATTTGCATGTGAAATGTACATTTTGTCAGTTACAATATATTATATGTTCAGGTTAACACTCTATTCCACTACTTGGTTAGTAATATTTAGATTTCTTTTTGATAATTAAAAAACATGGCATACAGGAAAAATATTTTATAATGAATTTAGAAATAATATTTCGAATATTCTCATAGCAACAAGAAAAAAAATGCCTACTATCAGCTTTAAAAATAATGTAACCTCTGCCACAGAGACTCAGAAACACAGGATCATATTTTTTCCTCATGTCAAGGACTAAATAACATCCATTCAATAATAAACACACTATTCAAAAATAAAAAAATAAATATGAATTGCCTATTTGACTCATTCAAAAAAGAAGTTTTTGTTGAAATAAGAATCAGTATATTCATCCTCTATGCCTTATGCTGTACAAGGTGTAAATTTATGTACAATAACACATTCAAAAATAAATTGGATAGTATACGCAAAAGAGAAAGAAAAAAAATCACACAACATTCATTGACACCTGGTCTCTATTGCAATTACATTCAAGCTTATAAAAAATAGAAAAAATCAACGAAAAATATTTGCCACTATTGGAAAAACATTATATGATAGTGAACTTTTGAACTTTTATCAGGTTTTAAAACAATTAACTGTATTTATGTGAACTTTTGAACTTCTGCCACTTTTTTCTGTATTTATAAAAATCAGGAATAATGTGCCAAAAAAAAAAAAAAATTAAGCAACTTTTTTTTTAATTATTGAATAAAGTCCTTTGAAAGATAAATAGTGATGTCAAATATATATATTCAAAAATAAACATTAAATAAATATACTAAATTAAAAGCCTCCTTAGAAATAACTTTTATTTTTATTTTTCGTATGTAAATATGAATTTGGTAGATTTTTTTAAAATTTAAAACGAAAAACAAACTCCCATTACAGAATAGGATAAATAAAATATGTAATACAAAAAATGTCATCTAATATCAAAATCTAGCGTACTTATTATAAAATATATGAACTTTTTTTAATTAAATGAATAAAAAAAATGTAAAAAGTAAGCATAAAATTATACTCCTATCTTTTCTCAAATGAAGAATATTGTTTATATGTATATGACACTCATATATATACAATAAAGTGTTCGCATATATAATATACAAAGACTAACGCTTTTTTATTGCAAGTTATGTTGACTATGAATCATCTTTTATAAGTTTCTTCTTTCTTTTTTGAGCTTAAAAAAAATTAAACATAAAAATTGCATTTAAAAAAAAATTATATATTCTTTTGACATTTTATTCAGAGTTTTGAAATTTAATGATAAAGAGTTTTTTAAAAAAATTGAAAAAGTTTTTGTTCGCCCATAGCAACATTTTCTACCATATACTGAATGGTAACTGTCACAAGATCAAACTCTATTTCAGATTTTAATTGGCTTGCATTTTTTTCTTTTTATTATTTTTCAATAGCATATCAACAGCCAAATAACAGCAAAGATGCTTCATTTGCATATTTCATGCTGCTAACACTTTAATTATATATATAAAAGACTGATCCATTTTAAATTTTTTTTAAAAAAATGACTGACATCTGGCAGGATTAAAAAAATTCCAATTATCAAATTTCCTTTTAAAAAACTCATCAATTTTCTTCTTTGTCATTGTGAAGCTTTTTTGATCTAACAAAGTATTTTAATTTTCTCTCTTTATATATATATATAGTCACATACACTTTTTTCTGCTAAAATCAGTTAATGTACTTGGATATTTACGAAACTAACTGATCGTTTATCCTTCACATCCTTTTCATACTTAGTACAATTTTCACACTTTAATACAATTAACGTTATAAGTCATGCATATCATTTATCTTCTAAAATAATCAGTTTGTTTTAATTACTGTAATTTTTGTAAGCGTGTATATGTAATTCACTTTTTATTTAAATAAAATTAATATAAACCAATGCCAGAAGCAATACATATATAAATAGATGGTCATATAGATAACTGTATAGTTAGATAGACTTCCAAATATAGATAATAGCATAAGGGATTAATCGCCGACACATTCAAAAACATAAGATAGATTTTGAAAAAGAATGAATCCACCTTATATTTTTTACCTAAATGGTTATATATAGGTCAATCTAAAGCATTTACAAATGAGAGAATGAAAGTATTAATCAATCAGTTTTAATTCCATTCACTATATTAATAAATGACATTTGCAAAATTATTACAATTTACTGCATGTCAGTATTAGATGCAATGTTAAATATGTATATATAACTAATTATTTATTTATCTAGCACAATATTCTTATTTTTAATAGTTATAAGGAAATCACCATTAACACATGCACTGTTTGAATTTATAATGTGCTGGACAAATAAATAATTACTTATATTGAAACGGTTACACCTGTTTCATCTATTATCAAAGATAATAGTATATATTTGTTGTACTCAGATGGCGTGTATTTCTTAAATTTTAAAAAACTTTGCTTATAATATTGCGAGTATGTGCGTATATAATCGTCCCATTAATATAAAATTACAATCTCAAATATTTATATACGAGCATAGTCTGTTCGATTTGTTAAAACTGAATAAACATAACTATAATTAAAATTTATCTATATCATAGCATAATAAGTTTAAATTTATAATATTACTTATTTTTCAAAATTCTTTCTAAATAATTATTTAAGCCAGTATTCATTTTGAATATTTTCCAAGTTAGATAATTTTCAATTCTTTTGTTTGCTTAAAATTACAAGCAGAAAGTTTTATCAGTTTTAACATTTCGTTCCAAAAATAAACCTTTCTGGCCAAAATTTGACCTATTTAAAAAGTATAACCAATTATAATATTCAGTCAGGCATAAATCTATACAAATTGCTTGTGACCATTTATCTTGGAAATATATCTTTTAAAACCGAAGTCAATTAAAACAATAGAGTCTTTCCAAGTCCAGATTTAGCTATATTTAATATTTTACTAAACTGGATATTTGGTTAAGGGCTAATTCGAACTAGTCATCTCGTGATGTGGCAGACTCAGAAGTAGGAGGTTACTTCTGTCAAAAATACAGCATAAAAAGGGGCCCAAAATAGCCACCAACTCTCTAACCTAGCCTCTTCCATCATCTATCATCATCCGTGTAAATTTTTTTTCTGTTGCTGAGAAATTTGTGCTTGCTGCCAAATTTTATTTCCGAAGACCCGAGTTAACTAAGAAAACTGTTCCTGCCGTTTAGACTGCTAAATCTAAAAAAAAACCATCATCCAAGCTGCTATAAAATGACCGTTGGCTAGAAGACACAGAGACAGCCGTTTGCTCTTCCACGAGCGGCTACCGATGAAAGAAGACCTCCACCATGCCCATCACAAGAGAAAGAACCTGTACCTGAGAGACCAGATAGTTCCTGATCAGAGAAATGGAGAAAGCTGCCACCGAGATAAATTCACGAAGTTACATCCAGACTAAAACCTAAGAGAAGCCCAGCCTGACTGAATATAAAGAGAAGCGCAATGAACAAGGCCTTAAAGACTTTCCGGTAAATCCTTTCTACAAAATATTACATTTCCTAACTAAAACGTATACTAAATGAAAGCTAGCTAAATAAATCACATAATTTATAATATTTCTAAATGTTCCACTAAAATGTTTATCGTAAAATGGTTTAAATCTTAGAACACACTCAATTCTTGCTTGATCATTAATAACTTTAAGTAGCCGTTGATCATTAATAATTTAAATAATCACACACATCTAGTTTCTATAAAACCATACTATAAATTTTTATGTCTAAATTATTATCTTATCGATCATTTTATGCAATTCTTATATTTTAAGTTCATGTTTATTGATTTATGCTATGTTTTTATCAGAACGGAGTCTGGTGTGTTAATAAATTATTGGGGGAAGGGAGTGAGCAATTACTTTTATTATATCAATATTGCGATATAAAGAATATAGCTAAGACTCTTTTCTGAATTATATTTGTGCTAGAGTGAATCGAACCAGTTATTTAAAATCTTTTGATAAACTTATTTTAAAATGTATATTTGCGTATATTATTTAAAACGCATCTTTTCTCAAGTTAATTGAAAATGAAAATGTTTTGTTAGAGTTATTTAAAAGGTATATTTGCGTATATTATTTAAAACGCATCTTTTTCTCCAGTTAATTGAAAATGAAAATGTTTTGCTAAAGTTATTTAAAAGGTATATTTAGCGTCTATTATTTAAAACGCATCTTTTCTAAAGTTATATAAAATGAAAATGTTGCTAAAGTTAGTTAAAACGTATATATTGCGTAGGCTATTTAAAACGCAGATTTTGCCCAAGTTATTTAAGAATTATATTTGCGTAAATGATTTAAAATATGTATTTTGCCAGTTATCTGAAAAAGTATATTTCACGCAAGCTATTTAAAATATAGATTTGCATTCGTTAGTTAAAACCCATTTTTCATTATTAGTAAGGTCTATTTTGACGAATTATTTAAGATGTGTAATTTATTTAAACATCAATAATTTGCGTGAGCTATTTTATAACTCACATTTTATTATTTAACAATCCAGTTTGATATTAGATCTAGTTATACTATATAACTAATGTCCCCAGTTCTATAAGTAGCTATGCAGAAAACCCTTAAATCAGATTCTCATTATCGCCATCATTTTATCATTTAATAATCTCATTTATGAACTGACCGGTGGTAGTAGCACTGAAGAAGCTAAGATTTTGGCGTAATTAAATTTATTAAATATTAATTTAGCGTTGCGAATGTATTGCTAATTTGCATAAAAATGCATATCTACTTGCTATGTCTATAATGGCCCATCTCAAGATTGTTCCACGTCCAGGCACGCCTCGAAAGTTTAGGCCACTGCGACAGTTCTTCGTATTTTGTCAAGTCACGCCTCGAAAGTTTAGGCAAATGTGACATTTATTCTTGTATAACGAAACCAAAGCGTTTCCAAAGGGCTCATAAGCCAATCTTCTGTTCTTAATAAAAAGGCCTCTTCCATTGTAGCAAGCAGATCGGTTAGGGAACCGTTTACTAGGTAATAAACCCCATTAAGAATGCATTCGAGCCGCACTTATCTGATAGTATAGTTTCTAACGCACTAGAATCTGACGTTCCCCTGCCACCACATCTCAGTTCAGTTTCCCTAGAAAGTGACTTCGGCTTTGATCCGACCTAGAATCTGAGTTAATGCGTTTATCTGTATAACAATATTATATCACGCAAATATCTATAATATGATTTTGAATATATTTATAATATAATCTTAAACTTAGTCATTATAATATTTTAAACTTAGCAACAATGATATAATCTTCAACGTATTAGTAATATCTAGCATTTATCCATCAACTCGATTACTCTAGCTAACTATAACCGATTTCAAACATATAAAACATGGCATGAATTACAACATGAAAGGTGACATAAGCTTACTAAGAGTCTATTGCTTTGTAATATCATTTTATACCCTGAGAAAACATACTCAATGCTTTGTAATAATATTGTTTTATAACTCTGAGCATGCATTCATTGCTTTGTATTATTATTTATAACCCTGAGAATCCACTCACCTGCGTGTGAGCTAGCTGTACACAACCTACTATGCTTGAGTATTTATTGTTATATTAAATTTATGAAATATAAATTTGTCTCAGTCTCATTACTTGCTCATTATCTTATGAATCACTAGTTAAGGTATATAATAGAATATGTAATAAGGGGGGAATGTCTCATGTTTTACTGCTTTGCTATTGCTGGAACGCGATCAAAGAGATATCGAGTGTAACCTCAGGCATGTCATTCGCAATGGGTTGACTTGGAAGCACGAGTGAGAGGGTTGAGGTATGATCAGACGTAGGATATTACTATCCCGACTTGGTCAGCTTTTGGTTCTCTGGCTTGGACTCTCAGTCTGTTGAGCAAATGTACAAACCTGACCGTTACATAGGTATATTTTTTTTCCCGGAGTTAGCGACCCAACGTGGGGCTTAGACTAAGTACACAACCCTGAGTAGAGTTATTATATTTTTCGTTCCAAATATCACTGCAGTATGACAAAAATAAGTATAAATTAAACAAAACAACTCATAATCTAGTATTAAAATTGATAAATAATTGAGTTTGTAAATAATTTAAATAAATTGGTGATTCAGAGGGGGATGAGCAAGAGAATGATCAAGCAAGAAAAATATATATAAATACACAAATGATCAGGCAAGAAAAAGAAATACACGCGTACTGAAAAAAAAAAGTTTTATATTTTAAGGGAGAAACCACAGGTGACAAGTCAGAAGCTGGGTGAGTCTGAAAATTTAATTGATTATTTAGATGTGCTTATTATATATTTATGTATTATTTAAATGTATCAAGTGGCAAATAATAATGGGCAAAGAAGGAGTGATTGAGGTAATGATAGGTAGTCAGTTCTGGGGGAGTAGACGGCGAGTCAGCTGTCAGATATAAAAATAAAAGAAGCAGATCAAAGAAAATAATAGTACTAAGATATATATAGAAAAATAAAAATAAAATGGAAGTTGAAAGAAAAGAGGAGGGAAAAGAGGAGCAGGAAGAGCAGATAGGAAATGAAGTAGAAAGCGATGGTAAAACTTTGAGATCGGGGAGAAGGATAGTAAAAGATAGTAGCAGTATGGAGGAGGAAATAGCAGTGAGCAAATATGAAAACTTAGAAGAGAAAAGTGGGCCAAAACCAACACAAGAAAAGAGGCATAAGGAAAAACAGGGAGTAAACGAGGCACCAAGCCTAATGACAATAATGGAAATAATAAACAAAAATAATGAGAGAATGGAAGAAAAAGATAGAAGAGATAGAGAAGAAAAGGAAAGAGATAAAGCTGAAAGGGAAGAAAAAGATAGAAGAGATAGAGAAGAAAAGGAAAGAGATAAAGCTGAAAGGGAAGAAAAGGAAAGAAGAGATAAAGCTGAAAGGGAAGAAAAGGAAAGAAGAGATAGAGAAGAAAAGGAAAGAGATAAAGCTGAAAGGGAAGAAAAAGATAGAAGAGATAGAGAAGAAAAGGAAAGAGATAAAGCTGAAAGGGAAGAAAAGGAAAGAAGAGATAGAGAAGAAAAGGAAAGAGATAAAGCTGAAAGGGAAGAAAAAGATAGAAGAGATAGAGAAGAAAAGGAAAGAGATAAAGCTGAAAGGGAAGAAAAGGAAAGAAGACATAAGGAAGAAAGGGAAGAAAAGGAAAGAAGAGATAGAGAAGAAAAGGAAAAAGATAAGGTGGAAAGGGAAGAAAAAGAAAAAAGAGATAGAGAAGAAATGCGACAATATATAGGACACATGTTTGACACCAAGGTAGAACAGCGGTTCCAAACTCTGGAGGAAACAATGGATAGGTTAAATATTGAATGTAAGAAACAAAATGAGGAAACACAGAAAGAGTGTGAGGAGCTCCTGGAGGCACAAGAAAAAAAAATGGAAACTAGTTTAAGGACAGTAAAAGGGGAGGTCCTCACAGTAAGGAGCAAGCTAGAACAGCAGGGAGAGAGCTTACATAAAGAGGTCACGGATATAAAGAAAGAAACACAGAAAAAAGTGGAGGGCATAGAAAGAGAGTTAGAAAAAATGAATAAAGGGACTGCAGAAGGGAGAAAAGATCTATTACAGGAGATACAGGGGCTACAGGAGAGAGTAGATAGAGTAGAAAAGGGGCAGAAAGAGACAGCATGGGTAGGAGATAGAAGATTAGCGCCAAAAAGAATAAAGCTAGATAGCAAAGGTGAGGGGGAAGCGGAAGATCAGAACATACAAAGAAAAGAAGCCAGAAGAGAAGACAGAGGGGCCCCAGAGACAGAGACAAAAGAGTATGCCCATCAAGATAAAATAGCCTGTGTAGGGGACAGAGAAAGGGTCCAAAGCCCTATGATAATCAGAGGGGAAGAGGGCCATAAGGGAGAAGTGAACATAGAGAGCACAAGAGAAGGGGTGATAGGCATAGATACAGTTAGGCAACAGACATACCTGTCGAAATATATACAGGTCAAAACCTTTAAAGGAGAGGTTGGTGAAAGCCCTAAGACACACCTTCAAAGTCTAACTGAATTGTTTAGGTTCCAGCAGGTAGACCCTCAGGACCAAATCATGCTAGCCACACACTACCTACAAGGGTATGCCCAGTCCTGGTGGGACTGCTATAAAGAAAAGCCTCACACATTTGAGCAGTATGCGGCAGCCCTAGTACGGACTTTCTGGAGCGAGGAAAGGCAGGATGGGATTTACCATACTGTGCTCAGAGAACACTATGGGTCTGTCACCAGGGAGATACACACACAATTTTTTATGCGCCAGGTGGCCCGTCTTAGATCCTTGAATGCCTTTCCCTTTACTGAGACTCAAATAATACGGATAATTCAGCAGAATATGCCTGGATATGTGCAACAGATGATGGTGGGGTGTAGGATACGTACAGTGGAGGAGATGGCAGCCTTCCTAACCACCATAGACTATACCCCCATACACAAAGAAATGCCTGAGAAAGTTAGGAAGTTAGATCATGTTAAGTGCCAGGCTGTTAGTCAGGAGGATAAGGGGTCATACCCGAGGTTTAGCAAGGCGCACTGGGGTAGCAAGGCATATAAGGGGAAGTCCACAGTACCGGGATCGTTAAACTACAAAGGGTTCCGCTAGATTATTCCCATAGACGGATGCCCACATTAGAAAAAGGGAATGAAACTGAACATGTTCGGCCCACTATGGGTACCCTGAGAGAAGTTGAGGAAGAAAAGTCAGTACTAAGTGTTAGGGCATGTCCCCTGGTAACTATAGAGTTAGATAGTCACCAAGTCATGGCATTAATAGATACAGGCAGTCAACTCTCATTCGTGGCCAGTAGCTGGGTGACCAGGGTGGAATTACTAGGCCACCAGATTCAAAAACTCCCTCTCAGACCTTTGAAAATGTTCATGGCAAATGGAAAGCAAACAAAGACTGAAAGCTACCAAATATGGGTTGAAATAGCTTGGGGTCCCCTTAAAATAGGGCATGTTTTCTTGATTATGCGGGGCTTACTACAGGAAGTGGTGTTAGGAGCGGATTTCTTGGGCAAACATCAGGGCAGTATCAGTTTCGAGACCAGGGAGGTTGCAGTATACCAAGAAATCCTTAAAATGCAAAAGGAACAGGCCCTCACTAATAATCAGTCTATGTTTATGAAGGGAGATGTAGAAGAGGAAGAAGTGAAAGCAAAAATTCAGCAGGCCGGATGTACAGGGTTAGAAGAGAGACAAGCTTTACAAGGGCTCTTAGAAGAATACAAGTATGCCTTCTCAAATACGCCGGGTATGATAAAAGGGTACCAACACCGTATCAGGTTAAAAGAGGAAGGATTTTTCCAGGCCAAAACATACCCCATCCCGTTCCAGTATCAAGAAGCAGTAGAACAGCAGATACAGAAAATGGTAGAATGGGGAATCATTAAAAAGGCACCCTCTCCTTACAACAACCCTTTGGTGGTGGTAAAAAAGAAGGATGGTTCAGTACGGATCTGTTTAGATGCACGAACTTTAAATAATGTCACGGTTCCGGAAAGAGATACCCCACCTAATATAAAGGAAATCTTTTTACATTTGAAGGGCATGAACATCTTCTCAACTCTAGATCTAACGTCTAGCTACTGGCAGATGTCACTGGATCCTCGTGACCGCCAATATACCGCTTTTCGGTACAAGGGTCATTCTCATGTATTCCAGCGTGTTCCCTTTGGACTTATAAATAGTGCAGCTGGTTTAATGAGATGTTTAGATCAGGTCCTCTCAGAGGAAGTAAAAAAGTATTATTAGTTATATGGATGATGTGGTAGTGGCATACAAATCTTATGCCGAGCATATACAGAGCCTAGAGAGACTATTCCAAGAGTGCATCAGAAAAAGCATCACCATCGACCTATCCAAGAGCCGATTTATACAGAGTGAGATTTCGTTTTTGGGCCATATTGTCAGTGGGGAAGGTGTAAGGACCCACCCTGAAAAAATTAAGGCCATCCAGGAGTTTCCAGAACCCAACACTAAAAAAGGTGTACGCTCATTCCTAGGTCTCTGTAACTACTACCACAAGTTCTACCCCGGGTTTGCCTTGGACACGATTAGCCTAATAGATTTGACAAAAAAGGGTAGCAATTGGGTTTGGGATGACAGGAGTCGCGCCGAGTTCCAGAACATAAAGGCAAAGTTCCTACAAACTGTGATGCTCAACCACCCAGATTTCGGCCAACCCTTTTACTTGCAGACAGACTGCAGCCGTGTGGGTATGGGTGCTATTTTGTTCCAAGTTAGTGAAGCACAACAACAAAAGGTACTATACTTCATCAGCCGCACTTTGAAGGGACCAGAAAAACACTACACAGTCACGGAACAGGAGACACTGGCCATTGTATGGGCCTGCGAGAAATTTAAACAATTTCTGTTGGGGTCACAGGTTATCATCATCACCGACCATAGGTGCCTCGAATTTCTAAACCGGAGTTACTTGACCAGTGATAGGTTGGTAAGATGGAGTTTATCCCTTCAAAGATTTAATTATTGTGTCAGATATTGCCCGGGCCGTGAAAATATAGTTGCGGACATCCTGAGTAGGAATCCTGTTAAGATAGAGGTAGAGAATCCCTGCTTATCTGATGAATCAGCTGGTAACATTATGCAGATACAAAGTTCGTCCATTGAAACTAAGCTGATAAACATAGCCCAGTGGCAGCAGCAGTATCCTCCATATGACAAACTAATGCAGGAAGCCCAGAAGGAAATTGCACAAGGAAACTCTATAGATCAAGGCCCAAAGAAATTCCGACTCAGAGATGGTGTACTACAACAAAGAATACACCCAGATAAAGAGGAATGGAGAACTTTAGTCCCACCGGAATTAAGAGACGAAATAATAGCAAAGATACACAAGGCTATTGGACACTATGGTCCCAGAAAAACCGAGGAGGCAGTGCGTCGCCAATTTTACTGGCCAGCTTTATATGAGAGCATATTAATAGGCCTAAGACAATGTGGTTCCTGTGCTGTAAATAAACCTCCAAATAAATCTTACAAGGGTCCTCTGAACAACATTCTCCCCACAGAACCCAACCAACTTCTAGCCATAGACCATTACGGCCCTTTACCACCATTCAATAGGTATAGATACTTGTTGGTTACCTACGATGTCTTCTCTAAGTATGTACAGGCTTATCCGGTAAGATCTGTGAACACCCAAGATACAGTTAGGGTACTTCAAGGGAGACAATTTCCAAAGATAGGGAAGCCTATGACGATATTGTCAGACAGAGGTGCGGCCTTTACGTCAGGGGCATGGAAAAGTTGGGTGGCTAGACAAAACATTAAACATGTGCTAACCTCCATACGAAATCCTCAGTCAAACCCTTGTGAGAGGATCATGAGAGAACTAGGAAGATTATACCGGGCCACTGTAGGAAATAACCACAAGAATTGGGTGAAGAACACGGACCTCGTATTGCAGAGTATAAACCAAACCAAGAATGAGTCCACAGGGTTCCCACCTCACAGACTTCATTTTGGTAAGACGTGCCCACCAGTAATCCCTGTACCATTAAGAATAGAGAATGAAGCAGTGGACCACCAACAGGATAAAGAGCAGGCTCGAATACGCCTAAAAAGGGCAGCAGACTATAGGGGAAGAAAACAAAAACCAACGTATAAATTCAATACAGGAGACTGGGTTTGGGTGAGAGATATACCTCCCAGCAGCCGCCTTCTATCCAAATACAAAAAGTTTTATCCTCTCTACAAAGGGCCCTACCAGATCAAGGAGAGTTGGGGAAACAACGCTTTCGTGTTGCAGAAAAATCAACACACCCTTGGTACATATAATGCAAGGAGTTTGAAACCATGCTTATTAAAGGTACCAAATTAGAAGTTCTCTGTAGGGAATTATATTTTCAGTTTTTGGTATCAAAATGTAGCCTTAGTTTACCTATTTAACCTTATTTATTTATTTGTAACTCATATTTATAACCTATAGTAATATTAGCTTATTTAGGCGTTTATTCATTCATATTTAATTTATTTATTTTAATTAGAATTTATCTTATTATTAATCATTTAGTCATATTTGTAATATATAGTAATACAAAGTTAAGCATTAGAATTAGGTTACCTTATTTATTCCCTTCATAATCATATTTAATCTTATTTACTAAAAATAAAAATTATATAGCGAGAGAATAATCAAATTTTATTATCTTAGTTAAACATTTTATATATTTAATAATTATATTATGTTACTTAATTATATTCAACTATGCTAGAGCAGGGGGGTTGGCGTATTAGCTGTTTGCATGACCAGAAAGGGAAAGGGGAGATTGAAGAAAGTAGACCAGATTAGTAAAAAAAATATATATAAAAGTTGTGTGGAATTACTAGAAAAAAAACAGGAGCTAAAAAAAAAAGAAGAAAGAAAGAAAAGGAGAATAGAAGGGGAAGAAAGGTCTTTTTTTTTTGTTTTTTTTTTTGTCCGGGAATGGATTGCTATGAAACGGTTACACCTGTTTCACCTATTATCAAAGATAATAGTATATATTTGTTGTACTCAGATGGCGTGTATTTCTTAAATTTTAAAAAACTTTGCTTATAATATTGCGAGTATGTGCGTATATAATCGTCCCATTAATATAAAATTACAATCTCAAATATTTATATACGAGCATAGTCTGTTCGATTTGTTAAAACTGAATAAACATAACTATAATTAAAATTTATCTATATCATAGCATAATAAGTTTAAATTTATAATATTACTTATTTTTCAAAATTCTTTCTAAATAATTATTTAAGCCAGTATTCATTTTGAATATTTTCCAAGTTAGATAATTTTCAATTCTTTTGTTTGCTTAAAATTACAAGCAGAAAGTTTTATCAGTTTTAACATTTCGTTCCAAAAATAAACCTTTCTGGCCAAAATTTGACCTATTTAAAAAGTATAACCAATTATAATATTCAGTCAGGCATAAATCTATACAAATTGCTTGTGACCATTTATCTTGGAAATATATCTTTTAAAACCGAAGTCAATTAAAACAATAGAGTCTTTCCAAGTCCAGATTTAGCTATATTTAATATTTTACTAAACTGGATATTTGGTTAAGGGCTAATTCGAACTAGTCATCTCGTGATGTGGCAGACTCAGAAGTAGGAGGTTACTTCTGTCAAAAATACAGCATAAAAAGGGGCCCAAAATAGCCACCAACTCTCTAACCTAGCCTCTTCCATCATCTATCATCATCCGTGTAAATTTTTTTTCTGTTGCTGAGAAATTTGTGCTTGCTACCAAATTTTATTTCCGAAGACCAGAGTTAACTAAGAAAACTGTTCCTGCCGTTTAGACTGCTAAATCTAAAAAAAACCATCATCCAAGCTGCTATAAAATGACCGTTGGCTAGAAGACACAGAGACAGCCGTTTGCTCTTCCACGAGCGGCTACCGATGAAAGAAGACCTCCACCATGCCCATCACAAGAGAAAGAACCTGTACCTGAGAGACCAGATAGTTCCTGATCAGAGAAATGGAAGAAAGCTGCCACAGAGATAAATTCACGAAGTTACATCCAGACTAAAACCTAAGAGAAGCCCAGCCTGACTGAATATAAAGAGAAGCGCAATGAACAAGGCCTTAAAGACTTTCCGGTAAATCCTTTCTACAAAATATTACATTTCCTAACTAAAACGTATACTAAATGAAAGCTAGCTAAATAAATCACATAATTTATAATATTTCTAAATGTTCCACTAAAATGTTTATCGTAAAATGGTTTAAATCTTAGAACACACTCAATTCTTGCTTGATCATTAATAACTTTAAGTAGCCGTTGATCATTAATAATTTAAATAATCACACACATCTAGTTTCTATAAAACCATACTATAAATTTTTATGTCTAAATTATTATCTTATCGATCATTTTATGCAATTCTTATATTTTAAGTTCATGTTTATTGATTTATGCTGTGTTTTTATCAGAACGGAGTCTGGTGTGTTAATAAATTATTGGGGGGAGGGGAGTGAGCAATTACTTTTATTATATCAATATTGCGATATAAAGAATATAGCTAAGACTCTTTTCTGAATTATATTTGTGCTAGAGTGAATCGAACCAGTTATTTAAAATCTTTTGATAAACTTATTTTAAAATGTATATTTGCGTATATTATTTAAAACGCATCTTTTTCTCCAGTTAATTGAAAATGAAAATGTTTTGCTAAAGTTATTTAAAAGGTATATTTAGCGTCTATTATTTAAAACGCATCTTTTCTAAAGTTATATAAAATGAAAATGTTGCTAAAGTTAGTTAAAACGTATATATTGCGTAGGCTATTTAAAACGCAGATTTTGCCCAAGTTATTTAAGAATTATATTTGCGTAAATGATTTAAAATATGTATTTTGCCAGTTATCTGAAAAAGTATATTTCACGCAAGCTATTTAAAATATAGATTTGCATTCGTTAGTTAAAACCCATTTTTCATTATTAGTAAGGTCTATTTTGACGAATTATTTAAGATGTGTAATTTATTTAAACATCAAAATTTGCGTGAGCTATTTTATAACTCACATTTTATTATTTAACAATCCGTTTGATATTAGATCTAGTTATACTATATAACTAATGTCCCCAGTTCTATAAGTAGCTATGCAGAAAACCCTTAAATCAGATTCTCATTATCGCCATCATTTTATCATTTAATAATCTCATTTATGAACTGACCGGTGGTAGTAGCACTGAAGAAGCTAAGATTTTGGCGTAATTAAATTTATTAAATATTAATTTAGCGTTGCGAATGTATTGCTAATTTGCATAAAAATGCATATCTACTTGCTATGTCTATAATGGCCCATCTCAAGATTGTTCCACGTCCAGGCACGCCTCGAAAGTTTAGGCCACTGCGACAGTTCTTCGTATTTTGTCAAGTCACGCCTCGCAAGTTTAGGCAAATGTGACATTTATTCTTATATAAAGAAACCAAAGCGTTTCCAAAGGGCTCATAAGCCAATCTTCTGTTCTTAATAAAAAGGCCTCTTCCATTGTAGCAAGCAGATCGGTTAGGGAACCGTTTACTAGGTAATAAACCCCATTAAGAATGCATTCGAGCCGCACTTATCTGATAGTATAGTTTCTAACGCACTAGAATCTGACGTTCCCCTGCCACCACATCTCAGTTCAGTTTCCCTAGAAAGTGACTTCGGCTTTGATCCGACCTAGAATCTGAGTTAATGCGTTTATCTGTATAACAATATTATATCACGCAAATATCTATAATATGATTTTGAATATATTTATAATATAATCTTAAACTTAGTCATTATAATATTTTAAACTTAGCAACAATGATATAATCTTCAACGTATTAGTAATATCTAGCATTTATCCATCAACTCGATTACTCTAGCTAACTATAACCGATTTCAAACATATAAAACATGGCATGAATTACAACATGAAAGGTGACATAAGCTTACTAAGAGTCTATTGCTTTGTAATATCATTTTATACCCTGAGAAAACATACTCAATGCTTTGTAATAATATTGTTTTATAACTCTGAGCATGCATTCATTGCTTTGTATTATTATTTATAACCCTGAGAATCCACTCACCTGCGTGTGAGCTAGCTGTACACAACCTACTATGCTTGAGTATTTATTGTTATATTAAATTTATGAAATATAAATTTGTCTCAGTCTCATTACTTGCTCATTATCTTATGAATCACTAGTTAAGGTATATAATAGAATATGTAATAAGGGGGGAATGTCTCATGTTTTACTGCTTTGCTATTGCTGGAACGCGATCAAAGAGATATCGAGTGTAACCTCAGGCATGTCATTCGCAATGGGTTGACTTGGAAGCACGAGTGAGAGGGTTGAGGTATGATCAGACGTAGGATATTACTATCCCGACTTGGTCAGCTTTTGGTTCTCTGGCTTGGACTCTCAGTCTGTTGAGCAAATGTACAAACCTGACCATTACAATATATATAATATTACATCTAATATTGATATGCAGTATATTGTAATAATTTTGCAAACATTTATTAATATATAGTGAATGGAATTAAAAGTGATTGATTAAGGTCTCTGTGCTCTCATTTCTAAATATTTAAGATCAGCCTATATATATATACACACACATTTAGGTAAAAAAGATAATGTGGATTCACTCTTATTTTTTCAAGACTATCTTGTGTTTAGAAAATGAGAATATTCTTCAGCATTATAAATTTATACAGTGCATGTATCAGAGGTGACTCCCGTATGTTATTATAAATAAAAACTATGTGCTAGATAAAGAATTAGTTATAGATAGATTGATAATAGATAAATACATGGCTGAATGCATGTATAGATGGATGGACAGGTAGACAATAGATAAATAGAAAAATATTATAAATAAGATGAATGAATAGATTGGATGGATAGGCAGAAAAGATAGATAGATAGATAGATAGATAGATAGATAGATAGATAGATAGATAGATAGATAGATAGATAGATAGATAGATAGATAGATAGATAGATAGATAGATAGATAGATAGATAGATAGATAGATAGATAGATAGATAGGTAGGTAGGTAGGTAGGTAGGTAGGTAGGTAGGTAGGTAGGTAGGTAGGTAGGTAGGTAGGTAGGTAGGTAGGTAGGTAGGTAGGTAGGTAGGTAGGTAGGTAGGTAGATAGATAGATAGATAGATAGATAGATAGATAGATAGATAGATAGATAGATAGATAGATAGATAGATAGATAGATAGATAGATAGATAGATAGATAGATAGATGGACGGACGGACGGACAGTAGGATGGTGAGGTTTTAAATAGCTTGCCATTCTTGTTTTATCTCCTAGCTAATAATTTTTGGATATTCATTTAATGACCAATTTTGAATAACAAAATTGAAGTAACTACACTTTGGCTATTTATAAGAAAAATTTAAAGCCTATTTAAAGCCTGAAAAATTTTCAACTTTTATCCAGACTAGATTCAAATCCAAGTTACAAGAATAGAGGATGGATACTCTACTACTAAGTTACTTCTGATGTCAAATCAATGAATATTTTTCGTATTTTACTCTCATAAATGTATCGTATCATAATAAACATTTGTATTTTTATTTTTATTTATACTATCAAAATTTATATATGGTATAATTCTAGAAACTACATTTCATGAATTTTCTTTAAAATAATATATAATAATTCATTATTTATTTCAATTAAATAATTTTGAATTGTAGAAAATATTCTTTTAAAAATATATTTGTTAAAAAAACAATATTTTCTTAAACATAAAGTATGATATGCTGCAAGTACATTTATTTAATGGCATCTCACTTTATCTTGTTTTTATTACGTCATTCGTCAATTACTAAATAATTTTAAATGTCTAGTTGATTTGGTTCTGTGAATTAAAATATAAATTCTACCTTATGAATTGATCTAAAATAAGTTAAGAAATAGAAACAAAGAGTTTACACATATCCTTATAAGTTGTTTGCAAAAATATATACTAGAAAATTACCACTTGAAATACGTAATCTCCAAATAGACAAATAGATAAATATGCTTACAAAAAATTACATGAAAATAAATAAATCATTACAGCAAAATAAAATTAAAAGTAATATATTAAAAAAGACATACATTAAAAACTAATTATTTAGAAGCAGAACTGAGAAAAAAAACAATGAGGAAAAATCTGGTAACTAACAATAAATCTATCATTATTATGTCAAATGACAGAATATAAAAATAAAATTAAAAAAAAGCTAAATAATTTATATTTATGTAATTACACAGGTAGTATAAATGAAATCATTGAACATAATATCTCAACTATGACACATTTAGAATAAACTTGAAATATATGTAAGTACATGTGTGTGCGTGCACACTAAACAAATTAAAAAGACATTGCATTTTTTATTTTAAAATAAAGAGTTACAATCAGCTGTTCATATTATTCTGAGACTTTGAAGTACAGATGCTTATAGTGAATAAAATTTTGATATTAATTGACTGTTTGTGGAGTTATGCAAAGTATGTACAGAAATGGAATAAGAGTAATGTAACTTCTAGATACTTATTAACCTCACGTCTGCAAATAAGGTACTCTTTATTAGGGACACTATTCGGAAAAAATAGAAAACTTTCATCCATTATCATGACATACAAAGATTACGCAATCAAATAGTTTTAACAATAGATATTCAAAAAATATAACGAGAAAAATGGTTATTTAAATGCAAAATACCTGCATATAATTTAATTTTTAAAAAGTCAAACTGCAATATAAAACACTTGCTTGTGATTAAAGATCTCTGTAGTCAATTAAATCAGCTTGCTCAAGAGCATAGACTGTAAATAAAATTCTTATCATACCATTTACACCTTTTTAGACACTTTATCATTACTTTTATTTGTATTAAACTAACAGTTTTGACTGTCCTGCAGTCATCATCAGAACTCTTGTTAATTAGGAGAGTCAAAACTGTTAGTTTAATACAAATAAAAGTATTGATAAAGTGTCTAAAAAGGTGTAAATAGTATGATATATTATAATAGAAATCAATACATAGGAAAAGAAGAAGTAGAATATAAATAAAATTATTCCAACATATGAACATGAATTTAGCATTTTATTTAGAACTGTGTGAGTGTTTAAGGAATGATCTATTAATGTACTAATATACAATCTAACTCTTACAAATGAATAAACTGATTAGGACTAATCTAATTTAAACTTTTATATAAATTGGAAAACAAATTGGTTATAATTTGTATCATAACATTTATTTTAGCAGTTATAATATTCTTTGAACACATTCAAGTTATTTTAACTTTCATATTAAGATAAAGTATCTTGCAAGAAAATAAATTAACTGTATCGTTAAATTTATTATTAATTGATATTGGTAGTGATGAAATTGCCTTTAGAAAGGTTAAACAAAATGTCCAGAAATGCAATTAATTAATCAGAAAATTAATGTAATTTAGAGACAATATTGAATGGATTCTGTATGGTATCATATGATGTTGTTAATATTAAAGTTAATGAAAATAGATTACCCATAGAAAGGTTTGAAAAATTAATACCATCAACAACAAAAAATATAAATTGACTTGATATTTCAAATGAGGCAAGTAAGAACTCTTATTGCTAATTCCTGGAGAACATTTGCAATAGCTTTAAATGATACAGACATATGGATATAGTTTTTAAATTGAATAAATATATTATTAGTTTATTTATCTAATGCAAGCATTTGGGTAAAGTTTGAAGTATTAAAAAAATGATTCTACTTCTCAAGAATTAAAAATGGCTTTGACATCTATCAGATAAACAACACACTGTTTACACTTACCCATTTTATTAAATATAATATCTTATCATGGCAATAAAATGCTCTGAGAGGCATAGCAATGTAGATAATCTTGATGTGGAATAGGCTCATTTTGTTTGTGAATGATCCATCACATATATAAATACTAATCCATATTTAATTTTTTTATAAACAAATATATTTTATAATCATTATTCATATTTCTACACACCCATATAAGTATAAAAACAAAAAATTCTGAAATAAACTCTACAATATTCAAAATACAAATATGTAACAAAAATAATAATAAGTAATAGATGTAGCCAGCTTATGGCATGTCTGCCATTATAACATTTTACCTTTAAAAATTAAAAAAAAAAAAAAACCTCAGTAAAATCACACGACATTAACATTCCATTATGAGTAGCCAACTTCCCATAATTTATATATAATAACATAAGTATTGAAACAATCAGATCTGTCTATCCTTCTGTTTCACCTACTATATACTATAGTAGTATTTATTTATGTATACCTATACCCAAATCCTCGTGCATTATGCTAATTTTAAATGTAATTATACTAGTTATATATGTGTGCATATATTTTAGCATACAGTATAATAAGCATATGTATATATGTAAGAAATCCATAAATACGCATATATATATATATACATATATTTGCTGGTAGTTATATATACATATATTTGCTGGTAGTTAAATAAATGGAAACATGCTATGTATGTGTAACCAGAACCTATATATATGCAGGACAGAAATAATATTATAGGATTAAAACATTAGAAAATTTCTTTATTTAAAATATTATTCTAAAATTAATATTTGAAATTATAATATTTCTGCATGTAGCGTTAAATTATATAAATGTGTTACATATATAATAAAATGTTTTCCCAGCTTTAGATTTGTTTTTCAAAAAAGGTAATTTAATAAAATTAATCCTTTTCACTGTATTCTGACCTATTTAAAATTTTAAGAATAAAAATAGATTTTAAAACTAACTATGAATAAATTAACCTAGTCAGGATTGGGAAACCCACCTGTAAAAAAAAAAATCGATAACAGCAGGAATCCCAGATTTCCAAGAAAATAGTGAGTTAAGTAAAAAAACAGATCTGAAACTACCAAGAAATGGGAGAGGGGGTGAGCTAGTATATAAGCTTACTTCAGCCATCTTTGAAACACTCAGACACTCTCTATCTTTTAAACTTTAAGTATCTTGTAAAATTGTGAATAATGATGATGGGGTAGAGGGCAATTCCCTTGCTTTCTGGATCTGGGTGATGGTCTACAGAATGCAGAGAAAGATGAACCAAAAGCTGATGCCACCTAAAGAAAGTGCTCAAGATCAAGCCACCTTGCAATAGCAGAAAAGATAGCGGTAACAGATCTTCATCAATCTAAAGTTAACTTTTAAACTAAACTTCATATATCCTAAAGCGAGCTAAAGTTATTACTAATGGCCAATAATTTAGAGTATTCTAAACTTCTGAATTAAATGTATATTTTATTTTATTTAAAGCAATAATATGTTAGATTATTCTTTTGATTGAGCTAGTCATGGGATATTTTGAGCACTGGATTATGGGCCTACTGTCCAAACATATTAGTTCTCATAACTAGCTGGTGCCTAAGGTTTACCTCAAAACAAATAAAGTGCTTGGATAGTAGGAGTTTGAATTTAGCAGTCAAGGTGGGCCACAGTTTGGAAATGTGATTGTGTTATGCATAGCTTGGTCTGATCATGGCTATCATTGATAGCTCTGCTATCAAAGGTATTATCCCCTCTGCTTGAATGGCTGGTCCGTTCACGTAATATTTATAATATAAAATTATGATAAATAAGGTTTAAACCCAGTTAAACCTAGCAAATAGAGTACTCTGGTTCATCTACCAAATGCACCTGGTACAAATATATATATATATAAGTACATATTTATTTGTCATATTCATAGATAAAAGACAATTGATTATGATTTAGGGAAATATTTTATGACTGACTGAAAAATGTTTTGACTAACAATTTCAGTGTACTTGAATTCCAATTAATAAAGATATTGGGTTTTATGTATATGAAGCCGTTTAGAAACTTTTCTAATCAAGATCATGACTCTAATCATTAAAGTTTTTTAAAAATATATAACTATAACATAATTTTTTGGAGCTTATGCTTCCTTATATTATAAGCATATATACAGTGTTTTAATCATTATTTTTTCTTTTATCCATTTACAAACATGAATTTTTTTTTCAGACAATGTCAAATGTATTCCAATTCTCAGAGTATATTCATACTATAAATTTATTTGGTTTTTTTAAATAAGAAAAAAAAAGTTTTTTTAAAAAAAATTTTCACCAGAATGTGTTTTACTAAAATTTATTTATTTTTATTTAGCACATAACTTTTTGTTATCTTTTAGACAGTTAAATAATCTAAAACTTCATAAAAGAAATATAGAAAGATTCCATCCAGAAGATACACATTTTATTAAATCCAATATTCATTAAAATTGACAGTTTACTTTCTTTATTTAGTGTGTAAATAAATGTATGTGTAATTGAATTCCTCCCTAAATGCAAAAATGTGTTCCTCTTTCCTTACTTTGATTTTACAATAAGCCTAATCAATATTGACATGGAATTTCATAGATGCTATAAAATTCCAATCTAATTTTAGCTTTGGAGTGTGCAAATATTTCTCACTTTTTTAAACTAGTGTAAAATAATAGGAATAGTGTTTTTATGACAAATATTACCAATTTTATTTGTGATTTTTAACATGTAAAGCAAGATTTTATCTGCAGAAACCTTTGAATTTTAATCAACTAAAAAAACAAACCATATTTAAAAATGGTTTTAATACAGTGGATAATATCCAAGTATTGAGACAAGTTATAGAAAAGACCAATGAATATGAGTTGTCATTATTGTTTGAATTTGTAGATTATGAAAAAGCACTTGATTCTAATATCATTTATTCAGTGATTAAAGTATTAGGTCATCGAGGTATAAATTCAGGATATTGTCATATTCTGAAAAATATTTATAAAATGCAATAGCAACAATTAGGTTACATAATGTTACTAGAAAGATTAACATTGAGATGGGTATACAACAAGGTGACTCCATATTTCCAAAACTTTTTCAGCAGTTTTGCAATAACTATTATGTGGATTAAAATGGAAAAAGCAGGAGTAAAAATAAATGAAGCTTATTTAAATCATCTAGATTTTGCAAATGATGTAATTATTTTTGCAAATAATGCTTTAGAAATTGAGGAAATATTATAAGAATTATCAGATGAAAGTAAAAAAGTAAGACTAAAGATAAATGTTCAAAAAACTAAAATAATATTCAATTGATATTTTCATGAGAAAATAAAAATTGATAATGATGAGTTAGAAGAAGTTAAAAACTATAAATACCTTGAACAGATTATTACTATAGATGAAAACATAATGGATAAAAATTAATCATAGAATTCAATTTGGCTGGAGGAATTTTCGTAAAAATAAATTGATATTAAAAGAAAATATGCCTATAAGTTTGAAAAGGATGAATTTTTAATAGATGTATTTTATCAGTTCTTACTTGTAAAACTGAAATTTGAATACTAACAGAAGAGCAATACAGAGACTTCCGACTACTGAATGAAGTATGCAGAGATACATGTTATGATAGATAGAAAACAAAATACATAGCAAGAGAACAAACAGGTGTTACTGACACCATTGAAAGAAGTAAGAGACTGAAGTGGAATTGGGCCTCACATATTGCTAGAAAATATAATAATATATAGTTGAAATCTTAAACTGGAGTCCAATAGACTGTAAATGACATAGAAATATACTGCATATGAGATGAATGGATGAAATAAGAAATGTATTAAGGTAATGTGGAGAAGAAAGGCTAGAGATCAGAGAAAAGGGATTGAACTTGGAAAGTCCTTCATATTGTAGTGAATCAATGATGGAAAGATTATTTTTATTACTGAATTACTTTTTATCTTAATTTTATTATGTAGTTTTTGGTGGATGTACCTGTTATTATAAAACTTTTTGATTCTGCAACAGAATGTTAGATACATAAAATAATTTATCTACATAATAATGAGTAAACATATGTTATTTTCTTAAATGTATTTGTTTTCTATATATGTATGTGATAATAAAACATATTTATTTTTTAATTAATTTTATACATCTAAAAATGAAAGATGATTGATATTTTCCATTTATTTATTGTTACATTGAAAATTCATTATGTTTTATTTTTCAAGACATCTTATGGTCATTTCAACTTGATCTGAGAAATAAACTGTAAATGCTAATATTGTGACTATATTCATTTATTTAATTATTATTGTTTGTTCAGCTTAATTTTGGTTTTCAAAGTAATAAGGGATTTCATACCCTCTAAAGTGGACTGCATTTGTTAAAAGTAATTTATCTATACATTGTTAAATTGAAATTTCATATTCTTTTCTTAATGAAACAAAGTTTATGCATTTACAAATATATTCCAGGATAAAGATGCCACATAATTTTAAAGTTAATAGAGTTAGTAATGAATATCATATGTTAAATATAATATGAATGAATGCAAAATAGAGAATGAGTTAAAATTTAAATATTCTTTGTTAAATATTAAATGGAGGGAAATGGTTAAAGTTTTTTTTTTTCACTTTCATCATAAATATCTTTATGTTATCAACACTATTTATTCTATTATCTATATGTTTTCCTATTACTGTTATTATTATTTATAAAATGAAAGTTGTTGGAATAAAAGATGAATGAAATATGTTACCTAATTCACCTATTTCTTAATATTGATTATATACAGAATAAGAATTGATAAATTGAATTTATTATTTTTATAATGCATAAGAGTAGGATAGTCTTAATATTTAAAATTATAATTTTACTTCAAAATAAACAATTCCTATAAAAAGTCTACATGTTTATGTCTTTGTCTTAATATTATATATAGCCTTATATGCTTCAGTACAATGATAAAGTGGTAGATTCTGGGATTCAAACTCCACAAATCATAGATGCTGTTTTCTCCTATATGGTGGCTGAACATTTTATCTGGGCAAAAAAAATCCCCATTATTTATTGATTTTAATTACTCTACATTAATATTTTTTGATTTTTTTAAAATAAACATAAATGAATGTATAAACAAATATTTTGAATGTTTAGACCAAAAAAGCTAAATTGTTCAACAGTATTACTAGCAGAGCATGCTTTCAACTGCCCAGGTTAGAGTCATAATGATCATAGTTTGTGGTAGATGTAGCACTTAAATAAATTCAAAGATATGTAAATGGCTAATTTACATGCTCCATTTTTATACAATGCAAAGCTGATATCTCCTTTATTAATAGCGTGAGTGATGTTGGATATAACCATGGCTCCTTAATTTTGTGCTTGCAATCTTCATGCTTGTCTCATCTAATGATTCTAACACAAATTAAATTTTCCACTATCTCAAAAACAAATAGAAAATTATTTGATAAACTTAAAGCATTTATGTTTATCATCTGTTGTCCTCATCATTTTTTTTCTCAACCTCTCCTCTTCTCCTGTTAGGATGTTATTAATAAACATAACACTGAATACAGCAAGTAATTTATCATCTTCAGCTTCTTTAACTAATTTGTCAATTTTTACATAACATTATAAAAGAGAATATTTTTCAGATTTTCCTATAAATATTTGAACTCAAGCAGACTAATGCTTAGATAATTCTGATGCAGAAATTGTGTTAATATTTTTATCTCCACATTTAATGTTGTGAATTTGGAACAAGTTTTATAGTCCATTGTTTTATTTGAAAATATATATATACATTAATCCATGTGTAATTATTTTGAAAATAATTAAATTGTATTTTTGAACAAATGAGAAATCTTTCCAGTATTTTATAGTATTAAATAAGAAGACAATCTAGGATACTGTAGAAGCTAATATTTGCACAGAAGATTAAAAAAAACAATACTGTAATACAGGAATAACATTACATTAAGTAAAACTAAAATCTTGAAAAAACTTTTAATAAAAATAAAATAACTGAAACATACAGGTTTATTATATACCTGTGTCTATATATGTAATATATAGGGTATATGAGCACAGACTTTCACATGCCCCATCATTCTCCACACTATCTCATAACACTGATACACTCAAACACATATATGTTGAAAAGATAAATAATCATTTCTTCATCAGATTTTTCTATTGGATGGACATTTGGAGTGTGGAGTAGACTGAAGCCTGTCCATTAAAGTATGAGGATTGGCTATCTTAATATATATCTGAGCACTCATGGCATATATGTGTAGAGATGGTAATCTGGACCAACTGATGATTTCTGGTTTAGCATGAAATACATATATTGGTGATTATTTATCTTTTCAACATATATGTGTTCGAGTGTATCAGTGTTATGAGATAGTGTGGAGAGTGGTGGGGCATGTGAAAGTCTGTGCTCATATACCCTATATATTACATATATAGACATAGATATATAATAAACCTGTGTGTTTCAGTTATCACATAGTAGAGATGTCTACCCATCCCTTGTATATTGTAACTGGTTGGGTTACATGGTACACCCATAATAATATAGTGTGCTGTGTGCATATATATATATATATAAAGTAAAGGAAAAGTAGAAATAAACACAGACATAAATTTTTGGAGATATTTTTCTACATTTCCTAAAATAAAATAATAATAAGTAAAGGGTTAAATAATAACTCTGATTTAAAATGAACATTGTTTTATAAATTAAACTTTTAAAAGGTCTGATAAATATTATTTGTAATTCTGATTTTGAAATTTAAATGTAAACATGTTTTTTTGATAATTTTTAAAAAATGTCTATTTTTGAAATCTTTAATTAATTTGTAAATTTTTATTGTTTAAGTGAAAACATGTATGTTTTCAAAAGGATTAGAGAGATAAAAATAAAATTCTGTTTTCAATCAAGCTGTTGTTATCACCTCAGATGATTTTATAAAAAGGGCTGATAAAAAATATCAGCCAGTCTGGATGGTAATTTTTGAGGAGAACAGTCTGAATTGTAGTTTTTTGCAAGAGCTGAACAGAACAGCTTGGTTACTAAAAATTTTTGAGTAAGTGGCAGAAATTAGCTGACCAAAATGAATAGCTGCAGTTTGTTGTTGGCTGTAGTAGAGAGTTGGCAGAATAGCTACCAAAAACTGATGTAGCTGAAGGCAAGATAGTAGACTGTTTTCCTTAGCAGGAGTTTGAATTTACATGGAGAAAAATGACACACTTCTTTGTGCTGAAATTCATAGCCTTAAATGTGGAAGACAGTTGTTTTCCTGAAATCTATTAAACCAAGACAGCTGCTTGCCTGGAACAGTTCTACACAGATGGCAGACAAACTATGGACCAACATTATACATGGATTATACTTTTTCTTGATGATGACTATCCCTAAAACCAAACTCAGCAAGAAAAATCTTCCAGCTTGCTGAAGAATTAATTACATGTAGCTGCATCAGATAAAGGCAGAGAAACATGGATAAACTTACATACAGCTGGTGGTGAGCAGCATTATATATGATAAGGAAGTTTTAAACAATTTCCTTAGTAAAATGACATTTTTATAACTGATAGAAATACATAAAACAATATTAGTTTAAAATCATTTATTAAAGAAGAAAAAACTGTTTAAAGTTATATTTATAATTTAGAAGAAAAAAACTACAAAGAAAGTTATAATTAATAATCATGAAAAAGATTTCCAAAAATATTTTACACTAGGAAAAAAAAAAACATTTTAAATCAATTAACTGTCAAAAATTTGGTAGTTCTTATTTTAAAGAGAAAGTCTATATTCAGAAAAGAGATTAAATTGTGAAAATAATCTTTCATAATTTTATTATGATAAATACAAATGTTATGTAGATAAATTAATGTTTCCCACATCTGTGCAAATTATATATACATGTTTCAGTAAACCTAATATGTATAATATATATCATTTAACTGAAACTTTAATCATTTATTGTATTTTTACATAACTTAAGATTTTGATAATTATTTTGTCAATGGATATTAATTGTATATTATACATTGCACGTCTGTGCGCATATATATGTAAACCATAGTAATAACATGAATTGTAAATTGTAATTTTGTAAATTAATGTAACAATTTAAATTTTGAATAGAAATTATGTAAATCGTAATGTGATAATTGAAATTTGTACTGTAATCAAAATCAGAAAGCCTATATGTGTGTAATTTTATTTTTATAAGAATTTAATTTTTTTTTGTTAATAATAAACTTGTATTTAATTGTTAAAATTGTTTCCATCATCTCTTGGTCACATACAGTACTGTTGATTTTACTGTATTGATTTATTGTACAAATTTTATTATATTTATTGTGGATTATTCATGATGATAAATGGTATTTTGAGTAGTACTCATACTTGGTTATGCTGATATTTACTTTTTGATAATGCTGGTGGATAATTATGCTTTAGTTGCCTTTAGTGATTGGCTGATCTCTCAAAGATTTTGTATTTACTTGGGGTTGATTATGATGTTCCATCACCCAGTTCAAACATTTTTCCATATCTATTACCCCATCCCATTACAATATGTATTAAATGGATTATGGCCTGTACATGAGGGGTCAGATAGACATTAGGTCAACATGGGTGTGACAAGAATCTCGACCTCAGGGTGGCCTTTGAGCATTTCATCATCAGATTTTTCTATTGGATGAATGTTTGAAGAGTTGGAGTGTGGAGTAGATTGAAGCCTGTCCATTAAAGTATGAGGATTGCCTATCTTAATATATATCTGAGCACTTATGGCATATATGTGTCGAGATGATAATCTGGACCAACTAGTGATTGCTGATTTAGCATGAAATATGTATATTGGTGCTTATTTATCTTTTCAACATATATGTGTTTGAGTGCATCAGTGTTATGAGATAGTGTGGAGAGTGGTGGGGCATGTGAAAGTCTGTGATCATATACCCTATATAATAAAAATAAAAGTAAAATAAAGATGATATACATTAGAAAAACGTTAAATAATAATCACCAAAAGAAGCGATAGTCTTAGCACAAATATCATTATGGTACTTTCTTTACAAATAGAAGAAAAATAAATAATAAAGTTAAAGCTTGTTATGATTTCATTTTTTTTTTTTTAGAATTTAAAATTTGCAGACATAAAAATTATACTACAGACTTTCAGCAAAGAATGTGTTAACTCAGGTAATTATTGATCATTTAAATATAATATTGAAAAATAAAACTTAAAATTGATTATATACAACTCTGCCCAATAGTTGTGAAAGTTAAAAAAAAATACATCTCTTTGAATTAAGGTCTTAAAGATTATTTCTTAGAGTCCCCTTGACGGCAAAAATGGTTAACAAGTCAATTGTTGAAAAATTATCAAAATGAATGAAAGCTAAAATACTAAACGTGAAATTGTTTTTTTAAAAAAATATGAATTTAATATAAACATTATTAACATGTGGCAAAATTTAAAGAAGATATAATAAGAATGTCTATGTGGAAAAGGCAGGTGGAATAATGAAAGCTACATAGATACATCAATACGAAACCAATACCTTGCAAGAAATGGGGGGGGGGGATGGATGTCCTTTTATGTACAGTCATCAGGAGTAATGTTTGTTGAATCAATGGAGTTTAATAATATTTTCTGAAATAACTTACATTATAATTTTTTTCTTTTTTTTTAAATGTCAATCAAATGGCAATAATATGTCCACTACACCTACATTTAATATTTGCACGCAAAGGTTGTTAGAATGTTATATTAAAATTTTAAAAAAATAATATTCATAACTGTATAAATAATTATTTTAAAAGATATTATAAAATTATTTAGTGATGAAATTTAAATTTAGATTTTCTTCCCAAAACTTCTTAGTGCTTAATAATAATATTCAAATGATATATTGAAACGATTGGATCCAAACTCGATCCAAGTTTCATGACTTATTTAGTACTAAACTGAGATCAAACCTGATCTCTACCTTTGTAATAGTAAATTTGTTTAATGGATAGTTTTATATTCATACACACACCAAGCCTATTTTTCTTTCTTTATTCTTGTTATATTCATTTAATAATGAACGTTTTAATTTTATTTTAATTTCTATAATAAGGTTTAAATAATATTAATTTTAATAAAATAAGATTTATTTATTACAAATCTTTGTGTGTGGATATTATATATATGCACATATTTTAAATATTAATAGTAAAATCCGTTAAAGAGATTTGCTTAAAAACTACTTTTATATTTTTTTATTAAATTTTAGTGATTAAAAGTCACATTCTTTTGGATAAATCTGAAAAGTCACATAGGCTACTCAACAAAGGGTAATGCATTTACTTTTATTTATGAATGGAAAGGAAGGGACTTATCTTAAATTAATTTTATTTTATCTTAGTAATGCATTTGCAAACTAAAAATGGATTCGTAACAAAAGACTTAAAAGATTTATTGGAAGAGTGTATCTTAGAATTACAATAGAGCAAATTATTTTAAATGAATGGACAGAACAATGCACGAAGCTACAGAAAGATAGAATATTCTGGAGCAATAGCTAAAATCATACAAATACCCCCCCCAAAAAAGGAGTGATAGAGGATCAGATTACTATAGTAAATGAGTTGCAGCTCGAATGTACGCAAAAATGTGGGCTAAGGTTGGGGTGCATAGTTGTTGTTCCCTAGCCTTTCCCAATAATATCAGTATGCTACTGTGAAACCACCTAATGCTCCTGAAATCATAAAGAGAACTGTTGGTGAATGAACTTTGCTGAATAATAAAAAAAATAGCTAGCTATTTCATCGATGAAAAAGTGCCTCATTTCATTTTCCAAAAAGAACTTGCAAGCAGTATGAAATCTATGCAGAAAGGACTTGTTGGAAGATAATATTACCGCCAAAAGAATTCTTTCTAAAATATATAATTTGCTTTTCTTGTTTTAAATGGCTTTCGTAACATAAGTAATTAAATAGTGCCATCCTATTCTAAATAAACATGTTTTGTAGGATACGTAAAACTTCTATATCTTTTGTAATTTTGCTTTTGTCATTGCTTCTATAAGATTAATTCAACTTTACTAGTTTCTCTTAAAAATGCCTTTTTATTTCATATTTCTTTTCTTATGGCGGTTTCCTATTATTTATTAATTTATGATTTAAAATATTTAACTATTTATGTGCCAATAAATCTAATTCGGTGAATTGAAACCTTTTTTAAATATTTACAATCCACCCGTGATTAATTGGACAATCTAATGCTCTCCCAAATGAGCGAGTATTTGTTTAGCTCATTTTTATTTACTGAGTTGGAATTACTTTATTAAACATAATCCAATAATACCTATACTTCATAATTGTGATCTGTCAATAAAATGAATATTGTGTGTTGGTATTTTATTATTAGAGCACTAATTCGAGTTTGTGAGAAGAAAATGAATATTTATTGCAATAGATTTTAGTGTGCTTTGATGAGATATTAAAGAGGGTTTTAAATGAAATTTGCATTTGGGAAATCTCTAAATAAAAGGGAGTAATTACTTTTATTGTTATTTAGTATGACATTATAGTCATGATTGTTTTATTCCAATTTCATTTTGAAAAAAGTTCAAGTCGCTATGCTTCAGCAATTATTTTGTTTATTATTTAATTTAAGTAATGGACGTGAATAAAGCATCTACTCCATTAATATAGGCATTGCTGACATAAGCAAATTATTCTAAGTTAAATGAACTCGCTATTATTTTAATATATGTCTTTTAGAAAATCTAAGCTAATAATGTGGATTTCAATTCTCCAGGATCCTCATCATGAGATAATAAGGCTCAAGGGTAAAAAGGCTGACCTCATTTCTCCTTATGTCCGAGGAAGTTCTCTCTCCAGATTGTGATCTGCAAAAATGCAGAGTGACCATTTTGTTCTCCAAATATAATGGCAAAATTTTTATCAATCTTATTAATATTTTTATTCATGCTATGTCAGTACTGCTTTCGTTCTTGAGATCTATATGTCTTTTAAAGTGGTCTCTAAGTCATGGTGGTGAGATATATCAAAATCAAAGTGATTTATTGTTATTTGTTTAGTTATCCTTTTTTATGTCAGTAACCCGCTTGATTTATAGTGATTCCCTTTTAACAGCAAATTCCTAAACATATGCAATATTTTATACAAAAGGCATTATAGAAAACCCATGTTTTAATTATTTATTTATTTGTTAGTCATTTCATGTTGGCATTATATAATTAAAAGACCATATTGTTGATGTATAAATCAAATATTCATTTGTGAAAGATATTATTTTGTGTTTATAAAATATTAATTTTATTAATAATAAATTAGTGCATCTAATAGCAATGAGTTATATATAGTTTACAAATCATTACCTCATTGGCACATAGATCTTCCCCGTCTATATTGAACGAAGCATTTAATTAATGTTGTATAATGTTTTCCAAGTATTAGACACTAGTAAAGAAAGTAGCTCTATTATGATGTTAACCAATTATTTAATTATATTAAACAGTATTGTGAAACAAACCTGTAGTCTATTTTGCTTTTATTATTATTAACCCCAGATATTGTATTGTTAATTTGATGGCTTAAACATACATACTTATTAAATTCTTATCCTATTTAGATAATTTATTTATGAGTTTGCTTATTCATTTATATATAAATCCCATTAGTAAAGTAAAGATATGTGATGACAGTAGTTTTAAGTAATTTATCTGGGTTTCTCATTTAAATCTCCATGAGCTAGCTGGCTGTACAAAAGGAGTTTGTGTGTAATAATAATAATATGTACTGTAGATATGATAAAGGAGTTCAAAGAGATATAAAATGAGAGAGTTATCAAAACTGACTGATACAATATTACTAAACATCACATGATCATCATCTCTTATGCTAGCACATAACTTATTGAATAGGCAAAACTCTCCATACAGTAGTGCCACCCTGTGCCAACCAGAGTAATCAATGGATGCCAGAAGGCTTGTGCACATCCCCAGACTAGTTTGTGGCTTGAGGTCTTCATCAGTGAGAAGCCTTGGATCTGAGAGCACTGCACTTAGATCTTAGAATCTAATGCAACCCTCCAGCAGCCACATTTTATCTCTACGTAACTACAAAACTATGAGAATGAAATTGAAAATGATAATATTTTCAATCTAAGCACAATAGCTTATATAGTCATATGGGTCTGAACTCAGTTTAGCAGCCATATATTTGGGTGTCTTTAGTCTTTAACAACCATAGTCACCACTATCCTATTAGGCAGGATTAGTGTTAAACCACTAAACATCACATGATCACCATCTCTTATGCTAGCACATAACTGTTATTAAATAGGCAAAACTCTCCAAGCATAAGAGATGGTGATCATGTGATGTTTAGTGGTTTAACACCAATCCTGCCTAATAGGATAGTGGTGGCTATGGTTCTCAAAGAGCCAAAGACTCCAAAATGTATGGGTGCTGAACTGATTTCAGACCTTTATGACTATATAAGCTATTGACCTTAGATTGAAAATATTATTGTGTTTCAATTCTCATTCTCATAGTTTTGTAGTTAAGTAGAGATAAGAGGTGGCTTCTAGAGGGTTGCATTAGATCCTAAGATGTGGGTGCAGTGCTCTCAGATCCAAGAATCTCTACTGATGAAGGCCACAAGCCAGAAACTAGTCGGGGGATATTTAATGAGTAGGCACTAGATGGGGTTTTTATGCACAAGCCTTGTGGTATTCACTGATTACTCTGGTTGGCACAGGGTGGCACTGCTGTATGAAGAGTTTTGCCTGTCAAATGATATATTATGCAGGGGTTCATAAGATCTTTAAGACCCAAAACTGATAGTTGGACAACAAATCATGGACATGAGTTTCTGAATCTGCCATTCTACTACACACCAAATCACAAAGATCACTTATGTCTTAAATGCTGTATTAATTAATAATACAAAATATGTCAATTAAAATATTTATATTATAAGTTATTTATTACCAAAGTGTTTTCATTTATTGAAAAAATATTTGCAAGTGCAGCATAGCAACATATCTTCCAGTACATTGGAGCATCTCTCCAAATAAGTGCTTTTTTTTGCAGAAGTAAAAGTTTACTCGTTTCTTTTTATTCTGACAAGTATTCATAAATATCAATTCCTATTTTGATTATGAGATCAAGTTAAAAAAAAAACTACACTCTGAGATTATCCAATAATGATGTGTATTGCTGACTACCCAACTTTTATATTAGGTAGAGAATGGTTTCTATCACTTAACATCTTGTGGAGGGATGTAATCATAAACCTATGACCAAAGATATGTGAAAAGATCTATGATCCCCAAGATGCACAATTTATGCTGAACCAGCACTCATCAGTTGGCCAAGACCACAATCTCATATATACCTTTATCATTGTTATATATATATATATCAAATAACTAGTTTTTTTAATTGATAATGTCAAATGTGCTACTCACAACTTCGAAGCAAATCACTTAATGAAAATAAATTAATAATTTTTATTAGACATTCATTAGACTGAAGATTATCCAGTAGTGAATAATATCTCTGTAGTATAATGTTCACTGCACCACTCTCCTGCAAGATAGGGAATGATTTGTGTCAATGCTGTGAGGATAATAGACACACATCGATTAAAAAAACTATAATAATTTCATATCTATATGTATATACTGAAAAATGATGAAGATATGTCCTGAGAGATTGTGGTCTTGGCCAATTGATAGGTATTGGTTCAATATGAATTGTGCATCTTGAGAATCATATATCTTTTTCACATCTTTGGTCATCACATCCCTCATCACAAGGTGTTAAAAGTGGATAGAAACCATTCCTTACCTTGTATGACAATAGTGCAGTGAATATTACACTACAGAAATATTATTCATTATTGTATAATCCCTAGTCTAATGAATGACTAATAAAAATTATTTATACACTTTGATATGTTTTAACAAAGCGCAATTATTATTTCTTTATACAATAAATACTTAACTATTTCAAAGAATATATTTTTAAAAAATAACACATTGATTATCTGTGCAAAGTTTATATGAATTAAAATATTTATATTACGGAAAAAGAAAAATTATTACAAAAATTGTTTTTATATTATTGAAATAGATATTAACTTAAAATTAATGTAAATGTTATTCTTAATGTTTTAATCATTTATTGCAGTTTATGTAAATTTTTTTAAAAAGTAATATTTTTTTTTAAATGTTGGGCTGGAATGAATTTATGTATTTTTGTAATAGTCAATGAAAATTTAATTATTATCAAATTAACCAACGAAAAACCTGAAATTATTCGATTTAGTATCGTGCATTAAACAGACAAGATTTCTCATCAGCATCATAAAATCTTACAGTTGAAATTTATTCTCTTAATTCTCTATTATTATTTCCAGAAATAAAAATTTAATAACCTTAGTTTACTTATTTATATATTTTTTCTTTTTTAAAAAAAAAAAAAATTAATTTTCAAACACATGTTTTGCAATCGACTGAATGATAGTTACTGATACGTACATATATTGCAACAATATATATATATATGTGTGTGTGTGTCAAGCATTGGTGGCCTAATGTTTAGCATAGCTGCCTTCCAAGCAGCTGACCTGGTTCGCTTCCCAGCCAACGCATTTGACACATTAAAAAAAAATGTATATATATATTAATAACAATAATATCAAAACTCTACAAAAGGGTTGTAATAATAAAAAGTATTCTTATTAATTGATCTAAAATTTAAATCTACTATTAATAATTCAAAATTGTGATATTATATCTCACCTCTTCCAAGTGAATGAGAGCCACGCCAATGATGTCATTTCCGGATTTCATAACATATGCGTATAGTAGAGAACCATCCTTAAAAAAATAAAATTATTTGTAATAATAACAAATAAACTATTTATAAGTCAGAATGTTCACTACAGTTTAGCATAGTGACAGTATAGAAAAATTTAGAGTGAAACATTCTTAAATGTATTTTTAAGAAAAATTAAAAAAACTGTTTGGTTAATTGTATGGAACTGTTATGCTCAACTAATTACTTGGGTGATCAAGTATAACAAACTTCATATAGTTGTGAAATGATTAGCCCTAGTTCATTGTTTTTAATGCAACATGATGCTATATGTATTCCATACTGCTCACAAAATCACCCACTCTTGACTAACAAATAAACATGTATAATCATAGCCATTTCTTCTCATACCACTTTATTAAAAGTGATTAGTAATATATTACTCAGCAATATTTTAATTTTTTCCCACAAATAGTATAAAATTTGAATATTAAAGATTTTAAAAAAAATTAAAAGCCATTAATTAAAATGACTAAAATAATCATTTAATGTTCAAAATAAAATTTAAAATTCAAACAATAAATATATTTGAAATGATAAGGCAATATAATTAAACTTTTTTAAAAAAAAAAAATATAGAATATTTTATTTCAAAATTTGTTTACAGCTTATGATAAAATTAGACATAGGATACATTAAATGGTATTTAGAGAGATAGAAGTTCAATATTGACATATCTTGCATAGCACAGCCTATAAGGACTAATATGATGCATAGAGGCAAAGGGATGAGTCTGGAAGTGTCTTGGTGGCAGGTGACTAAGCTTGTAGTTCTCAAAATGTACAAAGATAATTCTAAACTTTTGACCATGCAAAACCACAGCTTTGTATAGGTAAACCGACTCTTCAGAATGCAAGTCAATGTCACAATACTCAGGGTCTGGGAAATAAGCTTCAGAAGGCAGGCAAATCATAATCAATTCCAAAGGAATGCATGCAAATCAGCCCATAATCATTTCCAGGATAGGTGATTTCTATTCAGATATAAAGGGATCAGCTTTAGGGAGGCAAATCAATTAGCTTCCATATGGCATCATAGATGTTAGGAGGTGGCCAAATTCTAGTCCTGAATTTTTCCATTTTGTCAATACATAAATCAAGTGGACACTCCAGCACATGATTAAAGATGAGCCAACACTGGGTGTACCATAGCAAAAACAATAAGAATGTTGATGAATGTATCTCTGGGATGGATCCATACAGAAAATTGTCAATGAAAATAGATAAGGAAGGCACTCATTTTGTCATTTAGCATGGAGGCTATAAGGTCTCTGTAGGGTTGAAGAGAAATGCAGTGGCAGAGGAGGTGAAGTGAACTTTCATCTTCTCTGAGGCATACGGTGAAAGTGGAATATATGTTTGAGATTCTTCAGTAATGTACAAAGAAGTGTTTAGTAGGCAAGGCATTGAGGTTTATCTTCAATAGGAAGTCAAAGAATTTGAGCTCAAGGAACAATCACTTAAATTTCTTGATTAGCAGATAATTGTTGAATCAAAGAAGATTTGATCCTGCAGAAACATCAGGATTAAGGATGCAGTAAGCTTCCCAGAAATTGATTTTCATTGAGGATGACTTGTTAGGAAGAGTAGTACATTTGGAGATAAGGAGTATGAGTGTTGCCAGACAACTAGTGCTAACAGGGGAGGCTTGTCTGTGGGAGTGATCTCCTTAAAGAGTGAGGAGTTGGGATACTGTAGGAACATTCTGTATCTATGGAGTGTAGTAATAACCTATTGAGCTTTGTGTTTCTGCAGAACTCTCAAGCTGGTGTTTGCACTTTTGCCCCCTCTAATCAGGTCAGTGTACATCTTGTGTATCTTCCTGATGAAGACTTTGGTAAAATTGCCCACTGGGGTGAAATAGGATATTCTGGGGAATATTAATATTGATAAAGGAGGACGTGGTGAACATGGAAATGTAAACTTTGGAAAGGGAGGATGTGATTTTTTGCGTAGATTGAAGTAGCTTATCTTGGACAGATATCATGGCAGAAGTTGATTCAAATATAGGGAAGCTTATGAAATTCTGAGGCTTAGCTGCAAATGGACCAGAAATGTTCTTACCAGAAAATAAATGCCAGGTGGATGACTTGGCCATATTAAATTGATGGCCAGATTGATCATAGAACTCCTTAATAACTGAGACAATTCTGGGGATTAATTTTTTTGATGAAAGAAAAACAGTCAAGTTGCCCATATAGGTGATGTGGTGAAATGATAATATTTAATGTTGGGATATGGATGCCAATAAAAAATCTCTCAATTTGAAGGAGCAGATCATTGAAGTAAGTGATGAAAAACAAGGTACTGAGAGGAGAGCCCTGTGGAATAGAAGATTTAGTGGAGAAGGGAGGGGGAAGTTTCCCATTCAGTGAGATGCTCACTTCACGATTGTAGAGGAGGTTTTTAATAATATTGATGATTCCAGTAGAAATGTTATGCTTGCCAAGTAAGGCAGCAGAGATGTCGAGCTGCACAACCACCTGTCTAGATTGCCTGGAGGATCTGATGTGGTCAGTAGTGATTAAATTGATATTCAACACAACAAGATGATTTTTATCTGATGTTGTTATTTAGATTCTCAAAAGATATGAAGTCTTTTGAACAAATGTTTTCAAACTTAGCCTGTCATATCCATAAAGAAATAAAATTATTAATATACATAACAAACTTTTATGTGGTTTAATTATTGAGACAAAATTGAGAGAGAACATCCAAACTAAAATCAGGGGCTTAAATAGTTTTCTGCTAATTATGGAATACTTATGTCATTACCCTAAATATTGTTTCTGTGGTATTTTATTTTAAACAACTCAAATTCAGCTCATCTTTAAGGTTTGCTATTAAGAATCAAATTTATCCATATATTCATTCAATAAAAGTTTTGACAAATATATTGATGTACCATATCATTAAAACATTTTCTTAAAACTTTATAAAATAAATATTACAATATATTTTAAGATAATATAAAAAAAATATATATATATAAAATACATTTTAAGATCATATTTAAATAAAAATATAAAATACATTCTATTTTTTTATTTATAGATTTCATATATTATAATTAATATTTTTAAATAGTCATTTTAAATAAATTAAATATTTATTATTTCAAAACATATAATACATTTACATGCATACACATACTTTAGTAATAATTTAGTATCTTGTTTGTTTATGTTTATATATTATTTTTCAAATGTATGTAGTAAATAAAATGTTAACAAATGTATTTATTAATACATATTTTATTTAATTATTACCATTATATAAAATCATTTACATATCCTAACATTATATATATATAATTAACTTAATTATATAGTCTTAAGAATATAAAAATATTAATTTTAACATTTTTACCATGATACAAAATAAACTAACATTTTGATACACTGCTTATTAAAATATGTATGCTATTTTACATTAGAATGTGCTGTTAAATCTACCATCTAATATTGAGGTAAACTGTTTGATTACTTTTAAACTAATTTAGAATTAAAATAATTGAATTAAGCTAACAAAATTTTTACATATATTATAACACCAAGTTTAAATTTTAGTTATAAAGGTAATATATATAATTTTCACAGATAAATAAATTCATAATATTAGTTCCAGGAACTTTTGTGTAATAAAAATATATTAGCTAAATAGTTGATGTTTCAAGTCCAATAACAAATACTTTCATCAGAGCTTCTTCTTTCTCAAATCATAAGAATGTGTGAGGTGAGATATAAAATTGTTATTTTTTTTTCTTTTGTTATTTTCTCCTTACTCTTAAATTCTTTGGTTGAGAAGTTTTAAAAAGATATTTTATCCTCCAATAGCTTTTTCCAAATATTGTTAATTTTCTAATGTAAATTAAAGAAAATTTTCTAGTGTAAATTAAAGAAAATTAATAATATTTGGAAAAAGCTACTGGAGGATAAAATATTTTATAAAACTTCTCAAACAATAGAATTTAAGAATGAGGAGAAAATAATATTAAAAAAAAATAACAATTTTAAATCTCACCACACACATTCTTATCATTTGAAAGGAGAAACTCTAAGAAAAGTACTTGTTATTGTACTGAGATGTCAACTATATAGCTATTATATTTTTATTACACATATACTATTGAATATATATATATTGTAACCGGACCCGCGTACAACCCTTTTATCACATCAGTTGTAACAATTTTCTGATGAGCATGCATTAGGAAGGAACTATCAATTGACATTCCTAATGCAGATGTTAATGCCTCCTACAACAATATTTCCTGCTCATCAGAGGATGTAGTACCATAGAGACTGTGAACATCTAAACATTTATATGTTTGGTTTTCCAAACAGCGCCATTAGAGTTCCGTCTTACTACAACCTGACTGCCCTGGGTCTAGTTATGTCAGACATAGCTCAGGAATGCATGAGATTCTCATGAACCAGTGCTATAATTGGTGAGTGATGCGATAAAACAAACAAAACTGAACAACTGGATAACCAATTTAATTTTTAGTAACAAAAAAAAATTTATTAAATAACAATTAATTTGCAATTTCTAACGAAATTCATTTCTATCCACATGATAACTCATTTTTATTTTACTTATAAAAGAGTTAGAAGCAGTTCCTTTTTTTTATCAATAGTTCATTTACAAATTCAATTATGAGAAAAAGCTTGGAAATAGTCAATTCAATAATAGTTCATTTTGAATTCATTTATTAGAAGAAGCTTGGAAACATTCTAATTCAACAATGGTTCATTTTGAATTCATTTATGAGAAAAAGCTTGGAAATATTCTAATTCAACAATAATTCATTTTGAATCCATTTATGAGAAGAAGCTTGGAAATATTCTAATTCAACAATAGTTCATTTTGAATCCATTTATGAGAAGAAGCTTGGAAATATTCCAATTCAACAATAGTTTATTTTTGTATTCCTTTATGAGAAGAAGCTTGGTAGCAGTTAAGCATTTATGATTTATATAACATTTCGTTATCTTATGAATTATTACTGATTGGTAAACATTTAAATTCAGCAATTCTTGGTTTGTGGAGTATTCATCATTTGGTAATTAAAGCATTTATAATTTAATCAAATATAAAAGTATATTCTTATACATAAACTCTGTTACATTATAAGAAGCTTAGAAGCAATCAAGTATTTATGATTTATAGGGCATTTCATCATTTTATGAATTATTACCGATTGGTAGACATTTGAACTCAGCAATTCTTGGTTTGTAGAGCATTTATCATTTGATAATTGAGGCATTTATAATTTAGCCAAATATAGAAGTATATTCTTACACATAAACTTTGTTTGGCTTGTGGAGCATTTATCATTTAGTAATTAAAGCATTTCTAATTTATACAGTAAATACATTCAAATATTTTTATAAATAAATTTGCGTATAACTATTTCATAAATATGTTTTAATATTTTACAAAACAAATTCTATGTAATTATTTCATAATTCCACTTTATAACGTATGATAAATATGTTTTAATATTTTATAAAAATTACCTTCCAGTTTTGCAGTCTAATTTACTCAAAAGAAGGCGGGTTATTTCATCGATGGAAAGTCATGGCACAGCGTGGAGAGAGTGAAGCCGCTAAATTACCCCATTATTATTATCATTCCTCTAGCAAAGTTTTCTTTTTCCATTTTCACGTTTTGCTAAAGCTATATTTTAATATGTCAAAAGAATTAAATAATACACTTTTTTTAAAAAAAAAAAAGGATTTAATACATTCTGCCTCTCTGTGTAAGACGAGAGAGAGAAAAAAAAAGTTCTTTTCTTCCGACGACGTGCCTAATTTGAATACTGCCTCAGTTTAATTCAAGTATCTTTTTTCTTTCTTTTTAATGATTGGATAATTAATTTCTTTTTTTTTTATTGAGACAGATAAAAAAAAAAAAAAATAAGACGATATAACATTTTGTTCAAATCCATCAATCACAAAATTAAAAATATGATTTTTTTAAACAAATCAAAATTTATTGCGTTCCCAATTAGACTGAATCACACTAGACATTTTTGAATGGGGGGGGTCTTTTGAATATTTATATGAGGAACAGAATATCTGTTTCATTACCCCTCACCAAATTTTGGGATGAAATCGCCTGGAAATACAATTTCATTCCACATACTATACACATTATTTCTCAGTATTGCCTGGTTTTAGATATGCTGATGAATGGGTAAGATGAGCTGGAAAAGTGAATACATGAACCATAGCCTCCAATGCTGGGACAAATAGATGGCCAAGCACAAACTACCAGTACACACCGCCTCATGACGTCATGAGAAAATATCTCATTTTTAAGCACTACCTCTCTTGTACCTAGAAGTATCATCCAACCAAGAATAGGAGCCAGAGAAAAAAAATCAATTTGGCACTCAGCCAACCCTGCTCAGCTTCGGTGAGTCTTAGGGGCTATCATTTGGCCTATCCATGATAACAAGGCCTATACATGAGACCTATATATATACGCACTGCTGGACTACTCTTGGAGCACAACATCCAGGTCAGGATAGTGCCGAGCATATACTTCGGAGCATCATAACACAATGCATCCAAGAAGCTCCACTCAATCATCCACCATCTCAACATGAAAAACACAAGTTCATGCATCACTACACCACACTCACAAACTTTTTCCATCAGCTATCTCTATTTTATTCTGAATCATAACTGCAACCTGTTTTGGGAGACTGAGGATCATGATCAGTTCTCCTATAGTCCTCTTTTGTATTATGAGGTGACATACTTCTGGATTGTCTCTTTGTTGAAAATTTATCATGTTTAACATTACTGTGATGTCTTGCTTCTTCACTTCTGTATTTTCTTTGGAGATCATTGTTACTGTTTGATCTTCTAATTATACGTGTCCGATATGGACCATGAACACCATAGTAATTATTTTTTTGGTATTTGCAAAGGTTTCTTGTTGTTTAATTTCTTTCACACTGATAAATCCCGAGTTTTCAGATTCCTTTTTGGTGTCTTTTCCTGCTTAAGCAACTATATTTTTAATAACTGTCTTTATATATTTTTTTCTATACTCAATTTTTGATTTGAGTTTATTAAGCTTTTGTTTATAATTTTAAATATATGGCTGAGGACTAACACACTTTTCTTTCCATTTTATGATTTCTTTCTCTATCTCTGTTACTATTTCATAGCATATATCAGACAATTTTTCTGAAACATTTTCTTCTATATTGGACAGTTCCTTTGTTATATTTTGATTATGTTCATTTTCACGTTTTTCATCTTCTTGAAGATCAGAAGATTTTAATTTTGCTTTATTAGATTTATTTTCATCCATTTGAAACTCTTTTACTGTATTTGATACAATTTCATTCTCAGCTTCTGTATATACTGTTTCTTTATTTTCAATTTTAGAGGTACATTCCACAATCAGAAGTTTTCCTGAAGGTAGACTGACAATTTCAAGATCACTCTTTGTAATTTCAATTTCTTCCTTTTTAACAATCTCAAATTTTGCTTCATCAGTGATAGGATATTCAATTTGTGATTCCTTTAAAATATCTTTGGTTGGAAATTCCAAAGTTTCCTCCTCATCCAATTTTTTAGGTTGAATTATTTCCTTTATCAACTGGTTTAACTTTTCATTCTGATTTTTGAATGCTTCTTTAATTCGTTTTTCTATTCTTTGGTTTGCTTCTATTGCTTGCTTGTTATATTCTTCTCTTTGTTTGATATCTTCTTCTCTTTGTTTATCCCATTTTTGGTTATCTTCTTCTCTTTGTTTATCCCATTTTTGGTTATATTCTTCTCTTTGTTTGATATCTTCTCTTTGTTTATCCCATTTTTGGTTATATTCTCTTTGTTTATCCCATTTTTGGTTATCTTCTTCTCTTTGTTTATCCCATTTTTGGTTATATTCTTCTCTTTGTTTATCTCTTTTTTGGTTATCTTCTTCTCTCTGCTTGATATCTTCTTCTCTTTGTTTGTCTCTTTTCTTTTGGTCTGCTTTTATAATTTCTATTATCTGAGCTATCATAGCTATCTTTTCTGTTTTCTGAGCCTCCATGTTTACCATTTCTCCTTTGTTTTCTGAATCAGTAAGCTTCTCTCTCCATCCACACCATGACCTTACTCCATCTTCTTTGAAATGCCTGTTTCATTCTTTATGCCATTCATTTTGTGTTTTTCTTTTACACTTTTATTTTTCCATCCTTCCTGAACAAATTACATCACTACATCATATGCACTGTTCATATCACAGAATCGTGATCTGCTTATACCTATGAGTAGGCTAGCTAGATCGGACCTCACAATAGGGTGGTAAATTAACTGGCCTATGCCAGATAAGGCCTCACAGTAAGGTGACAATATAATAGGTGCCTATGGTTAGGCTAGCTGGATAAAGCCTCACAGTTGGAAGCCAAATGTAACCGGAGCCTATAGGTAGGTTAGCCAGGTAAAGCCTCACAGTTGGACGCCAAATGTAACCGGACCCACGTACAACCCTTTTATCACATCAGTTGTAACAATTTTCTGATGAGCATGCTGTAGGAAGGAACTATCAATTGACATTCCTAATGCAGATGTTAATGCCTCCTACAACAATATTTCCTGCTCACAGAGGATGTAGTACCATAGAGACTGTGAACATCTAAACATTTATATGTTTGGTTTTCCAAACAGCGCCATTAGAGTTCCGTCTTACTACAACCTGACTGGCCTGGGTCTAGTTATGTCAGACGTAGCTCAGGAATGCATGAGATTCTCATGAACCAGTGCTATAATTGGTGAGTGATGCGATAAAACAAACAAAACTGAACAACTGGATAACCAATTTAATTTTTAGTAACAAAAAAAATTTATTAAATAACAATTAATTTGCAATTTCTAACGAACTTCATTTCTATCCACATGATAACTCATTTTTATTTTACTTATAAAAGAGTTAGAAGCAGTTCCTTTTTTTTTATCAATAGTTCATTTACAAATTCAATTATGAGAAAAAGCTTGGAAATAGTCAATTCAATAATAGTTCATTTTGAATTCATTTATTAGAAGAAGCTTGGAAACATTCTAATTCAACAATGGTTCATTTTGAATTCATTTATGAGAAAAAGCTTGGAAATATTCTAATTCAACTATAATTCATTTTGAATCCATTTATGAGAAGAAGCTTGGAAATATTCTAATTCAACAATAGTTCATTTTGAATCCATTTATGAGAAGAAGCTTGGAAATATTCCAATTCAACAATAGTTTATTTTTGTATTCCTTTATGAGAAGAAGCTTGGTAGCAGTTAAGCATTTATGATTTATATAACATTTCGTTATCTTATGAATTATTACTGATTGGTAAACATTTAAAGTCAGCAATTCTTGGTTTGTGGAGTATTCATCATTTGGTAATTAAAGCATTTATAATTTAATCAAATATAAAAGTATATTCTTATACATAAACTCTGTTACATTATAAGAAGCTTAGAAGCAGTCAAGTATTTATGATTTATAGGGCATTTCATCATTTTATGAATTATTACCGATTGGTAGACATTTGAACTCAGCAATTCTTGGTTTGTAGAGCATTTATCATTTGATAATTGAGGCATTTATAATTTAGCCAAATATAGAAGTATATTCTTACACATAAACTCTGTTTGGCTTGTGGAGCATTTATCATTTAGTAATTAAAGCATTTCTAATTTATACAGTAAATACATTCAAATATTTTTATAAATAAATTTGCGTATAACTATTTCATAACTTCATTTTATAACGTATGATAAACATGTTTTAATATTTTACAAAACAAATTCTATGTAATTATTTCATAATTCCACTTTATAACGTATGATAAATATGTTTTAATATTTTATAAAAATTACCTTCCAGTTTTGCAGTCTAATTTACTCAAAAGAAGGCGGGTTATTTCATCGATGGAAAGTCATGGCACAGCGTGGAGAGAGTGAAGCCGCTAAATTACCCCATTATTATTATCATTCCTCTAGCAAAGTTTTCTTTTTCCATTTTCACGTTTTGCTAAAGCTATATTTTAATATGTCAAAAGAATTAAATAATACACTTTTTTTAAAAAAAAGGATTTAATACGTTCTGCCTCTCTGTGTAAGACGAGAGAGAGAGAAAAAAAGTTCTTTTCTTCCGACGACGTGCCTAATTTGAATACTGCCTCAGTTTAATTCAAGTATCTTTTTTCTTTCTTTTTAATGATTGGATAATTAATTTCTTTTTTTTTTATTGAGACAGATAAAAAAATAAAATAAAATAAGACGATATAACATTTTGTTCAAATCCATCAATCACAAAATTAAAAATATGATTTTTTTAAACAAATCAAAATTTATTGCGTTCCCAATTAGACTGAATCATGCTAGACATTTTTGAATGGGGGGGGGTCTTTTGAATATTTATATAAGGAACAGAATATCTGTTTCAATATATACATCCCATTCCTATTTTTTAGTTTAATGGATATTAAACAATTTTATATCTTAACTCAAGAAATATTTTATCTCTTCTAGTTCTAATAAATGTAACCATTTTCTATTAAATAAAACTGTATATCTATTGAAAACACCACAAATTCATGAAGTTATATCATAAATATTAATAATTTCTGGTATGCAAATTCTATTGTAATATAATAAAGTTTTTTTTATAATTTTATTTTTTATTTAACATTTTTTTAATAACAAGCCAATTAATATTTTACGCTTAAACCAAATATGCAGACATTTTAAAAAATGGATCTACAGTTTTCCACTAATATTTCTTATTTTTACTAGGGAAACATTTATTTGTAATATTACTTATAATCTCTGTAAGACAAATATCAAAACTTGACCATAAAAATATTTTCTAAGTTTATTATTATTCAATAATACAGATGGTCTTCTACTTTCATACAACTGGTTTTTGAAATGTGTATGAAAGTAGAGCAACATAAAAAAAAACATTAAAAAGGGTTTTCAATATATATATATATATATATATATATATATATATATATATATATATATATATATATATATATATATATATATATTATTTATTGTGTTTCTACTTTTAAAAAAAAGTTTAAAGAATTCTTAATATATAAATTTTCATACTTTGAAAATATTTTTTATCTATTTTTTTTTTTTTATTTTAATTAAAAAAAGAATGAGGCAGAATATAGTATATAGATGCATGTGACACAATGTGTATAAGATCTAGACATATAATATTAAAAAAAGTTTAAAATCATAATGAAGATTAACTTGATAGTGTATGAATTTGGAAATATTTCTTAATTTTTTTCTTGATATTTATGATTGAAGATATTGTCAAATGGCTTAAATTATATGAACGATTGACATAAAAGATTTGCCATCTTTGTCTTGATCATATACAAAACAGAAATGTATGTAAAGTGATAGTACACATTCTAACATAAACTGTAAGGTACAACTTATCAACACACTTGCTAACTCAAAACATCCCTGTTCAAGACTGAACCTGTGGCACCCAAAATGGACATGATTAATGTAAGAGAGGTGGAAAGGGACTAGTGACTAGTAGTCTATGAGAAAGGGAGAATCATTACATGAAAGTACATGCATTTTGTCATATATATATATGGATAAAAAATGAAGGTATAAAATATATATGAAATAGCAAATTGTACGAAAGTAGAGAACTGACTGTACTTTAGTAGTCTTTCACAACATTATATAATCATACATTTCTATGAAAAAATATTTGACAATTTTTAAGACTTATTTATGTTTTAATATATACATTTATTATACTTTATTAGTATTGGAAATATTAAAAAAATTATAATGCAAAAGTACTAAAATGTATAATGCAAAAGTACTAAAATGTATAACCATAATAAAACATTTTTAAAATGTAACTTTGTAAACCTCATCAACTTAAAAGCAATGAAGAGAAATCAATTATTTACTTTGCAGCATCATTAAATATTGATTAGAATTAAAGCAAAAAATAGATTTGTTTGTGGAAAGATTAGATTTTAAATAGAAACTAGTTTAAACTGTATTTTAAATAACTATGAATGTCAGTCTATTGGAAAATGTTGTGCAAATGTGCATGATTTTAGGCTGTTTGTTGTGATGATTTTTTTTCAAAATGAATAACCTCACATTTAAGTATGAGTGAGTGTATAACATATAAATTGATGAGTGTGTTTATATTTAATAAAATAGTGTATACTGTATTGTATATTTAAGTTTAACCAACTAATAGATATTGTTAACATTCTCTTTAAATTTTTAAATTTGTGTGTATAAAAACTTTAACTTAAACTGAAAAAGTTTTGGGCAAGCTCTTCTAAAAAAATATGAAAAATAGATAGATCTTTTAGGTAAATATATTTTTTGAATCATGAAAGGATTCTTGATGAACACAATTTTGATGTAAGATTTGAAAGTAAAATTCCTTTTTGCAGTATTCTTAATGTTTGGTAATGTAATTATAATTTTAGAGCATTTGTATATGTAAGTTTTTTGTGTGTGCTGACATCATAATAAACATGAACAAAAGAGCATATTTTATTCCACACATGTTCATAAATGTCATTATTAGATGTAATTGTGTAAATAGCACTTCTCATCACATGATCACTGTTTCTTATGCTTGCTCATAACTGTTATTAAAACAGTCAAAACTCTTTATACAGTAGTACCACTCAGTGCAAACCAGAGTAAAGTAATCAATGAATGCCAGAAGGCTTGTGCATAAAATCCCTATCTAGTGCCTACTCATCAAATATCCCCAGACTAGTTTCTGGTTCATGGCCTTCATCAGAGAGGAGCTTTGGATCTGAGAGCACTGTACTTAGATTTTAGGATCTCAAGCCAGAAACTAGTCTGGGGATATTGTATGCATAGACCCTAGATAGGAATTTTATGCACAACCCTTCTGGCATCCATTGATTACTATTCTCTGGTTTGCACTGAGTGGCACTACTGTATGGAGAGTTTTGCCTGTTTTAATAGCACTTCTCCAGAGTACTCTTGTTTTCTTTTTGAATGTTCATCAGTGGATATATTATTCTGATGAAATCCATCTATTTCATTTCTCATTATCCTCTTTTTCTCTTGTTAACAACTATTACAAACATTAAGCACTTTTATAATAAATAAGAATGTATAATTCTATAACAGAATAAAACAATATTAATCTGATTCCTTTTATTTTTCTAACAAAAGTTTAGATGTAGTGTAATTAAGGGTATATTTGTTTTACAATTTGTCCATTATCAATCTATAATAAACCACTTCTGAGTCCTTTATTGAATGATACAAGAACTCAAATACTTCCGATTATTTTTACATCTTTGTAATAACTTTTAAAATCAGAACGTGGCCATATAATCACAATCGTTTTATTTTTACTTAGTTATAATTCCATCTTTTAATTCTTTTTTTTAATAAGATTATTGTGACTAATTATATTTACATGCATAAGAGTAATCTAAAGCTAATTCGGATTTCACATTTATCTTTGTTGATTTTGGTTTCTTTCACTATATATTCAGCATACAAACTGCATAAGTACAGTGATAATCCAAATCTAACTAATATCAATGTGATACTAATATGTTAGCTAATTTTTATAAAATCATTCAATTAAATCAGTCTTGTTGCAATCAATAGTAATGAAAAACTTAGTCAAGAGTTTGCTAATTGAACAAAATAAAAATGAATGCACATGTAATTAAAGTTTGAAAGGTAAATTTATTAACTTTTAGAGATATTAAAATACAATCTAAGTAAACATATAATACATATATTACTATATACCAAAAGAAGTCATCAGTTTAATTAGTTCAACATTTTACTTTCAAAATATGCTTGATAATAAAAATTTATAATTATATGTGTGTGATTGCATATATATTTCATATATTCTTACATCAATAAAATACTATATTTTAATAATAACTGAAAAAATATATATATCAAGATTGGGGGAGGGGGGTGGAAATTTTTCTCTTTAAAATCAATTGTTCCTTTGTTTCCCAACGAGAGAAATTTAAATTTTAATTGTTTACGCATAAATATAAAATGCCAGAATAGAAAAACCATACAATCTGATTACATCAATAATTCTTTTTCATTCTCCAAAACTTCTATATTGCATCAAAAGATCATAATATGAATAAGAATAGAGAAATCAGGTTGGAAACATACAAGCAAAATTTTTCATTCAATGAATTTAGTCTTGATTACCTTGAATAACAATTACGGGAAAAGAGTTAAAATAGTATTAAATAATGTTTTTCTTAAGTACAGAATAGTAAGCTAAAATACAGTTATTCCAGTCAAATCTCATGACTTACTTATATGTGGATGATTATGATCTTGTTTTTCAAAATGATTTTTGGAAGAAAAAAAATAGCTAATTAATATTACATAAATCTGCAGAAATGATTTTGATAATTAGATTTATTTACTTAATTTTGTTTGCCAATTTTTATTTTATTGTATAATATTAAATAAATAATTTAAATGTGTGTGTGCATTGTTAACCCTTATTTAGATATAATTTTATGTTATTTAATTTTATTATTTTAATTCGAATATGGTAGAAAGAAAACATTGTAGAACTATTTATTTAAATTTAATATCAATACAAGAAATAAAAACAATATGCACCCTTGTTTCATCAAATTTGAAGGACCAATACATTTTTAATATTATTCACTACACATCATGTAAACAAATACAAATATATGTATGAGAGGAGGCAAAAACATTGTAAATATTATGTAAATTATTATCTTTACTCATGAAATGAGTTGTGGAAAAGTTAGATACCAAAATAAATGTGAATTATTCCTGCTATACAATTGCCGACACACACACACCACTATTTTAAAAATTTAAAAAGATCACATACTTTTTTTGTAGTTTGGTCAGCTCAAAATGATCAATTAAGCTTTAATTTGCAAAAGATGTGGTTTATATAGATAAACATTGTTTATTATTTTATTTATGATTTTTGCTTGTTTGTCTGATTACATTTTTTTTTTGTAAATATTATTTATATCAAAACATACAATAAATTATTTTTTATATATTTTTCAAAAAATTCAAAACACATTTTTTATGTATTATTTATTCTCATTAGTGTTATTTAAAATTGTCTTGATCTATAAACTATAGAACTACATTATTATAAGTGTTAAACGGCTTTGTTGGGAAAAGCCTAATACTCTTTGTTGCTCATAGATGTTGTTACTTGGTAAATTATACACATTATAGACTCAAATATATTCGATACCTGCTGGTGGAATAAACCAACTGAATTTATCAGGTATTTAAAACTGTAGCAGATCAAAAGTAGTTGAGATGATTTTTATGTTCTAGCCTATGATATAGTTGAATGAGATGTTGTAGTGGAAGATATTATGCTGTTAGTCTAGTCATTAGTCATATTTACTAGTGATATTGTTATAATCATCATTATCTAGAAAAAATAAAGTGCACACCAATCATGCAAATCTTAATGCCATGAACAGGACATGCATTGTCCTTGAAAATGCCACATGACCACCTCCTCTTATGCTTGTGTATAACCGTTGTTAAAACAGGCAAAACTCACTATATATATTGCCACACACAGCAAGCTAGAGTAATCAATGGATGCCAGAAGTCTTGTGCATAAAATCTCCATCTAGTACCTACTCATCCAATATCCCCAGACTAGTTTCTGGCTTATGGGCTTTGGGTACTGAACTGGGTTCAGACCCATATGACTATATAAGCTAATGGGCTTGGATTGAAAACATTAAGGGGTTTTCAGTTTAAGACTCATAGTTTTGTAGTTAAATGGAGATAAAAAGTGGTTGCTGGAGGGTTGCATTAGATCCTAAGATCTAGATGCAGTGCTCTCAGATCCAAGGCTCTTCACTGACGAAGGCCATAAGCCAGAAACTAGTCTGGGGATATTGGATGAGTAAGAACTAGATGGGGATTTTATGTTCAAGCTTTCTGGCATCCATTGATTACTCTAGCTTGCTGTGTGTGGTAATATATATAGTGAGTTGTTTTTTTTTGTTTGTCCTTGAAAATGCTAAGCTTCAGTAAATATGCATTCAATAATAGCTTTTCTTATGATAGTGCTTCAATGCAAATATTTATAAATCAAGCTGAATAATATCAAATAAAAATATTTGCAAGCAAACTCTGTGAGGTGTACATATTGTACTAGTCAAAATCATGTGTTCATTCAACAAGACCTAGAATCCAAGCAAACTATAGCAATCTAGCAATATGCGAGATACACAGGTCTGGAGCAGTACTTAACACTAACCTATTTGCCCATGTTCCAAAATCTCTGACTATATGGTCAATGCTTTTGAGGTTACTAGCAAGCTTTCATTTCCTCCAGTCTCAGCAATGAGAACAGGGTGAGCAAAGAGACTTGGAAATCGATAATATTTAAACAATTAGCCAATGATTATCACAAAATATATTACTTAAAGTGCGGGTAGGGTATTCTTTAATAGATTAATAATCAGATACTTAATATCGTTCAAGGCAACTTTAAATAAAATGAATTAATTAATAATACCAATAAAATCTTTAATTGAATTTGAAATAATTTAACCTAAACAGTCATATGAGAGATTCGGGCAGTGAATAACAAATGTGAGAATATCGAAAATAATATAATATGGTAATAACAAAAATAGCTGTATAGAATGTCTGGGCAATGGTAGTTATAACTTTGATTTGCAATCACGCACTTTAGAAATGAGTTAATAAATCATACAATTTATATAAATACATAAGTGTTACTACATACAGTTAGTTGGTGTACTTATTACATATCTAGAACAAAGGGTCATTCGTGCAGTTGCTCAGATATTGTGGTGTGGTTAATATGCCAAGAATCAATAAGCCAATTAGGTAACAAAATACCTTGGAACTCAATCCTCATCTAAGATATTATATATTCACATTAATAAACTGTATTGGTCATTATATATATGAATAAGAATTTGAGTTGTGTGATTTAAAAAACATGCGATACTTTGGAGATTACTCAGATGCGTGGGAGTAAAACTATTCAGATTAAAAGAGGCTGTACTGCATAATCTGACTTAGCAATTAAGATGAATGGATGGCCAATGACATGCAATTATGACTAATAAAGAGCATTGCAGGTGAATAGAAAACTTAATAATAATAATAATAATAATAATAATAATAATAATAATAATAATAATAATAATAATAATAATAATAATAATAATAATAATAATAATAATAATAATAATAATAATAATAATAATAATAATAATAATAATAATAATAATAATAATAATAATAATAATAATAATAATAATAATAATAATAATAATAATGTGGTATTACATTATCACTTACAATTGTATCTAGAGAGGTGGTCGTTTAAGACGCTCTTGAGTGGCTTTGTCATATTGGTGCAAAAGGAGTATGCCTGCACAATGGCCAAGGTCATATCTCAGAAGAGTAATGGCACACATGGGTGTTGGGATGGTTCATCCATATGTTTCCCATACACTGATTCACTGGGGGTGCCTGGAGAAGATCCCGAGTAGGAAAATACATCTACTTTTAGAGGGATGATGAATGTTGGGATTGGTCATTCCGAAGATCCCAAAATAATGACAAAGCAGGAAAATGATAAATAACAATTGCAATGATACACTTATAACACCCAAAACATATAAATAGTTGGTGTCACTAATGACCACGGTAAATTAATAAACACCTGACTTTTATAAGATGCTTTCCTGCGCAATGGAATGCTTAAGCGCAAATCATCCTGGGCAGTTAACTAACGATCAATAAATGCACATAAAGGGGATCAGAGTTAAAACTAAAAGGGATAAATTGCTCTCTCCCACCCCTCAGAAATATCTCCACATTTCTACCAGCAGTCATTGCACAGATAACTGTGATCACTTATAAAATAACAGCCTTTCACGTTACAATTATTAAAATAAAATTACATATTAAATTCACTGCTGGTGAGATGTACTTAGTTAAAATGATAACTTTTAATAATGAGATGAGGATTAAATTTTTAGTTAGGTGTAATAATTTAATGTAAATATCAAAACCTTCTGGTCATTTAAAGAATAACATTATTGAAAATAATTTGTATAAAACCGAGCGAGTTTATAACAACAACCTTTAAAGGACATTTAAGTCTCCTTAGTTTTTATTAGGAGAAAACTATTGTGGGGGGGGGAGTCCACTCGCTAGATTGTATACTTTTTTTGGCATATCAAAATGAATTAGAATAATAAAATATAACAGTCAATTAATTCTAAATTGTCGCACCAAAACAGAAAATTGATATAGCATTATAATAAATGACACAGACATTATTAGCATTTACATTTACATGACAGCTTTAAAATTAAGAAGGAAGGAAAGGCGTACAATGTAGTCAAAACAAAATATTATAATAAATCGCAGACATTATTACTATTTAAACGATAACTTTAACATTAAGTATGGAAGGAATGATGTACAATGTAGTTTAGAATTAGGATAATTATTAATTCAGAGTTCTTAGCTGGTGGCAAGATAGATATTACCTTGGACTTGAGGATGCAATGATGTAGATAATTGGTGGATCATGATCATGGGCTAGCTTGGGTTTGAAACAGGCATTTGTCGAGATTGAAGAGTCTTTTAAGCACACATTTTCTGGACAGTTCACATATTAGGTTTAGATGTTTCTAACTGGGCACAGTGAGCTAGATAAGCCTCCCAGAGACAGGAGGTGGACAATTTCTTTTACCCCTCCATGACTTTGCTGCACAATGCAAACTTGCATGAAGTATATCTCCGACTGGATGTGAAACAAAAAGCAGACCAAAAAATATAAAATATTAGCTATTTATACAAGTGCACATTAAAGAATCAGCCACTGCAGGGATGAAAAAGATCACAGCAATACAATGACCAGATAAAATAATTAAGAACCTCTGACATCTATGACTTTGTGTGTATTTTAAGAATGATACAAAGTTCCACAAATTTTTAAAATAAAACTAATTGCATTGCTTAACTATTACATATTACATAAACTCACAGATTGCTAGCAATAAAATTTCCCAGCTACAGGTTTGTCTTCTCAATGACAATTGTATTTCTACATAATTAGAAGCAATAAACTTTCAAAACTACCACAGTTTGTCTCTCAAATGACAATTGTATTTCTATATAAATTAGAAGCAATAAACTTTCAAAACTACCGCGGTTTGTCTCTCAAATGACAATTGTATTTCTACATAAATTAGAAGCAATAAAGTTTCAAAATACCACGGTTTAATCTCTTAATTGACCATTCTATTTTTATATCAATTACTACTTGCTGATTTACAAAATATATATAATATAAATTGTTTTATATATAATATAAATTGATTAGAAAGTTATTGAAATAAAATTATAAAATTCCATAACTTTCAAATATTACTTTTCATAGTGTGTAAGTAGAATAGGCAAACAAACTAAATGTTTGTGTATCCATACATCTCACTATATATATATATATATATATATACATTATTGCCTATTAAATATATATATAATTCAGGTTCAAACCCATTCTAGTGACTATATAATTGGCACTAGGTGAAGCACAAATCTGCAGGGCAGATTTCCAGCTTCAATATAAACATTGTATTGCACTAAACCTCTAAAAGTTTTCTGACAAAGGAAAGTGGGTCTATATATTTGTCAGCTTGCAGAGGATTTGTCTATAATTCACACTTAATTGACTCCAAATGATTTATCATAAAGATTTTGTTAAAAATGAAATTCTGTTTCTAGTCTTGGTTTAACTAAATATAACTGCAAATTAGTAATAGAATGTTGCAATCTGAGTTAATTACAATTTCCAATCGTAATTTCAGCATTAAAAAAAATAATCTCTGTTAAGATCAAAATTTTTAAGAATAAATGGACTATTCAGATCCAGACATTTTTCAACAAATAAAAGATAAATATAAGTATTTATTGACAGATGGCAGTGATCCTCTTTACTTCTGCTTTTATTTCATATATACATTGTAATTAAAGAATAACAACATTCCTTTGCACCATTCATATCAATGCACTACTTACTGTCAGATTTCAATTTGCAAATATAAAATGAAGCCATTTATTTTTCTAATCCTTATGAGAATCATGAATGAGACAAGTAATATCACATAAGCTAAAAGTCCACCCTTACTCAGATATTAATAAAGTTTTATTCAATACAATAAATATTTTAATATCACAGAGAAGATTTAATTGCTATTCATTTTAATACTTTGTAAATGACTAATACTTGTTAAAATCTGAGTATGATTGGAATTTTATCCTGTTTAATGAAAAAAATTATTGCACATCAAATACATATGTTTAAAATAAATTCATTAAAGCATAAGTTCAGATAATGAAAATATTATTTGAAATATTTAAAATTACTTTTTAATTATGAAAAAATAATAAAGTTATTCACAATATGCATTTTTATTTCATGTTAGTAAATTTTCAATTGACTAATTTTCAGGTTAAAAAATTGAATGTAAATCATCGTGCATTTATTAAAAAACAAATATTTAATAATTTTACAAAAATAATGGTGAACAAATGAAGCATAAATTTATTTCCTATTATTATGATTTTAATAAAAATTAATTAATTAAGCCACAAGGTATTTGTAAACAATTATTATAGATAAATGTACATAAGAATTAATTTTATTATTCTAATGAATTACTCATTTAAACTTACTTATGGGTGCAGGATTATTTATTAAAATACTTGTGTTGATTATTAATACACAGCAAATAATTTAGCACAGCCAACTGGATTTGAGCCTGTGTGGGAACATCCCAACTGTGTATTAATAATTAACACAAATAGTTTAATAAATAATCCCACACCCATAAATAAGTTTAAGTGATGAATTTATTAGAATAACAAAGTTAATTCTTATGGAATTTATCTATTATAAATGTTTACAAATGTTTTGTGGCTTAATTAACTAATAATAAGACCAGTGAGATCTGAAATTGTCTTTAGGTTTGCATTAGCACACTATGGAGTGAAATTCCTTGGAAAAATATTTTGTCCCAATGCTCTATTCAATTCATGTTGACTCTTCAATGCCAACAATCCAAACCCCTGCTTAAATAAAAATGCATTTTTTTTTATTCTTCTGATCTTGTGTTACACTCATTTTCTCTTTTCTTTCCATGAAAAATTATGTAACATTATATATAACAAATACAAAACATTAATTTATTTTCAAAATAAAAATACAATACTCACTTAGGAAATGACTTATTTCTAAAGTAATACAATATTTCAGGTAGGAGGGGTTCTTTTAATTCTTTCAGATCTCTTTAACATAATGGTCTTTCCACTATTGTCTTCTGCTACTGAATCATTCATTTGCTCATTTTTTATCTGGGAATTATTTTCCATTGGGTTATTTGACGATGTCTCATTCATTTGTGGTTTTAATGCAAATCGACTTTGAATATGGTTAGTATGCCATGTAAAACAGTAGCATTTTCTAGATGCATTTCTATCATCTGCATAGATAGTCTTTAATTACTTTACCTTTCATCCAATACTTTTACTTCATCTCTTATTTAAATCTTATTGATTTCTACATAATTTAAAATATCCACTTTCACTGTACTATATTGCTCCTCTGGCATTAACATAGACAGTTTACTTTTTAATTTGCAGCCAAATATCAATTCAGCTGGAGAATTAACAATAATTGTAGATGTACCAGTAATTGTAGATGATATATAATATTTGGAAAATGCTATTTTATTTAATGTCTATTCCACTTTTAAGTTTCTGGTTTTCTGCAGTGCCAATTTCAATTGCTGTATAGGATTCTCCACCATACTATTAGACTCTGGATGATGGGCAAGTTTTAAAATATAATGTATGCTGCAATCTTTTAGAAACTCTTCAAATCTTGGAAGACACAAATACTATACTGTTATCTATCACTGAAGTATCTGGATAACCATGGCATGCAAATATTTCTAATAGTTTGGAAATAGTTTCTTCAGAATTCATCAATCACTGCATGATCCATATGTATTCTGTTCCAAGACTTGGTAACTTTGGCCATGCAATAAATTTCTTAGGAAAATTTGAGTGTTGTTGGGCAGGAATCACATTTTTCATATATTTTTCAATTTGTTTATTTATACTTGGCCACCACACATATCCACAGGCCATCATTTTTGCTCAAACTATCCCTGGATGACCTTGATATAATAGTTTTAATATTTTTCATGGCCTACCATAGGTATAACAACTTTATCTTCTTTATGCTTCTCTTTCTGTGCCCAAAAGGCTTTAAGCAAAATTTTCAGTCAATAATTTGGCCAAACTTTTCATATCTATTTCACAAGCTGTTGGAATCCTTGGTCATTCATTGTCCATTTAGAAATAGTATAGGTATTTATTATTTCTGAATTTATTTTGCATATATAATCTATTCTGATATCAGTTTCTATAGGCTCATTTTTATTTGGAATCATCTGCATGTCATATTACACTCTCTTTCTGATATTCCAGTTCAAAAATATATTCTGCTAACAAGTTTATCCAGCATAGCATCCTAAGGCTTAGATTATCAAGAGCTGCTTTGTTTTTAATTGTACAAATACTGGTGGAATTGTTTATAGTGAAAACTGTAGCTAATGCTTGTTTGTCCAACTGGCTATAATTTCTTTCCATGCTGGACAATGTCCATGAAAGGTAAGCAATATGCCTTATTCTACTGGCTACTGCAGGACTTAAAACCATCCCACATGTTAGAATTGCATCCCTATTATTGTCATAATGAACTAATAAACTTTCCAATGGCAGCAACATTTTTATTTGTTTAAACACATTTTCGTGATTTGCTTCCCAAATCCACTTCTGCCTCTTTTTTAACAAATTGTGCAAAGGCTGAGCTAAATGTGCCTTTCTCTTTAAAAAATATCAAAAAAGTTTATAAGGCCAGGAAATGCCTGTAATTCTTTGCAACTTTTTGGTTTTGTGGCATTTTGAACAGCTTTAACTTTTTTTAGATCAGTTTTTTTTTTTTTTTTGCTGTGTCACATAATTATATTGTCCTAAAAATTCTGCTTTCTAGCTGTCCATATGCATTTGTCTGCATTTATACTCGCACCAATACTTCTCAGTTTCTTGCAGACTTGGGATAACTTTTCATGTAGGCTTTTTTCAGAATTTTCAACTACCAAAATACCATACAGATTTGGAATCACTCTGTCCTTCTGTTGAAACAATGGACCCATCTTTTCTTGAAATATATTTGGGGATATTTGTTGCAATTAAATAATCATTTATGCATAGTCAGCATAAGAATTTCAGCAGTATTTAGTAATATTCATATCTGATGGAAAGCAGCTCACAAGTGAATCTTTGCATAGTAATCAGACTGCTCCATCTTTTCCAATGTTTCATGAACATTTGGAACTGGATATTTACTCTTTTGCAGATTTTTATTTACTGTGTGATGATAATCACAACAAATACATACTTGACCATTTGGTTTGTCACAATTACAATATGACTTGCCCATTCAGAACTTTCCACAGGAGTGAGCACACCCTCTTTAATTAATATGATTAATTCATTTTCAACCTTTGGTAAGTTGAGCAAATGGTACTTTTGTAGTTTACATATGCATGGAATTACATCAACATTCAGTATAATTTCTACTGGAGAGATTTTAAATGGCTCTCATCTAATTTGAAACAGATTTGGCAATTTCCTTTTTAATTCCTGCTCTACTGTAATTTTCTTTATTATGCAGATTTTGATTCCAAAGAGGTCAAACTACTCTCATCCAATTATAGAGCTTATACTGCTTTTAACTGTGTAAATCTGTAAATATTTTATTTTATTTTTAAATTTTACTGGCACTTTAGTGCTCCCTATAATTTTAATCCAATTTTGATTTGTATATTTTGCTTTCAAATTGGTCTTGCTCAAACTTGGAGTTGTATCACAGTTTCAGATTATTTTTCACAATCCTTAAAGTTAAGAATAGTGAGACCAGCACCACCATCAATTTCCATAATTTTTTGTTTAGTGAAAATTGTGACAGGTAATGTGATTTGCTCTAAGTTCTTAATTTCCATTGTTTTAATTTCTTGAGATGATTTTTTCTTCACTATATTTTAATTATTAAATTGTAATCTTTTCGTATTTTGTTGGCACACTTTTGAAGATGTCTCTTTTCTCCACAACTTTTACAATTCTGTTATGTCCTGGTTTTCCACCACAAAAGCAAATAATTTTATTGATATTCTTCCTTTTATTAATAACTGTTTTAACTTCTGAAGTACTAGCATTTTGAAACTTTTATGTTTACTCTTACACTAACTCATAAGCTCATCCCATTGTATGACATTTCATACATTAAGAAACATGTGGATAACAGCTGTCACCTCAGGATATCATCAAACATTCTTCATAATAAGTGTTCTTATAATGATTCTTCTGGAGAGTCTCCATAGAGGCAATCTTTAGCAAGCTCCTTTAAGGCTTGGTTATACTCTCTCACTTTCTCACCATGCACTTGACATCTATTCCAGAAATTGAGACAAGCCACATGCTCTGACAGTTGAAGACTAAAATAATTGTTCAGGGTTTTGGTTACTGTAAAGTATACAAGCTTCTCTGATTCTGATGGGTCACAAAGTCTGTTTATTAACTCAATAATCTTCTGACAGCATAACACAGTAATGTTGCTACTTTTACTTCATCATTTGTAGTACCCCTTCATTAAAAATAGTTTCTCTATTTTCCTCCTACATACAGGCCATTCTGACAGTCTATTTACATTGAATTCATTTATAATCATCTAACGTAAAGTCATTTTTCTTGTTTTCTCACATGAACTGCTTTCTATAAATAATACTATTTGGTTCACATAGTCTCCCCTCAGACTGATGTACTGTGACAAATTATTTGCTGTGTATTAATAATTAACACAAGTATTTTAATAAAAAATTCTGCACATATAAGTTTAGATGATGAATTTATTAGAATAACAAAATTAATTCTTAAGTACATTTATCTATTATAAATGTTTACAAATGCATTGTGGCTTAATTAACTAATAATAAGACCTGGGTAGCCTGAAATTGTCCTTAGGTTTGCTTTAGGACTCTACAATGGCTATTTTCACCAGGAAAATCCTCTGTTCCTACTGCTCTATTCAATACATGTTGACTCTTCAGCAGCAACAATTCAAATCCCTGCTTAAATAAAAACACACTATTTTTCTTTATTCTTCTGCTTTGTTGTTAAACTAGTTTTCTCTTTTCTTTTTACAGGAAATTATGTTACACTATATTTAACAAATCTTGAGTTTATTCCCAAAATAAATATAAAATACAATACTATTATTATGGTTTTAATAAAAATCTATGTTGTGCCAGCACAAATGTGTATTTTTTCCTCAGTAGAATGTTTTATTTTTTTACTCTTAGGTTACCAACAGCTGCTGTTATCTAGTTATTATAGTTAGAATTAAAATTTTAATATGTTAAATAGAGTTTCTGACTGAAAATTTAAAGCTTTTATTGACAAATAATCCAAATGAATTCTGGGTCATTAAAATCATGAATTATGAATGTAGCAAACTAAAATCATAAATGGACATTATATAAAGAGTTAATATTATTTGTCAGATTCATTATTCATATGCAAATTAGAAATTAAAACATAAATGGAATATTTTATGTTTGCAAATTAAAGTCCTGACAGAGGATAATGCATTGGTATAAATAATTCAGGGGAATTTATTATTCCTATGATTAGATATTCTTAAAAATGCGATAAATTAATTAATATATGTGTACAATTATAATTATGCTAAACAGAATTTAACATTTATAGCATCCAAATCATCAATACTAAACTGACCAAGCTTTCACATTACATTAAAATACCAAATTTAAATTCTCCAGGGTGATCATTTATGACTTATAATACATCAATATTTAGCTGGTTGTTAATGTAATATTTGTATCACTATATACTATACAAATCCCCAATTACTTTAAATCCCAAATTTAAGACTGCATAAATTTTAAAGTATCAACTAATCATGAAATTTACTGTCATTACACATTCAAGAAACATAGGAAATTGTTTTAAAATCAATTATAAATTATGACATCTTAAATACTAATTATTTATTAATAATTAATTTACTATATTATAATCCCAAAATGTCTAATACTAAATAAAAAATAATACAGTGATCAATTTTTTTTTCTCAAAGAAAGTTCAGTGATAGAGCTAATACAAAACTTAAGCTCTCTAGAATGATCATTTCATTGCGTTTTAGCTGCGAAATGATCTTACGAAGTTTAGATTGACGATGGGTTGTAATTTTAATCTTTGGATAATTAATTGTTGTATTATTATTTCCAGTTTAGCTTTGAGTACGTTGGTAATATACACATATGAATGTGAACATTATTGTTAAATAGAAGCTATATATATATAAGCATTTACGAATTTTGATTTCAAATAATATGTAATAATAATACATTTGCTTTTTTTTTTTTTATCTTTAACATCTTTTAAAATAAAAATCTTTACATTAAAAATAAAAAAGAACTAAAAATTAAATATTTTTTAATCTTTGTAGTCATTTTTTAAAAACGAAAATTTCTAGTTATAAATTAAAAGATAATTTACCGTACGTACTTAATATCAAAATATATTTAAAGCAGGAGAATATACCTTTTTTTTATCCTAATTATTATCTTAATTTTCACTTTTTTATATATATAAAAGATCTTTTTTATTAATATATAAAAAAAAATCAAAAGGCCTTTCTCTTTTTATATCTCCCTCAATGTCTCATATTTTACCAGAAAACACTTCACTGATTCCAGTTATTAAAAACAGCTTTTCATAAATCTCATTTACATAATGACAAATAAAAAAGTATAATTAAAAACTCAAATGAAATTCATATTTAGGGGAAAATATAATAAAGAAAATTCTATTGGATTGGATCCATCCATAAAAACAAAGTAAACACTTCCAGATATTTCACTAAAGGCTTTTAAACTATTATTATTTTTCTCTTAAATCTATTCATATTTTAAATAAATACAGTGGAAGTTTTAAAAAAAATAAAATAAGTTAATCTGTTTTTAATTAAACAGCTTCTTTTCATTTATTCAATGTCATAAAAGAACTTAAAGCATTTACCACATTCATGTTTTTTCATTAGTATCATCTATCTTCCTTTTGTTTTTAGCACTTAACGTTGTCTATTGTAATATTAAATAAAAACTGCCCTAAGCACTGCTTCTCTTTAATATATATATTCACTTTTAAAAACTATTTATTCTCATATGTATTGAAACTTTTATCATTATATGCATCTATCTATCAATATTTAAATACATGTATATTATTTACACTAAACTTAATATGATTATAAAGGATTTAAAATGAGACTTTCAAGCTCCTTACAGCTATCCAATCCATCTTATACAACTGATACACATGACCACATACATGTGAAAAAGATAAAAGATCTCTATAAGAGACTTGAACTCAGACTTTCCAGCTCCCTATCACTATATAATCCAACTTATACAATTGATACACATAGCCACATGCATGTAAAAAAGATTATCTTTTTCATATGTATGTGGTCATGTGTATTGGTTGTATAAGATGGATTGGATAGTAGTAAGGAGCTTGAAAGTCTGAGTTCAAGTCTCTTATAATCTATTTAACAGTAGAAAATCCTCTACATAAGAATCTGTTGCTGGAATATCTTGCAGATTTTACAGAATTAATTGTGAAACCATTAAGAATGTTTGTTTTTATTTTACAATTTTACATACACACCCAACATATGCGCATATACTTAATAAATTTTATTTTGTTTGGAATTTCAACAATATAGAACAATGATAACAAAACATAACAGCTAAACTTACTTCAAAGTATATGACTATTGCTTGGACTAGAAAATTTAATGACATTCAAATAATAACAAGACGTTAATGGTGACATGAAGCCAATTAACAATAATAGCAGTTTGCAATATTGCAATCTAGTGCTAAAAGTCAGCAGTAGATGCTAAAAACAGTTGATGTTTAATGTGTTGGTTTATTAATAAATAAACATAACCTCTTTAAAAACTAGTATGACATTATTAATTAACAGCTTTTTTTAATTGAAAAATTGAAATTATTGACAGTTTATAAAGAAACACGCTTAATCTTGTTATAAATATTGCTATTACAAAATAATTTCTAACATATACAATTATAAAATATTCCAAATTTGGTTTCTATTTTAATAAGAATTTATTTAATTATAATAAAAGCAGCATGTATCACAATTTTGTTAAATATATTATACACATCATTACCATAATTTTATAGTAAATAATTTGATAAACAATAAAAATAATTAACAGCATTGATAAACAATAAAAATAATTAACAGCATTAACAATTCAGATACTATAAGTTATTTAATCAACTTGCAAAAAAAAAAAAAAAAAAATTCAATTATATCTGAGTTTTCTGTATTAAAAAAAAAACAAATACTATTGTCATTAAAATCCTTCTTGCTTATTCAATTTTATCAATCAATATTTTTTTTCACATCATTAAGATTACATTACACTGGTCAATTACTAGATCTTTTAAAATTTATAAAAATTCATTTTAGAAATTCATTTGCCTTTTCACATCATTTTTTTCTAGAATCTTATGCACAACAGCTCACTTCAGCCTTATAATTCTTTCAATGGAATCAAAAGAACATATTTATTGTTACTCATATATTTTTCTTTCAATTTTTCATTAATTACTTGCATTTCTTTTAAACAAATAATATAATATATTAATCTCATGTTTTCATTAGCTGGGAAAATTATTTTCACCGAGTTATGTTTCTAGCATTGTAATGATTATTGGTGTATAGACAGGCTTCTAATTATTTGTCTTGTTCAGAGGATATGTGGGATCATATGCAAATACTTTTTCTCTCTAAGAATAAGTTATAATACTTTAACTTCTGCTTAGTGTATTTGTATGCATGTATTTCAAACTACTTTAATTTTATTATTGTAAATTCATGGCACAAAAGAAAAAATCATATGTTATCATCATCATTTTTTATAACTTTAATTAAAGACATAACTTTGTATTATTTCATATTTGGAAGCTGAAGATATTCATCATCATCATCATCATTATCAACCATTATCAATCCACTGCAGGATGAAGGTCTCTCCAAGTTTAATCCATCTTCTCCGATCTTTAGCTTCTCTTCTCCACATCACCCCTACACATTTTCTTATTTCATCCATCCATCTTACATGTGGTCTCCTTCTGGGTCTTTTACAATCTCTTGGAATCCAGTTTAAAATTTCAATTGTCCATCTATTATCATCTCTTCTAGCAATATGTCCAGCCCAACTCCACTTCAATCTTTTAATTTTTTCAATGAGGTCAGTAACACCTGTTTGTTCTCTTACCCATACATTGCGTTTTCGATCTCTTCTTGTTACTCCCAACTTTATATAAATTTGTTATTTTTAACAGTTTAATACAGATATAAATTAATTAATAAATAGTATCACCATTATGCAAATAAAATTAAATCCACATCCAAGGCATATTAGTATGCAGCAAAACTAGTCTTATGGGTTGCTGCACATCAATATACCTTGGTTGTGGACTTAACTTCATTTATATAATGAAGATCCTATCACACACACCTTAATGGGATGAATGAAATGAAGATTAGATGGCTGGGCATGTATAAAGAACATGTATTTTGGTTTACTCACTTTATATACTAAAAAGCATAAATGATTAAATATCTAATCTGTAAATCAAACATGATATGTTTATCCTAACTTACAACCATTTCTAATTTATGAGTGACATGCAAATTAGATATTTACTCAAAGCATACTCATGTTAAATGTTACTATTCTGGTTAATCCTTATAGACCATAAGACAAATTTTGGATGTTTACTATGTTGGTAACAATGAAAAGAGCAAACAGTAAAATTACAATATAACCCTGGTATTCACAGATATTTATCAAACTCAAAATGAAGTAAATAAATCAATAATAATAAAAATCATCATATAAACATTAATATAATTATTACAATATATATATAATATGCAAAATTAATCAATTAAAAAAAAAACAATAACAAGAATAAATAAATACCTGATGTGGGCAACATCCTAATCTTTCATATGATCTATCTTTTTTTTAAAACAAATATTTTCTAAATTTAAAATCTATATTTCACTACTCAAATTCATACAAACTTGTAAAACAAAAAACTGCAATAACATATTATGTTAAATATGCATTCCAATTATTTATCATGGATGTTTGCTTGTTATTTATATCCCATGAATGTTGATTTGTTATGTTTCATCTATGAACTTGGGCAGAAATTTTGAATGACTATTTCGAATTAATATAATTTTTATAAACTTACATGGGATGAAATTATCTCTTCATTATTTAATATTTTTTTAATTTTTGTCATGCTATTTAATTTATTTTTTAAGAAAAAAATATCTCTATAATAGCATTAATAAATATACTTTGTATATTTTTTATACAATTTTTTCTTTACATTTATTTAAGTTGCCATCTAATAATGATGTATCATAGAGTGTTAAAATTTCACAAGCATCATTAACCAAAAGCATATGATTAGTAATTTAGAGTGATTAATTAAATCTTCACACTCTGAGTTCCAAATGCTTCAGATTGGCCCATACATATAGCTTGGGTGAAAAAGATAGACTGATCCATTCTATTTTTTAAAAATATTTTATCTTGTGTTGGAAAGGAGAGTATTCAGTATAAATAGCATTCCATCTATAAAGCGCATGTGCCATGGTTTAAGCTACATTATTATTTATAATTTATCTTCTATGTGAAATGTAAATACAATTATATTTATCCACAATATTATTATAGCTGTGAAGATCTCTGTTATCATATAAATAAAATATTCAGTTGCTTAAGTTCATACAATGTGCACAATAACTACCTCTTTGCTTAAATTATATATGAAAATCTGAGATTTCAATTCTTTAATATAAAAATGAAATATAACATTAGGAGTATGTTCTACAATGATTAATAACAAAGTAAATAATAATAACACAATGATAGATAAATATTATTTTAGTAATTTAAAAAAGCACAGTATTTATATAACAATAAAAATAATAAATATAATGGTTATAAACTATTATATAGTTTTTCAATCCACAGAAGTACTTTTGGTTAATTCCTTAACTTGCCCCAATTGCCATTAAATTCAAAAAATAAAATGGAAGAAAACATGAATCCCAAATTTTAGTATTAGCAGCTTGTCTATTAATGATATTCATTTTATTTATATTTATTAAAATTGCCTCCTTAATTTTTCTTTTATTATGGTTTCTTTCTTCATGAAGAATCTTAACATTTTCAAGATCAAACTTAAATTTATATTTGCATGTCCTTTCATGATCCAAGAAAGCTGAAGCAGTCATTAAATCATTATTATTTTTACTTTTCACATGCTTGTATAATAATTCATGCTCCTTTAATCTTTTTTCAATACTGCACCTTGATTCAATTATGATAACATACATCCACAAAAAATTTGATACACAATATTATTTTTCTGTTTGATAGGGATGACATTTTTGAAATTATTCACTAATTTATTAACATTATTTTTAATAAAAAAAATATTAGTAGTATTCAATCAATATAACATAACAATAAAATGACAGTATTTACTTTTATGTATTGACAATAATATAATGTGTGAATATTAAAATTTTATTGCTCTGAAAATATGTTTATTTAAAACATAAAGATATAAATTAATTGGCTTTGTATAATTATTATTATTATTATTATTATTATTATTATTATTATTATTATTATTATTATTATTATTATTATTATTATTATTATTATTATTATTATTATTATTATTATTATTATTATTATTATTATTATTATTATTATTATTATTATTATTATTATTAAACAATTCAAAACAAAGCAAAACTCTCCATACAGTAGCGCCATCTTGTGCCAACAAGAGCAATCAATGGATGCCAGAAGGCTTGTGCATAAAATCACTATCTAGTGCCAATCATCCAATATCCCCAGACTAGTTTCTGGCTTGTGGCCTTCATCAGTGAGGAGACTTGGATCTGAGAGCACTGCACATAGATCTTAGAATCTAATGCAACCCTCTAGCAGCCACCTTTTAACTCAACTATAAAACTATGAGAATGAAATTGAAAACACAATAATATTTTCAATCCAAGCTCAATAGTTTATATAGTCATATGGGTCTGAACTCAATTCAACACCCATATATTTTGGTGACTTTGGCTCTTTAACAACCATAGCTATGACTATCCTATTAGGCAGGATTGGTGTTAAACCACTAAACATCACATGATCACTATCTCATACTAGCACATAATTGTTATTAAACAATTCAAAACAAAGCAAAACTCTCCATAAAGTAGCGCCATCTTGTGCCAACAAGAGCAATCAATGGATGACACAAGATAGCACTACTGTATGGAGAGTTTTGCTTTGTTTTGAATTGTTTAGTAACAATTATGTGCTAGTATGAGATAGTGATCATGTAATGTTTAGTGGTTTAACATCAATCCTGCCTAATAGGATAGTGGTGGCTATGGTTGTTAAAGAGCCAAAGTCACCAAAATGTATGGGTGCTGAATTGAGTTCAGACCCATATGACTATATAAGCTATTGAGCTTGGATTGAAAATATTATTGTGTTTTTAATTTCATTCTCATAGTTTTATAGTTAAGCAGTGTTAAAAGGTGGCTGCTAGAGAGTTGCATTAGATCCTAAGATCTAGGTGCAGTGCTCTCAGATCCAAGGCTCCTCACTGACGAAGGCCACAAGCCAGAAACTAGTCTGGGGATATTGGATGAGTAGGCACTAGATAGGGATTTTATGCATAAGCCTTCTGGCATCCATTGATTGCTCTTGTTGGCACAAGATGGCACTACTGTATGGAGAGTTTTGCTTTGTTTTGAATTGTTTAATAACAATTATGTGCTAGTATGAGATAGTGATCATGTGATGTTTAGTGGTTTATTATTATTATTATTATTATTATTATTATTATTATTATTATTATTATTATTATTATTATTATTATTATTATTATTATTATTATTATTATTATGTTTTAAGGTTTACAAATGATCTGATCCCAAAATCATGTTGTATTAGGTTTACAAATGAGCTGATCCCAAGGATTATCTCAATCAGTTTCCAATATATCCTTTTTACAATATAAATGTGAAAGTTGAATCATCATTAAAGTCTTAAAACATAGTTCTATACAAATTAAAACATTATAAATAGATAGGTGTGTTAGTGTTACATTGAAGTGAATTCCAGTAACTAAATTATTATTGATTAATATTCTTATAGTTGATAATCTTGAGTAGAATAAAGGCCTTATGGGTTGTTCACATGATATAAAACCAATTATGGTTAAGCAAGAATAATTAAGTTAATCGATTGTAGAACTAGGCGTGATCAAAAATTGATGGATAATAAGATGATGAGGGGCTAGGCATTGTAGTTTACTGGGAAGACAATTTAAAACACAATTAGAAAATATGAGTCAAACTGATAGTGATGAAAAGTGTATTTGATTTTTATTTCATGAGGCTATTACTGGAATATGACCATTCATAAATTGGTTGGTTGTTTTAATAGTGACCAGGAGGTAGAAAAAATATCCAGGAACACAAGGCCCTAATTTGCTAGTTTGTTAATGAATGTGGTTGAATGCCTTCTTGTGTTATTTCCAATGGTGAAAGTGCAGCAGGTGCACTAGAAAATATATAGAATGAAGTTTGTTGCATAAGCTGTGGGTTTGAATCATCTGATAGAATCCAATTATCTATTGACTGGATGCAACTGGACACCTTAATGTATTTAACATCATGGACTTAATCTGATTAAGGGCTTGATACTACTAGAAGAGATTATGTGTTTCCTCTGCAGCATGATATAAGTTGCAGAATGGATTTACATTTTTGAATAATCAGGAATAATGAAAACAAAATAAAATTAGACCATGCACAAAGGTTGACTAGAGAACAAAAAATTTTGGCTTCAGAAATCACTTTTTGAAGAATCATAGCAGTTGGTGTGTACTAATATCTAGCTTGGGACAAGAAAAATCACTGTTAACTTCAGAATATATACCATATTTTACCAGTAAATTTGTTTGGTGCATTGGAATTGGATGTGGATAGGATGGACTGGTAGATTATTGTGAGAAATGAAGTTAAAGGGTGGGATGGTCTATCAGAAGGACTCATCTCTATGAGAAATGAGAGTGCTGAAAACTTTTGAACAATTTATGTGATTGAATTTATGGATTTTTGGCTATAAAACATTTAGATGCCATGAAGTCTCAGGTTACTATTGATGGGTAGGCAGCTGTCTCTTAACTGAAATTGCAACTAACTTTTTGCCCATAGTAGCTTGTTGCAGAGAAAAGAGATGGCAGAAGTAAATGATTCTCAGCACTTGATAATAGGCACAATGTAATATGTAATTTTATTCATTATGAATATATTAAGTAGGTGAATTTTGCCTTAAAGAAAGCTGTAAGCTTTGGAGAGTTGACACTCAGTGTGGCACTGCCTTAAAGCTTGTTTTGCAAGGTGTGTATAAAGGGAAGTCTAAGAAAGAGTTATTTAAGTGGATGTTTTGTTGGTATATATAAACCATATGCTGTTTTTCTTATGTTATATCTAAGTTTATATGTGATAGTGTATTGATTGGTGATGGTTTGCAATATGTGGAGGTGTTTGTAAGAGGGTAGAAAGATGGTAATATTATCCATGTATAATATTCAAGGTACATGTCACTGAGTATGCAGAATTTGGATGCTGAAAATTTTTGTTGAATATGTTTTAAGAAGGGAGTTATTTAAAATATAAAGAGCAGTACACTAAGAGATGAGTCCTGGGAAATTGACTGTGTATGAGTAAAAGATAGCAAACTTCTCTCATTGAATTTAATACACATTTCTCTATTCTGTGGCAAGTTAGTGACTAAGTATAATAGGTACCTGGAATGGTAGTGTTAGCTAGCAATAGACAGAGTCCAATTCTATTTCTATATCTATTTGAACTTCAATTTGAACACTTTAAACATTATGACAGCTTTATAGTAGGGTTTTTTTCTAACTGCATATTAGAGATTAGGAGGAGTATGTGTGGTTCAAGATGGTCTTTTACTACTATTTCTAGGATCTTAGCTCTCAGTAATTGAATTAAAATTAATAAGAATGTAAGCTAAGCTAGTTTTCTGGTAAATATTACTAGTAAAATTGCATGTAGATCTTTGATGTCATACATCCTTTGGAACAGATAATTTGCAAGATTACAGAAATATAACACAGTAGTGTTTAAGATATGTAGAAACAAAAGCAGGGATGCCATTGGTATCTGGGTGACATTAATTGTTTATGGACAAGCATATCAGTGAACTGAGTTTCCTGGAATGGAATATTCATAGTCTGGAGTTAGCATGAAAATGCTATGCATCCTCAATATGTGCTTAAAATATTGATATATGAGATTAATTAAGTTATAGCCCATATACACATCACCATCAATTTGGAGTGTCATAGAGAGAGGAAGACAAATTTTCCTTTTTTTTAATATTGTAAGATATTCTTTAAGTTGATTGGTAGCATTTTAACAAGTCTAGGAAAGCACACATAACTCATGGTCGGTGATGTGCAGGCTTGATTAAAATAATCTGGGTATGTAATTCTTCACTCAATGCCAGAAAATGGGAAGTTAAACTTTGCATGCGATACTGAATGTTGAATGATATTATATGTATAAAGGTAATGTACTTTTGTACTGGGTCATTTATATCTGTTCCAGTTTTTGCAATATATATATATATATATATATATGCAAAAACTGGAAAAAATATATATATATATATATATATATATCATAGAATAAAAACTCTGTGGCAGATGAGGGAAGAACTCTAATGGCTTTGTGTAGATTAATTGCTGTGGGGTGAAATTCATCAAGATTCAGGATGAAAGATTGTCCAGAATAGTCAGAGAATAGGATGGGAATAAAGTTAAATTCAATTAAGTGATGGTTGATGAATAAAAGCAAAGATCAGTGAATATAGTATATGTTTATTATAAAACATGACAGAATTAGAAGGCAGGAAGCCTTGACCATTCATAAGAGGAAAAGTTTTTACATGAAGTCATGAATAAGTAATAATCAAAGCTGAATTCTCCCACAAAGATCATTAAACAAGGAAAGAGTTGATCATCAGAATAAACCTTGTAATAACAGTATGGTTAATGGTGTATATAAATATAGTATTGTTTGTAATATGGCTGTGAAATGTGGTGATTAGTAGATATGACACTATGTAAATAATTTTACATGATGAGAGCAGGCAGACAGGAATAATAACAAGATCAGTTCTAGCATGCAGTGAGAATGTATCTCTGGAGCAGGCATTGAATCCTTATCTCTTAAGGTAAGCAATGGAATCAATTTGGAATTTTTTATATATCTTCCCTTGAACATCAGCATTTGAGGTTATAAATAGCTTATTCAATTTTTTAATTGAAAAAATTTTGATGCCAAGTTGATCCCTCAAACATTAAAAACAGAAATTTTGAGTTTGATTTATTGAGGAGAAATTTTGAAATAGCCAATAGTAATCATCATTCAGGGTAAAATTAATTAGTGAGTTTCCAGACTGGTTTAGTTATTTAATTTTGACATATATATGAGTAGATTGCTCAGTAGTTTGTAGTGTATGTATATGAGTTCGCAAGTTTATTGACATCATGAGGAATAAAATGTGTTGAGGTGATTGTTTATGGAAGGTGCAATGAGTTAATCAGGAGGGTCAGATGGGTGTATTGAATTTATACAAAGGTTTGTTTTGGTATCACTGAGGACAATAGGCAGCATTATCATATCATTTTTAGCCATTTTTGAGATCGTAAGTTGACAAGTGGCTTTTTCTTTGATTCATTAGGAGTGGGGTGAAGGAGGAGTTAATATAAATGATAAATATGGAGAGATCATTTTCATGATATGTGCTGAGGTTCTATTATTTGTAATATGATCATAATTTTGTATCAGTGTGAATGTGCACTTGGAGGGAAGTAATGGATTGTTTCATTTGAGACAGGATTGACTTCATTGTTGCATTGAAGCAAGTATTATCAAAGACATCATCTGAATCAAACTCTATGGCAAGATTATTTTTATCTGTAGATGAAGTGTCAAATCAATAGATAGTGGATCAATATTTAGGGAGGTGAGAATATAGATAAGGGCTATGTGTATGACAAGCTCTTGACTATTATTGGATGTCATTATGGAAGGATTTCTTATTGACTGGTCTTTGTTGGTTTGTGTATTTGGTTGATCAAATGGTTTTGCAGGAAATGAAATTTGGAAGTTAATACATTGTGCAGCCAAATGATTTTGCTGGACACAGTAGTAGTACTGGGGCTTCAACCCATTTTTATATCTAGAGTATCTTCTTGATTAAGAATCTGAATAGAGATTGCATTCAAATTGATGTGATGGTGTAGTTATAATTTAAAATCATAACTATCATCGATGATGAGTATAGGTGTATCTTTCACATATTATTGGCTAAAAAGCTGTAATTTTGCCAAATGGCTGCATCATATGCTGGAAATCTTGGGGAGTATATACTAAATATGTGTTTTTGGAGATCACTGTGATACATCTGTGGTGATTTTGACCAACTGTAATTTAGGCAAAGTTTACATGCAGTTTTATGTACTTAGAATCAGTCCCTCTGAATGTTTTGAAAGAACTTAATTTTAAGATATCTGGGATTCAGATGGTCAGATATACATGCAATGGTATCCCACAGCCTGATGTAGAGATATAGCAATGTATAATAACTGTCTGGGGAACCTGTAGAGGAAAACATTTATGTCTGTAGCAGATTGGGTTAGGAACCAGAAGGGAGAAAAAAATTTTAAAGATGAAAAATAATCCACTTGATAATGAACTGTTGAATTTGTCATTGATTATAGCAACTGCATCTATAGTCGAAGTTGTAGATGGAGGAAGTTATGCTTTTTGCTTATTGAGATTCATTTCTCTGATGTCACTAGAGGAGGTTTTTTTATAACATGGAGCTGACAAAAACAATTGATATATTGTTACTTTTGTTGCTAATAACTATTGAATTATTGTCACTTTTGCTTTTGTCAAACTGGGGATTATTTTTTATCATATTAGCATAGGTTTGAATTGTCTTTGGATTTTGGAATTTATTGGTAGTGAGATTTGCAACAGCCACCTGGTCATGTGACAGATTAGTCACCATATTGATCAGCAAGTTATTGTTAATCAAATTAATTGTTTTATAAATTTTTGAATGAAAATTTTTTAAAATGTTTGGTAAAATGAAAATACACACAGAAAAGGTACTTTTTTAAATAATATCTTGTTTATTACTGTCTAGCATGCTTTCAATATATTTTTACTATATTACAATATGACATGATGATATAGTAAAAATATAGTGAAAGCATCTTAGGTAGTAATAAAGCTAAATATTATTAAAAAACTACCTTTTCTGTGCATATTTTCATATTACCAGATATTACATTGACTCAGAAAAGAAGAAAATTAGTCGCAATATATTTTTTAAATGTTTAAAGAAAGAGGATTATTACTGATTGAAAAGCAACAACTGCAATAAGAGGTAAGACGCTTACCTTGTCAAATAAAAATTTTGAATAAGTTTTAACTAAAAAGAACTGGAGCTTTTTACCTAGGTTGTTGGCAAGTGAATTGCTGCTGAGCTAATGTGTAAGTTAAGGGAAAAAACATTTTTCTTTCTTCACAATCAATAGTATCATTACTAATTCTATTTTTAATATAAAAGCGCATTTAAAAAATTAATGATTCTCTTAAGCAATATAATGTTGTTATTAAGACTTCCAAATACCTTGTAATGAAGAAGTGATATTTTTTTTTTACAAAGTATACATTCATACATTAAACTGATTTCTTTTTTGATCCATAAGAAATTGTTAGATTATCTTAATACTTTAAAACTATAAACTTTTTTAGATATTATCTCTTAGTTGATATTAAAATTTTTCTTTGGAGTATAATTGCCCTTGTTTATGTCTATTGCTAAAAAAATTAATTTTAAACATAATTTCCCTTGAATATTGATTATTCATTATCATGGGATCTAAAAGTGTATTTTCAAATAAAAAAAATATAGCTTTTTTTAAAAATATAGCCTTTTTTTTGATAAGAACATATTAATATTTTACTATAACTATAGAAAATATACTAAGATACCTATATTCGAATATGTAATGTGAGAATTTATAGCAAGTTATATAAGAATGTGTGGTAAATCTTAAATATATATAGAAAACAACTATATGAAATGAAAAATGACAAAAAAATTTTATTCATTGAATATTGATGTAAAAAACTGCATAAAGGGAATTAACCATTACAGTTAATGGTTGATTTTGGAGGGGGTGTTTTATTATGAAATGTGTCGATTAATTGAGAAAATGCTACAAGAAATTCTCAGTTTTGATAAATATACAATACGTTCATCATTTGATTTTGTTAGTAAAATTTGTTATGTTATTATTGATGTTTTTTTCCTCCTAGTGATGAAAGTTTATTCATCAAAAAAAATATATATATATACATCAGTTAAAAAAAGGTTTACAAAGAAATGATTACATGGTAAAATGAAATTCAGAAGCAACATGGTGAAAAGGGAATAATACATATGTAAGGGGAAAGGGATGTGGAAAGGGTGTGTAGTCCAGGCCAAGAAAAGTCTGGTTGCAAGTCCAAGATGCACATCTACATTAAGCATGTGACCACACAGGTCACAAATATTTAAATGGGTGAGTTCCGTAACAGAGGCTGAGAGGATGGGGTTGGAGGATTGTCCAGGTGTCTGTGAGGAGAAGAAGTGAGGTTAGTTTGGTATCTCTGTTTTTGAGTGAGTGAGTTATGTTCAATAGTTTTTGATTTGCTGAGTGTACTCTCTGGACAAAATGTTAATGATGTATTAAGTACATTAGACATTAGTGAAATGTATGGATCAATTGATCGAATGGCTTTTATTGAAATTATTTCTCACACATTAAATTTAAAAAAACGTTAATGTTAAAATAATAAAATTTATAGTTAAAACATTAAGCTTCATTAATAAAAATATTTGTGCAGTCTTTAAAAAGGATTTTTATAAAATGGGTAATAGATGGCCAATGGGTCTTCCTACAGTTGCCCAAATATGTAACTTTGTAATTCTACATACAAAGAAAGTATTCTGAAAAGAGAAGATTATCAAAAAAATATTACTTTATATTACTGGTATGTCAATAATGTCTTTGCATGTGTCAAGCCAAATACAATTAAAGATTTGTTTAAAAAATTAAATAATATAAATGGCTTAAAATGGATCAAAACAGATGAAAATTTAATGTGCTTTCAGTTCCTTGATCTTAAGATAACCAGATATATATATAAACTAGATTACTATATGACTATTAACCCAATAAAAAAGAAGCTATATACCATATAAATCAAGAGTACCAATATCACATACAATGACAGGTTTGAAGTCTTTCTTGTTTAGAAATAATCTTTGTAAATATTCATCAGATAAATGCAAAAATATTGAAATGTATTCTAATGAATTGTTAAATGTTGGTTATAATATACAATTGTATTTATTATACTATTAAAAATTTTAATACAAAATACAAATATAAAAATATAAATAATAGCATTGATTCTTCTATTAATAAAATTTGGATATTAATACCATATATTTCGAATCAACAAGCAAATTTTATAAAAAAAATTTATAACGGTATATGTGACATTGCATTTTACGCACCTCCCACATTTAATAAATTGATAAATAACTCTAAAGATAAAAATTTACAAATAAAAATTGTATCATTTATAAATGGATATCAAGGTGTACATTGGTAAAAAAAATAAAAGAACATTTGTTGTTATTAAAAAGAGTCCAAAATATATATCAAAATTGCAAAAATAATAATAATGTATCAGCTTCCATTTTTATGACCATAATAAATCATGTATATATAGTTTTAGTTACAATTATAATACTGTAAAAATATTGAAAACTGAAAGAAATAACTATAAAAGGAAAATAAAGGAAGCTATGCTAATATATAATTTCAGACAAGACTTAATCAATAGGCAGGCAGCTAACGTTAAGATTACAGATTACGGAATTATGGGAAGGTTGACCTTTCAAAGAACTAGTTGATAAACACTACAAGGATTGTCAAAAGTGCTTCTAAGTGATGATTATATTTTTTTTTCTTCTTTCCAAAAAAAAAACAATTTTTGGATTACTATATTTACTAATATTTAATTATAAGATTATGTAAAATATATATATATTGTATTGCTGAAAGCAACAGCTAAATTTTAATAAGAAAAATTAGTTTTAGTTCCATTTTTTAAAAACTTACATACTTTTGATTAGTATGAGAATCAACTTTGTTCTTAGGAAAAAGTGGAGAAATCAGGAGGAACCTCATAGATAAGTATATGAAAATTTTATTGACTGTTGCCTTTGGCAGGATGTGTTAGTTGGTTAGAGTGTTATCTTAAAATTCAATATTCAAAAACTTGAGGAGTCAGGATTGATTCCCATGTTAATAGGTCAAGACAGCAATACCTGAAGAAGAGGGGAGAGTAATACCTCTATCTTAAAATTTATTATTCGTTCGATTCCTATACCAGTAGTATCACTAATCAGGCCAGCAATACTGGAAGAAGAGTAGAGAATAATATCTCTCAAAACACTGTACATATACTAACCTGTGTGCTATTACTAACAGTTCAATGTATTTGGAATATTTAAATAAAGTTTTCTAAAGACATTCAGTTCTTATATTAGATAATGGAAATAATCCAATATATAAATACAACTAAAATACCATTATCACAAATCTTCAGAAAAACACCAATGTGATTATAATTTTAATTATAAATAACCTTCTTAGATTCTAATTATGATTTTAGTTCATAATAAAACTTGTAGTTAGTTTGATAATCTTTTCAAAGTTAAAATAACATATTAGAATATTCATATACATACTGATTAATTAGGTTAGCATTCATTTATTATTGTTATTTCATATATATATATTAACTTAATCAATGATAGATATATAGTGATTAATTAGTGTTGGAGTTCATTTATTACTGTTATTTTATATATATTTATCTTTTTTTTATAATCGATAAATGCATTCATGATACATTTATGTATAATAAATATATCTGTATGCATAAACAGTATATTTCTAAGCAAATGTTAGCGAGATTTAAAGCTACCCATTTACATGTAATATCAGTCCTCCTATAGATATTGTCTGTACGTACATTTATGTACTCATTTATAGTATATATTTAACTAATTGTAATGCTAATAAAGTATTGTAATCGATTAGTAATCTATTGTACTGGTCCGTTTAGCTTAATAATAAAGAGATAAAATTAAAACTATAGGTTTTTGGATTGAAATCCAACCTGTTATTTCTAGTATTCAAAAGTTAAACGACTGAGCAACTAAAGTATTTGATTATTTAAAGAACAACTAATGTAATCGCTGATAACTATCATTTTTTACATAAACATATATATATATATGCATTAATATTTTATTGAGAATAACAACAAAATGTATTAGATGACCAATATTCTAGTTTTTAAATAATAAAAGAAAATGATTTCCATAAAAATATTCTTTGTAAAAAATTGAAAAATTTCCTTGATGACCTCTTTTATATGAACCTACAATTTATGTATGAATAAAAACATCTTATCACTTTCATGCATTATTGGCCATCTCCATCTTTAACATGTATTGATTTAAAGGGACCATCTCTAATAAGAAATACTTTAATATAAGTTTTCTTATTAAAAGAAAAAAGCATCAACAAATAATTTTTAAAAATGATTATAAAAAATCATTTAGAAAGACAAATAACAAATATATTTACACACAGATATAAAAATATACTGTATTTATTTTTATCACTGCATGATATGATTTTAAAAAACTATCTTTTCAATTGGATTTTAATTCATTTTCTCATTTGCAGCCATAACGCATCTTTTCATATTATATTTCTAATAGTTTTTTTATTTTTTATGTTTATACACACATGCACTGCCACGTAAATGCAAATACCTGTTTGTATGTGTGCGTGTGTAGTGACCTACTTTACATCTTTCATTATAGTAGTCAATAATATATTTTCAAAAGCAGTGGAAGAAACCTGTCATTATTAATTTAAACTTAGTGTTTGTACCATTATCAGAAGCAATTGTAAATGTTTTGAATAAGCTTATTAAGAATGTGGTAGATTTTAAATTTTCAGCGAACAATCTTTTATTTTTTAAATTTTTACAAAGTTATAATTTTTTTTTCATTTTCTACAACAGCAGTTATTTTTAAAAAAGGTCGCCATTTTTTAAATATATACAATATATAAAGAGTGTGTGTACCTTCGTGCATTTATATGTTTGGGTTTAGTATGCTTACTCTAAATGGTCTCAAATTAGTAATATAAATTTATTATTAAACTTTTTTTTATATAAAATATATAAACCCAATATTGGTGATAAATTTCACTTTGGTATAGTTAATTCTCATTAAATATAATGATCGAATAGCAGAAGAGTTTTGCTTTTAATATGTAAAATATGCTGCCATTAAAATAACAGCCATCATCTTCAACAGTAGCAGCTATTTATAAACGAGTGTGACCATTCTAAATCCAGAAGAGAATAAAAAAATTAAAGAAAAGAAGAAAGAATACGAGGTTAGATAAAAAAAAGAAAAGAATTTATAATAAGAATTATTATGCATGCAATTAAATGACATATAATTGCTCAAACACACAATAACAGGGTCACCACATACAGGTGTGCAGATTATAACCCTGAACAAAAGTGCTTTGTAAAAAGGGGGGTGTACCATGTTACAATGATGATTAATAAAATTTATATGTAAATCAAAGTATTTATATTTCCAAATCACTCCATTATTAGTCCTCCTGATTGTAAATATTTTTTATTTAATTATAAGAGGATTACTTTTTCACTTTATCATATTATATGCTATATCTTTCCCAGTAGAGTCGACTATTTGAAGAGGTCATCCAGATTATAAATGATAGAAATCCACAAACCAATAAACAAAATCTCTGTTTATTTTAACTAAAGTAAATTATCCAGTGAAAAATTGATAGAAAAATCAATTATTTCATATGCATGAGTATATTACCAGGGAATCTATTGGTCTTTCAACCAAAATCAATAACATGCCATGTTAAAGTAACTTTGCAAAGAAAGAAAGTTTAGTAATTTTCTTCATATAAAAAAAGAGAGTAGGAAATTAATAATTTGCTATCAGTTTAAGACTTTCCTTAAATTAAAAAAAAAAAGCCTCCCTCCCTTCCTCTCCTAAATAGCATTATTATTTAAATATATCATTGTACAATGTTTAAAATAATTGATGTTTACCATATTAATAGCTTCACGGAGGAGATATATTTCAAATGAATAAAGAATTTTAGTGTGTTATATAAGCAAGAATTATTATTATTCTGAAATAAAACTTAAAGTGATTGAAATTTATATGAAATATATTTTTATCTCAATTATACTTTGTTTTTTATATTGTTGGTTTGTTTTTAAACGATTTATAAGAGATAAAATATTATTAAGATTATACCAATATTATATTTATAAATAATTTTATTGAAAAACCATATGTAATAATGATACAATTGTAAATCAAAAATAATAGTTATCCATGTTAGTCAGGCAACCACTGTCCTGATGTGGTTACTGGTGTTGTTAATCCAGCTTAATCAGGCTCCACGTGTTGTCAAATAAAAATCTGGATGAGATTATTCTGTCCTTATGGCAAAATTCCTTTAGCTTGGAAATGAATATGTCTTCAGGCTTGGGATGAGGAAAGGTAAACTTGTTGTGACATCTGGTCATCCAGATGGCATAAGTGAGAAAAGTTGAGAGTCTTGTGGTGACATAATCCCTGAACAGGAAGCAGCATTTAATATTTAAGATTTTGTTCAGGGAAATGTGTCAGTGGTAAGTAATGAAAGTTCTGATTTTGTTATATGCTGGGAAATCATTTATCATATGATCAAAGGTTTCACAGGTTCTATGGCAGTTGTGACATGTAGGATCTATATTCTTGTGCAATCTCCTGTAGTGCAGGAACCAGTTTGTCTGGAGTGAATTCAGGTTGATTTTCACTAGAAAGTCCAGGAACCTTGGCTCCAGCTTGAGATGCTTGAAAAATCTGGTGACCACCTGATTGTTACCACTGAGGTAAGGAATGGTAAAGTTTTGTGTGGGAAATAGCAGGCTATGAACATCCCAAATGGAGATTTTTTGTCTGAATACTAGGGTAGAGTATTGTGAGTGAAAAGGTAGTCAAGTATCTGATTTAGCCAGCTTATCTTTGAAGGTGTCTGATGGAATGATTGGTTGTTCCACTACAATCTGGGGAAATTTCTTTTGTATGATGTGGATCAGAGAGTGGCACTTTTGGTAATATAAGAAAATGTTGTGTGCAATGACATACCATTATTTTTTCTATGTCGCTGCATGTGTTCAATTCTTATGGCCACTGTTTTACCATTCCACAAAAGCCGTGCACAGATTCGGTTGATTTTTGTTTTGAAAGTCTTTATCATGTTAATTATGGGTAGATAGTAGCTAATCTTTGCCATTACCTTGATATTAAGGAGAGAGATTTTCCCTTGCAGTGATAAATAAACCTTGGCATGGTTTTTAACTGTGTTGGTTGTGGCTTCAAGGATGGAATTCCGTATTTGTATCGACATGGCTTGCGATGACTTGTATATGGGAAACCCCAAAACGTTTTGGGGGTCTTCTGAGAAAGGCGATGATATCTTCTTGCTGGTGTTGATTTTCCAGGCCAATGACTTGTTGAGGTTGAAGGAAAGTTTGGAGGATTCAGAAAATTTTTTGATTATTTGGATGAGTTTTAGATATTTTTGGGAGGGTAAAATGACAAGGACATCATTCATGTAGGCAAATGCTTTACAGTGTTTCTTCATCTGGGGTATATAAATTTCTGGAAGTTCTGCCTCAATCTGTTTAAAAAGGGAGTTTAAGTAGAATATAAATAAGAGACCACTAAGTGGAGATCCTTGGGGTATGGATCTTGAAGGAATAAAACCATCTGTAAAGAAACCATTCAGGGAAATGTGGACCAATCTGTTATTTAGTAGACTGTCCAATATCTGAATGATTTGAGTATGAATGTCTAGTGCTGAGAGGCAATTGAGCAGGATGTTGACATCTACTGAATCAAATGCTTCAGAGATGTCTAGCTGAATGGCAATGGGTTTGTATATATTCTTGGATCTGATATGATCACAGATAATTTTTACCTCCTCGATTGCAGAGAGTGTGGATGAGCCCTTCTTTGCAAATTGCAACTGTGATATGTTGTCCAGAATAACATCTTGACCTTTAACAGAATTGGGTCCATGGAGATTGGTCTTATGCTAGATAGAGCAGATGGGTCCTGGTTTTTCTTAAGGAAGGGGACCATCGCTATGGGATAAAGTTTGGGGATAGTTTTTTTGCTGTTTGCAAGATGGTTAATTAGTTTTAATACTATGGGAGCTGTGAAATTCTCAAGGTGCGTAAGTATGAACTTTGGAATGCCGTGTAGTCCTGGATGGGCATTGGATGGTAGGGCAGCCAAGCAGTTTTTAATGTTTGATATTGTTCTTCCATGTTCATTGTTTTGTGATGTCTCATGCCACTGATTTGTGGGGTAGGTAACAGAGTTTGATAGGCGGTTTTTGAAATATGACTCTATTTGGATGAGCTTTTGGTTTCTGGAGGTATGGCTACTACCGATGAGGAGGGACAAAGGAGTTTTTTGTTTTTTCCTTGCCTGCAGAGCCCATCTAAGATAGCCATGTTTTTATCCTATGGTGTTGCAGATCAAGCTCATTCATAAGGGTTGTTGACCCTTTATGTTTTTTTGGTGTGCTGTATGATTATGGTTTGGAGGATGCCTGCGAAGGCGAACCAGGCGTCCTCTGGATTTATGTTAAGAATGTCAATTTTTTCAAAGAGTATGTAGGCATCTGAGAAAACAGCTTCCATCGCAGCAGCTTTAGTTATAATTCTGATTGTTTTATTGTAGTCTATGGGAGTGTAAGGAGTCCAGATCTAGAGACGCTATCAGAGCAAGATGGTCTGAGAAGGGAATGGGTTTGGCTTCCAAACCATAGTGCAGCTCTGAGGTATAAAACATTAGGTCAATCAGTGTTCTAGAGCTCTTTGTATAGAATGAGTATTCATCCACAGAAAAGAAACCTCTGCCATTTATGAAACCCCTGGTTAAGAGATGAAGGTATTTCCATGTGAACACATCATATTGCAGGTTGAAGTTCCCCAAGAGGATTGTAGGGCCTGTGTTGTTTGCAGTGATGAGATTTATGGTTTGTATTATTCTAGAATAGGTCAATGGGTTGTTCTGGCAGTATATGTAAATTGCAATGAATTCACTAGATTGGTATATAAGCTTGATTGCAATGAGATTGGCATCATGGTAAAGCACTTTATAGAAAGAAGATGGTTTCCTGTTATTAATGATGATTCCTACCCCTCCAGGAGCTGATGAATTAGTAGACAGAAGAGTGAAGCCCAGTTTTGAAAGTTCGAGTATTATGTGAGGGTTGGAGTTTAGGTGATAATTGGTCTCTCCTAAGAATAAAATATGAGGAGATGTAAGATGGAAAAAATGCCTAATCGCAAATAAATGATCAGCAGAATTAATTCCCCTGATGTTAAGACCAATGATTTGGTACTTGATCCTATCCATAAAGACTATTGCTGCTTGGTTTCATTGCCAGCAGAATCTTTGATTGAGGGTTGTAATGGTCTTTGTAATCAATGACTTTCAGATCTGGCAAGGATGGCCTGTGAAAATCAGCTTGAAAGAGCTGTTTTATTGTGTGATTCATAACTAAGAGGGTTTTTGGGTGTGCTTTGTACCTTCTTCTTGTTTTTTTCCAGAATAGAATTTACACTGTAGGGAAGGGAGAAATTTAGGTAGTTTGTCTCGGGAGCAGGAGATAGGTGTGACTCCTCTTCTTCAGAGTAAGCCTTTGAAAGTTTGGAAGATTTTTGTTTATTATTAGCATTAGGGGGTAGGTTGAAATCCATGTCTGAGTCATACTCCAAGTTGGATGGTGAAGATCTATTTTTTGTAGGTGTGGGAGCTTTCATATGGGATGAATTCATACAAGGTATTGATAGTTTCGATGTGTCCATTATAGATTTAGTGTTAGTAACTGCTGGTTTTGATCTTAGAGGAATTGGAGTTCCAAGTGCATTGTTATGGTCTTGATAGTCTATGCTGAGAAGTGCATCATCTGTATCATCAGAAGAGATTGTTAGATTTCTGCATCTAGATGCGTTATTATTAATCATTTTATTTAATAGTTAATTAATAGTCATTTTTCTTTCAAGATTGTAAAAGCTATTTATTTTATTATTTTTATCTTGATTTTAATTCTAAAAATCAATGTGATTTTTTTTAAAAAAATTTATTTGAGTATGTAATTAGCTTGGCTAGAAGAGAAGCATGGGAGTAACCTTGTGGAAGGAAATGAACTTTGCTAAAGAGAGCTATTTAACAAAGATCTCCAGTGGAAAATTTGCTTATTATGTAATGTAATTGTAGCCAAAAACAGTGGCTCATTTTTTGTGAAAGTAAAACCAGTTGCTGAAGTCAAATTGATTTTAAAAAGACTTTGAAGTAAAATTTTGAAAGAATCCCAAGAAATTTATTATGGGACAAGTTAATTTCAGAATGCAATTCTAAATTTTAAAAGGTACTCAGTTTACTTTACTCTCTTGATTTAAACATATTGAATTAACCTCTTCCCAACTATTGCCTTTTTTAAAAATGTATGTTAATAACGTCCAGTCTATGTTACTTCACTTAATTTTCATTTTAAATAGGAATAAATTGCATAAATATTATTGTTGTATCATTAACCAACATGTGTTCTTTAATATATCTGAAAACGCATGCAGAACTATTTTACAGAATATATTTTAATTTTTCACTATTTTCCGTGTTATGTTTTTGAGAGAATTAAACATAAATTTAGGGATATGTATAGTTTGATAAATCATGCCATGTTTAAATTCATCATAAAGAGATGACAGTATTTGTTTGTCTGGTATTTCAGGAAATAATACATATTTTAAATGAAAGAAATAAAATGTGAGCTACTTCAAATTAAGTATTTGCTTAAATCGAATGGAAGGATAGAAATGCGGGTAATTTTTGTTCTCTTTGATAAAGATGGAAAATAAAACAAAATATTATTAATTGAAGAATTATTAAGGAAACACGGTATCTTAATAGACAATATTTAAGAATAAACCAGGCGTATAATAAATTATAAAGTGTTAAATGCTATTCAAAAAACTATTAAAATAATTACATATTTAATTTAGAACTACAACGGAATAAGTGAGATAATTCCTGTACAACAGTAGTTAAGAATTTATTATATTCTCATCATAATAGAAAACAAATTGATTGTTTATGTATGATACAATAACTTAAATAACTTTGTTATGAACATTGAAGATGCTGAGTCCTATTTAAGCATGATTATATTTGTTTGGTTACCTTACAGCAGTTTATTTTAATTTAAAATCAGTTTGGAATATGTCCCATATTGTTTCATTTACCTGGAACCGAGTTTTGCAAGTGAACTTTTATTTTTAAGTATTTTTGTTTCTTTATTTTTTTTATTGCTTGTCATAATTAATGTATATGATAGGTAGATAGGTTTATTAATTATTATGTTCATTTATCATTTGAGTTATTTAGATCTTCAAGATCTTCTCTGAAGCGTATCCGAATGAGGAATATGCTGGTAAAAATTGATTGTGTTCAAATAGGTCTTATTGTTCTTTTACGGAGGTAAAAGAAAGAAATATATTTTTTAAATATATTATTAGAGAGGTTTATAGTTATATTGCATACTTTATTATCTCAAAGTGAAATTTTTTTTTTTGAGTCAACAAACGTATAATAGAAATAGTTTGCACGATATGAAAGAAAGTTCATTCATAATAATTATAAATATTAAATTTTAAAAGTAACCTAAAGTTTATTTTGAATTAAAAGTTATACCTTAATACAATATTTAATTACCATGTTGCCTGCATAGTGTGTAATTTAGAGTTAATTTTACATATATTTTTGTTCGCGGGTGTGTGTTTGTTTTGCACAATTGGGACATATGTTTGATAAAGTTCAGTTTATGAATGTTTTATGTATAAATTCCAGATGTTGTCATATTCTACTGAGTTGAACGGATTGGTATGTTATCTGTATGTATTTATCTGCCAGCGTGTATTTATAATGTTCAATATTTAGAAAAGCTATGAGAATGGAAAGAAATCTGATTGCGTTATAATGTCTGTAGGGATAAAAGATTTGCTTATTTAGTCTATGTTAATAATTTTCCATGAGTAGAGCCTAGTTCATATTATATGCATATGATTAAATGATATTTTGAAGTGATGTTTTCTTGGAGCCTGGTGATGAGGAAAAAGTCCCCACCAATAATGTATTTAGAAGTAGATGAGTTATTATTGAAGTATGATTAAATGATGCTTAGGAAGTTATGTGACATTTTTCTTAGATTCTTGGTGATGAGGAAATGTTCTCCACCAATGATGTATTTAGAATCAGATGAATTGTTGTGGAAGTGTTCAGTAAAAGTTTAGCTGCTCCTCATGTAGATTTCCCTTATAACGTATAGTATGTATAATCATGAAAATATAGCTATGTGTTAATTAATAGGTGGTCAGATAAATTGTTAGATTAATTCTTGACATAGTATTAGTGTCTTATTTCCTTGATAAATTACGACATTGTCCGAAATAAAATAACTGTATGATATTTTCTTAATGAATGGAGAGTTGATAGAAAAGATTGTTTTATATTATTGCTGCTTGAACGTGCACACACATGCATAATATAAATAATATTATGTATATAAAGTATAGAATTATTGAAATTAAAATGAGAAATAAATGCTTTTGAAATACATTACATTTATTTAAATAGAAGTATAAAGTATTGAGGTTAAAACGGGAAATAAATATTTTAAAATACAGTGTATTTATTTAAATAAAGGTTATAAATCATCAAATCATCAGAATAAACATGATTTTGTTGCTATGCATGAAAGGTATACGTAATTGAAAGTGATTATTTAGTCAATTAGAAAAAGTTGCTTTGTTGAGAGCCAAATATAATTAATTTGATTTATTTTGTTAATCAAGAGTAATATCTTCTCAAAAGTATTTTTTTGTGTGCTAATAATATAACATGTTATTTATTTATTGTCATGTAGATGAAACATGTAGGCAAAGCATGTGTTCAAAGTCAGGATATTTAAGTTTTATTAATTTGCTTTGATAATAGGGATAATCCCAAACTGATGCTCAAAGTCTATTTGATAATTTAAAAATCTGTAAGACAAATAGTACATTTGTTAATATCATGTTAAACCAAGTTTATTTTATTGTAATAAATGATTTGTTTTAGTTATTTAAAATCTTAAAAACTGTGTCTTGAGTTATTCTTGTGTACATTTGTATTTCCATTTCCACATCTCCACATTTCATAAATCTATTACAAAATAGCTATATTATTTTAGAATTATAATACTAAATCTGCTGGTGTCTGATAATATTGTATTTCTTAATCCAGACATTATAAGGAACATTTGCCACTGGATAAACGTATTAGAAGGGTTGCCAAGTCAGTATATTTGTTAGATAATGATATGAGATTAAAATACCCTATCTCTGTCATTATCTTATTATTGAAACACAGTAAAATATTTTAGTCAATTTGTTTCTTTACATTTTTATCCTACTTTAGAATTATAATTTATGGGCCAATGTAGTTTATTTAATTCAACTGTGTTTGTTAAAATTCCCTGAGATCTTATTGTTTATTTCTTGATTGGCATTAAAGTAGATGTTTAGATTATGATATGCCAAGTCATAGAATTGTTTAAGAATATAATTATAGCAAGCTGATATATGTTATACTTGGATGAAGAAAGAAATTAAGTTTAAAGTATATTTTAATAGACTGTACCAAATAAACATTATGATTATACAATTAATTAACAAAGGAATTTACATTATATTAAATGTTTTATAATATTTCTTTTTTTATTCATTTATTATCATATATTGTATAAACTGCCTATAGCCTCCCACTGAGCTGAGCTGAACATAAACTTAAATATAGAATCTCAGTAATAATTTTGTAGTATATATTTTGTTGTATTGTTCTATTCATTAATAGAACTGGCACCTGGGCATTTCGTTCATGTAATGTATATGAGCATTGTTGGGAGTGTAGGTTATAGGGTGCGTTTTCTGGTGTGCCAACTTTGAGGTATCGATTGACTGATGATGATGAGAAGTATGTTTTTTGGATGCCCACTGTGGTGGCTTGAGATATATTTGACATCTCAGTAGATAGATTGCAATACAGATTTTGTTGTATGAAAGTGGTAGCTCACTCATGCAATGATGATGATTGGACTAGGTTTTCTGGTGACCAATGTAGATGTGCAATGTGTAGTGGAGCTACACCTAGCCTAGGTTGGATTGTGGTGCCCAGATGTCTTGGCATTGAATAGTTTAGTATATTTTCAGATTATTTAACATGTTCTGGTGTGCCAATTTTGGGCATCGATTGACATTGATTGGTTGATGATGTGGTAACTTTGGTTGATTGACTGATGATGATTCTGGTGAGGTTTTCTGGCACAACATAGTGGCTTGATTGTTTGATAGATGATTAACTATAGAACTGGTTTTTGTTGTCCAGTGCATTAGGCCTAATGATGATGATTGTAGTAGGTTTTCTGGTGTGCTAATGTAGTTGCATGATTGATTAATGATGGATAGTTATAATGCTAGTTGTTGATATTTGATGTATCAGGTCACAATGATTAGATATGAAGTTGATTTCTGGATTCCCAATGTTTGATGTATGGATGTGTTGTGACATAGATGAGACAAGTTGTGGCTTTGTGGGCTTGATAATTATAGTGATGTATGTATGATAGGATTATATTGTATACAGCCAAAATGTAAAATTTGATAAATAAAAGTTGTATGATATTGTAAATATTAATTATAGTTTTGAATGGTGCAGAGAACTTAACTTAATAGTCATGCTTATTAAAATTGTGTTGTCTTCATTATTATATAGAAATCAATTTAGTGTACAGTATGAGTGTGGGTGAATATAGAGATTTTATCCAGCTAACTTATTAGTGTTTAGATCGATATACAGTACAATAATTTTGCTATCAAATGTGGAAACTGAATGTTGCATGAAATAACACAACCAAACATACTAGAATGACCTTAAGTATTTGTAAGTGATGATGGGAAATTCAAATTGTTTGATTGGGGAGGGGGAGTGAAGCTGATGTACCTTTTCTTTGTCTGCAAATATTAATAAGTAAAAATATAAAGTACAATGGAAGAGTTTAATATTGATGAAGATTTGGGCGGGTCCCAGGAAATATTATCTCCAGAGGTGATTGTATTGTCTCCTGATATAGATTCGGGAAATGAAACTATAAACTTCACGAATAGAGAAGATAGTAAGTCAGAAAATGTCCCATTGGGTGGAGCATTTGATTACTCTAAATTAATTGACATGATGTTGGAGACGAAAAATAATTCAGATAAACAGATAAAAGAGAATTCAGATAATTTAGCTAAACAAATGTTAGAGATAAAAAATAATTCAGATAAACAGATGAAAGAGAATTCAGATAATTTAGCTAAACAATTGTTAGAGATGAAAAATAATTCAGATAAACAGATGAGAGAAATGAACAATAATTTAGTTCAGCAAATGTTAGAGATAAAAAAGAATTATCAACATATGTCAGAGATGATGTCAGGAATGTTCAGAAAGAATATCCAACAAATAGAACCCGAAGTGTCAGAAAATTAGAGGTAGAATCAAAGATGTTAAAAATGATGCCAGAGAAATTATCAGATGATGTTCAACAAGAATCAGAAATAAAAGAAGTGAAATTAGAAATAAAGCTAGAAGTATCAGAAGTGAAGTTAGAAGTGCAAGATAGTAAAAGTCAAAGTATAGAAGTGAAAGAAGTTAATGAAAATATTAGTAGCCAAATACTCAAACTAGAAATTACAGAATTATGTATTAAAGGTCAACTACATAAGAGTTGGTTAAATGATAATAATGTAGTATTGCCAATTAAGGATAAAGGTCAACTGATTGCTAAATTGGTTCATAAAAATTACAGTTTATATGGTAATGAACTAAAAGCATACCAAAAGATTAAAGAGATAGTTAATAAAGAACTAGAAGTGGACCAGAAGGAAGTTATGAATGTGTTTAATGATTTTAAGAAAAATTGTGATAAAAATGATGATATTATTAGAATAATGAAGTTAGGATTGTCTTCTTTAGGCAGGAAATATTCAGAAATTTTGGGCAGCAAATTAGCAAAGGTTACTGATATTACCAGCAATAAATTTAAAGATAAAAATAATGGCCTAGTTTCTGAGTGTGCTCTTAATAATGTAGATCATAATATAAAGAGAAATGTTTATAGTGTACCGGTAGAAATCCACCACGCTCATCATACACAGTACCCGAGTTCAAACCCAGCCCACGTTTAAGAATAAATTCCAAAAACGCCAACTGAATTCAAACCCAAACCCCGGTATGACTAACCGATGATGACTTTATAACAGCACAGGGTTATCCCTTTTCTAGCTCAGCTTAGAACATGGACTAAATTCTTACAGTTAATGATATATAGGTTTGTTAGACTATAGATATTGGAACGGTCATTCATGTAACGTATATATTTAAGTTGCCAATACAGACAGAAAATGGCTACATAGACTTAGAGAGTAATAAGGTGGAGGACACAAAGATTAAGATTAAATAAAGTGTTTAATAAGCAAAATATAAAGCATATAAATATAGTGTTAAATAAGACAAATAGAAAGCACATGAATATAATGTTATATAATAGAAATATACAGCATATAAATATAGTGTTATACAGTACGGTAAGACTTCATAAATCCTCTTGTATTTGGCTACTAGTCTTTAGTAAACGTTTTATTTAGTAAACAAACTTATGCCAATAGCTGGGTAGTTAAATGATTGACGGGTGGTTAAGAGAATCAGAGTATTTGAGCACTGGAAAAAAATTTATCTAAAGATTTTTATTAACTTATTTTATTAGAATAGGCTCGAGCCGGAACGTAGACGAACAGTGGAGATGGTTTTATATAAATACGACATAAGAGATAGATGTACTGGTGGTTTTATATAAATACAACATGGAAGATAGATGAACTGGTGGTTTTATATAAATATGACATGGAAGATAGATGAACTGGTGGTTGCCTGGATTCAAAAGCCCTACAGTAATCACTTGCGGTGCATTAACGGAATACCGGGCGGCTTGTACTTTGACAAGGCTTAATGCCCCCAAGTAGCTCCGGGACACGACAACCAGCCGGGATCATTTCGAACCCCGGTGATTCAAGAGATTACCGGGAAAGAAAAACTGCTTTCATTCCCCAATGGTAGAATGGCGAGACGCTAACTTCAGCGAAGGGAAGGCATTGCCACAGACATCACGGACGAGAACTTGAAATGGATTTTTTAAAAGAAATTATATAAAACCTGGAAACTATTAGTCTGTTTCTACGCCACAGGCTGAGATCCTTATCCCAATAAAAACATAGCGAAATTAAACTGACGGTGAGAAACAATAATTAGTTAAATTTACTCTGAGCTCTTCCTAACCCCTCGGGTTGACAGGCGGTAGCGATAGTATCAAATTATTCAGTGAATTATTTCTCATATTATACATAACATTAATGAACACTTTGAAACCATTATACATATATTTTACGATCGAACCTTAGATTGCAATTATAGGACAAATTAACATAGACTAATAAAGTGACTTAACATTTATCAACTCGGAATGTGAAAGAATATTTAATTCAGAAAATGGAATTACTTTTAACTTAAATTAATCACCATTATACACTAATTTACACAGAGTTAGAAATATTACTATTGGCATTGTTTGTTTATGAAATAAGCAACATAAAAAAATATAAATGCATTCAGTTGAAATATTATTACTATTAATTACAATTTCATAAATTATTTCTAAAGACTAGAGCGGAGGATTAAAAGAAAAGAAAATTTACTGACAGGTTAAACAGTATCATTATAAACAAGATAAAAACTTACATGTCATTTATTTGATTGATAACATTAAGCTCGGGAGAAAGTTAAAAGTTCGTGTAACACAGTTACTCTTCTTTCTTCATCCGGCTTGCTTTTCCCAATTGATATTTCCGACGAACGTAGGCGCGCATTTTGAAAGTTATTTGCAAGGCATTGTCAATTTGGAGATTGGAAGCTGGAAACTACGAAGCACATACAACATGATCAGTCAGCGGCACGAAGATTCAATTTGGCAGGACAGAGATCAGCTCCTGGCACTTAGCCCATCAACATTGCGGTTTACCAGTGAGCTTCTTAACAAAGTTATAGGAATTATTTTAGCAGCTGCAGTGCTGTCTTAAGACTACTTCTCTCAACCACGTCAAAAGTTAGAATGTCAGTTTTTCTCTAAAGTATCCACTGCTGACCTTTCCGACTTGTTTTTGTTTTAGGCTCCGCCTACTTTCTCTAGCCTCCAGCCATCAAGCTTGACCAACAATCAATTATCTGTTTTTAGCAATCTTTTAATTTAATATGCCATTTTTAAATCGATACAGTAATTACATATCAAAATTCCTTACTAATTTTGAATACAACTTAATTGCTCTGAACATTTGTGCAATTAGATTTTAATTAAAAACACTGATCAAAGGAATGTGATTTTTGATCAGTATTTTTAAACGACTTTATACAATTTTAAAACTAAAATTTAAAACAAATACGCCCGCACTGAAACTTTAAATTAAATGATATAAATTCACAAACCACGCACACACGAATATTATTTCATGGTTTGTGACATTTATATACGGAAACTTTACATATTTATTTATAAACTATAGAATATATAACTAATTTATATTATAACTTAAAATAGACAAAATCTCACTGCGGGCGAACAGTAGTTTGAATTACCGTACATAAAAACACCTGAAACGAAGATCGGTTCTCCGATCTGTCTGTTTCAATAGAAAGGTGTTATATGCAGGTAGTAAACATATAATACCTAATATAGAACCAATAATGGAATATTGTAATCATGTTAAAGAGACTGATAAGCTAAAAATTAAATGCAAGTTTAATAAGACACATATTGGTATAGACTGTCTTAAAAAGAAAAAATATTGATCTAGAAGAAAGCTTTAGAAAGGCCAAGTTCAAACTCAAAAGAGTAAAAGGAAAGTTAGTTCATGAAAATACTCTTAAGAAAGTCAAAAATAAAAAAAAATAGCCAAAAGGTTAAAGTTAAATCCCAGACAATAAGGGTGAATCCTCATGTAGAAAGATTTGTTAGAAGAAAAGAAATCAAGAATATAAACATTAGATTTAGAAGATACCTATAATGCTCATAGCTTAATACTATATCCAGTTAAAGTACCAGATGGTTAAGAGATGTGAGAATATAAAAATTCTGTATCCATAGTTTCCTAAAGTGTTAATTAATTTTATTTGTGTTGTTTAATAATGATTAACATAACCTAACAGTGTTACTTAATTCATTTTTTTCTTTTATAAGGATGGGGGATTTGTGACCATCTGAATGGACACAAGGGTTTAAGATACTTTGTATCTGCACGGAATAGTTATATTAAAAAATGAAATAGCCTTAGAATTTTAAAATTTTTTTGCTGGAGAGTGTTTAAAGCTTAGATATGGGTTGCTTATGCAGTTTATTGGCCACTTGATAGGTATTCATTATTATTAGTGTGGTTAATGAGGTATTTAATGTAAGGAAGAGGGGTTGTTTATTAATGGAATTGATACAATTTTTCAGAAAGATGTAAAGTTGTTTTTAGTGTAGTATTAGTTGAATGGTTTTAAAAAATCCTTTATTCATTAATACTTATCCTTTTGTCAACAATTAATAGCCATTTCAGTTATATTTAGTTAAGATAGTTTAATATTTAGGTTTCAGTACATGTGCATGCATTTATGTCTGTATTATGTTTCATTTCCTTTTCATCTTTAATAACAGCAAACAATAGTATATTCACAATAAAAACATTTATTAAATTACAGTAATTATCTTAAATAATTTAACAAATATATATTTCTTTCCAATGATTAATAGATAGTTGAATCAATGGGTATTTTACAATTTAAATAAATTATTAATCATTTTATTTAATAGTTAATTAATAGTCATTTTTCTTTCAAGTTTGTAAAAGCTATTTATTTTATTATTATTTTTATCTTGATTTTAATTCTAAAAATCAAAGTGATTTTTTTTAAAAGATTTTTTTGAATATATAATTAGCTTGGCTAGAAGAGAAGCATGGGAGTAACCTTGTGGAAGGAAATGAACTTTGCCAAAGAGAGCTATTTAACAAAGATCTCCAGTGGAAAATTTGCTTATTATGTAATGTAATTGTAGCCAAAAACAGTGGCTCATTTTTTGTGAAAGTAAAACCAGTTGCTGAAGTCAAATTGATTTTAAAAAGACTTTGGTGTAAAACTTCGGAAAAATCCCAAAAAATTTATTATGGGACAAGTTAATTTCAGAATGCAGTTCTAAATTTTAAAAGGTACTCAGTTTACTTTACTCTCCTTGATTTAAACATCTTGAATTAACCTCTTCCTAACTATTGCCTTTTTAAAAAATATATGTTAATAACATCCAGTCTACATTACTTCACTTAATTGTCATTTTAAATAGGAATAAATTGCATGAATATTATTGTTGTATCATTAACCAATGTGTGTTCTTTAATATATCTGGAAAACACATGCAGAACTATTTTACAGAATATATTTTAATTCTTCACTATTTTCCATGTTATGTTTTTGTGAGAATTAAACCTAAATTTAGGGATATGTATAGTTTGATAAATCATGCCATGTTTAAATTCATCATAAAGAGATGACAGTATTTGTTTGTCTGATATTTCTGGAAATAATACGTATTTTAAATGAAGGAAATAAAATGTGAGCTACTTCAAATTAAGTATTTGCTTAAATCGAATGGAAGGATAGAAATGTGGGTAATTTTTGTTCTCTTTGATAAAGATGGTAAATAAAACAAAATATTATTAATTGAAGAATTACTAAGGAAACATGGTATCTTAATGGACAATATTTAAGAATAAACCAGGCATATAATAAATTATAAAGTGTTAAATGCTATTCAAAAAACTAAAATAATTACGTATTTAATTTAGAACTACAACAGAATAAGTGAGATAATTCCTGTACAACAGTAGTTAAGAATTTATTATATTCTCGTCATAATAGAGGACAAATTGATTGCTTATATATGATACAGTAACTTAAATAACTTTGTTATGAACATTGAAGATGCTGAGTCCTATAAGCATGATTATATTTGTTTGGTTACCCTACAGCAGTTTATTTTAATTTAAATTCAGTTTGGAATGTGTCCCATATTGTTTCATAAACCTGGAACCGAGCTTTACAAGTGAACTTTTATTTTTAAGTTACAAAACTAATAACCTTTTTTTTTTATGTTTTTTTATTGCTTGTCATAATTAATGTATATGATAGGTAGATAGGCTTATTTATTATTATGTTCATTTATAATTTGGGTTATTTTGATTTTCAAGACCGTCTCTGAAGCGTATCCGAATGAGGAATATGCTGGTAAAAATTGATTGTGTTCAAATAGGTCTTATTGTTCTTTTACAAAGGTAAAAGAAAGAAATATTTTTTTAAAATATATTTTATTAGAGAGGTTTATATTTATATTGGATACTTTATTACCTCAAAGTGAGAACTTTTTTTTTTTTTTTAATCAACGAACGTATAATAGAAATAGTTTGCAAGATATGAAAGAAAGTTCATTCGTAATAATTATAAATATTAAATTTTAAAAGTAACCTAAAGTTTATTTTGAATTAAAAGTTATACCTTAATGCAATATTTAATTACCATGTTGCCTGCATAGTTTGTAATTTAGAGTTAATTATATATATATTTTTGTTCGCGGGTGTGTGTTTGTTTTGCACAATTGGGACATATGTTTGATAAAGTTCAGTTTATGAATGTTTTATGTATAAATTCCGGATGTTGTCGTATTCTACTGAGTTGAACGGATTGGTATGTTATCTGTATGTATTTATCTGCCAGCGTGTATTTATAATGTTCAATATTTAGAAAAGCTATGAGAATGGAAAGAAATCTGATTGCGTTATAATGTCTGTAGAGATAAAAGATTTGCTTATTTAGTCTATGTTAATAATTTTCCATGAGTAGAGCCTAGTTGATATTATATGCATATGATTAAATATTTTGAAGTGATGTTTTCTTGGAGCCTGGTGATGAGGAAAAAGTCCCCACCAATAATGTATTTAGAAGTAGATGAGTTATTGTTGAAGTATGACTAAATGATGCTTAGGAAGTTATGTGACATTTTTCTTAGATTCTTGGTGATGAGGAAATGTTCTCCACCAACGATGTATTTAGAATCAGATGAATTATTATGGAAGTGTTCAGTAAAAGTTTAGCTGCTCCTCATGTAGATTTCCCTTATAAAGTATAGTATGTATAATCATGAAAATATAGCTATGTGTTAATTAATAGGTGGTCAGATAAATTGTTAGATTAATTCTTGACATAGTATTAGTGTCTTATTTCCTTGATAAATTACGACATTGTCCGAAATAAAATAATTGTATGATATTTTCTTAATGAATGGAGAGTTGATAGAAAAGATTGTTTTATATTATTGCTGCTTAAACGTGCACACACATGCATAATATAAATAATATTGTGTATATAAAGTATAAAATTATTGAAATTAAAATGAGAAATAAATGCTTTTGAAATACATTACATTCATTTAAATAGAAGTATAAAGTATTGAGGTTAAAATGGGAAATAAATATTTTAAAATACAGTGTATTTATTTAAATAAAGATTATAAATCATCAAATCATCAGAATAAACATGATTTTGTTGCTATGCATGAAAGGTATACATAATTGAAAGTGATTGTTTAGTCAATTAGAGAATGTTGCTTTGTTGAGAGCCAAATATAATTAATTTGATTTATTTTGTTAATCAAGAGTAATATCCTCTCAAAAGTATTTTTTTGTGCTAATAATATAACATCTTATTTATTTATTGTCATGTAGATGAAACATGTAGGCAAAGCATGTGTTCGAAGTCAGGATGTTTAAGTTTTGTTATTAATTTGCTTTGATAATAGGGATAATCCCAAACTGATGCTCAAAGTCTATTTGATAATTTAAAAATCTGTAAGACAAATAGTACATTTGTTAATATCATGTTAAACCAAGTTTATTTTATTGTAATAAATGATTTGTTTTAGTTATTTAAAATCTTAAAAACTGTGTCTTGAGTTATTCTTGTGTACATTCGTATTTCCATTTCCACATCTCCACATTTCATAAATCTATTACAAAATAACTATATTATTTTAGAGTTATAATACTAAATCTGCTGGTGTCTGATAATATTGTATTTCTTAATCCAGACATTATAAGGAACATTTGCCACTGGATAAACGTATTAGAAGGGTTGCCAAGTCAGTATGTTTGTTAGATAATGATATGAGATTAAAATACCCTATCTCTGTCATTATCTTATTATTGAAACACAGTAAAATATTTTAGTCAATTTGTTTCATTACATTTTTATCCTACTTTAGAATTATAATTTATGGGCCAATGTATTTTATTTAATTCAACTGTGTTTGTTAAAATTCCCTGACATCTTATTGTTTATTTCTTGATTGGCATTAAAGTAGATGTTTATATTATTATATGCCAAGTAATAGAATTGTCTAAGAATATAATTATAGCAAGCTGATATATGTTATACTTGGATGAAGGAAGAAATTAAGTTTAAAGTATATTTTAATAGACTGTGCCAAATAAACATTATGATTCTTTATCATACAATTAATTAACAAAGGAATTTACATTATATTAAATGTTTTATAATATTTCTTTTTTATTCATTTATTATCATATATCTTATGAACTGCCTATAGCCTCCCAATGAGCTGAGCTGAACATAAACTTAAATATAGAGTCTCAGTAATAATTTTGTATTATATATTTTGTTGTATTCTATTCATTAATAGAACTGGCGCCTGGGCATTTCGTTCATGTAATGTATATGAGCAGTGTTGGAGGTGCAGGTTATAGTATATATATATATATATTGTAACCTTATAAAATAGAGAGAGAGGGAGAGGTAAGAAGAAAATGGAATAAAGAAGAGATAATGATAAAGATAAATGATGAAAATAAAATGAGAGGGGCCAATTGTAACCTGATAGAATAAGAGATAGAGAAAGAGAGAAAAGAAAAGAAAGAAAAGAATGCTAATAATGAAATGAAGGTAGGGTGTGAGAAAGAAAGAGAGAAAAAGAAAGAGGGATAGAATAAGAGAAAATGTTAATTGTAACATACTAGAATAAGAGAGGTGTGTGAGAAAGAGAAAAGAGAAAGAGATAATGCTAATAAAGAAATGATAGAGGGGGAAGAAAAAGAAATAATGATAATGGTAAAGATAAATAAATGATGGAAAAGAAAAGAATTGAGGAAGAAGAATGGGGAAAAATAATAGAAATGATATATATAATGGAGAGAGAGAAGAAATGAGATGATGGAAAAATATGAAAGAGAGATATAAAAAAAGATATTTTAAATGGCTGAGATGATAGAAAGTTATGAGAAATGATATAAGAAAAAGATAGAATAAAGGAGAGAGAAATGAAATGAGATGATAAAAGAAATGACATGAAAAGAAATGGAATAAAATTGAAATGAGAGACTCTAAATGACTCGGCTCAGTGGGTTAATAAATTTAAAGAAAAGAGATGATGATCCAGAGATGTATAATCAAGTAAAGATCAAATCCAATACTGATGAACTATAACTACTACAGCATATTAATCCTTTAATAAACCATACAAAAAATTATCTAAATCATTAATCAATGCTTACAATATTAGTCCTACCAATAGATCATACACTCTCTGAATAAGACCTATAATACTTTGTTTTACAAGATTATCTTACAGAATTATATTTACTAAAACAACAAGAGTAAATAATCTCAGGGATTTTAAAACTAAAACTCTTGTGCAAAATTAAAGTTTAAGTTAAGTTGCCTAATAAAGAATTACTGTGATTAATAAATAAATAAGTGACATCTTAGCTGACTATAAAATAATTATAATATGTTCAATCTTAAAATAATAAACAAACAAATATTAATTCACAAAATTTAGTTAATCAATTTAAATTTAAACTAATAATGCCCTATTATCTAACATATTACTTGAGCAAGGGTACTTTTAATGCCTTTCCATACTCACAGACAACCACTAAAGACTTCAAATGCAAATGGATTAGAATTCTTTAAATATATAAGATTTAATATGATGATCGATGATGTGCAGTGAATATAAGATAATGTGCAGCTTTTAAAATAATATTAATTAAAATATTCTTCTGAAGTACTAATATTGTTAATCTGATCTTGCATAATCTTTAGTCTGAAAGATATACTGATAATTTAAAAAAATACACTTTTAACTAAGTATTTAATTATGTATCTGCTATAATGCAATTATCTGTATTTGTGATTCAATATGAGAATCATTTACTTTAACATAGCTTGTTAATTTTCAAGACAATATCAACTATATTTAATTAATTTAGAATATACTTGAACCCAAGACAATAATATATTTTCATATAAAAGTAAAACAAACAAACAAAACTTTTGAAATAATAATAATTTAATTTATTAATAATGAGAAGAAATGTTTATAAATGTAGTAGAATACAAACAGTGCCAATACCGCACTAAGATTTTATATAATTATTTGGACTAATTAATAACATTATTGTGTCATCTACTAATCAGAATAACACACAGAACTATGTTTATATTGAAAACCCTAAGCTTAATTTTATACTCCTCAACTTAGCAAATGCTAAGTTGGAGTAAGCATATTCAACAATACTTTTCAAAAATATTATCACTAGTTTCACAGATATAACTAATATCACAGCTAGATATATGTTTATATCAGATTAAGCTAATACTAAAATTAAATTAACTGTATGGGACAGTCATTCATCAGAGATCAGTTATACTTTTCTAAAATAAATCTAATCCACATAAAATTATTCCCTCAATGTTTTAAAGATAATGATGTAACAGACTTACAAATCCAGCAGCAAAAATTCTGGATGAAAATATTAAATTATTATGTGTGAATTGCCACTTATACCATATGCATATTTAATATACTTCAAAATAAATATAACTTATTGTTGGTTATCATTGATATACCTATGAGCCTTAAATTAGCTACAACTACCTGAAGAAAATACATTTACTCAAACAAGCATATCTTGTCATCAAAAATCTAAAACAAATGCAACATCACCTACTGTGGTGGAATTAGGATTAAGTCATCATGAATGATAGGCAAAAAATATAAAGATACTAGGCTCCTCAGAGCTGGAAAAGAATATGGTGGCTTCCAAAAATACCTAACTTCGAGGCAAAATGACGATGTCTGGAATTCATCTTCAATACATCTGGGAACAGGAACACCCACCAGAAAAGCACAATCCTCTCATGGGATTTCCAATGCTTATAAATGTGATCATCATCACTGAAAAATACAATACCCCCTTTTGGGAATACGCACTATCAAATCATGGAAATACAATACAATAAGGATGGAGGATTTTATCTAGTCCATAATCATATTCAAAAATTATTAACTAGGTCTAACTCTATGAGGCTAAAAAATTCTGACTAATAGCAAGATATATACTTCACTTAAACTAACTAAGTTATTTCCAAGAAATTTATAAAATACAAAACGTATATCCAATGTTCGAACCAACAAAGCAAACTATGTGTCAACTGACTACTGTAGAAAATACTTTAAACTTAAATGCATATAAAATTCTTGGCAAGGCACAATGCACACATAACAAAATATTAAATGCTAAAAATATAGTACTAGTGGACTTTTAAAATTGTAAATTAAATGCAAGAATATTTACTTCTCGATGAATATAAAATATGTGTAATTATTATTAATATATCATTCATAAAACAAATGAATGAATATTCTCTGATAAACTTCTTTAGTAAATTTAAAATACAAATTGAGTAAAACATCCCATTTATATGAAAATAAGACTGTGATATTTAAAACTCTATAAATAAAAATTATTAAATAGAAACTAGCTAGTGTAATGCTTGATAAATAAACTAAATCTACTTAAGAATGGCAAGAAACATTTACTCATTCAAATAAACCTATTTCATTTTAAAATTATAACCCTAGTTTACCTGTATATTTATGCAAAAAATGTTACATAAAATTTTAATAGCATAAATATTTTTATGGTCTCATTGTTTTTTTTTTAAAAAAAACCAATAAAGCAGACCATAAAAAAAATAATAATACATTAATTCAAGTTCATATTTCGGCTCCGTGATGATTTTTCCATTCCATAATGTGTAGACAATTTATCCAGGTTAAGATATCTATTTGAATTCGAAGCTTCAACTAATACATTTATATACATGGCAATCATTTCCAAACGAAAATGTTCAATAGTTCGTTAATAATATATTTTTTTTAAAAAACCACTTTCAAAAAAAATGTAAATAATAAGATTAAGCTGTCATGAAACAAAATGAATTCTTCAGCTGAATACACTTTAATTTATATTTATAATCCTAGGTTCAAACACAGAATAATTATAATATATATTTTTAGTTAACTTTCACTGTTCTTCTTTAGATAAACGCATTTTTTTAAAATAGAGCTCTTTTTTTAAAAACGTTTCTTAATATTTAAAAATGTATTTCTTTTTTAACAAATTTCCTTTTATATATTTTTTAAACATAAGAGTAGACTTTGTTTATAATTAAAGGCACTCCTTGGTTTATGTGCTACGATCAATGGTCATAAAGTTACTTATAAGTACTGGAAATTATAACCAAACATTATGCATTTGATAAAGACAAGTTCATTAATAATATCTTTAAATTCTTTTAAAGTTTTGCTTTCAAACAAATTCTTTTCATACTACTAGCATAAATGAGGATTAGTATTTTAAACTACATATTGTCCACAGAAACATTATTCTGTTAAGAGCATATTTAAATATATATCATCTATTAAGTAATAAAGTATTAAATTTAATGTCACTTCTAATTTATAAAGATGCTAACGCATTTCCATTTTAATATTTTAAAATGTTTGAATGTCTTTTTTTTTTAATTTCTTCATCACATGTATTTTTAATTTGACAAGAGATATACTATAGTTTAGTGCCATAAAGTCTTTAGCCATAACAATACTTAATAATTTAAGTTTTACTTCTAAATAAAGAAAAATGAATAGATCAAAAGTAAATGAAATATGAGATGCTGTATTTTTTTCTTCAAACATTTTACTGTAAATTTTAATGTCTCAATTGTAATGAAAAACTGTCAGAAAAATGGATTACCTTTTTGTAGCTTCAGCAATTCATGTTACAAAATGATTTAAAATAATGGTTTTAAAAACATACTTTTATTTTTTTAGAAAATATAAAGTTTTAAAAATTTACTTTTTATTAAAGAACTTCTAAGATTCAGCCACACATATATTTTAAAACAGATCAGTAACTGAATAACCCCTAGATCTCTGTTTTATCTCACAATTTTTCATCCACCTACAATTCATTTAAAAACCAATAAAAACTATTTTTTATTAAATTTTAATATTCTGATAAACCAGCTGTGAAATCAATCTACTGACATAATCAATATAATTTTCCCATAGCACATGACCTTCAGCTGCAAAGTCAAAATTTTATTAACAAATATTGTGCAATAATTTTTTTAAATGATATTTTATCCAACCCATAGTAATAAATATAAAATTTAAAGTTATACTCTTTATTAAACCCATAAATATCTCATTGAAATAATTTTATCCACACATTTGTTTTATTTACTTATTTTAAATAATATTGGAATTAAATTATTTTTTTATTCTTATGTTTCCATGTCAGTACATGCACATACTCACATAAGTCTGGCCTTGGATTAATTTTTTAAAACTATTTTTAAAATTACAACAATAGAATGTTAATGAATATTTAATCTAAATAATTTTTATAACTGGAATTTTAAACTACAAAAACTAATAACAAATATTCTTATTTCTTTAATAAAAACTTACATATCATTTTTTTTTAAATTTATTACTTACTTATTCCAACTTATTTATAATATCTAATTATTATTCTTTAAACATTAGAATAGATTATACAATAGTTATTTTAGAATACATTTAATATTACTTACAAACTGACAACTATTTCTGATATCTTTCTTTTTTTTAGAATTCAAATTATTATTTAGCATTTCTTACCAACCTAACTCATATATCTTTTTTCAAATACTTAGACATAATTCCATAATACAATAATGATTACAATCAATACAAGATTATCCTGTTTTAGTCATTAACTAATTTAATTTTCATTTTTATCATTTTTTTTTTTTAAAAATCAGACAATTTCAAACTAAAAGGTTAAGCTAAGATAACCTTTGGCTCCTTTTGGAACTAAGTGAAACTTCAGTTAGGTACAATATATATATAAGTGTGTGTGTGAGATGTCTGCAAATACTAAATTTTTTAGGAGTAACAGAATTGCTGATAAGTGGTGCAAATATCTCTCAGCAAAAATATAGGAAGGTCTTAGGTATCCATATTAATTTTTTTCTCAAGAGAAAATAGAATAACTAGACAGCAAATTATTATGGCCAAACAATAATAATTGATTATTCTTCAACTTTAATGAGGTCATTTATTATTCAGATGCACTCAACACTATTTGAAACATTATCTAGTTTACCAATTATTCTTCACTAAAAAAACACATTTTTTTATAAATCAAATAAAAATTGTTTGCATAATATTATATTATTCAGATCCTATCTTATAGTTCTTTAAAATTGTGGTATTAAGTGTGCCTGATTCCCCATATTTATGAAGTAAACAAACTTGAGATATTTCAAGAACAGTTCTCATTATTACAACCATCTATTGTAAGCTAGAGTAATCAAGTACTATTAATAATAGTACTATTATATCTACATCTTATACTTCAGGTCTGTTTCTGACTTATTGTCTCCATCAATAAAGAATTTTGATCTAATACAATGCCTAATGTGTGTATACATCAAATTGTCATCTTTAATTTCTTTATAGAAATAACTAGAACTTTACATCAATAACTATTTGCCTAAATTTTACATTAACTGCAGCCTTTTCTTCTTCCAATAACTAAGAGAATATATGCCAACAAGACAATTAATTTTGTGACTTTTTTTCTTACATTTAACAAATGGCTTTTAATACATTGTACAGGCTTAACACCTGCATTTATATATGTAATATGTGCGGGATGGCACTGAGAGTGGGTTATGTGAAAGTCTGAGTTTGAATCCCACAAATGGCTTTCATTAATAGAGAATATTTTATGGAATTGTTCTTGAAAAACATATATTAAATTTAATTGAAAAAAGTCAAATGATTTTTGTTGCTATTTCAAAAACTAGGCTGAGCCAAACACTTTAAATACTCTTATGAATTCATTATTACCATAAAAATAGTTCACCAAACTATTTATTATATCATTTATATATATTATGTTACTGTTTGAAGTTTACTATATATTACCTTATTGCACCATCAATATTTATAACACTGTTTGATATATTAAATAAATTAATAATGTCACAATTAATTCTTATCCATTATGTTCAAAGCTTTATATTAATGTGTAATATATCAAAAATTATTTGTTAAATATTTTTAAATAAAAAAATAATTGAACATATCAATTCTATTTATTAGAAAACATATATTATGAATCTGTATTAGCTAACATCTCATTAGATAAACTTGTGACATAATCCTTTTTGTTTCCCATAAAGAGTTAAAAAGTCAAAATCTACATTAGCCTTGAATCATTTTTGAATTTTTTCACTTATAAGAGCTACATGTTTTTCCATTTTGTTATTTTATTTTTTTAGTTGATTAATTTTATATTATTGGATTTTAAATTTGTAAAGAATAATTCTTTAACAAGTGTTTTCTTTTTCAATACAATGCATTTCTATTTTTTTAGGGATTCTAAAGGGGAAAGGGGTTGTAGAAATAATAAGCAATGGTTATTTTTAACTTAATAAGAGCAAATTATTCAACCCACCATCATAAAAAAATAAACATAAGTATTAAGCATAGTATCCAACAGCAAATAACCAACAGTCTTCTTTGTGAATTCTTCAAAAGAGATATACTATAAAACCTTAGTCTAATCATCACCAAACCAATTCCAAATTTAGAACATATTATAAAATAGTAATCATTAATATTTCTTGATGCATGCATAACCTCAGTACTAAAATAACTATAAAAGTAAACACATATCAATACTGTGTCATTAATGCTCTGGGCCATTAGGTATCATAAGTATTACTGGATACCAATAAAATAATTATCATTATAAAATATATAAATAAAATGTGTAGACATAAAGATGACTTTTAGTACCTTGGCATCATCTACATAAAAAATATCCCACATACCATTAGTCCAGAGCTAGCTTGGGATCATAAGGACTCTGATAATTGTGTACAAGAGAAAATACACAGTACTTGATTAATTTTAATATTAAATAACTTTATTGGAATAACTTTAAAATAATTATTACTAAATTTATTGATCAAGTTGTAATAGCAATAGAAATATATTATCCAGATTTTGACTTACTTACAAATATCAGATATTATTTCTATAGATTAAAAAACAAAATAATTCATCTTGAACATTGTTTAAATAGCAGTTTACAAAAATACATAAATTGTGCTATTAAATAAACCACATCTGTATGTGCACCCATGCATGTCTGATAATGCAAAATATTTCAATTACTTATTACTTTCATTAATTTTATAATCAATATTATTCTATTTTAACAATATATAAATAATCCAGTGCTAAACATATATATATATAGTACATGCACACATACATAATTGTTGTAATATTAAAAAATGCACTAAAATATAAAAAAATATTTTTCATTAAGCTTTCACAATATTCTTGATTTTATATATTCAAAATAAAAGTCTTCAATATTCATGTTGAGAAATATTAAACAATTTCTTAACATGAATGCTTCATGCTTTTATTTTGGTTCATAATAGCACGAATACTGTGAAAGCTGAAGAAAATTTATAATTTCCTTTTTAGTTTTTTTTATGTGATTAATAGTGTTTTTTTAATTTTCTTCTACTTTTTAGTTTATAAAAAAGTTTAGTTAAAATTTAATATTATAGATGGCAGCATGCTAAATGGGGAAAGTTATATTTTTTTTTTTTTTTTTTTTTTTTTTTGAAATATTTTTTTTTTTTAATAAATTTAAAAAAAAAAATTTTTTTTTTTTTTTTTAAGGTATTAAATAAAAAAATAAAAAATAATGGAAAAAAAGATTTTAATTTAATTTTTTTTAATAATACATCACATCACATCACTTAGAAAAGAAGAAGCTAGCTAAAATGGATAATTATAGAGAGAGGATGAAGTTAAATAATAAATTGTTGGAGGATATTAATAAAAGTGGAAGAGATGGGAGTAAAAAATTTTGGAATTACATTAAAAGGAGAAATGTAGGGGAAAGAGAGATAGTATTAATAGATGATGAGGGAATAGAATGTAGCTCTAGAGGCAAGCTAGAGAAAATCTTAAATAGATATGTAATGAATATAGAAAAGATGTTAGATGTGAAGGAATTAGTGATAGAAAACATGAAAGCAGTTAGTAGTGGGGATATTAGGTTCACAAAAAATGAATTGAATGAGGCAGGAAAGAAATTGAAAAGTGGAAAGGCGAGAGGTTTAGATGGATGGGCAGCAGAGATGGTAATGAATTTAGGGCATAGAGCAAAAGCAAAGTTATTATCATGTTTTAATAAGATGGCACAGAAGACAGTTTTTCCAGGTAGTTGGAGTAATACAAGAATAAGATTATTATTTAAAGGAAAGGGTAAGGATCATAGAAAGTTAAATAATTATAGACTGATAGCGGTAACATCAGTTTTATATAAAGTTTTCGCATATATGGTAGCTGGAAGAGTTGTAAAATAGATGGAAGAGAATAATGTAGTGGGGGAAATGCAAGGAGGTTTTAGGTCAGATAGGCGTATAGGAGATAGTTTGTTTGTAATTACACAACTTATGGAGATGAGTAGGAATTCAGGTAGATCGTTATATATGAGTTTTATAGATATAGAGAAAGCATATGATAGAGTAAATAGAAATATATTGTGGGTAAGATTAGCCAATTTGGGAATGGATGAAGCTTTAGTAAATATTATTAAGAAATTATATGAAAATAATTATTATACTTACCAATTAGGGGATATAGAATCAGTTAAAGTTAAAAATGGAGTGGGATTAAGGCAAGGATGCCCTATGTCACCGATTTTGTTTTTGTTGTTTTTGAGTGAAATGGAAAAAGCAATAGAAAGACTAAGAAGAGGGGTAGAGATACCATTAATAAATGGAAAAGGAGTATATACTTTGTCGGGTCTTTTTTTTTTGCAGATGATATCTTTTTATGTGCAGAAAGAAGAGAAGATATGGATATTATGTTGAGGACATGTGCAAGGGTGGGTAAAGAGATGGGGATTAAATTTAGTGAAGAAAAATCAAATATAATGATGGTTAATACTGGGGAAAGAGAGGGTGTAGTTTTTTTATTGGGGGCTATAAAGTTAAGTCTGGTGGATAGATATAGGTATTTGGGAATCATCTTATGTAATCAGGAAAATTGCTTGGTTGAATGGGAGAAAAAATTGGTAAATGAAGCAAAGAAAAGAAAAGGTTTGGTAAAGAAACTAACAGTATTTTCATATAATAAATATGATGTAGCTAGAATTGTATGGAAGGGAGTTGCAGTAGCAGGGTTTTAACATATGGTAATGATGCATTATGTGTTAGTAAAAGGATTTTATATTATTTAGAGAAAGTACAAAGGGAAGTAGGAAGACATGCATTAGATGCAGAGATGTGGACAGCAAAGGAGGCAATTCAAGGAGAAATGGGATGGTCAAGTTTCTATATGAGAGATGCAAAAAGTAAAATGAAAATGTTTGGTAGGTTGCAGTTTATGAATAGTAAAAGAATAGCCAAAATAGTGTTTAATTGGGTTATGAGTAAAGGGCAGGTAAGAAGATGGATGAGAAAGGTAATGTGGTATGCAAAAGATTTGGATAAAGAATTTATATCAGTATACTTGTATAAAAGGTGGGATGATTGTGTTAGGAGGATTGTTGAATGTTATAGTGGTAAGGAATGGGATAAAAGAATAGAAGCATTAATAAAAAATAGGGAGTTGGAGAGATGGAGAAGTAGTATGGAGGGTAAGAAGAGTTTAAATATATATAGAAGTAAACGGAATATTGAAAGTGAGTTAATTTATGATAATAGTAAGGAAAGTAGTTTATTGTTTAAGGCTCGAATGGGATCTTTAGCAACAAGAGAGTATACATATAAATGGAAAAATATGGGTGATTTATTTTGTAAATTATGTAAGGAAGGAATAAAAAATATTAGGCATTTGTTAATTGAATGTAAATGCTTGAAAACAAAAAGGTTACATATAATGAAGTTATGAAAGAATAAATATGAAAAAAGTGATTATACAGAAAGTGAATTATTGGGTTTTATGCGGGGTTTGGGAAAAGATAAGGGAGATTTAGATATAAAGGCCATAGAGTTGACAATAATTATGTTGTGGAAATGGGATGGAGCAGAATATGGGACAACTTAGAGTGGGGAATGGAAAATTAAGTGGCTAACAGGTTTATCTGGGCATAATTGCTGAGATACTTTTGACTTCATTTAAGGAGACGCCACAGTACATCACATATAAAATTTGTTTATAAATTTTAAAAAAATGTATTATCGTCCAAAAATATGTGAGTGCAAAATTTCAACTAAATTGAAAATTGGGAAGTGGATAATGGTTTCTCAGATGGATAGATCAACAAATAAACAGATTAAGTTAAATAAAAGCATATAATATTTCAATTTTTAATATATCTTTTAAAATTATTTTTAATATTTTATATTGACTTGATCTAAAATCTGAAGTTTGTTTGTCTTTAGCATAAAAAAAAAATGTTTGCCAATTTCATTATATATGACATAATAAAATTCAAAATATATATATAAAGTTTATATTTTCTGGAGACTTAAACTTGATCAAGACATTCATTGATCAGGCACTTTTTATTTTCTTGATGAACACATTTTTTATTAATTGGTTAATTTCTTCAATTCATTCAAAACTTTGTTAATGCCAAAGTTAGTGTTTAAATAATATGTTGATATTAACTTATATTTTTTATCTGTAAACATTTTTTTCTATTCTATTGCTACCATATGTAAAAATAGCAGTGGCAGTAAAAGTAGGGTTATATAATCAGCTTTTGTTTGTTCTTCGATATGACTACATCCTATACCACTGAAATGTCAAGATTAGACTGGATTCCCATATAGATAATCAGTGTAATAAGACCTATTTGACAAATATACAAGATAAATCCTGAAGGTCGTCAATTCAGTTTAGCATACAAAATATCCAAACTTTATTGTAGCAAACAATGTTTGCTACATACATAGAGAGTGCTGAGATATCACAAAGAAACTGCCCCACTATATTTTTCTGGTAGACCAATATCAATTAATATGGAGATAAGTGGCAACTGGCCTTCTTTTGAAATTATCTAATTTTTCTGTTAAATTAACCCTACTATTTATAGCAATGTTGTGGAATTTATAAATAAGTGATTAAGCCAATAAACATCACATGACTACCACCTCTTATGCATGTGTATTGATTACTTTAGCTTGCTGTGTGTGGCATATGTATAGTGAGTTTTGCCTGTTTAATAAATGATTAACTAAGTATTTTCTTTTTTAATTAATAAAAAACAAGAATATAACTCAATTATAATTATTTTGCTTTTTTTTTTATTTATTCATCAAAAGCAAAAAGTTTTCTAATTAAAAAAAATATTTCTTAATTTTTTTAATAAAAACTAATTAGAATGAACTCTGTAATTACAGGTGGGTTAGAAAAATGCATCCTTGCTTAGACAAAAAATTGGTCTTTTATGATATGTTAAAAATTTTAAAAATCAGGAATATTTGTATTAAAGTGAAACCTTTTTATATAATTTCAAATAATTTACAATATTTCAAAAATATAAAGAAATATTATTAGTTAAATAATAAATATCAAGTCATTCAAAACTTTATTTTAAATATTTATATATGTAAACTGTGTGCAAAATTTGTCTTTAATTAAGATTATATACTTTATACACTGTATCCACATGCATATAGTAATTATATAAAATAGGGGTATCATTCTAAATTACAAATTAACTTAATCCAAATACAGAGACAGGCCAAATATTTTAAAGTAAAAGAATGTGTTGTATTTTAAACTGAATAGATAAATAAAAAATTCATTTACTCTTAATCTTAAGTAAAACCACATATAAAACATTTGTAAAACACACATATTTGAAAAGTTACATGTTTAGTTGTATGAAATAAATGTTAATTTGATCCCATATTCTCTGATTTTAAAATATTAGATTTTAGGAGAAAATTTGAAATAAATAATTTATACCTTCTTATCAAAAAAAGAGAAGAGAATATAGACATGTAAGTAAGAAATATAAAAAATATAAAGTGAATAAAATAAAAAAAAAGTTGAAAGCAAATTTTAATACTAATCAAAGTTGTTTTTTTTTTTGTTTTTTTTTTTTGTAAATACATTTGATGACTTAATTAAAAATAAATCTGATAATGACATGTTGATCAAAAAACAGATGACTAGTTGTAATTATCAAGTTAAGTAGAAACAAGAAAGAAAGAAAAACAACAAAAGGAACTGGAACTGAAGATAATGGGTGAGATATATTCTCACTATATGTTACCATAGCTATGTATACCAGAGTAAAAAAAAGGAGAAAATATACTGAATGCTATGTGGCCGCTGGAGGCGCTGTTTCTGTGTTTTCACACAGAACATACAGGGTAGGGGCCTCGAAAAGCAGATGATGCTTTTCCCTGCCGCTAGGTGGCGCTGTTCACCATGCGTACGCACAGGAACCTTTCACAAGCTAGCCAGCAGCTTACATCATCTGCTAGCAAGAACCTAGGTGGTGCTGATTGCCGTAAACACATCTCGCTTGTGTGTCATCTGCTATCAAAACTACCAAGATTCTAGCCCACTACATGGCGCTGTTTCTCCACGTTACACACGGTAAAAACAGCAACCTCTAAATGCCTCATTGCTAACGTTTATGAACATAGTACTTAAAACATTCAGGGCCTATAATGTACAGGGGTGAATAATTTATAAAGTCATAACTATTTAAATATACGGTCAAACGTAATAATTTTACATTCTATTTCACCATTTCATGAATCGATGTATTTTTAAAGTATGACTTTGTAAAAAGCGATCTGTTTTTTTAATTATTTACTCTAAAAGTAGTTTTTTTTTTTTTGTAAATAAAACAAAATGTAATTTTCGGTCTGTGTTTTTTTTTTTTTTTAAAAAAGCTAATTTTTTTCCCTACGGCAGTATATCGTTCAAAAATGTATTATTTTAAAAGATTATTGTTTGTAAAACTTTTTTTTTTACACTTTCAATTAATATTTTCAATAAATTTTAAAGTAATATAAATTATATTTCGGTTTATAGATTACTATTTCAAAAAATTAAGTGTTATTTGTGTGCTGGGTACACCGTGTGCTTGTTACTCGCAAGCAATAATTCGAAGATCTGTTTATCAAAACTTCCTCTCACAATAATATTAAAGGCATAAACATTTATTGAAATTGTATTTAAAATTTTAGAATCATTTTAATAACTAAAATGTCATATACTCACAAGGAAATTTCAAAATAATAGGTTTAATAAGTACCGTATGAGAAAAGTAAGATATTATACAGAGTCAGAAAAAAAAAAGATTTAGAGCAAAATATATATACATTTAATATCTTTATTGATTGTTGGAATTAAAAAAGTTTCTTTCAAAACTGATGCTCATGTTAGGCTTGTATACTGTTAAAATTAAAACTATTAGTCCTCATAAATAATTTGGAAGACATTGCCTGTCAAAATTGGATGATCATTGAAAATTATATATGATCTTAATAGCCGAAAATTCAGAAGCCTGATAGTACTGTCTTTGCCAGTGCACTGTTTCTTTCTTTCATTATTAATACATAAATAAGAACAGGTAAAACACATTTATTAAAAATCTTCCTTTACAGACACGTAGATATATTTCCTTTTAGTATCAAGTTATTTCTATTAAAAGCACTCCAACCAAATTTAATCCTATGATTAATTTCATCCATTATGTTTCCATCTGTATTAATAATATGACCAAGGTGTTTGTAACTGTTAACTTCTTCTAGCTCATCATAATCAATCTTTATTTTCATATTTTGAGCAAACACATAGGTATATTTCCTTTTAGTATCAAGTTATTTCTACCAAAAGCACTCCAACCAAGTTTAATTCTATGATTAATTTCATCCATTATGTTTCCATCTGTATTAATAATCTGACCAAGATGTTTGTAACTGTTAACTTCTTCTAACTCATCATAATCAATCTTTATTTTCATATTTTGAGAAAATCCATTAAACATTACTTTAGTCTTTTAACATTTATCTTTAGTCCTACTTTCATCTGATACCTCTTGCAACATTTCCTGCAGCTCTGAAGCATAAGTTGCAAAAACAACTACATCATCTGCAAAATCTAAATGACTTAAATAATCTCCATTTACTTTCACTCATTTAGCTTCCCATTTTAATCCACAATATATTTCTTGCAGCACTGCTGTAAAAAGTTTTGGAGATATGGAGTCACCTTGTCTTACACCCTTCTCAATGTTGACTTTAATAATCTTTGTTAAAAAATAAATTTATTGATAAAGATTTCATAAGAGTTTTCCAATCAGCTTCTAAAAGCTTATAACTAAATCCTCTAATTCATTCCCAGACAGAATTATTTAGACTGCAAGTGAGACTTTGTTAAGAGAAAGCAAAAATTACGCTGGAATTATGAGACACCAACAATACAAATCTAATATTATGAGACACCAACAATACAAATCTAATATTTATGTTGAGAGAAAAATCTATTAAATCTTAAACTAGACAAATCTATAAGCATTCTTCCTGCTAGCAAGAGCAATGTAACATTTGTAAATGGATAATAGTAATTATGATACAATAAGAGCTTCTCCCAATAGACTAAAAGTCCCATACTAGCTATGAATCACAACTGTAAATATTATTCAGAAAGCATCCCTGGTCACAGCTATTTCAATGATTCAGAAAAAATTAGATTGACATATTTTGGCAAAAATTCCACATCTTTGTGGTCATCTAAAATCAATAAAGGCCAGGTTCCATTAAGATCTATTGTTAATTCTGAAAACTCACTATATCAAAAATTCTAATGTCCTTAGTCCTTTGGCATACAAGAGACAGTTCTGTGTTAGAGATTCTAAAAAAATTGTAGAATTAATCAACATGAAAAGTGAAAGAACTAACATATTGGTAAATTTTGATGTGAAAAACTTAATCACAAAAGTACTCTGTGATGAAGCATTATCTAATGTAAAAAAAAGATTAAATAACAATAGTTGTGTACAAACCAGAATAATTCTTCCAATTGATAGTTTATCACACTTAACATTCTGCACAGCATACTATTATTATATACTATAGAATTCTTCCAACAAAATCAAAAGATGCTTTTTGATTCCTTATTGCTATCTCTGATCAGCAATATTTACATGGAAGAACTTGAAACTACAACCATAAATAAAATTCTATCTACAATTAAAGTCTGGCTTTTCTATGGCCATGTGGTAAAGCATTACTACAAACATTCTGGATGCTATCAATAATTATGTTCTTTTAATTAAATTCACAATAGAATTAAAACAAGGACAGACACTACAGTTCTTAATTTTCTTTTAACAAGATTCCCTCATAGCAAAATCAAAATTACAATCAACAGAAAACTTACACACTCTAATCAGAATAAAAATTCTTATTCAGAAACCAATAACTTGGAAAAAGAAAAATCATATAGCATAAACTCTCATGAAAAATACTTATCCATCAGCTATCATTATGAAATAGCCAACTAAAAGAAACACCATAAGAAAAAACAATTATAGGTATTAAAGCATATCCATAGATATTAGTAATTGCAGCTAACTAAAGAAAATCTGTGATCAGTATATTAAGATTCCTTTCCAAAGTCATAAGTGCTCTATGAAAAAGTCTAACTTCTATAAAACACAAACTGCAAATATTGAAACACAAAAACTGCATCTATGAAATACCATGTGAATATGGAAGAACATATATGGCTGAAATCATCTGACTCATTTCAAAATACGTAATTAAAAGAGCAAAAAGTAATGATTAACAAGAAAAACCAAATGCACCTAAAATATATTGGACAAGAAAAATAACGGGCAGAAAGTAAAAAGTAAAAAATGTATAAACCATTCACATTTATAGTAGATAACTTTATAAATCAGTCTAATGTAAATAATTCATAATATTTCAAAACTACTCATTAACCTTGCCCTTAAAAAAAACTGGAGAAACCAAGAGAATCTTCATAGATAAATATATAAAATTTCTAGTGACTTGATTTTTCAGATTAGCCTAATTAGTAAAAGCAAGCATTATCTTAAATTCACAAAACTAAAAATCGAAGGTTCAATTTCCATGCTAGTACTGTCACTGGTAAGGCCAGCAAAAAAAAAAAAAACAGCACTTAAAATGTTGTAATAAATTAATCTGTCTGTATGCTTTGCTAACAGTTGAATGTATTTAAAAGTTTAAATAAAGTTTGATATCTTTTAAAAATATTTCATAATTAATAACAGATGATGGAAATAGTTCAATATATAATTACAGGTAAAATCCCTATCATCACAAATTTTCAGATAAACATTTCCTGTTTTCAAGTCAATATGTATAATGCTTGGGACTGTTTTTGTTTCTCCAGAATAGTCTAAAGACTTATTTGAATTGAAACACCTATTGTAGTAAGGAATTTGACTGCAATGGTATGTTGGCTAGATATTTTGAGGTTTTATTAATCAACTATCTGGCTGGGGAATTTAACTATTAATGGGAAGTTGTTTATACACGTATATCATATTTTGAAATTCTGAAAAAGCTAAAATCAGTAACTTTTCCTAAATTCATTTATTTTTGTTTTTATAAAATATTTGCTTATCAATAGTTGTTCTTTATTAAAATTAAAACTGCAAAATTTTTATATGTTCATTCATCACCTGTGTTATTCACCTCCAAATCATAAGTCTTTGACTTAGTAAATGAGACTTATGCAAAGCATTACAATCAGAATGGCATTGCTTTGAGTGAGATGAAAATCTATCAGAAGATAAGTCTGTTTTATAGCAGTCAAGATAATTTCAGGTCTAATGATGTATATTAAAATCACTGTTATTAAAAAGCTAGTAATTGTATCTGAGTTGACCGAATGCCAGACCATTGATTCTCCCGCCCCCAACACACACACAAACATTAATTTCTAGAATATTTTGCACTGCACATCGTGCTCTTGATTGAATGCCTCCAGTAGTTAAGTGATCAAATTTATACTTAAATAAAATTGGATTGAATAAGGCATGGGCATTCACTATTTCATCCTAGCTCAGATTAATAAAAAATGATCAATGGTCAAAGATTTTCTTTGTCTGTTTTCTTTTTTTCTCCTGAAATTTTTTTAAAATTATTTGTTCTCTAATTGTTTTTAATTAAGATATGAGCATTGAAAGTCAGAAATCCAATGTGCACAGTAATTGTTTTTACTATAAAGTACTATTAAAATGGTTTAATATCTTTGGACTTCTCCATAGAATTTCATTTATAACTTGTACTGCAGCTACACCTTAATTTTGTGACTGGGCAATTATGTAGCCTACAACTATTGTAACTATCCAATTTTTGTATTCTTGAACCTAAATATTTAAATTATTTGACTAATCTCATAAAAATAAAAATTACAAACATTCTCAAATTGCATAAGGGAAGGGGGGAGCATAATTTGTGATTCATTTTAAAGATAATAATATACAAAATAAAACTCTAATTTCATTCATATCTAATTATGTATTAATAAAAGCTAAATACCTAAACATTTAATAACCTCTTAATTCTTATGATATTTAAGATAATTTAGAGTTGAACCTAACAATATGAAAAAAATTAGGTAAAAATATTATTCATTAGTAACTCTTTTGTCTTACTTTCAAATAATTCAAATTAATGATATGAAAAAAAATATAGAAAGTATCTTTCATATTAGGAACAAAGAAATTATAATTCTTTAACATATCACTCAAAAGAAAATTACTTCCTATATTTATTTATATTCACTAATTATAAAATTGTTAATTATAAAGCACCCATTACATTAAATATTAGAAATATACTTCAAATAATATATAAACATGCTTTATAAAAATGTTTTCAATTTAATAATTCAAGGAAATTACTTTAATATGTTGACTTTCCCAGTATCATTATCTAATCTAATTGTTGCTGTTGCATTTTTATAAATATTCTTTAAAATATGACCAATATCTTGGATCTATACCTGAATGATATCTCTAGAATTGTCATTATGATGTATTATAGCATTTTCCTGTAAATTTCAACAATTATTAACTTATGGGGTTGTGATAAAACAGAAAACAGTGGCAAACTTAAAGGAGATAATAAATATACTTGAATTTATTTATTGGTTAGAATCTCTACAGATTTTCTAATATAATGTTTGTGAGTAGTTAGTTGGTTTAATGAATCTATAAATATATTTCTAAATAGACAAATTTTAATATATATCACCCAACAGAGACAAATATTTACCAATTTCACAATATCAACTAATAAACTATAATTTACTTTGATTAATCATTAAGATTTGATTTAATGCAAGAAATTGTCTTCACTCATGAGGTTACAAATTTCTTGTCATCCTATTAATTGAAAGGAAACCCTTTGATTCCTTTTGGAGGCTTTAAAAAAACTGATCAAGGCAAATTCTTAATGTCCACTCCATACGTTCTTGTCATTGCAGCTGTTATTACTATGTGATTATTTATATAGTATATAAACATGGATGGGCTGCTCACCAACACATTAGCCAGCATGATGAGGTTATTGGATTTTTACCTCTGAGATTAAGATCAAAAAACACCATGGACTTTCTTCTCAGTTGCCTGATAAGGCAGAATGAATGCTTGTGTAAATGATAATATTTTTCCAATATATATACAATTATGACAGACAAAAATAAATCATGGCCCTTATTCCCAGGAGACTGTAAAGTCACCAACCAAGGCAGCAGTTGGTGGCCGAAGGCAGAGGCTGCTCAGAACCCCTGATTGTGGATACAGGCTGCCATTTGATGATGCCTTTTTTTATTTAGGTACTTACAACAGATCACTTTCAAGTGAAGAAAGATTGCAAGAGTTAGAAGAAAAACTGTCTTATATTAAATGGGATATTATTGGACTTTGTGAAGTTAGAAGAAAAGGCGAAGGGACAATTGTTTTAAAAAGTGAACATGTACTCTATTATAAAGGCACAAATATTGGAAATACAAGTGGAGTAGTATTCATTATAAATAAAAAGTGAAAGAACAACATTGTGGAGATTGATGGTGTATCGGACAGAGTGGCAAGATTAGTTATACAACTTAATAGCAGATACCAAATGCAGATAATTCAGGTTTATGCCCCAACAAGTTCTCAAAGTGATGAAGTAGTAGAAGATTTTTATATGGATGCACAAAAGGCTTTTGATCAGAGTTAACAACATTTTAAAATTGTTATGGGAGACTTTAATGCTAGAATTGGTAAACAAATGAAAGATGAAAGTGCTGGCGGTAATTTTGGTTATGGTAATAGAAATGAGAGAGGACAGAGACTTGTGGAGTTTGCAGGAAAAGGAAAACTTTATATTATGAATTATTTTGAGAAAAATGTTAAAAGGAAATGGACATGGAAGCATCCAAATGAAAGTACAGCAGAATTGGATTATATTTTGACTAACAGAAAATACATATTTCAAGATTGTAATGTTCTTAATAAATTTAACAGAGGAAGTGATCATCAGTTAGTAAGATGTGAAATACATGTTAATGCAAAACTAAAGAGACAAAAATTATTAAGAAAAACAATATTTACAGTTGATATTCCTAATTTTCAGAAACATTCTAATGAATTTAAAATAGAACTTACAAATAGGTTTCAAGAATTAGCAGATTTTGAACATGATTCAGATTTGAATGAAATTAATATGAAAACAACTGATAAACTTTTAAAAACTGCAACAGCACTTGATCAATAAAATTTCTACTGAGACTAGAGAATTTATGAAGAAAAGAAGGAATATGAAGATATACAAAAATGATGCATTAAAAAGAATTGAATATCTCAAATTTTTGTAAAATGATGCAGAAAAAATTTGAAAATGATATAAGAAAGTATAACTGTGAACTAGCAAGGAAAGCAGCAGAAAGGAATGAAAGTTTCAAAAGTGTAAAACAACATTTTGGTATTGGTAGGAAATTCATATCTGCAATAAAAAAAAAGCTGGAATTATTACTAAAAAGAGAGATGACATCATGAAATGGATAGAAGACTTTTATAAAGAATTATATAGTAATAAAAAACAAATACCTCCTATATCTATGACATCTTCTGAATTACCCAGAATTTTAAATGAAGAAGTGAGACATGCAATTAAATATATGAAGAAAGAAAAGATTCCAGATAATAGTAGAATTATAATTGATATATTTAAAGAAGCAGGGGAAAAAATAGAATTTTTTTTAGCAATGTTATATACCAAATGTCTAAATGATAAAGATGTACCAGATGATTGGAAGAATGCAGTATTAATATTAATATTTAAAAAAGGTGATAAAGAGGATATTAGAAATTACAGACCTATCAGCCTTTTATCAGTTACATACAAATTTTTTACCAAGATAGTTACAACTCGTCTACAGAGAACATTGGATTTCCCCCAACCAAAAGAACAAGCTGGATTTAAAAGTGGTTTTAGTACAGGAGATCATATCCAGGTATTGAGAGAAGTTATAGAAAGGACAAATGAATATGAGTTGCCATTATGTTTTGGATTTGTAGACTATGAAAAGGCATTTGAATCTATAAACTTTTCTTCAGTGATTAAAGCATTGAATCATCAAGGTATAGACCCAAGATATTGTCAAATTTTAAAGAATATTTATAAAAATGCAACAGCAACAATTAGATTAGATAATGATACTGGGAAAGTCAACATTGAGAAGAGTGTAAGACAGGGTGACTCCATATCTCCAAAACTTTTTACAGCAGTGCTGCAAGAAATATTTTGTGGATTAAAATGGGAAGCTAAAGGAGTGAAAGTAAATGGAGATTATTTAAGTCATTTAGATTTTGCAGATGATGTAATTGTTTTTGCAACTTATGCTTCAGAGCTGCAGGAAATGTTGCAGGAGTTATCAGATGAAAGTAGGACTAAAGATAAATGTTAAAAGACTAAAGTAATGTTTAATGGATTTTCTCAAAATATGAAAATAAAGATTGATTATGATGAGTTAGAAGAAGTTAACAGTTACAAACACCTTGGTCAGATTATTAATACAGATGGAAACATAATGGATGAAATTAATCATAGGATTAAACTTGGTTGGAGTGCTTTTAATAGAAATAACTTGATACTAAAAGGAAATATATCTACGTGTCTGTAAAGGAAGATTTTTAATAAATGTGTTTTACCTGTTCTTACTTATGTATCAATAATGAAAGAAAGAAACAGTGCACCGGCAAAGACAGTACTATCAGGCTTCTGAATTTTATTAAGATCATATATAATTTTCAATGATCATCCAATTTTGACAGGCAATGTCTTCCAAATTATTTATGAGGACTAATAGTTTTAATTTTAACAGTATACAAGCCTAACACGAGCATCAGTTTTGAAAGAAACTTTTTTAATTCCAACCATCAATAAAGATATTAAATGTATATATATTTTGCTCTAAATCTTTTTTTTTTCTGACTCTGTATAATATCTTACTTTTCTCATATGGTACTTATTAAACCTATTATTTTGAAATTTCCATGTGAGTATATGAGATTTTTAGTTATTAAAATGATTCTAAAATTTTAAATACAATTTCAATAAATAATTATGCCTTTAATATTATTGTGAGAGGAAGTTTTGATAAACAGATCTTCGAATTATTGCTTGCGAGTAACAAGCACACGGTATACCCAGCACACAAATAACACTTTATTTTTCGAAATAGTAATCTATAAACTGAAATATAATTTATATTACTTTAAAATTTATTGAAAATATTAATTGAAAGTGTAAAAAAAAAAGTTTTACAAACAATAATCTTTTAAAATAATACATTTTTGAACGATATACTGCCGTAGGAAAAAAAAATTAGCTTTTTTTAAAAAAAAAAAAAACACAGACCGAAAATTACGTTTTGTTTTATTTACAAAAAAAAAAAAAAAACACTTTTAGAGTAAATAATTAAAAAAACAGATCGCTTTTTACAAAGTCATACTTTAAAAATACATCGATTCATGAAATGGTGAAATAGAATGTAAAATTATTACGTTTGACCATATATTTAAATAGTTATGACTTTATAAATTATTCACCCCTGTACATTATAGGCCCTGAATGTTTTAAGTACTATGTTCATAAACATTAGCAATGAGGCATTTAGAGGTTGCTGTTTTTACCATGTGTAATGTGGAGAAACAGAGCCGCGTAGTGGGCTAGAATCTTGGTAGTTTCTGATAGCAGACGACACATAAGCTAGATGTGTTTATGGCAATCAGCGCCACCTAGGTTCTTGCTAGCAGATGATGTAAGCTGCCGGCTAGCTTGTGGAAGGTTGCTGTGCATACGCATGGTGAACAGTGCCACCTAGCGGCAAGAAAAAGCGTCATCTGCTTTCAAGGCCCCTACCCTGTATGTTCTGTGTGAAAACACAGAAACAGCGCCTCTAGTGGCCACATAGCAGGTCAGGTTAAAGTACCAAATAATTGAATGGGTGTAGAACAGTAATAAATGAAAAAAGATATAATAATTTGTGAAATATATAATTAAAGTAGTCTTTAATGAGCTTATTGCAGAACTATACCTCTCCAGAAACTCTCCACAGAGAAACAGCAATGGAGAAGGTAATACACTGGGAAAATCAAGTACCAGATGAAAAAGAATTCATACTTTCTTTCTCTTGTATTATTTGTCAAACAATAATAGTAGAGGTCTTTTGATGGAGAGATAATTCATTTTTCTGGCTTGCCTATATCTTAGGGTTCAAATCTAAGCCAAGCAAATATTTTTCAAGAGATTTAAGAATTTTCTTTTATGCAGCTGGTTCATAACCTACCCAGAATAATTATTCAACATTAATTAATACATAGATATCCAGTTATCCTTAGTTATATAATAGAACAATCTCACAAAACTGCCCAAATTCTTATTAACTGGTGGATGGCAAATCTATGGAATTCTGTCTTTTTCTTCACTGTTCCTCTATATGAAAATTACAGAAACCTTTGCCCTATAATGAACTGCACGTTTGAAAAACAGTTTTACTTAACAGGATAATTATCATAATTGTTTGTGGATTGACTACCTAAAAGAAAAATTCTAAATTTGCTTAAAATCTAAAACTTTCCAAGCATGCTTAGTTAAACTACAACCAATCTCGATAATTATTTACTGATTAATGAATTTATCTAGATATTTTTAGTTAAAGGTTGAAATAAGGAAGAAAATTTATAAACCCTCATCATCTGGCATTTGATTAATCATGTGTATATCTTTTATTTGTCCATCTTCTCCATAGAGAAAGCTCAACAGGTCTTTGCAATACAAGAGATTACTTATTTTACCCATCTTTTAGTTTTGGCGTTTATTACTTTTTACAATGACCAATATGTGACAAATTATACATGCATCATGAATTGTGCATGAATATATTTATATAAGAGAAGAAAAAAAGCATGGAAATCATCTATATATTTTCAAATAAATCCACCTTTCTTTTTCAAATGAAAAGCTGTAGTTGTTAAAGGATTATTCCATTTCTCATTTAAAATCAAATAATTACAATACTAATCAACTAAAAAATAAAGTAATAAAACTTTTTAAAGTAATGATAAATGAGGCATTAATCAGTAGCATATTGATTAAATCAAAAAAAAAGAAAGAAAAGAGAGGGGGAAAGTATTCTAAAGAGAGATAGACAAAACATGTAAACAAATTTTGAGGCTTTTAATCCTGCTATAGTCATTCTTCAATAACCCTCTCTGAGGTCAATGTATTACTCTAGAAATCAATGTTGTTGATTGTTGAGGAGTTTTTTTTTTTTCGTCTAATTCCAAATGAAAAACAATTTGTGTGTTTTAATACAGAAAAATATTTGAGCACATAATAGTGGGGGGAAAACTCAGACAAATAGTAAATAAGCAAATGTATGTTGCAAAAAAAAAAAAAGGTATTGGGAAAAGCAACTATGTTTAATATAAAAATATTTGAAAACACAAAAAAATAGCATGTACCAAAAATTATATATACGTCTACGTAAGGTGTATATATATGTTCTTTATTAATAAATAAATAAAAACCATCAAGCAATAGATTATTAACCCCAAAAACAAGACCACTTATATGATGATACATACCATTTCTTAATCTTTGACACAATTTCTTTTAGCTCATCTAGTATAAATTTATATGGCCTATTAAAGATCCACCATATATCATGATTATTAAGTAATAATCCACAGAAAATAAAAATTCAAATTAGTGACAGTTGAATAACAGAATAAGAAGAAAGTGGATATTGATATTAATTAGATAGGAACTTAAAAAATTTATAAATATATTTTATAATAAATTAATACGTTTATTACTAAATTTAAATCTTATACATTAATATTTAGATTAATAAATAAATTATAAAAGATTATAACTTTTATAGGTTAGTTATATTTTTTTTTAGTTTTTATAATTTTGATAGTATTAATTAATACAAGATAATTTATAAAATACTAAAATCTTACTGGTTTTGATTTTTTTATGATATTTTATATTAATTTACTATAAATTTCAAGGATATATCTATACTAATGCTTGAATATCCTAGCACTTCACTGACGATGCTAGTAGCAGAAACTGATCTGGGGTTGGGTTGTGCATAATATTTGTATATGTAGTATGTTTAATGTATATGTATACGTTATATGTAAAATGAATAAAAGATAATTTATAAGGGGATGTAATAGTTTGATTGTATTGTTTATATGATTAATTATTTGTATGTTTATATAAATCGTTTAGCTCTGAAGAAGATTGCTGGTTAATAAAATAAGCATTGCAACAGGTGAACAATTAAAAAAAGTGATAATATATATGGGAATAAGAGGTATGGATTTGGAAGAAAATAAAAAGTTGTAAATGTAAGATTAGCAAAGTGTTATATTTTGATTCATAAAGTCAAACTGATTTCATTCAAAACTTTGATGTAATACACTTTAGATAAATGCATTAATGATTATTACTAATTATTTATTAAACTAGAGATTATCACTAGCACAGATATAAACTTTAACATCAGTTTAATAAATGATTAGTGGTAATCATTAATGTATTTATCTAGAATGGATTGTGTCAAAGTTGGGGAGTGTTGTAAATTAAAATGTAACAATTTACTATTGATAAATATGAAACATATGATAAAAATATATGTAAGATTATAACTTGGGTCAACTGTTGAGTATTGGTTTAACACAAAATGAATCTTAAGGGTCATTTGTTTATTAAGATGTTTTATTCATGTGTTTTAAAAGTATGTGTTGGAGGTTATTAAGTGTGTATATTAAATCATTCCACATAGTTAAGAAATTTAACACTGCCCTCTGTAAAATAAATAATAAATATTGAAATCTAACAACTGGTGGTGAATAAATCTAGCCAATGGAATTTTCTTCAAACCTCTCAAATCTCAGGTTCTTTTATAGTATAAATCTCAGATAATGAATGTAATTAATAACAATAACAATAATAACAAAATAATAATAATTATCTCAATAAAATACTCTTATTATATTACAATTATGGGGTTTGAAACATCTCCCATGATTCATATTATAAGCTTGATATCTTAAAACTCTAAATGCTAGTTCAAGTTTCAATATTTTAGCTGTATCTCAAGTTCACATTATAATGATAATTATATTAGGTATTCCACAGTTCTCATATGCAAAATTTATTTAAGTTGTAAATAAAACATTTTACATCATCTTTACAACTTTGTTCTTGATATCTTATGCTTCAATCAAATATGAAAAGCAAATATATAAAACTGAGTATAATTATCATACAAAACATTTTTAAAGCAATTTAAATTTTCTTCATGTAAAAATATTTTATTTATTCTGCACATAAGTATATCTATGTCTATAATCTTTTAATAACTAATTTATAATAATTGCATACAGATGAAGTAATGGAGCAGGTAGGAAGGGCACATTTTATGTCACTCAAAAAATTACCAAAACACATTTAAATAAGTACTAATTAATAAGACATATGACTTGCTGCAATGCAGGTAAAATGGATAAGTAAATCAAGTAAATAACAATATGTGACCATTGAAATGTAATATTTTTAAAATACTGAATAATAAAACTTTATTACGATGAGATTTTCTGGTCAATGGAATAGTAATGGCAACAAAAACAGTAACATATTTTAATAATAAAAATATTTATTCACAATATAAATAAATATTTAAAATTTAGTACAATAGATACTTAAAACAAATAATGATTTTAATTTAACAAATTATGATAACAAAGTATTTATGCAATTTTACAATAAATATCCCCTTTTAGTATTGCTACAAAATATAATAATAATCATTGTGTTATTTATTAAATTCTTATCCTTATTATCTAACACATTTTTTTCAACTATCTTGTACTAATGACAAAACTACAAGTATATATGTTCACATTAGCCACTAGCGTGATATTAATTTCCATATGATATCAACTACATCTCAAAACCAGTGTGAGAAAGTATTTGTTCTTACATTATAAAAAAGCATATTGTATAAATTATAAGTACATCATTTCAATATTACTGATACCAATGAGAAGTGAGGAAATAGATATAATATAATATTACATTTCAAGAACTGCTTTAACATTAAATTGCAATAGCTAGCGAATATCCTTAAAATAAATATGCCTTGAAATGCTCTTAAATACTTAATAAAGCATTTAAAAATTGCAATCTAGACAAGGTGGACAATAAATAATATATGAATAGGCATCCAATATCTATGTGCAGGCAGTGCCGAAAGATTAATGAGCCACAATCTCTCTTTCATGGAGGGGTTGAATATACTGAATAGCAAGAGGAAAATATATTATAAACAATATATGAATAGGCACTGGTATTTATGTGCAGGCAGTGCTGAAAGATTAATAAGCCACAATCTCTCTTTCATTTAGGAGCTGAGCATATGCAATAGCAAGAAAAAAAATATCAACACAAATTGCCGAATTAACAACTGATTTCACTTCAAGCTGCATGTCAATAACTAAATAAGCATGGCAAAAATATAATAATACTATATAAATAGTCACTCACACACACTCTCTTATGTATAATAAAACATTTATTAAATTCATTAATGTGCATGAACTCACAATAGATGATGGTATAACAAAACTACATATAATTTTATATGCTACTTAAAATTTTGTATATCGATTCTCAGACATTCTACATGTTCACACACCAATTATAAAGGCTGTTTTACTCCAGAACAATAGTTCATTATGTCATATCAAATAACAGTTTAGAGAACTCTTAATAATTATTTTAAAAATATATTTACCTGGATATATTCAATTAAAAAAAAACTTTCACCTATTTTTTTTCTTCCCAAATTCTTGGGCAGCAAATATTGTTATAAATATCCCCACAATACCATATAAAATATATTAATAATATAAGCATGAAATATAAAATTTAAATTCTATACTACAAAGAATAAATTTTCTATAATATGAAACATGTTTATATCAGCTACTGTTATTTTACCAGCTAATGAAAGTACTAAAGTTCTTCCCATAACAAAAAGTCCATTTTGTTGTCTTCTTATCTGAAATACCATGACAGACTTTTATTATAATAGCCAAAAAAACACATAACATATCACAGTTTGCATTAGAAATTTCTTAAATATTAGCTATGGTTACAATACACTCATTAACAAAGTGTTGGTGAAGTGTGGAGCAGATTTAACAATTAGTGAATAGCAAAACAGTTCCATCAAAAATCTGAGCATTATTTAATCTTTAAACATAAAAAGAATTTGAACTACTTCCTCTTTCATTCAGTAGCAAAATAAATCAGCAATCAATAAATAGATTAATTCTGGATAATTAATCAATTATAATAATAATAATATTTATTGGTATTGGCTGAAAGATAAAAAATATCAATAAAGTTTTTTTTAAGGTTTGAAAGAAAAAAATATAAACTTTTTCCTTCATTAAATTTATGAAAAGTATTTTGAAGATATCACATTTTCTTATTTTTAAAGCTGGTTGAAACTTGAAAATAATTCATCTTTTAATTTTCATTTCAGTTTAAAATAAAATGAGGGTACTAGTATGACCAACGGTACCATTTTCTGGATGGCACTGTTATTATTCAAAAACACTTAAATATAACGTTACTAGGTCGTGACCTTTTAGGAACTAACTGATCATTTTTAATAAGTAAATAAAAAAATTTTAATTATTATAAGTTATATTTAAACCCTTCTGGGCTTAAATATATGGTTCGCCTTAAGATGGCATTGATGCTAATCAAAAACATATACATATAACGATTCCGGGCAGGACCTAAATGATCGATTTGATCTAAAAATATCTGATTTCTTAGATTTGTAATAAAATATTCTACTAACTAATACTATTATATGATGTTAGTGTTTTTCATTTTTGTAAATGTTTATTAATCTTATCTTGTTTTTGAGTTTGTGTGTGTGTGTCTTTAAAGTTATGGTGTTTTTCTAATTTTTTTTTTTTTTTTTGACTTTACGTGTGTCTTTTTAAAGTTACGGTCTTTTTTTTTTTTTTGCAAGAGTAAATCAATAATTTTATTCAAAAGCAGGACGTAATAAGTAAATGTTTATTAATCTTATCTTGTTTTTGAGTTTGTGTGTGTATCTTTAAAGTTACGGGGCTTTTTCGAATTTTTTTTTTTTTGGACTTTAGGTTTGTCTTTTTAAAGTTACGGTATTTTTTTTTGCAAGAGTAAATCAATAATTTGATTCAAAAGCAAGACATAATAAGTCAATGTTTATTAATCTTAGATTGTTTTTGAGTTTGTGTGTGTCTTTAAAGTTACGGGGCTTTTTCTCATTTTTTTTTTGGACTTTATGTGTGTCTTTTTTTTTAAAGTTACGGTATTTTTGGTCAAGAGTAAATCAATCATTTTATTAAAAAAGCAAGAGGTAATTCTAAATCTATCAAAAGTAATGTCATTTATATACTACAATTTAAAATTGATACCCAACTACTATTAGTAAGGACTGTCATTAAAAGACTTGATTGAAAAATGATACCCGACTAATTTCCGTTTTCTTTTTTTTTTTTTTTTGGGGGGGGGGGGGACTAATGAATCAGAAAGTGGGTTGTTTTTGTTAAGTCTGTCTATATAAAAAGGTTACCATTATTGAAATACTAAATTTAAAAATGATAGCTGACTAATTTGCGTTTCTTTTGACAGTAATTAATCAGAAAGTGGGTTTCTTTTGGTAAATCTTGTGTATATATAAAAACAAACAAACTGTAATTCAAAGACTCCATTGAAAAAAATCAAACCCCATTGAATTTGCTTTTTTTTTTAAAGATAGTAATTAATCAGGAACTGGGTTGTTTTTGTTAGTGTGTAGATATAAAAACTAATCTTATTTTGAAATAAAAAATGTAACAAAACAAAAAAAAAAATAATACCCGACTAATTTTATTTTTCGGACAAGTAATTCCTAATAATTAGATAGTGGGTTGTTTTTGTTTGTGCGTATATATATAGCAAAAGTAACTGGTCATGGACGAATTCTTGTGAAAACGGTACTTTTCGCGTGATCCTTTTTTTTTCCCTTTTGCATTCTTAAAAGCAATTTTTGAGGGTTACCCCTTCGTAATGGAATCTTCAGGACATTATTACTAAACTTACAACAGTAAAGTAAGTTACAACACATTAAAAAAAATAGACGTCTTATCAAATTTAAAAAAAATACAACTGCTTCAAATACACACACTCTCACCCGAAACTACAGAGAAAATAGATATTCTACTATTACGAGAAAATGATGAACAAAATCGACTACTATGGCAGCCAATCAAGGCATTTCTTTCTCTTTGCTTTTAGCATAGAAAAAAAGCTATAACCAGCAGCCGTTGGGAACTCTTTCTGTGTTTTATCATAGAAAGAAGTCTCTTTGTGTTGGCTTCTGTCGCCGCTCCTCTGTCCAACATAATGTAAGGACTTTTCTGCGTTTATAACGTAGAAAAATTCCTCTTTGGTTGGGTGAAGACTGGTGAAATGGTATATTTCTAGGAATTTACCTAGAAGTAGCAACATCTTAAGGCGAACACCAAGGATAAGAAAACAACCAAATATATTGTTACAACCAAATATATTGTTACAATTTATTAGAGTCAGTATTTCAAAATAGCCAGTTTCAAAGTGATATCATTTTAAGATTGGCTATTTTAAAATACAGACTAATATATTTATATATTTATTTCACAGAGGGCAGTGCCGAATTTCTTAATCATGTGGAGTGATTTAATATTTGAATGTTTATTTCGGTTTATCATTAAGCACTGGGATTAAGATTAACAATATATAATTATTGGGAAAAAGTTGAATAAAAATATTTTTCAAAAAAAATTATGACAAGAAAGTAGAACATAGGTTGGATAGAATGCAGAAAAGTCTGTAGAGAATATGAAGAAAACAAGTAGAAGAAAATTATTTGATGATCCTAAAAAGAAAAGTAATTATGTGTATTAAGAAACAGATAAAAGTCAAAAAAATTAGGGAAGTATTAAAAAGTGATGGCACTGAGTACGATATCAGAAATAATCCAAAGGTGGATTTTTAAAATTATTTATAATTTTATCAATGCATATAGAATAATATAAGGTGAAAGTAAGAATACAAATTCATTCAATAATCCAATCAATTAACTTTCTCTTGTAATGAAATGCAAGATCTCTTTTATAAAACTAAAATGATTGTTTCAGATATTTAATATATTTTAGATATCAAATAATAAATTTTAAATATTATGTCAACTTTAAAGTATTATTTTTAATCTAATTATTCAATTTACTCCCTGATTTGTTTGAATCTTAAAGATGATTTATTACTTATTTTATCTTTATGATAGAATGTAATTGCACATTTGCTCACTAACACACATGTATATATAACTTTGATGTATTACAGTTAACCAAGAAAAAAAAAACAATTTTAGATTTTACAATTTTTAAACTGCAAAAAAAAAAAATTAAATAAAAGATATGCATCAGCATAAAAATTATTGACTTCCGATATCTTGTTCAGTGCCAGAATAAATTCATAAAATTATCACTCATCAATACTTTTATTAGCTACAGCTCAAAAGGCTTGATCCTTCCATAAATTATTATGACTTTTACTCTGTTTTCTTAATACTCATAATTACTTTCCTCTTTAAGCTCATCAAATAGTTTTCTTCTTTTATCTATTTTTTTCAAATTCTCTACAGACTCTTCTAGTACATTATGTATAAATCTTCATTCTATCCAACCCAGTTCTATTTTTTCTTCAAAATTTTTTTTGAAAATATTTTTACTCAACTTTTTTTCAATAATTATACATTGTTAATCTTATATATTATATACTTAATAACTTCCACCACACACTTTTAAAACATGTGAAGAAAGACATCTTAAAAGTCAAATGACTATCGAGATGCATTTTGTGCTAAACCAGTACTCAACAGTTGACCCAGGTTACAATCTTACATTTAACTTTATCAATATCAGATTGTTATATTTTAATTTACAAGTGTCAAATTTACCCCACTTTTAACTTTGACACAATCCACTCTAGATAAATACGTTATAATTATCACTAATCAATTATTAAATTCAGGCTTAATGTTTATATCTGTGCTATAGATAATCTCTAGTTCAATAACTGATTATTGATAATTATTAATGTATTTATCTAGAGTGTATTATGTCAAAGTTGTGGGTGAAATCAGTTTGACTTTTACAAATTAAAATTTTTTAAAGTGTTCACCTATCTCTCACCAATCATATCATTTTTTTAAATTGTTCAACTGTCTTTTTTACATAATGTAACATTCCAAACAAAACATTAAACAAATATTATTCTTAGATCTAATTTCTATGATAAATAGAATAAACACACATATTAACAGTTGCTGTGTTCCTCATTCTAGTTTCTTCACTAATACTTCCATCATCAGTTCATTTTCTTTTTATGATTTTATTTAACATGTTATTACTAATCTGAGATCTCCTTGTTCTGTTAATTTCTTTAATAATTCACCATCTTTAGATTGCAACATATTTTTAATATTCTTTCCATAATCCTTTGTTTATGACTGTAAAATTTTTAATTTTTTTTCTTGTCTGACTTTTTATTTTACTATTGATCCTTAATTTATTTGGAATTTATAAAATTCTAATTAAAAGCTATTCTTATCATCTGGAACATTTTATATATACATTTTCTTTTCATGATTTTTAAAACCATTTATTATTGTCTATTTTTTTAATATAAAAATTTATGGACTCTTCATCTCTCCCACTTATATATAATCCATAATTTTCTACAATTGAGCTATCTCTTTCTTGTCCTATGGCAGTAATGCAATTTATAATTTTCTTTATACAATGATTTCTTATAAGTGTTGATTTAAATGGTATTTCATTAAAAGTAATTGCTATCAATTTATATACTCCATTATCTATATTACAATTTTTGTTTAATTTCTGCGAAATCTGATCTTTTTGCAGATTTCTTGAGATCACCCATCTTGTCTATTTTTAAGAATGGTGATATTATGCCAATAACCCATTATAGGCTTATATCTCTGTTATTTACTGTATCTAAAAAATTTTAAGCTTGTATTAAAAATAGAATTATTAAATTTATTCCTAAATATGATCTCTCTATAAACTAATTTGGATTTTTACTGAATAAATCTTCTCTTTATCAAAAAATATTATACTTACTACAGATTTACTGAAATATTAATTATAAAACAACAGGTATTTATCTAGATTTATATAAAGCTTTTATTTTGTTTCAAATGAAAAACTATATCAGAGGTTGCATAAACAATTGACTGGCACCTCATGAGTGATTATTCTTTTATTAAATTTGGTGATCAGTTTTCAGGTCCATTACTTTTTATTATTTACATTAATGATTTGACAAATCTTCCTTTGCATTCAAATATTTTACGTGTTGCAGATAATGCAGCATTATTAACGCAACTTATGGATTACTTCAAAAATTAATAAATTAGGCTTTAAATATAATTAAGCATTGTTTTTCTATAATATTTAAATAACAATTAGATAAATTCAAATATACTTCTACAGTTATAAGTCATCTAGTTTTTAAGATATTTCTGTGAAATGTTAAAAGATAAATAAATAAAAGTTGAATTTGCATTTTATTTGGGATTACTGCTGGACTAATATTTTAAATGAGACAAACATGATTTATTTGCAAAAAAGTTTAAGACTTTTAAGCTTTCTTTTTGTACAAAATTATGAACATTTTACCACAGATTATTATACTGTATTATAAGCAAATTTGTTCTTTCTAAATTAATTTATGGAATACTGATTTGGGGAGGCACAGTTTCATATCATTTAAGATCTTTAAAGACTCTACAGAACTTTTCTTTAAGGATTGTTTTAAATAAATCATTAGAATATTATCTTATTTTATCTATCAAAAAATCATTTATAGTCAATATTTAATGTCATTATTTCAAACTATTATTCCAATATACTGTTTTTTAAAAAAAAAGAAAGTAAAGCTAGAAAGTCTAAATTTAATTTGATTGACTACTCATATTATAACAAAACCCATGATGGATATTAAATATGTTACATTAGTCCGATGTATTTCAATATTTTAATATAGTATTATCTTGAAATTATTTACAATATTTCATTAATTTAATACACTGTACAGGCTTACACACACCTGCACATATATAATGTAATATATAAGGAATTTGAATTCACAGTTTTCATACAACCCCCAACTCTCCATGCCATCTCAAATTGCTGACCACCTGATCACACAGATGTTGAAAAGATAAATAATCACCAATATATGTATTTCATGCTAAACCAGCAATCATCAGTTGGTCCAGATTACTATCTCCACACATATATACAATCAGTGCTCAGCTTTATATTAAGATAACCAATCTTCATACTTTAATGGATAGGCTTCAAACTATTCCAACCCACAACTCTTCAACCATCCATTTCATTAAAAATCTGATGATGGAATGTTCAGCAATCATCAGTTGGTCCAGATTACTATCTCCACACATATATACAATCAGTGCTCAGCTTTATATTAAGATAGTCAATCTTCCTACTTTAATGGACAGACTTCAAACTACTCCAACCCACAACTCTTCAGCCATCCATTTTATTGAAAATATGATGATGGAAAGTTCAAAGCCCATGTAATCCCTTCATTTAATTCAAGAAAAAATTAATTTTATTGTTAACTTCAACTATTAACTAAGATAAATTTAATAGTTGATTACAACTGTCTATATTTAAATCGTAATTTTTTTTTGTTTCAATTGTAAAAAAAGTGGCAAAATTATAACATGAATTTAACTTTCATTTTAAATCAAATGATTAATAAGAGTAATATAAAATTTTATTTAGCTAACGTTTTTTATTGTTAAGATTTTTTTCTTTTATTTATAAAAATTTATTTTATAATGTATTAATACCATCTTTTTATAATTATATCATTATATATACATATATATATCAATACCTAATTATTGATTATTATTATATTTATCTAGTCTCTAAGTGGCCAAATAGGCCGCCTGAATGATCAAATTAAATAGAACAGAATAAATCCACCAATATAAGTTTATTGGCTTTCTCAAAAGACTGCATATTAATTAGCCTGACATCCTCTTTAATTACAATTGTACTTTGGCTATAATGAACATTATTTCTTTTTATATAATAAGAATTGTCTGTACTGTACATTTTTATGCAAAAAAATAAATAAAAATGTGAAAAAATAACATTTTAGAAAAACAAAAATATCTTTCAAAAATATATATACTTTTATTTTTTCTGCTTACAAGATTGTTTATTATTATTCATTAAACTAACATGTTCTACAATTCTTATATTTCCAAAATTAATAAATAATAATATTTTGCTTTACATAATACTTATTGTTGAATTACTTTTCTAAAAAGCTTTTATATTTTGTTTATAATAGCTATTAATAATTTTATATTACTTGTGCTACTTTCTTTTAAGCTTTTATATTGATAGAAATAAAAAGAAAAATTGTTTTGAAAATATAAAATTACAATTTACTCATTAGTCAGTTAAGAGTTAAACACATTCTTCCTAAATTTAACTTATTCAAATAACATTTTTCCAAATAAAAACTTAAATTTAATTTATCAACATTTGATATTTTGCAAAATAAAATGAACAAATCTAAGAAAAATTCATCAATTTGAATTATTTATGAGTAATATTTTAATAAGATTTAAAGAAATGGTTGCTTTATAATTAAATATAAAGAAACTTTTAATGATTTTAGAATTAATTAAATAAAGCAATAATAGAAGTAATTGTCAATTTTGTTTTTTAATATATATAATTGTCTGTGGTATACTTATATATATATATATATCAACTAATTTAATTATTTCTTTAGTTATTTAATTCAAAATCTTAATAAATAATCTGATTGTAAATTCAAATTTAAACTAAGTTGAAATTAAAATACTATATATATAATTCTTTGATATAAACAAATCAAATGCAATCAAATGTCTAATTTAAATTTTATAGCAATTATTAAATATCTATTAGACTTTTTAAAGATATAATTCAAATAAGATAAATGTTCATAATTAAAATAGCCAACATTTTAAGGTTTTTGGAAGACTGAGAGATAAAAGTTTTATTGTTGTAAAGCATTGGTGGCCTAGTGGTTAGCATAGCTGCCTTCAAAGCAGCTGGCCCGGGCTCACTTCCTAGCCAACACTTTGACATATATAAAAAAAAGTTTTATTGTTAGTAAATTTGATAAATAATTAAATTTAATATATCATGTTATCGAAAACAAAGAATGATTTCTATTTTAATATATATCTACACCTTATCCTGTTTATTAGCAGACCTTTTTATGAGAATGTCCATAATCAAGCATCATCATTTTTTATCACTATTTTGATTTACAATTTATTATTCATCATTGCAATCTTTAAAAAAAATTGAAACTTTTTTTTAAAAAAAACATCTACAATTTTTTGTAAAATGGTGATCATTTTGTGAGATTGATGATGTCATAGAATAGTAACATTATTAAATGTAAGCTTTGTGAAAATAAAATGTGGCTTTGCCACTAAAATTACACAATACAGTAGAGAGTTTATTTCTTATACTGTATCCAATAATATATTTTTACTATAGAAGTAAAATGTGGTTAACGTATTTAATCAGATTTTGATCTAATGTTTTTATAAAATAATCAATGCTTTCATTTATTACATATTCAAGGTAAAGAAGACATTCATTATTAATGATTAAAATACCAATTTCATTTAGTAAACTATACTTATAATTACAGTAGGTAATAAAAAAACATTTTGATCATGTACAACTACAATGTGTATTAATATTAAATTTTAAAATATTTATATTAAGGAAAATATATTCACTTCATCAGTTTAATGGATCAATATTCTTATGAATATTATTTTGCTTGCAGCCAAAAATACATTAATTATAATAATAGTCATAAGAAAATCATCCCGACCCATGCACTGTATGAATTTATAAAGCTGAGGACTACTCCTACTCTAAACACAATATTGAGACTTTGAAAAGAATAAATCCATCTTATCTTTTTTACCTAAATTTGTATATATATATAGGCCAATCTAAAATGTTTAGAAATGAGAGCAAGAAGATCTTAATCAATCACTTTTAATTTCATTTACTATATATTGATAAATGATGTTCTATATGTCACTCATCTACATAAGCAAAAATTTGTTGTATAAACTAAAATTACATATCAGAATTGTGATAAATTAATAATAAAATTCAATTTGTTTTTTAATAATACATAAATGCACATGTATGTGTATATATATAAAATAGTATGAATCAAAGTTATTAATGATGCTTTCTTTCAGGCATCAGACCCATGACTAAGAAATCTAGATATTTAATTTGTTTTTGTCCTCTATTGAGAAATTTTGCTAACATTTTTTACAACTTAAAATTTACGTATATATTTTTTTTAATATTTTAATTTTAAAAAAATGCAAAAGACATCAGAATAATAGAATAAGTGAGAATTTCAAAATATCTGAAATCAGACATTGCTGCCTAGTCATTGTATATTTGGAAATCTTGAACTTTGCGAGATTACTTCGAGAAAATATTACGATAGTCTAAAAACTTGAATTTTTGGAAAATTTATGATAATTTTTATTTTGTAATTGTGTAATAATTATTAGAAATCAAAAACATATATTATTATATATTCATTTTTTACAGAAATATTTTATTTTTAAATATAAAGGAATATATTCTTCTGTGTCAGGTTGCCATAAAGATTAAGGTCATGGGGAATTCAACTATCTAGAAATGATGTCACTCAACAACCAGTTATAATATTTAGTGATATCATAAAAATTATAAAAAAAAATTAAACTTTTGAAGCATAAATTGATAGATTTACTAGGTATTAAAAATAATTTGTTCAGATTTTTAAAACAAAGAAGATTTCACACATTTTGCAAATTGAATCTGCTTCACCTGAAATTTGGTGATGTGACAGTACTTTGTTTTGATTAAAATCTATTTTTTTTAATAATTTTGAACATCAAATGTATTTTTTTTATTTATTTAATTTCTAAACAAAAATATCTATCTAATGACATCAAATTTATTATATTCTGATAAATAGTAATGAATTAATATTAAAGTAAAAGTTGAAAGCTTAAAGCAAGTGAAAACAAAGAAATATGCCAGAATTCTAGCAGGTTAATTAATTATTTCTAATGGTTAAAAAAAAGGTTTTTTTTAAAAAGAAAAAGAAAATTATAGTGAGATTCAGTTTGGAAAGTTCTTTTCTTAAAAAATATCTGGTGTTTTGTTTCTTCATTTATAATAAGATTTTCTCAATTAATGTTTTTGTAGGAATATTTTTGTTAATAAATAGGTATGTATAGATTTTAAAGAATTAGAATAAAATATAGTTTTGGAAGGTGTTCATATAGGGCATAAAGGTAATTAAATTAAAAAAATTTTGAAAGTTATTTTGGTTAAAGATGTAGGAGAGGTGAGGTTCATAAGAGGTAAAGTTAGTTAGAAAATTTAAAAATTAAAAAAAATAAAATTATATGGATATTATGTTAATATTATTGTTATTGATTAATATATGTATAATATATAAGTAATTAAAATAGAAGAAATAAATTAGATTAAAGAGCAATTTAAGATTTAAATGATAAGAATATAAAGAAATAAATGTTAAAATATAAAATTTTATAAAAGAAATTGAGTATAAGTGTGGGATTAAGAGGTATTAGATTGTAGAAATATTAAAGATCCATATTTAAGCTATTAGTTGAAGTGCTTGAAATATTTCAGTATGTATATATTTGTATATGTATGTCTATATATATATATATATATATAGATATACATATATATCCATACATATATATATATATATATATATATATATATATATTGATACATATGTATGGATAGGTTTTAATTGTATTAGTTTAAATGTTGTCACTCTGATAATGACTGTTGGCTAGTTGAAACTGTAAGCAAAAGGAGATAAAATAAATCATATGTTAAAAGTGTATTGTGAAGTATAAATTATGGAGTATATGGTATATTATATATCATTCAGCAATGCAAATAAGAAGGAGAAGTCAAATGAAATTTTAATCCTTTCTTTATTTGTTTATTCCAAAGTTTGTGTTAATGTTGCTTTTTTTATATATATTTTCTTTGCATATCTTTTTAATTATTTGTCATGAACTTATAACTCTTTTTTATTGCACCCACATCATATATAACAGAAGGATCTTTTAAACCATCACGGTATTAAATAAGAGATAAAAAAGTAAATGAATACTGTACTATGTACAGCAATGTTATATATAATATAAAAATCATTCATATTAATCAGGACATTTAGTGGCTATTCTTTATGGGATTAGGATTTGGGACCTTATTATAAATTAAACATAAATAAAGGATTACCACAAACATCTAAATGATTTTTCCCCAATTTTATTTTAAATTTTCTTGTTCAAATACTAATCAATGTAAATATGATTATTAAATTTATTTAATGTTAAAACATGATTCTTCATTTATTTTGCTGTAATCAAATTTTACTTAGTCATATCCTTAAATCATTACTTTTATGTATGCAATATATTATAACAACTCCCATTAACAGACATACATTTATTTTACACATATTCAGACTTCGGTAATACAAATATACCCTGAACCAGAGAACCAACCAGCCTCTCCCTATGTTCAAAATCCAGAATAACAGAAGCAATCTGCAATATGGATGAGTTAGATTAAGGGTAGAATTAGTAGTTATTTATATCTTACTCTCTCTCCTCTCCTAGATATGAATTTAATGTATGAGGAGTATGCATGAATATGGACAACAAGATATTTTTTTCATGAGGAGGAACCCATCCACCCTTGTGCATACCACAGAAAGACCATCTCATTGCAGTACATAATAGAAGGTTTAAATATTTTTAACCTTATTGTAAATTAAAATCTAGGTTCTGATGAGAACTTTCTTGTTTATAGGTCCAATCATGATCAAGAGAGAGGTAAGATTTTACCTAAATAAATATTAATTGCGAACACTTGCACATTGATACTGGTATTTATGTTTTTTGTTTGTTAGTACTAGTCATTTAGTTAATTTTTTTCAGTGTACCTGACTAACTATTTCTAATATAAATGGTCTTTCCTGTCTTTATCATAATCAAACACTATAGCAGGGAAATCCCATGTCATTAACATAATTGATGTGATTAATCTATCAAGTTAGTGGAAGTAATAACAAATTATAATTTTAATAAAATAATTTAAAAGGCAAGGAGGATTTAAATAATCAATAAGTTGTAAAATAATTTTCTATTGTGTTAATTTGGACATCAAATGATTATTCTCTGAAGGCAACAAGTGGTTGGACCAATGATTAAAAATAATGATAATCAAAGAATATCCATCAATGTTAAACTAAGTTATTTATACTTTGTTATATATTTCATTACTAAGTTATGCTTACTATAAATCAACTTATTATATATATATATATATATATATATATATATATTTAAGTTTATATATATATATATATATATATATATATATATTAAATTAAAGACTATCATTTGTATTTATCCATATTCATTTTTCAATTATCATATATTTTCACACATTTACATATATTATCACACACTCACATACCCACATACATTCATACATGCTTGCACATACCACCCACTATGTGATATTGATATACTCTGAACTAGATCATTATGCAGATTCTTGCTGAGTTTGAAATCTGGGGAATAATGGAAAATAAAGATGATAAGAATGAGAGAGTATATGGATAGAGTTTGATACATGTTTGAGTATTAATACCCTATCTTCCAGGATGAGACTGAAGTGTGCATATATACAGCACTAAACTATTAATTTATATATATTCTAACTAATATCACTTTAATTGCAGGTGATTAAAAATGAAAATCTTTATCTCTCCTGTAATATATTAACAAAATTTGTACAATTTAGTTGTCAATTAAAATATCAAAAACAGAATAGAATCAGACCATCAGTTAAGCATGTTCAGTAACAATTATCTTATATAAAAAATAAGCTTTAGGCAAAAGTGATTCACTTGTGTTTTTAAACTCTTACTACCAAGTGAGTGTATGTAGAATTAGAACACAATTCCACAACTCTGGAAAGCCTTCAATATAAAAAGACAAATGTTGATTTTATAGGCAACACATGGGCTAAGGTCATAAACTCACTTATTAAACACTTCATGGACTAAAGTCTGACTGTAATTCATTATAGGCACCAAATTCAAAAAAGAACCAACTTTAATCGTACAAAGAAACCATACTTTATCTAACCAAGAAAGTAGAATTTATAGAAGTTGATGATGACAACATTGAAAAGCTTTTGGAATTACATATAGAAGAATTAATTAATGAGTAATTAATCTAACTGGATGAAAAAAAAATTGACAAATCTGTAGAAAACTGGACATTAAGAAACTAAAAGAATTTATTTTACATCACAAAGCCATGACCATTATTTGGGACAAATTTGACTCTAATTTAGCAGCATTAAATTTTAAAATGCCTTGGATCAAATAATCAGACCTTATAAAATGTTGTATAAAAAAAATCAAAAAGCATATCGACCTACATTTTAAACTTTTTTCCCAGAGATCCTCAGGCAACAACATCTGCATTCCTCCTCCAAAAAAATAAAGATCATCATACGATTTAGAAGACAATGATGGACCTTAGAATGAGTAAATTATAAAATAACTCAGGAAACTGAATAACAATATTGAAGAATGGTTCGTAGGAAAGAACAATTTTAAGCTAAATGAGTTTTTTTTCTTTTTATATAGATTTTACTTGTATTATCATACACACATACATACTTTAAGTACATACTTACATAATGCACACATAGCACACTTTACACAAGCATATAACATGCATTAAGGGTTTTTTTAAAAATTACTATATTATATATATATGAAGAATGCCTGTATTTCAAATCGTATATATGCTAGGTTAAGTTGTTTGCTAATATGATATTCACAGTTTATAATGTAATTTTTATCTGGAGTAACCAGCCAAATGTTTCTCCACAGAATCCATTATAATTGCTTGCTTTTTAAACGATAATCTTGCTTTGTGATGAGTTTTGAGGAACCAATTATCCTAGATAAGCAGAATAAAGGTGTATCTACTTTCAGCAAGTTAATAAACAAACGTTATATGATTTAATTTTGCAAAACAAAAAAAAGATTTATCTTACTTCCTAATTAAATATTTCTATAATAAAGGATTGAGTCACTAAATTGTTTTGAAATTTTCACTTCTCTTTTTTTAAAATTAAATTATCTATAAAATGCATTGAGTGAATTTATAAATTACATTTATTAAAAAAAATAAGAAAAATATGTTAGACTTTTATTTATATTTCTTTAATTTAAATAATACATATATATATTTAGTTTTAAACTTTTACTATTTATTTGATAATTGAACTGTTGTATGTTTTTAATAATGTATTTGTGTGTACATGTATATTCTCCCTCACCATACATATTAAATTTTATTTGAATAAATCTTTTATTAAAGAACTTATTCAATTTTTACTTCTAATTTTTTATATTTCGATCCTACTATCCTATCTATGTTTCTCAATGTCGTCAGCATGAAATTCATTTCATTATTAATTACAATCAAATAAATCGCAAATAAATACTGTGATGATTAAAATATATATTTAAATTGTAATTATATAGGACTAGAAAAAGTATAGAATTAAGTTATTAAGATATTATAATCTTTAATCATTAAATTTAGGTATATTTTCTTCAGCTAAGTAGAATGATATTTTCCAGACGTCAATAAGCTTTCGTAAACAACATTTGGTTGTGAAATATTATTTTAATTTTGTCGAGTAAATTGGTGAATTTTTCTATCCCAAGATTTGAAAAAATATATTATTTTTTGCCTTTCCGTTAATAATTTAAAAAGTAAATCTCTGAATTCATAATTTGTTAAAAACCGTTAGACTGAAGCTCATTAATTTTGAATATATATATATAATAACAATTGCTTAACAGTTATTTTGAGAACTAATGGTTATCAAGATTGTTCTAGATTTTTCATTAAAAACTAAAATGTTATCAAATAAATTATTGGCAAATATTTAAAATCATGTGGTGCTTAAGCACTAATGTGGGTAAGTTGAGCACAATTCCATTCAATTAACTAAATTATGATTTTTTAAAAATTTAATCAATAATGAGATCATTTAGCTCTTAGATTCTGCATAAGGCAATAAATATTATTAATTAAAATTAAAAATTGATTTGATATTATCATAATCTAAAATTGTTTTATAATTGAAAATACTTGGGTTTTTTTATTATTGATATCATCATTTCATCAAAATATAATTTAATAGAAAAATAAATAAATAAAAACGCAACAAAATTGCTTCATAAAAAACAATAAATATTAAAAAATCAATTTATTAGTAGTAATAACCATAATAATTATATGATCAATTGCTTAAAAGCTTAATGGTGTTTAAGCACTAAAACAATAATATGCTGAGCACAATTCTATTCAATTGTCCAAACGCAGAAGTTGTTTTTTTTTTACTTTCTTCAGTTTAAAAATGATCTAGAATTCCTTTACTCTTGAATCAAACTGTGCAAAGCATCAATCAAAGTAATTAGAAATATCACCTTCAATTCTAGAGAATTCAATCAATATATTAAACCAAAATTGAAATTAACACATTCTTAAAATTTTAAAACATATAATAAAAAGCAAACAGCAATGGCTTAATACTGCATGGATCTTTGCAAACTATTATTATAGTATTAATGCTTGTAAAACATCTTAAAATAATTTTGTTCATTAAAGATAAAAAAAAAAAAAGGCAATATGAAACAAAAAAAATTGTATTCATTACATTTATTTATTAAGTTAAATTCCAATTCATTTTTTGTTCAGTTAATATGTTTATATGATGCATTTAAATTAGCTATTTGTTTAGTTGTTGTTGTTTTTGTTTTTGTTTTTTAAAAAAAAAAACATATAATGCTAATAACTTAAGTTTCTGATACCAAGAAATTTGTGAAGTCATTTTAATCTATAATTCTTACCTTGCATTTTCCATATTCAACATACTGCTTAACATCTTTTAATATCAAATCATGTTCTTGTATAGTTTTTAGAAACTTAAGAACCCCATCATAATCAATGCTCTGAAGTAATCTAACATGAATATCTCTAAAATATGAAGGCAAAAATAAAAGAAGATAAATTAGTATTTAATTTATTAATAGCAATTTAAAATTAATTATATTTTTTAACAATTTAAACAATATAAAATTAATTTTTTAAAAAAATTGCTTTTAACTCACAAGAATAAAAAAGATGGTTTTGTTTAAATATTTTGAGCTCAACAATGTTTTATTTTTTAAGAAATATAAGAAATTAAAACAGATCCAATGCAGAATAATAAAAATGTGTATTTATTTTTAGTTCAGGCATTTAAAGGTGGAATTTTATTCTGAGTGTCAGATAAATTACTTGTTTAAATGAAATTCTCATTTCTTACAATGTAAATTCGCAAAAACTTTATAATAAATTAAATGCTTATAAACAATAGGAAATTCATCAATAAATTTAAATGAGCAAGCTCATTTTGATCTTAAAACAGTATAATTCCTACAACTCTCCAATTTTGAAATACTTAAATTTTAAGTTGCAATAGTAGATCTAGTATGAACAACAAAAACAGTGCACTCACTTTTATTTCTTTCATTCAAAATACATTATACTCTTATCTCTCATTACAATAACATTTATGTTTTTATTCATGTCATGAATCTTTGCCAATTAACATTTGAAATCTATATAAATTCAAAACTGATATAAAATCATTAAATTTAAAATTTTGCTTATAGTACAATCACTTTCTATTTCTGTATTTCTCTTTATAAAAGACTGAAGTACACTCTTTATCACTTGATTATATATATATATGTATATGTGTGTGTGTGTGTGTGTGTGTGTGTGTAAATGCTAAATCTATAAAGCTATAAAACAGAAATTAATAATCATAAAATTGTTAATAATAATTTTTTTAAATGTGAATAATGTGTATAAATTATAAATTACTCGCATGCATCAAAAACTTTTTCCAAAACAGTGTCATTAACTAGGAAATAGAAGAATTGAATTAATTAGATAGACTACTATGAACAAATGCCTGCTATCCTTATAACACAATTTATTTATCAATTTATTTTTTGTGTTTTAGTAATAATTTTTTTTACAAAGACTATAAATAATTGTTGTTGCAATATCTAAAACTTCAAAGATATATTAACGCTTTGATTCTGATTTTAGTTTATCTTAAAATCTCATTCACATTAAATTTTTCAACTGTAATTATGTTTCCCTCCCCTCCATTTCCCAAAATCAAAATATTCGATAGGGGCACCCAACTTCCCACTAATGCGCTTTCCCATCATATGCACACAACAATCCATCCAAACAATGACATCAGTGATGTTTCACCATGATACACACACATTATCCAATCCCACCTACTCTCCTAGGTGCTGTTACCATGTACCGATCCAGTTCACTCCTACAGAGACTACCCCATTCTACCCACTAGTGCCCCCCTCCGCACGTATTACTCTGTTCCTTCCTCCCATTCTAAAATAAATACACATGAATGTAAAGGTGAATAATAAAAAACCATAACTTTTAAATCTCTTAATTTATATTCTACATTATTTCTAAAAGGTTAATATGAAAATTAGAGAATCAAAATAAAAAGCAATTATCAAAATCCATAAAAAGAGATTTAAATTAAAGTATATTAAATGTGTTATGAATGCAAATTCAATTTGCAACACCACATTTAAAATAATATTTCCATAATAATACATTTAGACTCCATTTCAGCAGTCTCAAAATGGCTATCTTCAATAAGAATAAAACTACAAACTGCAAAAATACAATAGAATTATCAAAGAATACCAGAGAAATCAGATATATATTTTTGATAAAATCATGATAAAGATTTTTCATATTTCATTCACTTTGATCAAGAAACAATGCAATTAATGGGTTATGACTGCTTCCTCTACTTAGCATAAGTAGTTGTTAAAGAAAACCTATCAAATAAAAAAGAATATAAGAAAGAGAATTAATAATTAAAGAATTTTTAAAAAATGAATATCAAGAGAAAATCATAGAGAAAATATAAAAATATCAGATAAAAGATATAAAGGAGAAAAGAAAAATGAAGAGAAAATATAAAAAAGACAGAATAAAAATGACAAATATATAGCGTTTAAAACATATAGTAATAATATAGTAAAGAATATTAATAAAATCATTAAAAAAATTAATAAAAAATATAATAATGTTAAATATAGATAGTAAATAAAAAATGAGAAATACAATGGATATATTAGATAATAAATATATTAAAGAAATAGAAAAGCATATAACTAAAGTATAAGAGAGAGAATGTAGGGCATATAAGAATAATAAGATAAGAACTAAGTACATAGGATAAACAAAAAAATCAATGTATACAAGTTTGATTCAATATAGGTATGATAAAAATTTATCAATTTACATGCATTCTATAGAAGCAGGATTTATATTTGAGAAAGTTAGCATAAAATGATTGTTTATACTAATAAAAGATGGAAAAATAAAAGAATCTATATTAATTAAGAAGATAAAACAAAATCAAAATAGAGATGTAGGGATAAAGACATTATTTTTATAGAAATATTAATAATCATATAAATATATATATATAAGTTTTTTTAAGAATAAAAGGTTTAAAGAATAGAATAAAAAGTTAAAGAAATTGATAATAGAGGGAGATACATTAAAAGAGTATATGAAAAAGAGGCTAAAGAATTTAAAAAATAGTTATAAATGTAGAAAGGAAAAAGAAGGTTATAAAAAGGTGAGTAAAATGAATAAGTAAATTAAAAATGAGAATAACTAATGAAGATAGGAATAGAAATAAATAAAAATTATTAATAAAAGAATTATAGATAAATAATAGAAAGGCAAAAAAGAAATTAGATTAATAAGTATTAAAATAAAAAATAAAATAGAAAGGTGATAGAGATATATTAAAGAATAATGTAGAATGATAGATAGGATGGAAAAAAGAAGAAATAAAAAAGGAGTAGAAATAATAAAGGAATAATAAGAAAATAATAATTAGGAAATAAGAGAAGTAAAGATATAGAGTTAAAAATAAAATATGATTATGAATAATAATGTAAATATGTATTTTTATATGTATATAAAATAATGGTTATATGATTATATGTTTAAATGTTGTAGCTCATATGAAGACTACAGTACAGTCAAAACTGTTAGAAAAATAAAGCAGGAATTATATAAAAAATGCATTAAAGTGTATATGAGAAAATTTATAAAAAAAAAGTAATAATAAAGCTATAAAAGAGAATAAAGTCTTGAAACTTTAAAGCTTGTTGGTATTGGAAGAAAAGTTATTTCTGCAATAAGAACAAAAGATGGCACTATTACTAAATATGGAGATGACATCATAAAATGTATAAAATAATTCTATAAAGAATTATATAGTAATAAAGAACAAAAACGCAAAAAAATTCCTACATTAGATCTTCTGAATTGCCCAGAATTTAATATAAAAAAAAAGAGAAATGCAATAATATCTATAAAGAAAAAAAAGCTCCAGGAAATGATAGAATTATAATTGAGATCTTAAAAGAAGCAGATTAGAATTTTTTTGGCAAACTTATTTATCAAAATAAAAATGTACTAGCAGATTGGAAAAATAATATAGTAATATTAATATTTAAGAAAAGTGATAAAAATATTAAAAATTTTAGACTTATCACTCTTTTATTATGTCTATATAAAATCTTTACTTAGATAATAATAACTAGTCTACAGCAAACTTTGGATTTTAATCAACCTTAAGAACAAGATGGATTTATTACTGCTATTAATAATTACAAAATACTTGATTTGGATATTTTTGAAATGGGTGCTAATGGACCTTCAACTTTCCTTTTCTATTGTTTAGCTATCAAGTGCTATTTTGCTAATTTTGTGTTTATTTTAACAGTAGAAATTGCATTGATTTACTAGTTTTAAAAAATCTGAAGATAGCAGAAGTCAATACCAAAAAAACTTCAATGGATCTGAACTTCACCTCCAAGGGTTTTGATAGGTACAGAGCTGTAGTGATTTTAATTGTACATTTAATTATTTTGTTCTTTGTGATCAGAAAAAATTCCTTATTTTTATAGTTTATTTAAATATTTATTATTATTTTTATACAATATATGTATAATGATTGTTTAAAAACAAGTTATATTTTATTACAATTTAATTTTATTCAAATTTGCTTTATTTTTAGAAATATAAATTAACAAATTCAGTTATAATGATAAATAGAAAACTATGGAGTTGAAGTTGATCATGCCTTTTTAAATACTTTTTAATATGTTACTTCACAATGTATGTAATATTTTAAAAATTACAAATGTAAGTTTAAATTTTATTACAAAATTTGATAGATTAATGATGGCTTTGCATTTATTTGTTCATGTTTTAAAAATAAAGATCATTTTACATAGTTTTTTTTTGCAAGCTGAGCTGATTTTCTTTACACCATCCAATCTGCAAAAAACTTTAGTCTTTTTACTATCTATTATCTTTATTTTTCCCCCTAAATTCGCAGAGTTCAAATATGGTTTTTTAGAATATTTTTCATTTGTATTCTTATATTTTTTAAAAGTGGATTCAACAAAGTAGGTATTATCTAACTATTAAAAGAAGTTGTAAAAATGATCATCAAATACGAGTTGCCATTATGAGCTTTGGATTTGTAGGCCTGGTAAAAGTCATTTGGTTTTTATATATATTTCTACTGTGATTAAAGTATTGGATCATTAAGATATATACCAAAAAGTCTGTCATATGTTGAAGAATATTTATCAAAATGCACCATCAATGATTAGATCACATGGTGATACTAAGAAGACTAACACTGAGAAGAATGCAGAACAGTGTTTATAAGAAGTATTTTGATGACTAACATAAATGGAGAGTATTTAAATCATTTAAATTTTGCAGATAATGTGATTGTTTTTCAAATAATTATTTACAATTTCAGGAAATGTTACAAGAATTATCAAATTAAAAGTAGCACTAAAGTTAAATGCTAAAATGACTAAATTATTGCTCAATGGATTTTCTCGGAAAATAAAAATAAAAATTGAAAATGATGAATTAAAAGAATCTAACAGCTATAGATGCCTTATTCAGATTATTAGTACATATGGAAACATAATACATAAAATTAATCACAGAATTAAATGTGAATTAGAAATAATAATAATAAAAGGTAAAAAAGCCTATGTATTAGAAAAGGAAAGTTTTAAATAATGTTTTGCCAGTTCTTACCAATGAGACCGAAGTTTGTATAATTAATAAAAGCATAATTCAGAGATTTAAAGATCATCAACAAAATATGAAAACATGTATATTAGGAGAACAAGAAGAGATAAAATATAAATTATATGGATAAGAAAAGAAACAAGAATGGATTGGCATCATTGAAAGAATTAAAAAACTGAAACAGATTTGGGTTTGACATATTGCTAGAAGAGATAAAAGATGGTCAGTTGATGTTTTGAAGCGGATTTCAAGAAAATTTAAAAACCTAAAGAGAGACTATATGTGAAATGGAATGATAATGTAGATACATGTATTCAAACCATTCACATATTATAACAATTATATTTAAATAATAACCAATAGCATTAATTATATATTTCTTATACATTGTTAGAAAGGCAGACATGTACAGAAAAGCAGCAACACTTAATATAAATAACAATCAACAATCTCAAACTGTTGTCAAGGCAATCTCTTTTAAACAATAAAGATAGAAATCCACTTTTATATATGATCTAATATGTTTATATAGATACTAAAGTTTGCAACTTGATTACAAAAAATGAAATTATTAATTCAAAGAAGTTTAAACCTCATTAAACAGATAAATATCACCAGTTCTAATAACAAATAGTCAATTATAACTTCCAACTATGTATTTCTTAGATAATAAAGCTACAAGAATAGATAGGTATTAATGTAAATACAGGGAAGCAGTCAACCAATCTCATTCTGTTGTCAAGGTAACCTCCTTTAAATAATAAAAGTGGAAATCCATCTTTATACATGCTTTAATATGTTTATAGAGACATGGCAGGTTGCAACTTGACTACAAAGAAAGAAATTATTCATTCAAAAATTTTAATATATATATGATAACAGATGGCGTTCTACCAAAAACACCGTCAAGCATAGTTTTCTGTTTACATAAATGTCAGAGCGAGCATTCACTATCTCTAACTTTAATTCCACTTTCAGATCATGATTTCAAGTTATTTGCTATCGTCAGTGAAAAACAGGAATAAGAAACTAGATCTAAACACAAACTCTGAGCATTTATGAAACAGTTTCTATTCAGCTTGCAAGCGTGAATCTTTTAGACACGTTAATGTCTTCAAACTCAGCATAGCAAGCCAGTTAGCTACATGGGTCTGATCTCAGTTCAGCATCAGCACATAGTAGAAGCCTCTGCAATATACATCATTGCAAGAAAGACCTCAAAGGTACATTTATGAAAAACAAAAAAACACAAGTTAAAAAACTTGTTAATGCTTGTATTTATGATAACAGATGGCGTTCTACCAAACACTGTCAAGCGTAGTTTTCTGTTTACATAAACATCAGAGCGAGCATTCACTATCTCTAACTTTAATTCCACTTTCAGATCATGATTTCAAGCTATTTGCTATCATCAGTGAAAGACAGGAATAAGAAACACACGAATAAGAAACTAAATCTAAACACAAACTCTGAGCATTTATGAAACAGTTTCTATTCAGCTTGCAAGCGTGAATCTTTTAGACATGTTAATGTCTTCAAACTCAGCATAGCAAGCCAGATAGCTACATGGGTCTGATCCCAGTTCAGCATCACCACATAGTAGAAGCCTCTGCAATATACATCATTGCAAGAAAGACCTCAAAGGTACATTTATGAAAAACAAAAAAAACACAAGTTAAAAAACATAAATGCAAGCGTTAGCAAGTTTTTTAACTTGTGTTTTTTTGTTTTTCATAAATGTACCTTTGAGATCTTTCTTGCAATGCTGTATATTGCAGAGGCTTCTATTATGTGGTGATGCTGAACTGAGATCAGTCCCATGTAGCTATCTGGCTTGCTTTGCTGAGTTTGAAGACATTAACATGTCTAAAAGATCCACGCTTGCAAGCTGAATAGAAACTGTTTCATAAATGCTCAGAGTTTGTGTTTAGATCTAGTTTCTAAAATTCCTGTCTTTCACTGATGATAGCAAATAGCTTGAAATCATGATCTGAAAGTGGAATTAAAGTTAGAGATAGTGAATGCTTGCTCTGACGTTTATGTAAACAGAAAACTACGCTTGACAGTGTTTTTTGGTAGAACACCATCTGTTGACATAAATACAAGCGTTAGCAAGTTTTTTAACTTGTGTTTTTTTGTTTTTCATATTATAATGTTTTCTGTATTTCTAGGCCTCTACACGCATTATAAATGCGTGAGTTGATCAAGTTATGCAAAAGAAAAATAAATGTTCATTTATTTTATTAAAAAAAAAAGAAGAACGTTTCATTATTATTCCAAAACATAACTATCTTTCCTGATCAGCTCGGCCTAGAATTATTACTAAGTACAATCGTGAGCTGACTCAGTTTTTAATTTCTACATGAGGGCGCCAGAGTCGTTAGACCCACTGAGTCGGCGTCAAACATATTGTAACTCGTAAACTAATAATTATACGATCTGGGTTAAAATTCCCGTTAAGTAGAAGATATTCCCCTTTGACTTAATTAAGAAAAATAAATCTATTTAGCAAAGGTAATTTGTATACTAATTTGATTCTAAATAATCAAAACTTAAATATAATAACTCTAAATTTATACACGTACAATGAAAGTATGTTAATAACAAAGATTTAATATTTATGATAAATGAAAAATTATAATGTTGGGACGTATTGTGCATAACGAATTTAATAATTTGATTCAAATATTGAAGCAATAGTTAGTTTGTGTCTTATTTTTCCGTGGTACTGTTTCATTTACTACTCCGTTTGCAAATCTTTAGATCACAAAATTATGGGATAAACATTTCATTAAAATCTCAGTTCATAAAGCTTTATATAAAGTTATGGCCATTAACTTACCGGTAAGTTTATATTTAAATAGGTCATTGATCCTCCGACATCCAATTCAGTCAGTGGGTAGTCCGCAGTAGTTGTTTTTTTTAGTTGCACTTCTTCCAAATCTCCGATCAAATTTAGGTAGAGTCAGATGACGATCTAGGTGACTTTTCTCGAGAGAAAGTGTCGGCAAACGATAGAGTTCTACTCACTCATGATGAGCGATTTCAGTTCGTATCTAAGTGGACACATTTTATTAATATTTTTTTTTTGTTTAAAAAAAAATACGAGGCACTTCAAATTGCTCAACACTCTCTGGAACGACAAGACAAAAGACACTTTTCAAATCTGTCGGCTCCTTTTATATTCCCAGATTCTTTTTAGAAGTTCTGCGCATATTCCTTTTTACCTTTTGTTCTATTTTATAAACTTCTACATTATTCTCCTTTTTTTTATTACAAAGTCTGTTTTCTCGTTAATAATTTCTGCCATTTTTAATTACTATCAGAAAGTCGGACTTTCTGATAGCAATCTTTTACCTTTGGAATTTTCTTTCACTACTTGAATCAATTATTCAGTATGCACTTTCCAACATTGAATTTACTTTAGTTAACTTATATTAAAAAAAAAGAAAAATTAAACTTTCACTGTACGTTTTTCTTAAAACATTATATTACAAAAAAAAATTAAGGATCGGGTTCTCTCTTTTTTTATTTAAATGATACCCAATATTAAATAGTAATTTGTACCATATATATAAATAAATGGCACAATACCACCGGGGCAGGGGAACGAGAATAAAAATAGAGGTTTGAACTAATTTTATTCTTAATAAGTCTTTATGGAGTACTTCTAACCCACGTCCTAGTCTTATACGGTTTCAGTGACCTAGCGTTATAGGTACCCCTTTCTCCTTCACCATTCTCTAAAGTGAAAGCATTTGGACCATCCCGTCGGCTGATTTGGTAAGGTCCCTCATACAAATTTTGGAACTTTTTAAAAATATGCTTCCCAGTTTGGCTCACAGGGTTCGTTTTGACCCATACTGTATCCCCTGTTTTAAACTTATCAGTCAAGCCTCCTTTCCGTCGGGTCCGGAGCTTGGCGCAGTGTTCCAATTTTTTTCTTGCTTCTTCATGATCTCTCCCTTTATCAATGTTTTCTGGACTAGCGGGTAACCTGCATTTATACAATCGAGGTACCGCTTGTCCGAATTGAAGTCTTACAGGTGCAAATCCGGTAGATTCATTATGAGTCCAATTTATGAAATTTAATACCCTTGGGAGTTGTTTCACCCATCCTCTATGGTTGGACGCAGTATATACCCTGAAGAGGCATCCTAACTCTCTCATCACCCGCTCACAAGGGTTTGATTGCGGATTTCGTATGGATGACAATATGTGTTTTACCTCCATCCTCTCTATCCACTGTTGCCAATCATAAGATGTGAAAGGCGTACCGTGGTCCGACAAAATAGCTTTTGGTTTGCTTACCCTTTTAAAATATCGTACCTCAAGGGCTCGTATGGCATTCCTAGTATTGGCCTGCGTCACCGGATATGCCGACACCCATTTTGAAAAAAGGTCATATACTACTAGTAGATATTTCATTTTCCCAAAAGCTGGCAATGGTCCATAGAAATCAATAGCCACCAGGTCATTGGGTTCTTTAGGGATGATAGGATTCAATGGACCTTGATATGACTTGTTTGCTGGTTTTGTCTTCTGACACATTTCGCATGAGCTTACTATTCTGGTGACCTGCGCTCTCATATTCGGCCAATGGAACCATGTCCTCAATAAGCCTTCCACTTTATTTACACCATAGTGCCCATACAAATGATGGGTGTACTCAATAAGTCCTTCCTGTAAACTTTCTGGTATAATCATTTTCCACTGATCCTTTTGTGGGTCAGTGATATACCACAGTATCCCTTCTTTCAGGCGGTATCTCTCACCAGCGTTAGTGTCTGCTGTTTCTCCCCCTTCATCTTTGTCTTCTAGTTGGTCAATAATTTTCTTGTAGGTAGGGCTTTGCCATTGTACCTTTCCTAAGTCTCTCAATCCTTCTTCTACTACAGTGTCTGTTTCTAATTCTACACTTGCCAAACAGATATCTTCCATCTGCAGATGGTCCTGGGTATCAGGAACAATATTCCGGCTCAATGTGTCAGCTACCACATTTTCAGTGCCCTTACAATACTGGATGGAATAATTGAACTCCTGGAGAAAAAGGCTCCATCGGATTAGCCTACTATTTGTTAAATAACTGTGATTTAAGAATTCCAGGCTCTTATGATCTGTCCTAACAATCGTTTCCGATCCTATCAAGAATTGGCGGAACTTCTGAAATGCCCACACCACAGCCAAGGCCTCTTTCTCTGTTACACAGTAATTAATCTCTGCACCTCTCAATGGTCTGCTGACAAAATAAATTACGCCCAAGGTACCATCCTCTTGAGCTTGCATAAGAGCTGCACCTAACCCATACCCACTACTGTCTACCTGAACAATAAATGGTTTCCTTAGGTCAGGGTAAACCAACATCACTTGGCTAAGGAATTTCTCTTTAATAACCCTAAAATTGGTCTCGTGCTCTTCCGTCCATTTCCATGACGTTCCCTTACGTAATAATTGCAGCAGAGGCTCCATGTCTGAAGCAAAGTTTTTGTAAAATTTATTGTAGAAATTACACAGCCCCAAAAATGATCTCACCTGTTTTGGTGTTCGAGGGGCTGGGAAATCTCGTATTGCCTGGATTTTGTCCGGGTGTGGTCTGATTCCATTAGCATTAATTAAGTGCCCTAAGAAATTCACTTCTTCCGCTGCTAAACAGCTTTTTTGTAAATTAATGCGAATATCCTTCATATTGCACTCTTGTAGAAACAACTTGAGGTGTTGTAAGTGCTCCTGAGAGTTATTGGATGCAATAATCACATCATCCATGTAGATAGTGATTAACTTTTTGATCTCAGGGGACAGCACACGGTCAAGACATTTTAGCAGGCCTGCTCCACTATTCTTGAGACCAAAAGGCATTCTGTTAAATTGGTACGATATACCATTATATCGAAATGCTGTGTACTTCCGGTCAGCAGGGTGTAACTTGATCTGCCAATAGCTGGCAGTCAGATCTAACGTGGAAAATATCTTTTTTCCCTGGAATTTATTTACCAACTCATTAATTGGAGGTGGAACATTTTGATCTGGCCATGTAATCTTGTTCAGTTGCCTGGCATCCAAACACAGTCTTATGGCTCCATCTTTTTTTTTACAACCACCAATGGGTTATTATATGCTGACGAACCCTTAGTGATAATATCCCACTCCTCCATTTTAGCTAATTCTCTCTCTACCTCAGCTCTATATTGGTGTGGCACTGGGTATGATCTTGCCTGGTATGGTGTACTGTCAGCGACCTTGATCCTGTGCTCATACCCTTTAATAACACCGGGTTTATCTGAAAAATTCGATTTATATTCAATTAGAACTTCTTTTAGGTCCTCTTTCCATCCTTCCCTCACTTCATTTATTATCTCATCAATACGTGCCTCTATTGAAGGCTGTTCTATCTCAACCTCCATATTACATACATTTTGTTGGTTCATTCTCATCTGCGAACCAAACTCCACTTCTTCCCCATCGCAGATAATCTTTTCATCTTTATAATTGATCATACACCCAGTTTTGTGCATAAAATCGGACCCCAATATGGCTTCATGTACCAACCCTTTTAGAATTAATAGCGTGTGGGGCATAATTTTATCCCCTATTTTAATTTGCACCCAAACTTGTTTCGAGCCCAATTGTGCCTTTTTGTTATTTGCCAATGTTATTTGCATGCTTTTCACTGGTAGAGTTGGTATCTCTATGGGTTGGCCCCGCATGCGTTCATACGTTGTTTCCGACATTACTGATATCTGGCTGCCAGAATCCCACAATGTCTCTACCTTGACATCGTTCATTTGCAAAACAACCTTTGGGCATTCTTGAGACGTGTACTTAATCGATTCGCCATCCCACTCACAAATAAGATTATCTATCCTCTTTTCTTCTGTTGTTCTACTGATTACTTTATTTCTTTTCTTTTTCCTCCTTTTTTTTTACTGGTTCTTTTATTTCTTCTTTTAATTCTCTGACCATCTCTGCCATTTCTTTCTTTATATCTTCTTTGAATTCCGTCATGCATTCGTATAATAGTTTTCTTATTAAGAGTTCCATGTCCTCTTTTAATTCTTTCTCACCTTCTGCCATATTTTGTATATTTTTATTACTTCTCAATTTCATATATGGCCGTGTTGCTTATTTTTGCTCCAGTAAACAAAATCTTAACTTTATCAATTGTTACGATATAAATTCAATATTTTATTTTGCTTTGTTAATAAATTCGTTCACCGACACCCTCTCTTTTATCACCCTATAATCTCCCATCCCTCTCTACCTTTACTGTCATTACTAGCCTTTGATCGATTTTATTTATTATTTAATTTATCCGCTATTATTTTGTTTCAATATAAACTTATTTAAAATCTTATATTCTTAAAAAAAAACTTTCGTAATCATACGCAATAACTTTTTAGACTTGCGCACTATTTGTGGTCATATTTATTTTCCGGCTACGGACATTAAATTCTCAATTTTATGCCGTTTTTAAATTTTCTCAGGTCGTGGTTTTTTTTTTCGTAAGCCCGAGTTGGGAAAGCCATTATAACGTTTTCTGTATTTCTAGGCCTCTACACGCATTATAAATGCGTGAGTTGATCAAGTTATGCAAAAGAAAAATAAATGTTCATTTATTTTATTAAAAAAAAAGAAGAACGTTTCATTATTATTCCAAAACATAACTATCTTTCCTGATCAGCTCGGCCTAGAATTATTACTAAGTACAATCGTGAGCTGACTCAGTTTTTAATTTCTACATGAGGGCACCAGAGTCGTTAGACCCACTGAGTCGGCGTCAAACATATTGTAACTCGTAAACTAATAATTATACGATCTGGGTTAAAATTCCCGTTAAGTAGAAGATATTCCCCTTTGACTTAATTAAGAAAAATAAATCTATTTAGCAAAGGTAATTTGTATACTAATTTGATTCTAAATAATCAAAACTTAAATATAATAACTCTAAATTTATACACGTACAATGAAAGTATGTTAATAACAAAGATTTAATATTTATGATAAATGAAAAATTATAATGTTGGGACGTATTGTGCATAATGAATTTAATAATTTGATTCAAATATTGAAGCAATAGTTAGTTTGTGTCTTATTTTTCCGTGGTACTGTTTCATTTACTACTCCGTTTGCAAATCTTTAGATCACAAAATTATGGGATAAACATTTCATTAAAATCTCAGTTCATAAAGCTTTATATAAAGTTATGGCCATTAACTTACCGGTAAGTTTATATTTAAATAGGTCATTGATCCTCCGACGTCCAATTCAGTCAGTGGGTAGTCCGCAGTAGTTGTTTTTTTTAGTTGCACTTCTTCCAAATCTCCGATCAAATTTAGGTAGAGTCAGATGACGATCTAGGTGACTTTTCTCGAGAGAAAGTGTCGGCAAACGATAGAGTTCTACTCACTCATGATGAGCGATTTCAGTTCGTATCTAAGTGGACACATTTTATTAATATTTTTTTTTTGTTTAAAAAAAAATACGAGGCACTTCAAATTGCTCAACACTCTCTGGAACGACAAGACAAAAGACACTTTTCAAATCTGTCGGCTCCTTTTATATTCCCAGATTCTTTTTAGAAGTTCTGCGCATATTCCTTTTTACCTTTTGTTCTATTTTATAAACTTCTACATTATTCTCCTTTTTTTTATTACAAAGTCTGTTTTCTCGTTAATAATTTCTGCCATTTTTAATTACTATCAGAAAGTCGGACTTTCTGATAGCAATCTTTTACCTTTGGAATTTTCTTTCACTACTTGAATCAATTATTCAGTATGCACTTTCCAACATTGAATTTACTTTAGTTAACTTATATTAAAAAAAAAGAAAAATTAAACTTTCACTGTACGTTTTTCTTAAAACATTATATTACAAAAAAAAAATTAAGGATCGGGTTCTCTCTTTTTTTATTTAAATGATACCCAATATTAAATAGTAATTTGTACCATATATATAAATAAATGGCACAATATATATATATATATATATATATATTATATGCCATTATATATATATATATATATATATATATATATATATTGTAATGGTATGGAATTAAAGGGTTAATGTGGGTGATGGAAAATCATCCTCAACCCCAAATCAACAAAATATAAAATTTAATATAATATTAAATATATAAGTAATATAAAGTAATGATTAAAAGTAATGAACATGAGATCACTTTAAGAAATCAGCATAGCTAACTATCTTAAGTCTAAGCATAATTAACTATAAATTCACCAGCATTATAAATAAGTATAAGTAACACTCATCATTATGAGTGATTAACAATAAAATAATTCAACAATCAACCTTGTAACTGAATTTAAAAGGGTTCTACTGTAGATCAGGCTAACTATTTAGCCCTTATCAGCTTAGGGCAATTACTTAAATGTAACTTGTATGTAAAAACTAAGTGCTCATCCATTAAAATATACAACCATAAAGACAATAATGCTGTGATATTAAAACATGCTGATCATTATCAATGCTCTGGCCATTTAGTACCTACCATTGATGTACTGGCCACTATAAACTTAATGTCTAATAGAGACTAAACTAAAATAAAATAAAGTGCATGGACTCTTCATGCCAATTCAGATGATAATCATCATAATCTTCATCATCAACTTGATTCCATACATTAATATACATTTCTTTCATATAATATACCATTATGCATAAATCTAGCTCAGAGAACACAAGTCTATAACTTTATTGCGAACAAGAGATGATGTAATACTTAATATCCTAAAAATATTTAGAATTAAGTCACTGGAATGATTTTAACAATAGAATATAAGTTTATTAATAACAATAAAAAACATGACATTAAGGTTGATTTTGATTAACATAAAGACAAAATTCAAATTATTACATTGATTTACTTATATCTTCCAATATAAAACTTTTATGTATACCACACATAAACATGCAGTATAATTTCTGAACATATTGAATCATCATATAAAAATAGATGATTAAAATTTACCTATACATGTCTATATGACATGCATTGATATTTGCATAGAGATGTCAGTACAATTGATGAATATATTTCAATCATTATATAAAATACAATAAGTGATTACAATTTTAAGTTATCATATTTTAATAATACAAATACCTTATACTAGGGTTTACATAAAATACATATCTACTCATATATGTATGGTATAATAATTTATTAACATATTTGAATTTGTCAAAATAATAAATTTATTAAAAATACATTTTCACAATTAATTCCTTGTTGAAAGTATATAAAACCCATTTATTATTTTAATAGTAAGTTTTTCTCTTTACTGATTACAATTTTCTTTTTTCTTTAAAAAAGTACTATCAATTCTTTGACAGTTTATTAAAGTCTTTCTTCTAATGGATCTCTGTTGATTAAAATTTATAAATGTCTTTAAATTTAAAATATAGATTTTAAATGTGTTTTTTTTCAATAAATGATTTAAAATAATATCTTCTCAATTATTAAAAAATCTTTTCACAGTTAATTCCATCTTCAAAGTATATAAATTTCACTTATTCTCTTTAAAAAAACAAATATAAAATCATCTATGAATTAAATCCTTTACTTTCAACATTTGATTTAAGTAAAAACTATTTAAATAACTCACCAGCTGCACTTTATATAAATACAATGTGATGTATTTATCTGTGGTTTCTTATATATAGACAAAACAGCATATGTATAACATTCTTCATCAAGTTGATGGACTCTGTGCAAGCTAATCCCTTCTAAAAGTAGACTGGCTTGTTGTCTTCATTGGGATAGGAATAGTTTAAATAACTGTAGTCTGCACTGATTTCCCTTCTGTCTAGAATTGGCAAGCAAGCAAGCTGTCTTGTCCATAACCAACTTTTTGCTAGTTATGACTAAAAACATGACACATTGGCTTCAAGTCGCTCTAATTCCGTCATTTTTAATGCTACCATTAAGATTTTGCTTTGTTTTTAAAGGTTAAAAAAAGTTCTGTAAGATGCTGCCCTCTCTTGAATTATTTTACAAGTAAAAAAATCAATAAAACTGATGTTGAAGGTCTAACAAAGGAAGAGGACTATCTTTTCTTGATTCTGATTGGCTGTTAAATTTCAACAACAAAGAAAATGGCTTGTCAATAACAAAAGAGTTACGATTTTTTTCCTTTCAAAAATGATAAACGGATGTTTTAGACCATTTTAAAAGTATTTTTTGACAAATTATTTTGATAAAATATGCTAAAAATAAAATTAGCTAGAAAAATAGTTAAGACTTTAGCAAAAATTATTTACTTTTCTGCAACATAAAATTGGAAAAGAAATCACTGATGTCAGCAAAATTTTTTGGTTGATGAGTAACGTTCATTTTAGATTTGCCGCTATCGAATATTTTTATAATTATAAATAAAAATTTACTTTTGAAAAAACTTTCGTTCACTTTTATAAACTGACAAATTATTAATATACTTTTTACAAACAAAACTAAAGTGAATATAATTTTTAAAAATGAATATATTTTGATGCTTGAGTTTGTGAATTAACCATATTTTGACACTTGAGTTTGTGAATTGACCAATTAAAAGTTTAGACTTTTACCTCACTTGGCCAATAAAATAATCAGCAAAAAAGAGGTTAAGGCTATGAAACACAGAAAAGTTGGCTCTCACTTCCATAGGAATCAAAACTCATCCATAGTGAATTGTAGAGCAGCTGCTGGACTTGCCCTCTTTACCTTCCATTATATATTTATGGGAGTTCTGTATAACTCTTCAAAACCCAACTACTATGGACTCTTTTTCAACCCCTTTTATAGTTAGGGAAGGATGGAAAAAATCATTAATTAAAAAAAAAAATTTCTTATCTTTTCAAAAAATCACTTTAATCCTTTCAAAAGCAATTTTCAAATTTTATCAAAAGTATGATCTACAAGTTTTACTTAAAAGAAAATATTTCCAAAATAGATAGCAGACATTCTATAGTAAAGAAAATATTTCCAAAATAGATAGCAGACATTCTATAGTTACCAGGATATCTATTGTCATAAAACATGCTTGTTTTAATTTCAAAATCAGAATACAATATTAATTAGACCATTTAACTGTTTAATTTATAATAAAAAATTTCGGTTGTTTTCTCATCCCTGGTGTTCACTGTGGAATGGTGTTGATGCTAATCAAAAACATATACATATAATGATTCTGGGGCCGGACCTGTGTGATTGATTTGATATAAAAAGATCTGATTTATTAGATTTGTAATAAAATATTCTAGTAACTAATACTATTATATGATGTTAGTCTTTCATTTTTGTAAATGTTTATTAATATTATATTGTTTTTTAGTTTGTGTGTGTGTCTTTAAAGCTTACGGTGTTTTTTTCTAATTTTTTTTTTACTTTATGTGTGTCTTTTTAAAGTTATGGTATTTTTTTCAAGAGTAAATCAATCATTTTATTAAAAAGCAATGCGTAATAAGTAAATGTTGATTAATCTTATATTGTTTTTTGAGTTTGTGTGTGTCTTTAAAGTTACGATGTTTTTCTAATTTTTTTTTTGGACTTTAGGTGTGTCTTTTTAAAGTTACGGTATTTTTTGTCAAGAGTCAATCAATCATTTTATTAAAAAGCAATACATAATTCTAAATCTACAAAAAGTAATGTAATTTAGACAACATTTACTATTATGATTTTGTGTGTGTTTTAATGATACACATACATCACTACAAATGGAAAATAATTCACGGCAACAACTCAAAAGGAAAATAAACCCTCCCAAATATTTAATTAAAGGATTCTATGTTAAGTTTGAAGACTAACAAATAATTTTTGAACTAAGGGGAAGTATTGTTATGTAGGTGTATAATTAAAATACGCACAAAATAATAATAGTAAATGTTGTAAATGGGGATTTAATATTGAATTGTTTGTATGTGTATCAATTGATGCATATACATATGCAAGTTATATATATATATATATATATATATATATACGTGAAGATAAAAAAAATACTTTGTTAATTTAAAATCATCTTAGATTTTAATAGCTGTGTTATTTTGTAAAACAGCAAAAAAAAATCCTTTGAGATAGGAAGGTTAATTTACCAAGGAACTTTGCAGATCAACAAGATGAATAATTAATTAAAAAAGTAATCAGGCTGCAATCAAAGTAAAAGGTAAGTCTAAATCTGCTTCTGCAAGTAAACTGGGAGGGATTGATTCGACCAAGATGGATGGACAGACAAGATTTGATCAATGAAATCCAGAAATATTCAGAACTGGCAAAATGAGTGCAAGTATAAAGCATTGGAAAACTGGGAGTTCTACCCGATGCAGATGAACTGTGAAAGGTGCTAAATGTCACTTACTTAGCATGGTAGTGGACTGCTGGCTCTGAATGTCCAAGAGTCATTATAATAGGGACTATAAAGTAGGTTGCATAGATCTTTATTCTTCGTATTTTGGTATACCTTCATTTTTTGTTGACCTAAATGTATAATGATTGTTTTAATGTATTCGTGTAAATATATATATATTAGTGTATTGTAATTAAATCTGCTTTTCTTATTCTACCAGTGTTAGTCTCAGGGATTATGATTCTTGTATGCATATATAGGCAGAGCAAAGTTGGCTTACTGCATAGATTGTTCGCTAGCGAGTATTATATAGAACTGGCAGACATAACAGATCTTTATTAACATGAATTCACATTTCCTCACCACAAAGACACTTTTTCTGTTTCAACAGGATATTTTTATTTTTGCAAATATGCCACAGCACTGGCTTCAGTTGATGGCAATTGCCATGGCAGTGACCATCTTACTTGTTCTTGAATGAATTCTCACGAGAACATTATTTGTCACATGATTGTCAAATAAATACTAGCATGTACCCTTTCAAATAACTTTTTGATGGTTACACATTCCTCATGAAAGCTTCAGGTCATTGTTAATAAACTTACAACACTAAAGTAAGTTACATTACATTAAAAAAAATATGTCTAATCACAATTTTAAAAAACTACGACTGGCTCAAATACACACACTCTCATACCAAACTACAGAGATAATAGATATTCAAAGATTATGAGAAAATGAATAACAAAATCAACTATGGCAGCCAATAAAGGTATTTCTCTTTGCTTTTAGCATAGAAAAAAAAAGCCATAACCGGCAGCCGTCATCGGGGACTCTTTCTGTGTTTTATCATAGAAAGAAATCTCTTTGTGTTGGCTTCTGTCACTGCCCAACATAATGTGAGAACTCTTTTTCTGCATTTATAGCATAGAAAAATTCCTTGTTTGTTGGGTGAATGCTGGTGAAATGGTATATTTCTAGGAATTTACCTAGAAATAGCGACATCTCAAGGCGAACACCAGGGATGAGAAAACAACCAAAATTTCTTTTAAATCCAAAATTATTTAACCTTTTACTGTGATTTTATTCCAGGGAAATGCAGAAAATATCTACAAAGTTTTTGTCTGGTGTTTATTTCTACTTTTCCTTTCAATTTTATATATATATATATATGGCAAACACATTATGTTATTGTATGCCATGTAACGCAACTGTTACAATATATGTATTTTGAACATTCAATACATATTTATATGTATATGTAAATAAAGTGGGATTTCTTATGTACAATTCATGAAATATACAAATCATACAGTGTAAGCCTATTGAAAGTAAATTAATATTTGCTCAATGAACTCTTATTGCATATAATGACTTCCATCATAACACTGAATGAGTAAATAATTGTGTAGCCTTCCTATTTTAGCTATAAGGCCTAGAGACTAATTTAATTAGACTATTTTAGTTATTGACTTCACTTGTCAAAACTCTCTTATATTTAGGTATTAACATACTATAATCATCTTAACAATATTGCAAGGAGGTGTTGCTATTTATATTTGAGACACTGTATTGTATTCAATTCATTTTTTAATCATATAATGCAACTTTATTACAACACTAAACTTAATAACAATTAAGCAAATAAACAATAAACAAGTGTAATTTAAATTAATAATTTTGTTGAATGTCAATTACATTATATATACAATGCTCAAATATTTAGTATAACAATTATTTGTCCACAAAGCTATTATATACATATATTTAATATAATAATCTACATAAGATTGAAACAAACAACTAATTATATTTACCAGGAAAATGCAAATTGCTTATTTGTTTATTAGGACTGTATTTTTCAAAAATAAAATACTGTATATTTTTAGTTGAAGTGGGTTTTTTTTGTTGCTGCTTAAATCTAATAAGCCAAAAAATAGAATTAAAAAAGTATTCATAAGGGTATTGTGGGAAAAATTTTTTCAGAAACTGATAAATTACTTAATAAAAATATTAAAGAACATAAATAGTTCAAAGAACTTTATTTGCTTATTTAGCTTTTCAGAATGTTAGATCATTATCATACTGCATTTTACTGTATCATAAATGTACTTGCACATCTATCCATCACATTTAACATGTGTTCACAAATTTTTTTAAATTTTCTGAACAGTAAGTTTAAGCTTTTTTTTTTTCCTAGATTTAATTTTTACTAAGTCAAATTCATATTTATGGGTTCACTGCAGCAGTTAATTTTATATATTTTTATATTTATATTTTTGATTTTGTATTTTTTTTTTTTGTTTAACTCTTTCACGACTCAATAAGATAATTAAATCAAGACCAGTTTTGCAAAATTTAATTTCTCATATATTTGGCACTCAGTTTGAATACAGGTTTTGAAAATTGAAACAATATTTAACAGAATTTATTATTAAAATTAATTTTAAACATAACTAAAAAAATAATAAAACCTATCAATTAATTTAAAAAAATAGCCTATCTTTTGCATTAATTAGAATAATGTATTTTTCCTGCCATGACATAAATTTAAATATTTCAAAAAACTTATAATTATGATAAGTAAATATATTTTATCTTTTAAAATAAAAACATTTTTGAAATAATTAAAAACAACATTGGAATAAAAAATTAATTTTAGAATTGTTTGTGTAATTTAAGTTCCGCAATTTGATATTAAACTATAAAACTTTATTTTTTCTGATAAATCCTGATGTCTAGTAATAAAAATAAAAAATAAAATATATAAATTTTACATTCATTTAGTAACTATTTACTGTAAAATTCCAATAAATCTATCCATATACTGACTGTTCAAATGTCATGTGAGTTACATTATGACTACTAATTTCAATCAACAATACTATTTCAAGATATCATGAAGTTGTCAATAAAGAATTAAAATATTATATTAAATAATAATGTATTCTAAGTTATTAATTAGAAGAAAGTTAACAGATCATTTAGAGAGTGTAATTCTAGAATTAATTATGTCCACTACCTGAGACCCCTCTGCATATGAAAAAGACTTTTAGACAATTAAACTATAAGAAGATAAAATAACAATGAAATGCATTGCTAGTTCACTGCTTATTCCACAATTAACTTCCATATCTGAAAGTCATTCTAGAATCCACTAATTGTGAATCTCATTGTAATTCTGAAATCTGTATGTAAAAAGTTGATAGATCTTGCTACAAATTGTTACGTCAATAAGTAGCAGGAATGATGCAATATTATACTTTAGCTTTGATGAATTTAAAATTATTATGAGAATAATCAAGATATATAAAGATGGAAAAAAGTATACATTATAATGATAAAGATCTTATTGTCAATTTTATAGATTCTAGATTATTAGTTAATATATATTATAAAATACTGTACAATTTGTGAATAAGAAAAGTGAATAAAGTTAACATACTTTTAGGTATTTCTTCTAATTTGGATGTGACAGCATCAGGAAAGATTATTCAGATGATTACCAGCCCTCCTAATCTGTCACATCTTTTATATATAATGTTTTTATCTTTTTGATATTATGATATTGTGTAATCAGGCCAACAACACTTAAAACATTCTAACTAATAATCCAGTATAGATAATAAACAAAATTTATAGAGTCTAATTTAACACAAAAATCAAAATTATTGATTTTCATTTTTCTTTTTTTCATTTCAAACAATTGCTCTTTTAAGTTGAGTAATGTATACTCTTAAAAACTGACACAATTATTTTCTGATTAAATTAGCATTGTAATGCAATCTAATAGCATTGGACTGGATTCATTAATTCTAAATATATATATATTTTTATGTCCATAAGGCCTTCAGATGAGATAGTATATTACAAATAGAAAACCCTTCATGTGCAAAAAAAAAAGAAGAAATCAACCTATTCACTCATTTTTTAATGATCAATTGTATCTTGATACTCTATGAATGATGGCTGAATAAAGCAAATTTCCTTATAAGTAAATGAATCATTAAAAATATTGAAGTATAGAAATCCTTGACGATCTTCCACCATACTGTTTTTATTGAATGTTGTAAGATGTTAAAAAAATTTAAAATATATCAGTAAATAAAAATTATTTAATAATATAATGAGTAAAAGAAATATATGCATATATTAATTAATAATACCATTTCTCCAAGAATTTATTTTCTGAGCAAAAAAAAATATTATGTTAAAAAATCTTATATGAAAAGAAAGGGTGTATTAGATACAAAATAAAAGACTTTCTAACTCTTCTGGGGTAACGTATTATTTTTGTAAAACACTTGACGCATTAACGCTTCGGAAAGAATAGAAAACGAATTAATAAAATAGATTTTTTCCTAAAGATATAATTTTTTAACTATAGCATCTTAGTAGTTTTAACGTATGTTTGTGAAATGTGACTCTTGGATTTAAAATAAAACAAAGATTGTAAATAACATAAAGAAAATAGCCAAGAATAGACTCAACTGGTAATAGTGATATTTTAAAAATTTAATTGAAAAAAAATTCTAACACAATAATCAATTAATCAGCGCAATTCTTAAAAGTACATATTAATGGATATATATTTCATTTTTTTTAAAAAAATTCTATTTTGCGATGAGATTTTCTAAATCATTTTCGAAAATAAAAGCAAAACACGTTTGCGAAAAGATTAGAAAAGTTTGTCTTATGACGGTATATGTATATACACAGTTTATTCAATTTTTTAAAATCTGTTCTATATACATATAAACAAATTATCTTAACAGATTTAAATATAGCACATTAAACACAGACTTAATTAAAATAACGACCTCTGAATAATAAAAGTGACAAAAAAAATTACTGATAATTATTTTGGAGTATGGGGGAGAGAAGGAGAGATTGTGAAGATGAAAATTTTAAGGGGGGTAAATCCACAAGAGAAAAAATAATCTTGCCATAATTAAATTATATTTCAGTCAGAAGAATGGAGAAAACTCAAATGAAAATATTTCTGACAAATTGAGGGCTAATGTCAAGCCCCCAGCATGACACTCCACCACTTAATCTATCTCATACAAAATTTACCAAATCACAATACCAGGGCAAGACCCTGCCTGAGCTACATTACCACTGTAATCCCACAGAGTCTCTTAAACCATTTCATCCTCATAGCAGCTGGAGAGCTATCTAGAAACTTGGCTGGAGCTCTAGGGAAGTAAAATTCTTTATGCCGGCTTTCTCAACAATTTGTCATCATTCCTAATACAAGCATGGTTATGTATTGTTTCGTTATATTTAAAGGCCTGTGGTCATTCTTATAATAATAATCAAAACAGTAATTACATGAAAAAGCATAATTTATGACACAATAGATAAGGAAAGACTATAAAATCTAAACAACACACATACAAAAAAATGTAGTCAATTTGCAACTTATTGTTGGCTTTTTTGTTAAAAGACAATTGGCCCATTGTCTTTTTTCTTTATAATAATAAAAAAAAGTATTCTAAACATAAAAACATTATAATAAAAGGCCTTAAAAGGAACAACAACATTAGATTTTCACTAGTGGCTTTTCTAATAAATATGACTTTTTTTAAAAAAAAAAATATCCTAAAACAATACGATAACAATAAATTACTACTCTTTATTTATAAAAAAAGAAAAACTCATTTGTTTTGATTAGAGAATTCATTAATCTATAGACAAGCAGAAAAAAATCATGAATTATCTTTTAAATAAGCGGCAAAATTTTAAAATTACAACATAAAACAATGATTATAAAAAGAAAAAATAATGAAAGAATCTAAAGAATAGAAAAGTCGACAAAACTGTTTCATTAATTGGATAATGCAATATTTATTCATAATAACTTTAAAACACAATTATTTTATTAAAATATTTAGCACATATGTACATAAATACAGCTGCATTGATGTTTAATATCAGATCGTTTTAATGAAAAAGTATATGGATTCTGCTTCTTTTTGATATTTTTAATTAAATTTCCAATTATTTTGAATAATTTGGCCTTAATTTAAGCGCAGAAATCTAAAATGCCTGCAACTTCATGGACAGGAGTATAGAATGATGAAGATGAAAAATACTTGGTTTTCCTCAGTCAAACTGTCTATATATGTTAAATTTATCAAAGATTTAATTATAAAAACAAGATTTAAATTGTTTAAAATCAATAAGAAATCTAAAATCTTAATAATTGGCTATTAACAAAAATAAAAACATATAAAAATTAAGATTAAAAAAAAAAAAAGTATTTTGGAAAAAAAATTACAACTTAGTCTCAAATAATACACAACTTTAATGGATGTCAGTTTTTCTTACAAATTATTCATTATTCTTTTGCAATTAAGTACATTCAATAAATATCATAATTTAAATTCTTATCAATTATTCTTTCACATGGAAAATGTTTCATTCAGGAGTTAAAAAATGACTATGGAAGATAGTAAGACAGCGCCCATTTTATTCTCATATAATAATGACAAATTCAATCGAAGTAATATTAATTGTTATTTAATAATTAAGATTAGAAAAGTGTGTTAATGAGTTGATATTTATCATTTATAATTCGATTTATTGCTTTATTATACAAATAACAAAAACAATAAAAAATATAAAGTAAAAGCATGGATAGAATTATGTAGAGATGTCCAATTATCTCATTATTAATGATGGGATTAAAAGCAAACATATGGCATTCTTTTTTTGACTGAATAATAGATTAAATGTGCAACTTCATAATAAATATGAAAATCGGAAGGAAGAAGTTCAATAATTGTCAAAAAGGCTTTAAAATGATTGGTGTATTGAAATTGTAAAGAAAATGTTGACATTTGTTGGTCATAATCATTTCTGATCTTTTTTGATGCATTAAAATCCATATATAGACCTGAAAAATGATATTTTACAATTAAATTCTACAATGACACTCTCCTACGTGATGATAATGATATTTTGAACAATTGGAAGGAGTATTTTGATCATCTTTTGAATAAGGATACAAGATTGGAGAAGATATCTTTAATGATATATCAACTTTATGTACTTGTTTATATATTTGAAGAAAGATATGCAGTTTAGTGAAGTTAAATAGTTTTATGTAAGCCTAAAATTGAAATGGCTATAGATCCTGGTGAAATATTAGAGAAGTTTTAAAATATGATTGTGATAAATTAGCTTTCTTAAAGTTGTGCCACCCAATGTTAAGAATATTTTTATTGTTCCAATTTTTAAAAACAAAAATAGACAAGATTGCAGTAATTATTATGAAATTTCATTATCATCTACTACAACAAAAATACTTAATTATGTTAAATAAGTTGATTCCAGTTATAGGTGAGTGAGACTCGGTGTTGTTTAGAGCAAGAAAAGTACTAATAGCAAAGAAGTGATTTATATATTGCTTTTATTGATTTGGTCAAGGTATTTGATTCAGTTAGTAACAAGTCTATGGCATTGTTTGAAATTAGTTGACTAGCCATTAAAATTTATTCATAATATATAACTTCTATATGATAGAATGAAAGGGTTACTAATAGAAATAAAAAATCTGAGGCATTTAGAATGAAAATTGGTGTTCAATAGGGATATGTATTACTCCAACATTTTCATTTTTATGTCAGTAGTCTTTAAAATTTTTTATTACTAGCAATCAAAATACTATAGATTTGATAATGGACATTTTAATTTGAATTTGTTAAAATAATAACCATGAATTTCTTAGATTTTGATTTACAGTATGCTGATGGTTGTATCTTTTCCAGTTTAAAAGATAGTTTGCAGAATGTTCTTAATATTTTGAAGGCAACTTATATATAAAGGCTGGTTTATCTATGGTAGAAGAAAAATCCTCATCAACTTCAAGTGTGAATGATTATCAGCTTGAAAATGTAAATCAGTTTAAACATCTTGATTGTTTATAAGTACAAAAATGAATTTTGGATATAAGGTACAACATAGACTCCAATGTTTTGCTTCTGCTTTTAACAAGTTAATAGATAGAGTATTTAATCACAGGGAAATAACTACTTCGACCAAGTTTGTTGTATATAGAGCTGTTATTTTATCTAATTTATTATACAGAAGTGAAACTTGGATACCTTATCAGTGTAATATAAAGATACTAGAAAAGTTTCATTTAAAGATGATTTATAAAATTTTTAAAAATACAATGGCAGTTTACTGGATATGGTACTACAGCATTCATCATTGTAAAATTACACCATCATTGAATTGATTGTGTAAAGTGAATGAGAAATTCTAGACTTCTTAAAAAATATGTTTTAAGGTGAAATTGAATATGGGTTTTAGATAAGAGGTCAACCCCATCTACATTAGGAGGATTATCTCAAAGACACTTTAAGTAATTACAATATTTTTTAGATGTTGTGTTAAAGTGTTTAAAAAAAAATTGTCTGTTGAAGAAATTAAATGACAGCATCATAAAATAGTAAGTAAAAAAAATGGACCACCATGTTCTATATGTGGATGCATTTGTGTTCCATAAATTGGTTTTTATAAACATCACAAAACTCACTTCTAGAATGGACTTTCCCTCCCTTTTTTTTTTGATGAGGAGAGTTGGAATGGCCATATTCATTTATGTGTGGTTGTTTATTATTATTTTTGTTAAGATGTTTATACAGATAAGCCTCCTTTTTCTGCAGTTTGTGTGTTAAATTATATTTGAAAATGATATCTGCATGCAGATGACTGAATAGCTTTGCTTTGTTACACCTTAATTCAATATCTCATAGGTCCATCCCTCTATTACATATTTAAATGGAGAAGGTCCTATACATGAGGGGTCAGAATGACTTAAAGTTAACGTGGCATGACAATACTTTTGGTATTAACAAGGGATTTGGGTGTTTCATCATCAGATTTTCATAAGTATGGATGGCTAAAGAGTTGGAGGGTGGAGTAGATTGAAGTCTACCCATTAAAGTATAAAGAATTGCTATCTTAATATAAACTGAGCTCACAGATTATATAATTGTGTGGAAGATGAAAATATAGATCAACTGGTGAGTTCTGATTCAGCACAAAATACTTATATTGGAGATCAATTAACTTTTTCACAGATGTGTGGTCATGTGTATTGGTATATAGAGTGGATAGCTGAATTGAGCTTAAAAGTCTGTGTTTAAAACTTTATATTATATCTGAACTCCAAATATATAAATCATACTTGTATTTAAAATATTATACATTCATCCTGCCTCAATTCACCCTGTCTCCCTGCCCATTTCTCTTCTGTGTATTTAAATGGACAAAGTCCTATACATGAGATGTCAGTGTGACTTAAATGTCAACTATGAGTATAAAAATAATACTGGCATTAACAAGGGATTTGGGTGTTCCATCATCAGATTTTCAATGATATCGGTGGCTAAAGAGTTGGAAGGTGGAGCAGATTGAAGCCTGTCCATTAAAGAGTGAACACTTACTATCTTAATAGAAACTGAGCACTGATTATATATGTGTGTGGGAGATAATGATCTGGACCAACTGATGAGTGCGTTCAGCATGAAATATGTATATTGAAGATCATTTATATTTTTTACGTGTGTGTGATTATGTTTATTTGTTGTATAAGATAGAATGGATAGCTGAAGGAGTTTATATTCAAATCCCCTATATTAATCTAAACTCCGTGTACATAAAGTAAAATATACTTATATTTAAAATATTAAGTATAGAGCTAAGAAGTGAAAGTGATTCTTAAGTAGAAAAAATAAAAGTTTTAAAATTTAAAATAAATTCTATTATAGTTATAAAAGAATCCAAAAGGATAGATCAATAAATTAAAAAATAAATAAAGTTTATCCATTAGTTTAAATAAAATCATTATTAAAATCTCATATACTAAAGCATAAATACATATGTGCGTGGGTAGTGCATGTACATGTGGTGAATATATATATTATAATGTAATATTTACCATTGTAATTAATTAATATAAAAAACTTAAAAAATTATTGGCTTTCTTATCTAGTTAAACAAAGTAAATTCTTCACTACTATTGGTCAGATAGAAAATAATATGATAAACAAAAGATTTAAAAAGATTCATAGTACTGCCTAAGAGACTATAAATTTTATAGAAAACATTTAAAAATGTCTTCTGAATATATTTTATTGATCAATGCATATATAAAGTACATGAGTCTCTGTTATTATTATTTTTTTGTTTAAAAGCGCAGTTGAATTTTTTTTTATTTACACACAGAAAAAAAAAACCCACACGTACAACTGATATTCGACAAAAATATATCAAATAGGATCCACTAAATCAAACATAATCAAACATAGATTTTGAAACAGTTCGACCATAATTATATTACAATAATTATAATTGAGATTACATTTACCCAACAGTCCATTTAAAATATATGTGCGTGCATGCCTGAAATTTTTATATGTTTAAAACTTAATCAATTTAAAATTCATAAATGTAAAACTAGTAAATGAAATGATTTTATTTAGTATTACAATTCAAACAAAAGGTATTTATTAAAATTGAATTCATTTAAATAAAATATCTGAGAACTTTAAAAAGACATAAATTAGTTGTTAAAAATAAATGATTGTAAAAATTTAAAAAAAAATTCAAATTAACATACAATATTAAAGATTTAGTATTTTTATATATTTATTTCATTTTTACAATGTTTGAAAATTACACAATCAGAAAAACCCAGACAATTTATGATCGGCTGCTATTTTGTATCACTATAGAAATAAACAATTTTTTCCCGGGAAAAACTTAAAAGATATAAAGAGTTGTGGGTAATGGTGACCAATTAAGATCCCAGATGACCAGAAGCTATAAATGAATTCTTGACAAAATTAAATCAGTCTTTATAAAACTATAATGCATCCTAGATCTAGTCAAATTAAATTTTAAAATAGCAATATTTTTATATCATCTTCTCCAGAATGACCAAGTAGACAAACTTACTCTGATCATTTTTCCTAGCTGGTAAAATGTTACTTCTCCTCAAACTAAAATGGATAAACAACAACAAGGATTATCAGGAAAATCTAATTTATTTTCTTCAATTGTTAATAGAATTTTGGAAAATTTTTAATTATTTGTCTCTTCTTTCAAAATAATTTTAAAATAACTTGTTTGGAAACTATATATAAATATGAATCGCCTCACTATGGATTAATAAAAGTTAAAACTCCATACAATATGAAGCTAAATCAATGTACAGCTTTGGAGAAAATGCTTAATTCTTAGTAAAAATCAACAAAAGTTAATTCAGTATGATTATTGTTTATTTTCTAGGTCTTATAAATTATTAAAATGGCCTGACTATATGGAAAAATAAATTGTGTTTAAACCAAAGGATTAATAATCTAATGCTTTTAAAATGTGTGATAAATGCTAACCATAAGTTTCTCCAAATGTTTAAATCTTTGTCTTTATATAAAACTACAATTCAATATCAATACTATAATAATAAATTTGGGATTATGGATGCCATAATATGAAAATATGATGATTATCATAAATTGATCAGCAGACATTCTAAAATGGATTAATGTGTTAATTATACAATCTGAAGTAGGATTACTAAATGTGTTTTATACATTCAAATATCAGCCTTTTAAGCTAATTGTGCATATGCTTTGCGAGTGTTAATAATAAACGAATACTTTCTCATCAATACAAGATATAGTATTTATGCAGGAATAAAGGAATCCTCTTATTCCTATGACTCAAATGCTTATATATGAGCAAATCTGAAGTACTGGCAAGTAAAGCGTGAGGATGGAACCATCACTTTAAATTACTATATACGATGTCTGAATGAATAACATGGGTGAAATTGTCTAGAATTTACTAAACGTCATTCCAACTGAAACTTAATCATATGTAAATAAGCATTTATTTTATATAGTGTATGTTTACAATTGTATACATTCAAATATCAGCCTTTTAAGCTAATTGTGCATATGCTTTGCAAGTGTTAATAATAAATGAATACTTTCTCACCAATACAAGATATAGTATTTATGCAGGAATAAAAAGAATCCTCTTATTCCTATGACTCAAATGCTTTTATATGAGCAAATCTGAAGTGCTGGCAAGTAAAGTGTGAGGATGGAACCATCACTTTAAATTACTATATACGATGTCTGAATGAATGACGTGGATGAAATTGTCTAGAATTTACTAAACGTCATTCCAACTGAAACTTAATCATATGTAAATAAGCATTTATTTTATATAGCATATGTTTACAATTGTATACATTCAAATATCAGTCTTTTAAGCTAATTGTGCATATGCTTTGCGAGTGTTAATAATAAATGAATACTTTCTCACCAATACAAGATATAGTATTTATGCAGGAAATCATTATCTTAAGTGTTACTAAGAATTTAAAACTATGAAAGAAATTACCTTGTGATTCTTATTTAATATTAGTGCTTATATTAAAGTATTGCCAGTAAATTATAAATATTGGAATACTCTGCAAAATGTAAATATTTTACAGAATAATTCTCAAACGTTTATGAAAATAGGATTACGTATTTAATGAATCACTTAAATAAACTTTGTTTATAATTGTTGAATTATTTAGTTTATAGTAATTAATGTAATAAATAATAAAGTTCTCAAGAAAAGGCTGAGGTACAGGTAACAACTTTATATTATTATTAATGATAATGAGTATGAGTGTAATATATGTGATTTACATTTTATATTGGAGTCATGTTGTATTTAGGTAAACTGACTTATAAACTTCAGCAAACCCATTCATCTTTAATTGGCATTATATTTTATTAGTTCTTGCATTAAACCTCAGATTAATAGATAGATAAACATCCCAAGTAGATGATTAAATCATTAAGGAATATTTCCCTGTATAGTGCTTATGAATTGTATAATTTAAAATGCTATATATTGAAACAAAGCAGCCTTATAGAGTCAAGAAACTAAATCATATTTGTTAGTAGAGATATGCCACTAACTAATTTGTTTAAACTTTAAATATAATAATATAAGAAGTATAGCCAATCTTTCTAGTAAAAGATGAATACCATAATGAATGAAGCTATCTATGTATTTTGTATAGCATTAGAAGTTTTAAGTAAATACTTTTGCTAACTCCAAGTTTGAGCCAGCTTTTATAGAATGAGGTTGATAATCCACTAATTATTGTTACAAAAGATAATTAATGACATCATAAAACAGTTTTATTCACTTGTAAGTAAGATTATATTTTGACTTAATACTGTTCAACCCTCTCCAATAGAATGTCATGTCGTTGCAACACTTGAAAATTACACACACAATCATAACCCAAGATTAGCTTATTCATGAAGAACAAACAATAGTATTTATTAAAATTGTTATAAAATTTATTTTAAATTAGGTTTATTATTCACTTATAATTTCATTTTGTTTATATACTTGTTATATATAATAAAGTAATTGTTATATTTAAATACATCTGTTTCCCATTATTGAAATCATTATCTTAATATATTGTTGAAATAAAAAGTCATACTTCCAAACTATTAAATTAGATATTTATTTATTAAATTATATATACTATTTATTATTACTACTGTTATCTGAAATATAAAGTAGTAGGATGATGTACAATAAAATTCCCTTTTACATTCATAAATACCTACAATAATTTAATACAATTTAAGTCTATATATCTTTTCAATTGAATGATCAAGATTTGTTTAGATTATTTAGTTAATAATCCTGACAATTAATTAATTGATCATTATACTTAACTTACAACTGAGCAAGAGTTAATTTGTTAGCCTTATTTAAAAGTACATGTTAATTTGTATCCAAGTAGTTCTTTACACAAGATATCATAATATGTGTACTTAAGAATACAGTAAGATTATTCTCATACATCTATAAAAATACCATGAGAAATGTATTGTTCTTAAATTGTAATGTGTTATTAAATTCTGGAATAGTTATTATTAAATGTGCATTCATTTTTATTTACTTTACATAAGTGTGCAACCAATATAGAAAGCACTCTACATAAAATGAACTCATCTCAACCGATCGTCTTTTGTTCCTACTTGATTATGACTTCAACTTTGGGTTACAATATACATATTATCAAATAAATTTAATGGTAATATTTGGCTTAAATTCACTTTCTTGTAACTATCAATAGTGTTTGTTTACTATTTTCACATTCATTTGCGAATAAAAACTGGAACTAATATATATATATATATATATATTGATTTATTAATTTTTTTAAAAAATCTCTAGTTTCAGAAAACTTAAATAAACTAGTCAAAATGTCATTTATAGATAATTAATTTATTCTCAGACTCCTAGAATGCTTGTGAGAGTTTTTGTAAAAGTAAATCACTTTGTTTGACTTCTGAAAAAGATAGTATGTTTTCCATAGTTTTTTATATATTTATGATTATTTTTGCAAAATATTTGTTAAATATTTATTTTGTGATAAGAATATGCAGTTAGATTCACATTTTTTGTTTGCATATGAATACAAATCAAGAGAAATGTAATGCTGTAATATAGATAGCTGTGATTGGCTCGCAAAAAAAATGTTTCTCATAATCACTTGAGTGGTTGTTTTTTGTCATTTTTAAATAATTATAAATGAAATTTTAAATTTCAAAATATGCTTGTTGTTTTATGTCTTTTTAATATAATTTGTTTAAATAGAAAAAAGAAATTGAGTAAATTTTATTTTATTCATAATTATCATTAATTGTGAAATAACAAACGCTATTGTTATGACTATTATTATTGTAATGGTCATATTTGTACATTCACATAACAAAATCTAAAGTTTTAGTAAATCATCCCAAGGCTGATAGATATGAGGTTGTTGTGACCTTGAATCCAATTTCACCCCAGTTCCTTTACTAATTCTCCAAGACTTACTATCCTATGGATGACACTTATGAGTCCACATCACCTTTCTTTAATCATGTGCTGGCAGTAGCACATTGGTAAAACATAAGACTATGGGGAATTGACATATTTCAAAGTATAGCTATATAGGTGTAGCTTGACTAACCTTATTAAATTTGGATTGTGATTTATGATAACTAAATATTAATAGTTAACTAATTAATAATGAGCAAAATTGAGACACTAAGCAGAAATTAAAATTTAAATAAATTTAATAAAAGTCAAAATTTAAATGATGAAATAAATGAAAGAAAATAATAAGATTACAATAAGATTACATATATTGTCTCACTCACAGGTGATGATTCTAGGGATACAAGCAGTTCCGATTTACACACATAGCTTTTCATGTCACTCGCAGGTGATGTGGGTTTACAGGTTATAAACTGTTTAATTTAGATTTACTTGTTATATATATATATATATATATATATATATATATATACAAGTAAATCTAAATTAAATATATCTTCATCACCTGTAAGTGATATATATATATATATATATATATATCACTTACAGGTGATGAAGATTTATAATTTACCAAGTTACATTTTCATGAGACTTATAATTACGATATTACAGATTGATTTAATTTGCTCATGATAATCTATGCCTAGTTTATGCTATGTATTTGGATTTAGATTTGCTTTATGCAGCTAGTAGAAATGATTATCATTATTTACAAATAATATTTTATTTAATGCATATCATTTAACATATTCTCTATATAGCTTATATGCCTATAAAATTAGATTCTATTTCAGATCAATGCTAAAGTATAAATTATTATAACAGGATGAACTGATGATAGGCAGTCTGACTTCAGATACCAAGATGCTTACAAAGTATACCATCTGAGTCTGTGTGTCTCAAATGTGTGCTTGCTCACAGGATTTGTTACCGAGTAACCAGTCCCCTAAACACCGTGCCCATTGCTGTGAAAAAGACCTTTTAGTCTGGGTGACCAAACAACTAATATAATATTTTCGATCCTCATGCTCCAGTCCTAAATGCAAAGAATGGGGTGATCCTTAAAACCTATGCCCATTTGAAGAAGTTGTCTGAACGAAAGAATGGGGTGGCCTTAAAACCTATGCCCATTGGAAAAATGAAATATACAGCAAGAAATATATATGCTGATGCATTTCCTAAGGACACATTCACCCTGCTGACTACATCATTATATAATAAATTATGACACAAAACAATAGTTTTCTTCCACAAAACTACCATAAATCAGTTCATAATCTAGCATGTATAACTATGCTATTAAGAAAAACTTATGAATATAATTTGCTAAGCCAGCTATATAAGCATTTATATAATTCTAGGGAGGACTACAGCATTTTTTTTGGATAATTATAATATTAGATTCTAGCTTTATGTCGTATTTCATCACTTCAGCTAAATATTAATTAAATATTTCATTTAAAGCAAACCTATCTTAAAGCATTTATACGCTTTTAATTATTTCTCAAATAAGATTTATTGTATCCATTTCAGAAGGGAGTTTTGTTTGTGCGTTAATAAACATGAAATTACATATTTGTGAGAATATCTAATCACTTCTCACTAATCATTTAACTATGAGTAAACTATATTCTGAACAAACATAACATAAACAAATGCATAATTGAAAAGAAAATAATATTGGCATAGATTTAATTAAAAAAATAAATTTAGAAATCAAATTTCATGTAAGTGAAATCTAAGATTTGGCTTTATTTGCTTAGTTTAAAAGGGAATGAAATAAAATAGCCTAGAATAGATTAATTCAGTTTAATATCATTTTAATTCATTTATGAAAATTATTGTTTGTCATCTGATCTTTCACGTCAGCTGCAGAATGGCACTATTTCTAGCTAAATTTTTAGAAATATGCCATTTCCATGGCTGCACCCAAGTCTTTAAGCATTCTTTCTAAAATAAATCCTAGAAAGATTGTTAACTTAGAGTTAAGTCTTCTTTTTATGCTAAAAGGTAGACTGTTAACTCGGAGTTAAGTCTTCTTTCTATGATAAAACCTAGAAAGAGTGTTAACTCGGCTTAGCGGCTAATGGTGTGGCTTTTTTCGATGCTAAAAGCAGAGGAAAATGCCATAGTTGTTTGTGTCATGCACTACATCATAATGCTGTGTTATGTATTTGATGTAACAATATCGTACAAGGGTGTGTTAACTTGATCGTGTCAAAATTATTTAAATTTTCATTGGTGACTTTTTTTAAGATGAATTGATATACTGTTACCTTTTAACAATTTTAACAGTGTCATGATTGTTCCTCATAAAGCTATAAGCCTCCTAAATTCTCAATTAGGGTGGGGTAGCATAAAATTTTAAATGATCAAGCTTTGAGTCACGTTTTAGTGAGAAATTTTCTGAGACCAAGAAGATGGCTAATTCCAACGCTGAAAACTTAAAAAGATGGGAATTGCCAGACACAGAAGCCGGTGCTGGAATATTTCTACAGCAGAAAAAAAAATTATCCTGCTGCTGAAAGAAAAGATTGGATTGTGCGGCAAATATATGCAGATTTGAGGTCCAAAAACATCTTTTGACTTTCATTTGTAAGTCTCATTGTTGCCGACGAAAATGTTCACTTCGTAAAGGGCAGCTTGTTTGAGGGATTCCAAATGGCTTTCATCAAATGTAAAAAAATAAAAGAAGTAACTTCAATTTTTATTTAAACATATATCCCTTCTCCCAATAATTGTTGTTGTTGGCAATCAAATGTAAAATAAAAGAAGTAACTAAATTTTTTTTTAAAACATAGCCCAAAAAACCCCACTTCTCCCAATAATTGTTGTTATTGGCAATGAAATGGGAAAATAAAAGGGCCGTCAATTACTCTTTAATCATATAGAAAAAAAACCCTCCCACTAATTGTTATCGGCAATCAAATGTAAACCAATAAAAGTAAGACCGTAAATTATTATTTAAACATAACCCAAATTACTATTTGAACATACACCAAAAAAAAAAACCCACTCTTGTCAATAAAAATTAAAGAAACAACTATTATTGTCCCATTGTCAAATCAAATATTATTTGGGAAACCCAAATAATTTATAAACGAAAAAAAAAAAGTCAAATCGGTTGTCAATCAAATGGTAACCAATAAAAGTAACTTACATTTTGATTTCAACATACACACAAACAAAAAAAATGCAAACCCTTTCTCCCAATAATTGTTGTTGGCAATCAAATGTAAAAAATAAAAGTAATGTACAATTATTCTTTAATCGTACACAAAAACACCCCTCCCACTAATTGTTGTCTGAAATCAAATGTGAAGCACTAAAAGTAAGGTAAACCAATTATTTTTTTAAACGTAACCCAAATTACTATTTGAACATACACCAAAAAAGACCCTCTTGTCAATAAAAATGAAAGAAACAACAACTATTATTGTCCCATTGTCAAAAATATTAGGTTTTTGGAAAACCAAAACAATAATTTATAAATGAAAAAAAGTCAAATCGGTTGTCAATCAAATGTAACCAATAAAAGTAACTTCAATTTTTATTTAAACAAACACACACCAAAAAACAATCCCTTTCTCTCAATAATTGTTGTCTGGAATCAAATGTAAAATAAAAGGAATGTAAATTAGTATTTAATCATCACCCAAAAACACCCACCCCTCTCACTGATTATTGTCAGCAATAAAATGTACACCACCACTAAAAGTAATGTAAACTATTCTTTAAACAGTTACACCCCTTCTCCCAATAATTGTTGTCTGCAATCATACACAAAAAAACACCACTCCCAATAATTAGTGTCAATTAAATGTAAACGAATAAAAGTAAGACTGTAACTTATTATTAATATGTAACCCAAATTACTATTTGAACATACAACAAAAAACACCCTCTTGTCAATAAAAATTAAACAAACAACAACAACTATTATTGTCCCATTGTCAAAAATATTTATTTGTAGAACCAAAACCATAATTTATAAATGAAAGGAAGTCAAATCAGTTGTCAATCAAATGTAAACCAATAAAAGTAACTTAAATTTTTATTTAAACATACACACCCATACGAAAAAAACCCTTCTCCCAATAATTGTTGTCGGCAATCAAATGTAAACCTATAAAAGTAACAATGTAAATTATTATTTAATCATACACAAAAACACCTCTCCCACTAATTGTTGTCGGCAATCAAATGTAAACCTATCAAAGTAACGTCAATTATTATTTAAAGATCCATCAAAAAAACCCATTCTCTCTTGAATTTTGGCAATCCAATTTTACAAAACAGTAAGACTATTTTAAAAAAACACAAATTATAAAAGACCCTCTTGTCAATAAAAATTAAAAAAAAAAAAACTATTATTATCCCAATTGTCAAAAATATTATTTGGGAAAAATAATTCAGAAATGAAAGAAAGTAAACTTTGTAAATAAAAAAAAAAGTCAATATTAATAGAGAATCACTAGTCTGGGAATGTTATATTAATGTGTCTTTGGTTAGAAATAGAGACATCCCGCAAATGACATGAAGGATCAGATGAGAACCAAATTATCAATAAAAGCAAATATTATTAGGCTAAAGTAATTCAAACAAATTGGAATTATATATGTATCAGTTGAAATCAGGCAAGACTTACAATTTAAATAAAAGAAAATGAAAATTACATTTTAATTTAGGAATTGATATTCAGAAATTTAGAATACATTAGACTACATTGGCCATTGATAGTAAGTTTAGCTAGCTTTAAAAGTTATGAAGTTTAGTTTAAAAGTCTATTTTAGATTTGTAGAAATCTGTTACCACTATAATTTCTTTGCTATGGCAAGGTGGCTTGGTCTTGAGCACTTTCTTTGGATGGCATTGGCTATGGGTTCTTCTTCCTCTGCATTCTGTAGACTATCATCCAGACTAGAAAGCAAGGAATTGCCTTTCTACCCAATCATCATCTTAATTAACAATTTTACAAATACTCCATAAAATTTTACTTAAAATAGTAAAGAGAGTGTGTTTCAAAATGCCTGCAGTAAATTTATATACTAACTCACCTCCCTCTTCCCTCTTTTTTTCTTCATTAATAGTTTCAGATATGTTTTTCTAATTAATATGCCTTTGTCTCTATGTGACTGTTTTTTTAATTAAACATGGTTTACAATTTGCTACTAATGATGATTAGAATGTTTATTGTAAAGCCTGGCTTAATAAATAAATTTCTAATACATAAATAAAAAAAATGTTGAATATAATGTTTTAATTGTTTTTGCAACTTGCCTATAATAATTATCACTAGTAGTCTACTGGGATTGATTTTAATAAATAATGTTTTCATTTGTTAATATTAAGGAAGGTTATGGTCTCTTTTTTTTGCATCTTGCAATAATACAATCTTTGGATCTTATATTATTTTCTTACCATTTTAATAAGATATAAACCCTTCTTTTTGCATTTAAAAACTTATTCTTAATTAATTTATGTAAATCTCAAAAATTATACACACTTTTCATAAAATATCTAATCATATACAACTTGTAGTGTTCAAGTTAATATGAAAAGGTAAATACAATGTAACATGACTCAAGAACACTGAGCTAGCTTTCGACAAGTTACTACCATGACACAGTTAGTTTAGCACTATGCCCAAAAGTTAGCTCTTGAGTCTTATTGTATTATATTCACCTTTTCATATTAACTTGAACAGTACAAGTTTTATATGAATACTTAATTAAATCTGATGCAATTTATATTTAATGCAAAACTAAGCTATTACCAATTATTTTAAAAAAAGTTGATTATATCTTCTTGGTTTCAATTGATCTTAGCTGTTTTAAAAGTTCTGAGATAACAAACAAAAATATACAACTTTATTGCTAAAGTTTTACTAAGTCTCTGATATCATAAAGAAAATATATATAAAAAATTCATATTGCCAGTTCTATTCTTTGGTAGCGACTTCCAATGATTCAAATGTATCTTGTTTAATGTCTATACTTTGGTAGCAACCATTTCCGTGTTTCTTTGGAACCGTCTCTTTAAGTGTATAATTATTTGATGGTGGTGATTCTACTGAGGTTATTTGCTTTAATGGGAAATGTATTGGCACTGAAACTTTTCTTCCCTTCCTGGTAAGCATGATTTTTTTAATTGATGAAGTATATCAGTTGTCTTCAGGTTTATACTTTTTCTTGGGTTTAAACTCAGTCACTGGATTCAATTTGTAGTAGATGATTCAATTTGTACTAGATGATTTAATACTTATCAATCGATTAATCATTTTCTTTCAGCTTTCAAATGCAGGTGAATCTTTTCTCTTACTGAAAATATCGCATTTCTTTCAGTCATCAGTCATTAGATGTAGAATATTTTAATTTCATTTCAGACAAGACATTATTATTATTATTATTATTATTATTATTATTATTATTATTATTATTATTATTATTATTATTATTATTATTATTATTATTATTTTCCTCTATGATGTGCTAGCTCTGGGGGCCAGAAAAAGCCCAAGATGACCTATATATTTTTCCTAGCCTGGCATCCTTCTATTTTAATCTTCAAAAACTTTATATTAAAAAAAAATGATTTTAAAATTGATATCTGATGAATCAATCGCTTGTCTCTTAGTTTCAATATTTTTAAAATCTCTCTTCAGTGATTTTTCCCAGACAGGTTTTATACTTGATTTTTCAGTTAGAGTAATCAGTAACAAGCAATATAAGAAACTCAAACTTACATGATTTTTGAAAAGCTTAATTTGTTTTTCAAGTAAAATTATCCCAAGCATTTCTTATCTCACTTGGCTGTTAAAACTTGCACTACTATAATATTCAATCTCTTCTCTTTAAAGATTTCTAGCTGGATTTCTGAGTCTTGAGAAATACAGATACAAACAAGAAACCTTTATAGCCAAAACCTTTGAGCAAGTAAAAAAAAATAATAATCCAACAGAATTGTTTTTTTTTCTTTAACATTTTTAATATGTGTAAATGTAATTTATTTAAGCCATACACTCACACACACACACTGCCATTCACATCATTTATAAAGCTGGCCTATTACAACAATCTAAATGGTTTTTTAGAAATTATAATTTTAATATCTAAAATCAAATTCTTACTTTCAAATCCCAAACTATAACTCTTAAACCCCAAATTATAATCATAGATAAGCAGAATAGAAACAGATAGTAATAAAATAGAAATAGAATAAAATATTAGCATTTAGCAAATGCAGGTTAGCTTTGAAGAGAGTTTAATATTTGAAATATACACTGATAATTAAACAGTTTACACACAAATTGCCTATATATATGTGTGTTATTACTTTACTTTTTAACAAAAAAAATTAAATATTGAATAATTAAATTGTGGACCATTCTGTTTGGGTTTTTATCAACATGCAAACAAATAAAGAATATAACTGTTGCCCCACTCTCTTTCTGTCTTAAGCTTTTAGAACTGGATCTTGTAGGGTTTAAACTTGGGTGCCCTACAGCTTCCTTTACTATATAAAAATGTGATGATGATTTTGTTCCACATTTTCTTTTGTGCACATTACTACAAATTTAGCTAATGACTAAATTGTAATGGCACAATATATATATATATAAACAAAAAAAAACATAAATCCAATAAATAATATTATATTTCAACCAGAGGACTGGTTTTTGTCATATATATATATATATGACAAGAAGCAAAAACACTTTCCAGTAATGGCAAGTTACCTTTTCCATCATACTTTGATTATTTCTAACCTTATCTAAAACAAAATTGGTAATCTGCATAGTACCTAGGAAATGTGTATCATGATGTTACATACTATCTTAAAGCTTTATGTATTTTATTGATATGTAAACATTTTATATAACACTTTCCTTCATACAATGTCAGTAACATTTGCATAGAATAAATAAGTATGCTCTCTATATATTATAGTTTATATTTACCTTTAGCTACATAGACTGATAAATTTAATTTGTGAAGCAAATAAGCAGAGTGATCATAAATATAGTTCTAAATAAGGTAATGAATTTTTTGTTGAAATTAAAAAAACCTTATTTGGATTCTGTCAAAAACCCCATTTCTTATGCTCCTTTTATCTGTTTGTGTTTTTAATATTTAAAGACACAGAATAATAATATTTTGACTTAAACCAATATTAGGTGGCAAAATTAGATTATGAATTTGTAGTAAGTCAGATCTCATCTATTTAATAGCTTTTCATACATTTTCTATGAGCAATTTGGTCTGATAAATGATATAAAAATATGTTAAAAGACAGAAAGCCATAGCAAGAATAAGAATATAAGTATATCAATAATATTTCTCATGATAATATTTAAGTTCGATATAAACACGTTTTTCAAGTAGAATTATTCTATTCGGCAATGAATATATTAATGCCAAAGAAATATTTGGTTCATACAAGAAAATCCATGTGCTATAGAAATAAAATATTTATCCTAATTCTGAAGTTTCATTGCAAACTCTCAGAATAATCATTTTTCCATCTGCTGAGAATTTATTCAGAAATATTTGTTTAACAGCAAGCTATTGAGTTAACTAACAGTTAAATTAACATTAATTAAGTCTAGAAATTGAAAGCTATTATTTATAAACTTCAAAAATTATCACATGATAATATATTATAAAACTCAGAATTAACTTTGTAAAAAGTATTATTAAATGGAGTGCACAGAGCACTTTTATCTATCTGGCATTAATTAATTTTGATTTTTTGAAAGTATTATTTTCACCCAGATTTTAAAATTCTATACTCTTCTATAGTTTAATTTTGCACATCTCATTATAAATTTGTATGTAATTTTACTTTTTTAATCGATAAAGCAATCAGTTGTATGTTTACATTTATAATGAAAAACTATTATATACTAAATAAAAAAAATATATATTTACGTTTTAAGACCTTTCCTATGAAAAACATATAATTCTTGTGGGAAAACGCTTTGGCTTCTTTGACTAATTCTCTAAAAATAATGTAAATAATAATGATTAAAAATATATAATAGATAAAATAACTTTATTAAATAACATTCGCGCACACACTTATTCATTGGCATGTAACATATATTTCATCCGTTTCTCAAATATATATATACAAATGTTTTAAAAGCAAAATATTTATTTACGATTATTATATTACAACAACAAAAAAATAATTATGTGATAAAATATTTGAAATCCTTTTAATAGCAAAACAAACTAATTCCAGAAGTAAATTTCCATACAGGAAATTTAGAAATAAATTCATTGTTGGTTTTTTTCTCATTTAGAAATTGTATTTTATCCATCGTAATAACTAATATTAGACAAAAATTTAAAGATATAATTCTCTTTAAAAATATTGATATATATCTCACTGGTGTTACAAACTATTTCACAAATACACTTCCAACCCTTCTCTACTAAAGATTTATTAATTTATGATTTTAATCAATTAATGATTTATGATTGAAAATGCTATTATTTCTCAATTTGTTATTATTAAGATATCATTAATTTACTTTGACAGAAATTTTCTTAGTATTACTAAATTAGAAAAAGATAGAATTTTTACTCCTATCATAAATTACTAACTGATGGAAAATCGTAGAACTATCAAATTACTCTTATGGGATTATACTTTAAACTAATTGTTTAAGTTATACCTACAATAATTCTTGTTCATTTCTAGCATATTTTGTTGTGTAGTAATTTCTTTTTTTTTTACCTCTGAGAAAAAGTATATATATAAGAGTTATACTTCATGCATCTATATTCTTTATATTATCACCCTTGCTCAGTGTAATTCTGTAGCTATGTATATTAAATTCTCTTTCAAAAGGCAGATAGTGTTTTTATGCAACAGAGTATTATTGTTAAGTGACAATACTTGAAAATCATCAGTAATAGTTTGTCATTATTTGCCATCTTTTAACTCTATTTATTTTAGCATCTCAATTCTAGAGTTATATTATAAACTTTAAATAAGTTTGACATTCATAAAATGCATTCAATATGTTAAATTTTGCAAAAAAAAAAAAACCTTTTTGCTTTTATTAATAGTAATGATAATGAGTTGGGCGGATATCATCTTCAAAATTAAACTTAGTTCTTCCCCATGCTACTTAAGCTTCCTGTCATTTATAAACTTCAATATGCTCTTTTACAAAATAATTTGCTTCTTAAAAGATTTAATCAAAAAGATCATTAATACAGTGTTAATTTGTTGAAATATTTATAAAACCTCTTTTCTCCAAAAATGTTTTCATCTTTTTAACTTTGAAAAGGATAATCAATTGTTAGAATATAAAATATAAAAATTAGTAAGGCAATATTCCCACTATGTAATTACAGTGTTCCTATTATATTTGTTATTTAAAAAAGTAATAATGTAGTAACAACTTTTTTCTATTTGAAAAAAGAGTCACTGAACATCAAAATTAAACAGGAATTTCTAACAAAGAAAAATTAACATAAACAAAAAAAATCACTTAATCCCAGCATACATAATGCTTTACTGGGATAAATTGTATTTATTCTACTTCAGTGCAAAAAATAATATCCATTTATAGTGCTCATGTCTTTTAAAGTTATTAATCTTGTGTTTAGATTTGTAGAGATCCCTACTGTCACATTTTAGGCACATAGTCTTAAGGTTATAGCCTTAATATATATTACTTACATAATGAGTATGCACTTTACAAATTATTAATTACAACTGAAGATTAATCTATCTGTTGATTGATAATTAATTACACATTTTGGCTAGAATGCATAAATATGAAATTATCAATTACATCTATAAAATTATGTGAAAAAATTTTAATACAATTATCTCAAACCTTTGAAATATGCAAGATCCAACAATTTGTGGCTGAAGAAAAAAAGAGTTTGTAAAATTCTATTAAAATGGCATAAAGAATTCATTCAATTTTATATTTTATTTATTTTTTTTTTTTTTTTTTTTTTTTTTTTTTTTTTTTTTTTTTTTTTTTTTTTTTATCCCCCATTTTCCAACCCACCCCCACAAATATCAATTTAAAAAAAAAAGAAATAAAAAAAAACCCAACCACAACCCATCCACAAAAAAAAAAAATTCCCCACCAAGCCAAAAGAATATCAAACCCAAAAAGACACAACCAAACCAAACCAAGAAAAAGAAATAAAAAGGGAATGAAAGTAAAAGTAAGGGTGAGCCATTATATTTAAGAAAGGTGTTGTTGGTGGGTGGATGAAATAAAACAAACAAAAGGTTTTAATTTTTTTTTTTTTTTAATAATTGAACTTTTAAGGTCTTTCTAGCAATGATATATATTGCAGAGGCTTGTACTATGTGGTGATGCTGAACTGAGATCAGACCCATGTATCTATCTGGCTTGCTATGCTGAGTTTGAAGACATTACATGTCTAAAAGATTCATACTTGCAAGCTGAATAGAAACTGTTTCATAAATGCTCAGAGTTTGTGTTTAGATCTAGTTTCTAAAATTCCTGTCTTTCACTGACGATAGCAAATAGCTTGAAATCATGATCTGAAAGTGGAATTAAAGTTAGAGATAGTGAATGCATGCTCTGATATTTATGCAAACAAATGCTTGATGGTGTTTTTGGTAGAACGCCATCTGTTGACATAAATACAAGCGTTAGCAAGTTTTTAACTTGTTTTTTGTTTTTCATATATATATATATATGAAATGTCCCATAACTATATTATTCCAGCCACACTCCCCTTTAAATAAAGACAGCTTGAATTTTAGCACTACCCTGAAAAGGAAATTCTCTTTAATGTTAAGTGCAATAATGTAATATATATATTAAAATTATAGATAATTTAAATGTGTGAATATAAGAAAGCAAAGATCTTATATTGCAAATAAATAAACATATTTAATTTTAAACATACTTAGAAAAACTATACAATAGTCATTTTTAATCCCCAAACTCAAATATAAGAAATACAATGTGTACCACTAGCTGAAATCTAGATAAAGTATTTGAAATGCTCCACAGCTATATTATTTAAATTAGCTTGAATTTTAATATGTATTACAATGAAGAGGATTTCTTTTTCAGGGCTAAAATTCCAGGTTTTTTTTTAATTTAAAGGGGGAGTGAGGCTGGAATAATACAGCTATGGGGCATTTCAAATATTTTATATAGATTTTAGCTAGTGGTATGCATTGTTTCTATTTCATATATATATATAATTTATTAATGTACAAATTAAACATAAAAAAATTAAACGTTTGAATAATTTTAAATTTGTAACAAAACTTAAAATTTATAATATATATTTTTTTTAAAAAAAAATCAGATATTCTACCTATATGAAGTGATTTTCATCAATAAATATTTTTATCCAAATAGATTTTCTAAACTTCCACAACAAAAATACTTCGTTACATAGACTTACAAATTTAAATAGATGAATTAGAGAGTGGAGATGCTTTTGCTTTAAATAAAACAATTTCAAAAAAAGTATAATTGATTTAAATCACTAATTGAAAATTATGTGATTAATGATTAATGAATTTGTTGTTTTTTTTTCCTCCTTATGTTCTAATGTAATTTATCATAAAATTTTTCGATAAATTAATTTTATTATAATATATTGTATTCAAACTGCATAACAAGTAATATTTAAAATTATATAGAAATTTCTTCATATTCTTCTAATATTTTGCTCCCATTGATTTGTAAAATGTTTTGAATTTCATTTTAATTGAAAATACTTCTAAACATGCAAGCATTCATCATCTATGATTTTGATATTCAATAACAAAACAAATTTAAATAAAAATATTTAAATATAATATTTACTTTAGACAAATAAGATTATTGAACAATAGAGATAATTAATTATAATTTCAGGAATATACAAACTTTTTCCATTAATAAATATTTAAGAATCACTTTTTGTTTTTAAATTTTTAATATTCAGTTGAGAGCGTTTTCAATATTTTGGTATGAATTTTAAAACTTTATTTGACAATTATATTTCATTTTAATTATATGTTTATATCATTGTCAATTTGTTCTTGATATATGTTCTATATATTCAATTTACTATTTGCTTGATATTTATTCATCCTGACAAACGCACACACACACACACAAATAAAAACTAAAAGTGAATAATATTTAATATAAAAAAAGTGGGGAAATAAAAAATTTTATAGGAAAATTAAAAATATTCTTTTTTTCTTTATTATTATTTTTTTTGTGGTGACAATATTTTAATTTTCAGAGTGCAGTATTAAGGGACATCACAAAATTGGACTATGGATTTGGCATATTTAATTCTGTCATCATAAAGAAATCAGTAAATTATCTTAATAAAGATTGTTTTAATATTTAGTTTTGGTTTTTATAAACCATTTATTTGGTTACTTGATGTAATGTTAAATATATTTATATATAATTTATAGAAATTTTCAGCAACTATCTTGACTAATATTAAAATGTATAAATACCAATGTTTTGGGAAAATTGCATGTGCCTTCGGCAGGAACAATAATGAACAGTATTCAAATATAATTAAAGGGGATATGAACCTGGACTTTCAAGCTCTGCACATATAAATATCAATGTTATATCAAAATAATATCTACTTTCACATGGATGCAAATTTTATTATATAATGATATCTTTATTAAAGATAAATGTTATTTTGTCAAAATGTTGATATTTATATACTTTTTTAATATTGTACACAATTGTTCCCATTTTTTTTCAAAAATTGTAAAATATCTTTCAGTCATGAAAGCTTTTACTTCAACATATATATATTCTGAAGATGGAAGTCTGTATTAGCATTTTAAAAAAAAGAAAAAAATAGTTCACAATAAAAAATGGACAAGTAAACTTAAATGTTTTATTTCTTTCTGTTAAAACAAAACTAAATATTTAAATTCTAGACAAAAGAGATCAGCATCATCATGTACAGTTTATGATTTATGGATAACTGAATCAAATCTTTTATATTTCCCAGTATATTTACTTAAACCTGGATACCATCATGATAGACACATGTAAATGTAGAGTAGCAAAAAATCAAAAAAATTTCATATGACAAGTTTTTAGATTTATCATTTTAAATAAACATTTAACAGAAATAAAATTCCTGTAAATGTTTTATAATTATTTTTATGGGCTGTTTCTGTAGAATTTATCTATAAATTTTGCACTAAAAAACAAAAAACAGAATAGATTTGTTTCTTTCCCTTTTCATGTAATATTTTTTTTTTACTTTGTACAGTTATATGATCTCACTGAAAATTATATAAATACTGCAGAAATCACATCCATCACTATTCTATTGATAGTAATAGTTGGTGTAAAAACTATATATATATATATAATCATTTAAAACCAATCAACACTTAGACAATCCCAATATCAATAACAATTTCAAACTGTTGCCTTGACAACAGATTGAAATTGTTGATTATTATTGATGTTGGGATTGTCTAAGTGTTGACTGGTTTTTAATGATTACTTACAAACCCATTTAGTTTTAAGCATAATTACACTTAAAAGTAAAAATAACATGTAGATAAATTGTGCAGCTTTGAAAACTATAAATGGCTGACTGTTTGCTTGCTTCAATAATTTTGCTGCTAAATGAGAATAGACTTTCATAGATTTTGAACATAAAAAAGAGATGAAGGAAAGACCTTGAAAAGTTTGTGTAAACTTTTAAATTTTCAATGCAGATTTTTGTGACCACCATATTTGTGAATATATACTATTCTTTTCATATCATAGAACGTATGTATACTATAAAAAAGTTAATCCATCACATTTGTTTCATATTTTAATAATTATCAATCCTATTTTGGGGGAATTAAATGACTATATTCATTATGTCTAGTTTTGTATCCTAACTTTTTATGCTTTATAAATTATTAAACTGGCCATGTTTTGTATCTTTACTATGCTATATCTTATTAATCATTCACCGTGTTCCTATTTTATTAATGTGTGAATATGATGCAAACATTAAACCTATATTTATGATATTCTCCAGTTTATATTTTAATATTTGCCCCTCCCCCCCATATTGCCAAGATAAATGTGTTTTGTTGTAAGCTCTGTTAGGTTTTATAAGTTCATCACATTATATATATATCATTCAAATTCAATAAATCTTAGTAAATATTAGAATTAATACATAAGGAAAGAATAAAACCTACAATCTTATTATTGTCAATTAATTTATTTTGTTATAAATATTTTATATTTATGATTGCCTATTTAATTCAAATTTTATCATTCTCTATTTTGCTTTATTACTAATGTTTGAAATTATGTTTATTTTTTGCTGCCCCATTCAAATAAAAATATTATTATTAACAGAATTCATTGAATGATTTCCAATAGATAAGTTCCTATTATATATTTTAAATTATTTATCCAGCAAAAATTTTCCACTTGCCTTTAAGATCACTAATTCTCTGCCTAAAAATAGTCTTGATATTTTATATATTTAACATAGATAAACTATTGTATGTGTGTGTGCTTTTTTTTTGTTATCAGTGTTATTCTATTATAATGCCAATAATTTTGAGTATATCTTAAGAGTCCACTGCAACTTAAATATTATTCAATATATATATAGTGTGAGAATACGTCAAACTCCTCACATATGTATTTAAAAATAATAATAAATTCAACACACACACCTATCTTGAACATTATTATTAACAACAATCATTAAAAATTTTATTATTGATTTTATATATTAATAATTGCATACAAATTGATTATTTAAAATTATAACTTTTACGACTTTTTAACTATACTGACATGGAGATAATCACAATGTAAAATAATACATATAAGCCCTAGAATTATTAAAGGAAAGAAATAACCATTAAATTTTAATTTTGTTTACCATCCATTCATTAAATATACAAATAATAAAATGACATCATAATTAAAACAAGAAAAACATGAACTTAAATTAATAAGATAGATATATATATAGAAGGCTAACAGAAAAAAAGAAATAAACTTTTTTTTTTCTTATTGAAAATGAAAGGGAGATTCAAATATAACTCTGATTAGTCAATACGTTGAGTAAAATATAAATCTGAATCCATTTCTCAAAGTCATTTGACAACAATCAGTAAATCATCAATTCTTCAAAGGAGAAAATAATTTGGAAGATAAAGAAGAAACCATGCTTATCATTACGAATAGAATTAATCTACATAAAAATACATTTTACAAGTATAAAAAAATCTCTTTTGGTAATCCTATTGAAGCTGAATATTAAGAGAAACTAATCACTTCATTTTTTATAGGATCTTGTAAAATAAAACTACAAGTTATCAAGTTTTAATAGAACTAATAACTTTAAATAACATTGTAACATGGTTACATAACTATAATCAGCTAGATGGAATATTAACAATACTACTATAATGTTGAATCTGATTCTAAAGCAAAAAAATTACTACCTGTCAATGATAAACATTCCTTAGATGGAAATTATTCTCATAAACGAAGGAATGGAGTCACTATCTGGAAATTCAAACAACATTTGAACATGGAATAATATATTTAAAAGATGAGAAGGAAATGATCCTTAAAATGAAAATTTATTTCATTCGTCAATATAAATTGTTTCTAAATTAATCCTAGGCTCAACTACACATTCATATCATATATATATATTATAACGATCGAAATGAAAGTGAAGATCGAATCTAACCGCAAAAACAATATCTGCAACTACCAGGGTGCCATCTAGGCATTTGAGCCTAGAAAAATTTATAGAGTAGGCAGATACGCGCTGTTAAGATTCCACTTTATTTAAATATTCCGATCGTTAGCCCATGTCACTAGCTCAGTGGAGACGCAGAGATAAAAATCTATATCTTAATTTATATCTTAAATATCAATAAATAAAAGCCACTGCCAGAAATTAACACATAAAAATATTTATTTACGCACATATAAAATAACATTTAAATTTTGAGGAATAAGTTTAACATTTTAGATTTTTATATTAACTTTTAATTTTACATTTAACTAAGTTTCAATGAGTTTAATATTTTATTTAGATAGTCAAGTATGAATAGACTACATAGATCTGCATTTGAAAAGAAAATATTCTTCCCTGATTTAACCTTAGGCAACAAATTTCGCAACCAAACTGGCGCCAATCCATCTGATACATTCATGTATTCAATGTAGCATGATACGACAACACAAAATACTATACTGTCAGGAATGTACATCTGAACAGTAAGTAGAATTAGAGAAGACATTGACTCTCCACCAACAGGAATGTTACATCTGTTGGCAAGTAGAACAATAAACAAAAAACTCCATAGGAATGGACTGCGGTCTTCTGCCGACTTACAAACCCATCCATAGGCAAACAGAGGGTGTGTGGCGTATATCTATAATCCTGCCCGTAGCGGACCTCATACTACATCTACAATTACACAAATATATCCAATCCATTGAACCAATTCAACTACGAAATGAATAACCTAAGATTACCCTCCCTTAATATAACTTTACAAAACTATATAGCCATTCACGCCCGACTTAAATTTAACATTTAAATACGTTCGCACAGATTATTTTTATAAATTTGCTTTTAAAATGTTGAGTATAGATCGGCTGCACAGATTCCACAGTCAAAAACATCCAAATTAAACACAATCGATCAAAATACAAAATCATCGATCACGTCAATTGCAAAGGGAATACACAAGGCTCCGTGGCATTCATCGTAAGATGCCCGCATTAACCTCGTTGACCTATATATTCTAATCAAATGTGAAAACTTCAACATAATCAACCACTAACGAACCTATGCAACGTCTATACCCAACCTAAATTTCATCATTTAAAATTTAAACAATAAACAATTTATACAATAAGAAAGAAAAAAAATGGAAATGATTTTTATCAATCGGAAAACATATAAAATTAAACATTATTAATTTGATTTAAAAACTTACAAGAGTCAGATAAGAGTCCGTTTTAACATTTAAGTTGGCTTGTTTATCAATTTGTAAAACTTGACGAAAGTTCTTAATTGATTTTAACAATTGTTCATTTCATATAGCTTATGGTAGAAGAGTCCAGGTTTCTGCTTTTAATTCCTGCGATGCCTCCATTGGAAGATAATGTTCTGGAGATGGCAATAGCTGGTTCAAGGTATCACAGTCTTTTCATTTTTCCTTTTTTTTTAAATAGAGAGTGTGGTATGTGCGTCCTACCGCATCTCTCAAACACACAACGCTGGAACTCTCAGAAAAAACTGTATTTCCCTTTTTATATTATCCACATGGATTCAATCAACAAAACATCACTAATCCATCACTTTCGTTAGGGTCCGAGCCAAGGCTTAGTGCTTCCATTGGTCAAGCTAATTTCTTTTTATTTTCTTATCTATCTTTCATCAGATCATTTTAATTATACAAGAGCCCAAGGGCCAGTTTGGTTTTTGATAATTCATAAACAATCATTTCCATTTACAGATTACGAGAATTAATTAATACCTGTTTTTATTTTTAAATCTTGTACTTTTTTTTTTTATAAAAAAATACGTTCAAATACTTATTTATTTGTTTTTTAAAAAAAAATATTTTTAAAGTTTGGCATCTGTGCGAATGTATATACATTTAACAAACATTTTAATTTTAGCGTTTAGTTTTTTTTTTACTTTTATTTGCGAACTTTTAAATTTTTATTTTAAATTAATGTAACGACATATTTATATATCATTACAATATATATATATGATTCTCTTTTTATATTTTTTATTATTTTCTTTCTTTTAATAATAGGACAAGCTTCATTCAACTATATTCTAAAGATATTGATATTTAATGATTATTAATAAAATATAAAGGTAAAGATTCCAAGTTAACTTAATAACTATTGTGACTATCTACAGACCAAAAGGGTAAGACTTATTACGCTATCTAATTTTAGATATACATACTATGACAAGTATAATGTTACATTACTATGACAAGTATAATGTTACATTATAAATGTAATTAATTTGTTATAATTAACTTATTAGTTAAATTTTTGTTTTGTTATTCGGAATATTTGATTAACATTCTGGTATAAGTGATCTATTCTATCATATGTTAATGTTATCAAGAATAGACTTCAAAATAAAGGATATTATTTATAACTTATATCCATGTGGTATGACATTCTGGAAATAGGAAAGTCTACTATAAAGTATAAATCACTATTTGAAGGAAGAGACAAATTTATTTTATGTTATAATATTGAATTATTTCATTCGGATAATAAATGATCATTCATCACAATATTAATGATGGTTTACTATATAATAAAGATGTGAGAACAAAGGATGATCATATTTATTTCATTTTACATTTTTCTTTTTTATAACATATTATGTCAAATTGAATTATGAATACAGTTTGTTGTTTATATGATTTCATTAAACATTGGTTATTTTAATTATATTTCATGATTATTTATCTATTTCATAATTCATCATATTAAAACATACCATACAAACATATAATTGGTATAGAAACAGAATATAATCATTTCTCTGAACTAGAACTTATGTATATTCTTTCTGAGTTCAAATTCCATGGAATAAGGAGGGCAGATTAGAGAGTACATGAAATCGGCAAAAAAATGAATTTACTACTGTTTTAATAATAATTATATTGATGAAATAATTTATATTATCTTATTGCCTATAGTATTTGATGATTAAATTATTTTTTTTTATCTATACACATGCTCAATCTGTCATAAATGCTCGCTCCATTGCACTTATTACCCTATACTAATAAATTATCAAATGAGGGTAAAATGGCATTTATATCATCCTGTTACAATATATATATATATATATATATATATAAGGGTACAATATATATATATATATATTGTCAATTAGTAGTAATTGAGTTTCTTAGTAACATCAAAAGTTACAGTGTTTCTCTATTTAATGGATATTATCTCCTCATATATATTGTGAAGATAGTTCCAAAATTGCTACCCCCCAACAAAACTTAGCCATCTGAAATGATAGATTGTTTTTTTTTATCTAATTAGCATCTAAAGATTAAATAAAAATAAGTTTTTGCTAGAACACTTTTGGAAAAAATAAATGTTTTAATATTATTTTTATCAGTATAATAATTACATATGAAGTACTGGGAATGATGGGAAATATATGGGGGGAAACACGCATATATATTAGTAATAAAATTTTATTATCTCTGATAAAATATTATTAAATTTTATTTAATTATTATGTACTTGTTGGTTTTTATATTTTGATATCATTTTTCTGAATGCCAATTGCTTAATTATGCTGAAAAATATTATCTACATATATGGTAACATGATGATTGGATGGAACTCGAACTTTATCTTTGTGACCTCTTATTTTTGATGAGGGTTATATGCAATACATATATTGTTAGATAGTAGCATTGATAAAGTTATTATATTAATGATAAATTTCGGTTTTTACTCAATAGTTATTTAAATATTTTAAGGTTTTTTTTTTTTTTTAAGGTTTATTTTATTAATTCTCAAAGATTTGAGTTATTTTTTGTGAACCATTATTTAGCATTATATAAATAATTTTTTCATAAAGAAACTAGTGGCTGAGAGATAATAAAATTTCCTGTGTATCTCAATTAAAAATATGACAGCACCTTTTTGTTTGCTTGATAAATCTATGACTCTCTCCCATTTTCCATCATCATCTGTGCACATAATGAGCTACTATCACAATAAATGTATATATATATATATATGATTTTTATAGGCCATTTAAATGTAAATATTGATAATTTATTGGAATTTTGGAGATTTTTTTTTTTGATAAATTTATGAAGTTTTTAAATATAACTTTTAAAAACTTTCCATTATGCTGACGTACAATATATATAATATTTATGATAAACATCATTAAATTATATGTGAAAAATTTGCATATATACGTTATGAAGTATATATATATGCTTTTTTTTTTTAAATTCAATTAAACTAAATAAATTATAGTTCTCTGTTAATCTACAACTTTCAACAGATATACATTTTTTTAAAAAAAACTACAATGTTTTCTTTTGATAAAATTTAAAATTATCATTTATATCACAATATTATATCACCATTAAAAAGTAAAACTATATAAATCAACAATATTAACAATCAATAAAATACAATAAAATATGAATGCATATAATAAATTAATTATCACTAGAAAATATAATTAAAATATAATATACTGTAATGGTCAGACTTAGCATAGTTCAACATTTTATATTTTCTCTATTTATTTACAAGACATTTATTTTATATAGCGCAATGTTTTTATAAACTGTAATATTAATAAGCCAACAAGCTAATGCACATGTCTTTGTAGATTTAACTATATAAATGAATACTCCTACTTTTAGATGATTCATTCTATCTTTTCACAAAGACTTTATCTCGCGTTGGGAAAGTGGGAGTATTCATTTATATAGTTAAATCTACAAAGTGCAGTGCATTAGCTTGTTGGTCTAGTCATTTACATAAATTACACAGGCGCTATCTGGCTTTAAGAATCAGGAAATAAATTAACAACTTGTATATTTAAAATAATATTTTATTCAATATAATAATGTAACCATTGCACAGTCCCATTTGTAATACTGAGCTAAATGGTGGAGAACTTAAGTTATTCCTGATGAATGATGGTGGACCAGGCAATCTTATATAAACAAAATAACAAATTATGTAATAATAATTTATTTACAAGCTTATTTATTAATTGATGTACAATTTATTTCTTTAATAAAATTAACAAATTATTTAATAGTAGTTTATTTACAAAGTATAATCGTTAATTGATATGCAATTCATTTCTTTAACAAAATCCTTTAATCTGTGTATATCATAGTAACACATTCACCATACCTCTAACTCTGAATTCAATAAACTTAAATACAATTCTATGCATATAAGAATTCATAAATATAACATTTCTTTGAATCACATGACTCCTAGTACTTGCACATAATGTTCTATATTGGATAGTCATCAACACTATCTTTATCACAATAATCAGTAGGAATGGTCTTTTTAGATCCTAATCCTAAACATAACCATTTATATAATAATAACTATAAAGAGGTGGCCTTTTGGTTCTAACCCTAACTGAATAAACCTTCTATACAATACTTATAAGGAGTGGCCTTCTGGTTCTAAACCTAATTCAGTACAACTACAAATTTTACAGGAATGACTCATTCTGAAATTGATCCCTAACTCATTAATCTGAAGAGAATGTATTCTCCCATATGGATGCAAACATAGGGAAGCTATTAAATATTGAGCAAACAATTGTGCATATGTAAATTCATCTACATAAAATCCAAGTTTCAGTAATCAAATATAAGTTTAACTATAAACAAATGAGACTAATGGAAATAATTACATAGTTAATTACAGTTATTTGAGATTTTGACAATTTATATGTGTACATTGTATTTACATGAATATCATTATTTCTTAACTTCTTCTTCTTATTGATAACTTATATAAAATTCATAAGATTATTGTACATATGTGATTTTTTTTTAAAAAAATAAATAAATAACAATTTTAACAAATAAAGAAAAGTTATTATAAATTCATTTCTTTCTTTTTGTAAAAAACTAATATTTTTTTAAAAAATAATATCTGAAGAACAAGCATTATTTACAAATTCAGATTAGTTAAAATAAAATACAAATCAGACATTAAATATAAGACTCACCAAAACAAAATAATTGTCCTTTACTTCTTTTCTAACAAATATTAAAAGTCTAATCATGGTAATAATATAGTCTTGTAATTTCTAGCTATTTTAAATAAACCTATTTCTTCATTTCAGCTGGAGTTATTCAAAACATCATTCAATAGTGTTCCAGATTAAATCTAGCTAACTGTTAGTAGTATTTCTCCTTGTTATTCACAAGATATAAGTGTATGTCCTGTGGGATTTGAATGAAGTCATATTTCAGTCTGATCAAGAGAAAATAAAAAACTGATTTTATATCAAATCTTAGTTTCCTCTTGAACCTTGTTTCAGTTCATTTTTTTAACAAATTTGCATATCATTTCACTTAAAAGAAAAAAAAAATTTTTTTTATGTATAATTTATTATATTCTGATGATTAATACTTATAAATATATAATTGAATAAAGCTTTGTTGGGTGTATCTATTAAAAGAATAATCAAAAAATATGTAATATTAATTAATTTTACTACATTTAAAATATTTTGTATCGAATTTATAATGCCCACTTAAAACTTCTATATATTTTTGAGCTTTAAGAATTCATCAAAGTTGTCAATATTAATTAATATTCTACACAAATTATATGAAGATTTTCAATCAGTATTATTTAATTACTACCTTTATAAATGTTTTATGTGACTTTAAAATATTTGAAAGATTTTACAAAAAAAAACTTTAATCAAACTAAATATTTGTTATATTATTAAAAGATAACATGTTAAAATGTATTTATTATTGCTAAAATACTGATTATGAGGAGCTGGATCTTAGAAAATCTTATAACTTTAAAAATGTCTGTAAACAAAAGTTTTACTGTAATACATGAATTTAAAAAACGTGATATGCTATATATCAGATTTTAAAATTTGACAAAATAACTAAATAGTAATGTCTCTTAGCAATCTATAATATAAATAATAAATAAGACGACAGTAATTTTGCAAAAATGATAAATATTTGGCTGCATTATAAAAGAAAACCACACAAACGTGTTAATTGATTATTGATTTTGACATCATAAGATGGCAAAAAATATTATTAATTTATATATGTATTTTACATTTGTGCAATATTTATATACATAATTAATTTACATAATATAAATTTATATATATTTTTGTTGTTAATATTCTTATATATTTATACATTTTAGTGATAATATAATATTCTTATATGAATGTTAGCTTGAAGTTTAACAATAGAGAACTCTGTATTTCTGATCAAAGTTTATAGACAATAGCAGAAAAATGTATCTTATATTTATGAATGTCTAACATATAATAACCACATTCCACTCTTTTTACACTTTAAAGTGTAAAAAGAGTGGAATGTGGTTATTATATGTTATATATTAGAAAAGCAAAAATAAACAAGAAAAGAGGAAGAGAAACTATTGAAGATTATTTATAAATGTCCATGGTTATGTTCAGACAGTATGTGTATTTCAATTTAAAACTATTTTCAAAGGTATATTTTATAAAATGTAATTATGCTTGTGATATATACTTACCACAAAATTTTTAAGAAGAGAAAATTCTGGCACTAAAAATGGTAATGTTATGATACATAATTCTTGTTTTGGAAACAATTCAAATGCTCTTGCCAGAAAATCAATAGATCTAAAAAAATATTACAAATTAAATGATTATCTCTTCTAAATTATATATATATAATATTTGAGATTAAAATTCATAAATATTTTTAAATACTTTTCAATGAAGCATAAGTCAAAATTTAACAAGAATCAATCAGCTGCTTTATTTTTATTAAATTTTAATTTATGCTTGATTGGAGAGTATTTTAAATATTTATTGTATGCTGTTTTTAATCTCAAATGTTATATATATAAAGCACTGGAGGTATTCCATTATAAATATATAACTTTGTAAGAAAATACCAATACAACATCATTTGAGTTTTTCAATTTACTATAATATATAAATAAGAATACTTTTACTCTCTTTTCTAGTGTTATCTATCTATTGTAAGTTTGAATATGCTAATACAATTTAATTTCTATTCTGACTGATAAAGTCAAAAATCTGAAACTAGTTAAGAAATAGATATTAAATTTCTTATTACTTTGTAGCCACTAGTTACAAAAATTACTATAGATGGTGCTGGAGTAAAGATGGGAGAACTGTTCTTGCTTATAATATTACAAGTTTTAAAATTTTAAAAAAATAAGTTTATGTTTTTAACTATGTCATATAAAAGGTTTTTTGCAAACAATATTTTACTTTTAAAAAATAAAAAATTATAAACAAAATATTTCAAACATGTATTATGTTCCTATAACTGAAAAGCTTCAAACATAATTAATTAAACTCAGAAAATAAATTCATATTAAAAGAGTGTAGTGAGAATATTGGGCAACCCTATATTGCAAAATAATATTGCTCTGTGTCATTTAATGCAGATGGGGAGTAGTAAAATCACAGTCCATGATTGTAATTGACTTTATCATTCCTAGAACTCAAGGCTTTTTATGAACTTCCAAACAATAAACCATTCAATTATTTCATTATTACAATCATTTTAAGTTCATTCAGAAATCATTTCAATACAAATCTGATACAATTAATAGATACTGCTTTGTTTTAAAAAATTAAATATAAAATACAACTGAAATTTTTATTTTCACTTGTATTTTCACTAAAGTAGCAGCATTAAAAGAAGTTAATCATTCAGTGGATGGGAAGATGATTAACCCTTTAACCGCTAATTATATTATTGGTTGTATGAGGTAAAAATCAAATCTTTTAATTGGCCAACTCACAAACTGAAGACAAAGCTTATTGTTAAAACATATTCGCCTATGATATTAAATTCAACTCAGATACGTTTATAAAAAGTATATTACTAATTTTTCAGGTTATGAAAGAGAACGAAAGTTCTTTCAAAAATAAATTGCTATTTATTTATTATAAAATATATTCAATTTCGGCAAATATAAAGCAAATGTCTAAACAAAAAAGTGCTGACGCAAACGCTTTTTTTCAATTTTACCTTATGGAAAAGTAAAGATTTATTTTTGCTAAATCTTAAATATTTTTACTAAAATCTTCAATATTTTTCGAAAATAATTTTGTTTTTTTAGTATATTTTTTAAAAAACTATTTTAATTTCTCATTTTATATTTTTTTAATACTTAAATTACATTCGAAATGAAAATCTCAGCTTTTTCTTTATTTTCTTTGATCAGGTGGTTTCTTTGTTCTTTCCAGCCAATCAGAATGCTTTTTCAGCTGAGAGCCGGCTGACAGCCAATCACCGACAAGGTTCTTCTTTGTTTAGTTTTAAATGCGGTTTTTTTGATTTTTTACTTGTAAAATAATTCAGAAGAGGGCACCATCTTACAGAACTTTTAAAAACCTAATCAATAACTGTCAAACGAATATTCTACCATTAAAACTAGCAGAATTAGAGTGACGTCAGATGTCGACAAGATGCCTCATAAGAGGCGATTAAATAAACATGTTTATATATCTTTGACAATACATTGGTTCCTGTAATTGTTTATTGTAATTATAAGAATAAGATACATGATTTGTATTTAAAAAATATGTTTCATTTTGATCCTTGTGTTTAATAAGTTATGACTTTTCCTTGCCAATAGTTGTAGCACTTAGTTTTATGCTTAATAAAAATTTATTTAGCACTAAAAAAATTATCAGAGTGTTTTTCTAATAATGTTCCTACATCTCAAAAATATTAAAACAAGGCATTTATTTGCTTTTATTAAAAAAGGTATGAAAGATAAGAAACATTTTGGAACATTGCAAAGATTGAATTATCTTAAGAAAAAAAATTTTGAACAGAATATATAAATGTTTAATGAAAAAAGAATAAGTGGTAAAGAATAAAATATATATTATATTAAGTTAAAAACTCAAATCTAGCTTGTGTAACTAGGCAACAATTACGTGATCATTATTGTTAGTAGTTTGTCATTGTTTTTTTATCAAAAACAAACTTTATTAAACCAGAAAATAAATAAATAATATTGTATGATAAAATCAATAGACAAATTAAAGTTCAATAGGCAGAATCTGTCAAGTGTTAACAAGTAAATAAAAAAATAGAATGAAAATACAATTTTATATATATGTCTTTTCTAAAAAAAAAAAAACAAAGGTAATTTATAATATCCAACCTGGTCTTCAAATGTTAATAAGATCCCATGTGCTATTAAATAAATCTTGTGATGATATTCTATTGTCTCTTTCTTTTATCGTTCTGATTTTTCTAATTATAATCTTCAGAGGATCTGTACAATTAGAATTAAAAAGAATATCACATCGAGTTAGCCATAAACTATATATTAAAAAAGTGGCACTTCTAATATCAGCAAAAACACCCGCTTTAATTGCTTGTATCAATACATGTATCAATGAGCCTTTATGTTTATAAATTAAGCTAATAAAATATCTACAAACTTGCAAATAACTGCATTCATCAAAAATGTGTTCAATTGTGTCTTCATCTCTGCGACATAAACCACATAGACCATCATTTGAAGTAAATCCATGGTTTCTTATTAAAAAACTACAAATGGGTAGTGCATTTAAATTAATTTTTATCAGGAAATCAAAGTATTTTGGCTCCAGATCCCACCATCTGAACTTTTTCAGCAGATTAAATGTTGTCAAGTTAAGATTAGAATTATGAGGCACTATTGCTTCATTAATGAGATAATAAGCTCTACAGTATTGACCTTTTTGTGATTTAGACAGATTAGGTATTAGGTTCATTTTTTAAATTTCAAATAATAACTCAACCAACCAGCAATTCATTGCTGGAGGTGGAGGGTCAATGGGATCAACATCAACTAAATAAAATTCTTGAGGGATAAAATGATTTAGTCTCAAAAATAAGTTGAAGGCCCACTGGAATCTAAACACTTTCAGTGAGTGCAGCCCAAGACCACTTAGTCTGGTAGGTGTGTGCATCTTCCTGATGCTAATTCTACAGCCCACCCCCCATAGTGGCTTTGAACAAATTGAATTGATACCATGAATGAATTTAGCTGTAAATTTAATAAAATGCATGAAGTAAGTAATCCTTGGAAATAACAACATGTTGAAAAGGGCTGTCTTGGAATAAAGAGACATATATACTTTCTATAGAGAACCAACTATTCTGTTAGTTACTAATATGATTGAATTTTGGATCTCTTTTCTCATTGAAAGCTGAGAGAGATTAAAAGAAAATCCAAGAAATTTCTGCAGTTTAGCTGTGAAAGGTGAGGGAATGTTGTTTCCAGAGGATAGTCTCCATGCTGCTGATTTTTCAAGGTTGAAACTAAGCCCTGAATCTTTTGAAAAAGAGGACATAAGCTTCATGAGATCTGAAATGTACTTCTGGGAAGGCAAGAATATGGCTATATCATCCATGTATGCAATTAGATGAATTTCTTTATTAAAGTAAGGAATGAAGATTCCAGGAATATTTTTCTCTATAGATTTTAGAAAAGAATTAACATATAAAATAAATAAAAGTACACTTAAAGGAGAGCCCTGAGGAATAGATTTAATAGGAATGAAAGACTCCATTAATTTACCATTTAAAGATATATCAATTTTCTTATTAGAAAGTAGATTAGAAATTATGTTGATTATCCCAGGATTAATATCCATGTCAGCTAGCAACTGAACCATGTGTGGAATCCTGACAGAATCAAATGCATCTGCAATATCCTACTGGACAACAATAGGTTTCGATTTTCTATTTCTTCTGGTATGTTCAACAACTAATTTGAAAAGGCTAATCACTTCTAAAGTTGAAGCCCCTTTTTTTGCAAGTTGAAGCCCCTTTTTTTGCAAATTGACAATTAGATATTTGTAACAGAATCTGATCCTGGATTTTATCCTTGATATATTCAATAATCTTTATTAACAGAGGAGTCATTGAGATTTGCTCTTTTCTTAAATCATCAAAACACAGATGTTAAATGAAAAAAAGCAAGACTATGCCAAAAATTATTATTGTGTAATCTAATGTTGAAATTGCAAGCAATCTGATACATAACACATGCCACACAGAAGAGACTATCTTTAAACATAAAAATATTAAAACAGCCTTAATTTTATAAATAATTAAATTAAAAAATTAATACTAAAAGGGTTTTTTTATTATAAAAATGTAATATTTTTTAACATTTGACCTCTTTTTTGCTGATTATTTTATTGGCTGAGTGAGGTAAAAGTCTAAACTTTTAATTGGTCAATTCACAAACTCCAGTGTCAATTCACAAACTCAATCATCAAAATATATTCATCTTTTAATATTATATTCACTTTAGTTTCATTTGTAAAAAGTATATTAATAATTTGTCAGATTATGAAAGTGAACAAAAGTTTTTTCAAAAATAAATTTTTATTTATAATTATAAAAATATTCAATAGCGGCAAATCTAAAACAAATGTTACTCGCCAACCAAAAAGTTTTGCTGACATCAGTGATTTCTTTCCCAATTTTATGTTGTGGATAAGTAAATAATTTTTGCTAAAGTCTTAACTATTTTTCTAAAATAATTTTATTTTTAGCATATTTTATCAAAATAATTTATAATTTGTCAAAAAATACTTTTAAAATGGTCTAAAACATTCGTTTATCATTTTCAAAATGAAACAAAAGAAATCGTAGCAGTAAAAGTTATTGAAAACCATTTTCTTTGTTGTCGAAAGGTAACAGCCAATCAGAATCAAGAATGTGGGGTGCTCTTCCTTTGTTAGACCTTCAATGTCAGTTTTATTAATTTTTTACTTGTAAAATAATTCAAGAGAGGGCAGCATCTTATGGAACTTTTTTTATCCTTTAAAAATAACACAAAATCTTAATGGTAGTATTAAAAATGCCTGATTTAGAGTGACTGGAAACTGTCACATTTTTAGCTGTAACTAGCAAAAAGTTGGTTAAAAGGAAAAAAATGTCCAATACAATAATACGATCCTACATAGCATGGAAAAAAATCATCACATATAATAAGAACAGGTACTGATTAGGTAAATCTATTCTTGCAGATAGTGAAATAAAAGTTCTAGATCAAACTCAATGCTAGAAATCATGTGACTTGAATATTTAAATATTTGGTTTTTTTATTCCACATGTCAAAGCATCGGCCAGGAAGCATATCCATGACAACCATCTGAAAGCAACTTCTTGCTTGCAAGGCCGCTGTGCTGATCTCTCAGCTACCAATGCTTGGCCAATTTTTTTTTATTTTACAATACGAACATCAAAAATCCAAATTTCTGATGCAGAACTGAGAATCATTTGTAATATAAAATATCAATTCAGTAAGCAATCAAATGAATTACATACCAAAAGTTTGTGGATAGAAACTATTTTATTTCTTCTTATAATAAAATAAAATGATTTTGAAGATTCTAAAATGAATATTGTTACATCATGGGTATATCAATTATATAAGTTTTCCATTGAGTTACTTGATTCTTTTTTTTCTAAGAATGCAATATATTTACATCTCTATATATAGATCAGCTTTAATATTAGCAAATTAAAATAATTAAATCTTGCAAACAAAAATATTTAATGAAAATAAATCTAATTTAGTAACAAAAATATAGTTCATTTGTTTTTAATATAATATCATTCAAAAAAATAGTAGTAAGATTTACATTGTAATTGTTCCTGACATCTATTGAAAACTGCTTCAAAAATTTAGATTCTTCGCTAATCTTACCATGAATCTCACATACAGGGGAAAAGTGAGGCAATGGTATAATTCAAATAAGTCTTAATCAGAAACTGTACCAAAAAATAGTAAATCAATAAAGCTCTTTTAATATTACATCTCATTTATAATTCCCACATAATTTGATAGCTATTATAAATAAGGATTTAGTTTGTCCAATGATCAAAATACTCAGTAATTATTTTATAATAAAAGAATTGCTCAAACACTAGTAGCTGAAAGAATAAAAATACTAATTTTACATAAAAAAAAATAGTTATTTTATTATATAACACTTTTATTTTACAAAAAAAATTAAAGTGTTATTATAGATTCCATTAGATTTAATTAATTGATTTGGATTTGGCTATAGGATTAGACAAAAAGAATGGTATCTTGTTTTCCCCTAATACATTTTTAAGCCTTATTCATAAAAAAAAACAGTTATGGTGGAGAAGATCTTGATAGACATCTTTCAAAAATAATGATAATTAAAATAAGCATTCATTTTGCAGATGGAGCTAATAAACAGAACAACAACAAAAAAGAATAGATAGCCCAATAAAAACATACAGTATTTTTTTTCCAGAACAAAATTACTTAAGCATATGATTTAGCAAATTAAATTAAAGAACCAGAATGTATTGAAATGTCTAAAATAATACAGGTCTAAATATGCAGTAACATCCACAGATATCTCTTACAGACAGCAAAAAAAGGTAATATAAACAATGGAGACTGAAACAGCACTCCTAACTACCAGACAGAGATAAAAGAAATGAAAAACGTTTTCACATTAAAAAACTTGTCCTTTAATATATATATATATATATTAGACTGTTTAAAGATAATAAATTTATATATATATATATATATATATTAGACTGTTTAAAGATAATAAATCATTTGTGCCTATGAAATTGAGGATTATATCCACTGTTAAATTAAGTAAATTTCAATTGTAATACTATATAAAAGACTAATAACTTTCTACATTAATAATTTATATGTTTAGAATAATATATATTGTTCAGAATGTAATTCGGTCCATAAAGATTGAGTTCGGATTAAAAGGATTGCAGAAAACACTTTTCAAGTTGGGTTCTCAAATAAAACTTAATCATATAGATCTATTTGCTAAGATTTGTTTCAAAATAAAAATCAATCTTTATAAGTAATTCAATAAAAACAATGTTTTGTCTCGATTTTTTTTAAAAAAAAAAAAAAGCTATTCAGCTTACCATAGTCAAAAAACAATAATTTAATTAAAGCCATTCAATTTAGAAAGAAAAAATTAATCAAAAAATTGCAGAAAATTAGCCAGAATTCAAAAAATGTGTTTTTTTTTTTTAATTAAATGCTTTTATATTAACTTGCCTTGTTTGTGTTTCTGTCTGTATGTTGAGATTTTTAAACTTTTAACAATAGAAAAAAATCTATTCTTATTTAGAACTTGAACTCACATCCTTATGTTTTACAAGAAAACTTCTTATCAACTGAACCAATGGAAATATTACATTTATAGAATAAAAGTTTGTTAATATGAGGGGAAACTCAAAAATAACCAGAATCATTCTCTGGTTTGTATGCCTGTTATAGTATATATTTCTGCTGTTAAATAATTCTTGAAGGGATCCTTCTGCATTAATCTGCCAAACAACATCACTGTGTGAAATCGTGAATCCACATAGCACATTTTTTTGTAAAGAGTATTTCGCATATTTGTCAATTTTTTTATAAATGGCTGAAATGTTTGAACAATGTGAAATTCACTTTTTGTTTACAGAAAACAGCAAAGAAAAATGTGTAGTTATTGAAAAAGATTATAAACAAGCAGATCTCATAAAAACACAAGTTTATGAGTGGTTTAATTGAAATGTCAAATTTACCATATCTCTAAAAAAAACATCACAAATGAAGTCCAAAGTCAAAAAAATACTGATTTTTTTTAAGCAAATAGCTTTCTTTTTCAAATTTAGTTTGTAATGGTCAGCATTTTATCTGCAAGTTTTGAAATATTTATGGAATGCTGTAAAATGAAAATATCCTGTTTTGTGGTAAGGAAAAGAGTACACAAGCACCACCCAACAAAGTGATATTTCTCAAAGCCTTCAGAGTGAAACACTTCTTAAGTAAATTCAGCATGACCCAGCTTATCTATCAGCTATATTCACTCAATCTTGCTTCATGCAATTATTTTTAATGTTTTTTTTTTTTTTTTCATATGTCATAGCATCGGCCGAGACGCGAACCCACAACTCGGCTTCATGCAATTATTTTTATTTGTTTGAATGAAAAAAAAGTTTTTTTGAGGACTTAAAACTGGGGGAGGGGTGATATAGCTGCTAAAATACATCACTTTTCAAGTATTTCTGGATTACTTTGAAAAGTGACAAACAGGTTTAGACCAGTGCTTTGCACTAAATAGACTATAATTTTTAAAGCAATTCAATTTGCAATACCTAAAAATAAATATAGATTTTTTTATTACAAAATTTCAGTTATATTTATCCCCCTTCCCTGTATTAATCTATTTCATATTTAATTAATTAAATTAATTAAAATAAAAAATATATGTCTGATGGAAACACTACATTTATAGAATAAAATTTTGTTAATATTGATTTAACTCATATTTAATTAAAAAGCAAATAAAAAAATATTTTTATATAGTAGGTGATCACATATTTAAATTTTAAATTTGTTTGTTAAAGGATGTATATTTTATTTTTACATCTTATTATGAAATTATTTTTTTTGTCAGATTTTTTTTATAATTTTAACCATTTTTTAAAATAATATGTAAATATAACTAAAAAGTAAAAAAATATGTAAAAAAAAAATTTTTTTTAAAAATAATACTTTTATGTAAACAGCAGACTAAAAAGAAAAAAAAAGTAATCTGATTAAAAAACATGATGTGTCATTCTATAAAAGTATTTGAGGCAATAAAAATCAAAAAGACCTCAAGTCCTTTTATGAAATGATACAATTTGTTTTTTTAGTCAAATTACTTTGTTATTTTTCTACTTTTTAGTCAGCTGTTTACATAAAAGTATTATTTATAAAAATAAAAATAATTTTTTTTTTTTACATATTTTTTTCTAATTTCAATTCTGAATAATCTCATCAATTTTAAACCAATTTACCCCATAACACCAAAAAAAATAATGATCTTCCTAATTATCACAATAACATATATAGTATTTAAAATAATTAGATATAGATCTCAACATATTTTTTTTATCTTAATCTGTAAGTTAATATTTTAATTTTTATTAAAGGTAATAAAATTTTCTGATTTTAATCCTTTCTTGATTTTCTTTCTTCTTGTACTATCTTGCTATGGATTATAATCAAATCTGTTCTTTAAAACATAATTTGATTATAGGAAATAAAAATAAAGGAATATCTTTTAAAAGTGTAAGAATTGATAGAAAACACCAAGAAATAGATGTAAAAATTAATAAAAAACACAGTACTAAGAATTCAAGAAACACTACATATGTAAGAAAAAATTATATATTGATGGAGTAAAAAAGAAATTTTCAGAAAACTAAATAAAATCTCAAACAACAAAATGATGATAGTCTAGAAAAGGAAATCTAAGATAAATATTAAAACTAAAAATATTTTTTTTCATGAAATAAAAAATTAGCAAGAAAAATAGTAAAAAGAAAAAAAGATTCTAACACCAATATTTCTAAAAGAGAAAGATAGATTATCTTAAAGGCAGGTGATACCATTTATTACTATATTTTGATGAAAATATCTTAAGATTGAAACATTTTTTAAAAGAGAGTATTATACTTTTCATTGTCATAATGAAAATACAAAAATATTAAGATTCTAATATAATGTAAACTAATAGACTATTAACAGTATTTAATGTTATGATTATTTATTAAGCACATAAGAATTTATGTAATTAATAGAGAAATGTTTTAATCTTCACCATATGCATTTTCAATGTTTATAATAGTCAAATTATGTAGTTTTTGACTATAGAGGAACCTCTCAAACCTCAATACAAGATAGTGACTTTATAAAGCTAAGAATGGTTCTCTTATCTTTAAATTAAATTTCCATTTATATATGCCAATATGAAGCATCTTAATTTTAGAATATGTAGCTGTAAGTCCACTATTTCCTTTGCAAATTAACTTACATGAAATCTTATGACTTGTAGCATGTTAATATAAAGGTTAAAGACTTTCTTTATTTAATTAATAATATTTAAACAGATTTTATGAAAAACATCTACATTTGGTTAATTAAAAAAACAATTCTTACAAAAAGCAAGTGGATTAGGTGTAGTTGCATGCAGTACAGGAGGTATATGTTTATGGTCTATAATGATTTAGAGAGTAAATAGTTTTTGAAGAATTTTCTTCATATGTACTGAAAATATCATCACATTACACAGAAAAAATTATTTTGATCAGTTGTCAATAGATATGATGATTCTAAATAATACTAGAATAAGAAGGGCATTGTTGATATAATTATTGTGTTTATATGTTCCAGTACCACTATGCTGATTATAATCTGTTTTTGTTGTCTGATATAAAAAATATTTGGTAAAAATATAACGAATTAAAATTTAATTAGTAAAATATTATTTAAATTATAAATTTTATAGTGGATATTATTTTTATTCAGAAAATTCCATTTTTAAAGGAATAAGAAAAAGAATGATGAAAAGGAAAGAAAATTCAACAGAATTGAATTATTTCTGCATAGAGATGAAAAATTAAATTTTGTGTATAACGTGTGATGTAAGAATTATTGTCTCTATAGAATATAATATTAAATGGCACTATTCTATAAATCACAAAGAGAAATATTAGTGCTTTGAAAGTGAAAAAAAAAGGCAAATTAAAATTTAAGAACTGACTTCCAAATCAGAAGCAAGTGTTTACAAAATTCAAGAAAAGCAGAGAATTGATAATGACAGTTTTAGTTAGTAAAATTAATTATTTATTATAAAAACACCGAGAACTAGCTACAGAAAGCTCATTAATCAAAAATGTATGATAAAGGTTATTGAATTCACCCACCCATACCCTCCATTTTCAATTGTTCCATGATATATCGTTATTGAAAAATACAGGACAAGATAAAATAAATAAAATGGTAAAAAAACCTGAGGGATCAACGGCAAAAATTATCAATAATATTCCTATGTTTTTTCATTGTCATTGATGAAAGAACAGATATAGAATATGTCACACAAATTTCTGTATAATTTTATGATTGGATGAAAACATGAAAATAACTTAAGAGTTTTTGAAAATCATCTCCATTCATATAAATATCAACAAGGAAGATATTTCTGATGCAGTATGAAATTCTTTGGGAAATTCACCCTTCCTTTAGAGAATTTCATTACTGTAATAACTGACTGTATCTAAGAAGTGATAAGTAAATATGAAGGTCTCATATTAAAAATGTCAGTGAAGATGGATATCTAGAAAAACAAATCAAGGTATTCCACTGTATTATTCATTAAGTTAAAGTATTAAAAATAAATGCTGAAAACTATAATTAAAATGGTAAATTTCTAGGGGATTTAATTGCCATTTATTTTCAGAATTTTTTGAGGATGTAGAGTTTGAATTTAAATTGTTTTCTTGTTACACAGAAGTTCATTGATTACCTTGTCTTGAAAAGCTTTTATTTGTTTCATTATCATTCTTCATTTCCAACTATTTTTCAAGTTCAATCCTTCAATCTTTAGCTTCTCTTCTCCATAATATCCCAGCACACTTTCTTATTTCATCTAATTATCTCACATATGGTCTTTTTCTAAGTCTTTTACAATATTTTGGAATACATACAGGATCGTTCAAATTGATACATATTGATCTTTATAAAGAATATTCTTTTTTCAATCAAAAATCAAGATGTATCAATTTTGAAAGAACCAATATGGAAGCAAGATTTGGTAATATTAGTTTATATTTACTGACCACTTGAACAGTCTCAACATTAAGCTATAAAGAAAAGATAAATTAATAATGATCATGTATGATATAATGGAAAGTTTTGTACAGAACTGATTTCATTGGAAAATCCCCTGAAAACTGGTACTTTAATTGACTTTCCTATGTGTGAACAATTCAAAACTCAAAAATTAAAATTGTACTTTGTCACAATATTATTATAAAATTAAAAAGATTAAAAACATATTTGATAAGCACTTTGAAAATTTCAAGAAGGAAACAAAAAATATTTTCTCTTTTTATGTGAATTATTTTTTTCAAAATTGAACAAGTTCCTGTTTCTTTACAAACAACTTACAAATGTGCAGAACAACTCAATTTTAACTGATAAATATATAGAAGTTGAGATTCCAAAACTATATTGAAGACAAAGTATCTCAAGATTAAAATATTTTCCATACAATTCTTGCTACTTAGAGGTGTAGTCATATGTAAGCAATTATTTTTATGCATGAAACTTAAGAAAATAATTCACAGATCAACAAGATTAACCGATGAAAATTTTTCCACAATCGTGTAGGCCATATCTTTACAATTATTAGCACCAAATTTTGAGAAATTAGCTGATGACCAATCATATCAAATTTCTGGCAAAAAAGTATAATAGATAATTACTAATTAAAATTTAGAAACAAATATTCTTATCTTCAGTAAGTATTATTATCAATCAATAATAAATTAACAATTATTTAAAATAATTTTATATATATATATTCATGATTATTTGATGCTTCAGTTTGGGTAATTATTAGCTATATATATTTCTTTAATCTAATTATAGTTTCTCAATAATGACACAAAACGAATTGATTTAAAGTTTTAATTTTGTTAATTCATCTAAATAATTATTCAAAAATCTAAAATTTGAATAATACAATGAATAATTATATAAATGTACATTATGTACTATTTGTTAGAAAGATTGTCTGAATTGGATTTGCAATCCTAGGACAGATAAATGCTTGAATTCAGATCTCTCTCTTTTTTAATTTTTATTTCTTTTTTAATTTTTCAAATAAAATTATATGTGAAAAGATTAAGAATTGTAATTAAGCAATAAAATTCATGTTAGTTTGTAAATATTTTAAAAAATTTGATAATTGAAGATGCAAAAAGTGATCAAAATATATATATAGTAGCTAAACAGGCTTGTGATAAAAATAAGATGTTGTTTTGTATTCCCATTTAAGTCATATATCTGAATTTTAACAAGTTTATTAAATATTTTTATATTAAGTGCAGCTTTTTTCAAAGTTGAAACTTTGGTGTTTAAGTAAGGAGAAAAGAAAAGATTTAAAGACTTCAAAGAAGTGAAAATAATTAAAAAATAAATATATTAATGTATATGTATAAATACAAATAGTAAAAAAAAGACTATTGAGAAAATAAGAAAAATAAATAAACTGGACATTTGCTTAGAATTAGGAAGAATTATTAAGGCCCTAAATAAAAAATGCTGGGTACATTGATAAAAAAAAAAGTGATCGCAAAAATTGTTATAGATATAATAAACACTTTTATACTTCCCCATTTTTTTTAAATTCACATAAATAAAGATATAATAAAAGACAAATGACCCCCAAGATGCATTTTGTGTCGAATCACAACAAAAAATGTTACTACATTATTTTAAGAATCACAAAGATAAAAAGTAATAAAAAAACCATAGCTTCAGGTCCCATAAGATTTCAAATCATATTACAGATATATATTTTTTCCAGTCAGGTTATTAACACTCTTCTGACAACGCACTAACTTGGAACTTTCTAGAAAAATAACTCGAAATACCAATTAATTATTAATATTGAATGAGACCAGATCAGCTAATTATGAGTTGGCGATGTAAAAAATTTCTAAACCTACTTGTGCCTGGAAAATTCCAAGTTTTAGTAATTGAATTCAAAAACTTCCAAGTCATGATATAGAAGGAAGATGTCCTAACTACTACACAAAGAAGCCCTTGTTTTTTTTAAAAAAAAAATGGTAATTATAAAAAAGTATAGAAATTTATAATAAAAAAAAAAAAACTGAGACTGATAAATAATTGCTTTTGATGACCATTTAATATTAATCTCTGAAAACTATATTAATTATTAGTAGAATATCGTGAAAATAATGTTATGATGATTTTTAAATATAATAAAAGTTATTAACAAATTGTTTTTATAAACGAATATTTGCAAACGACATTTTTTCATAATACTTTTGCTCTGAAATTTGTGAACTACAACAACGAATACCAGTTTTTATACTATATAAAATTTTAAAAACGCCATTATAAAGCTTTTTAAAGCATGCTGCTAAAAAACTAAAAAATAAGATAATTATCTCCAACAGATTAATTAGCTGATAAAAATCTAATTTCAACTTTGCCTATTACAAATATTTAACATAAAACATTTCTACACAATGTCATCTAGTTTTGTTATTTCATTATTTGATTTATCATACAGCTTATATTACACAATCTAAGTAAGATGGTTCAATAATCATTTACATAACTTTTTTTTTAATTAATTAGCCAACAGGAAAAATATTGGATCATTAACATTCATGAGTACACAAATTAAGAAGCAGTGGATTCTTGTTTTAATGATATTAATTACAATTCTGTCATTTAATGACTTTAGCAAATTTGCGCTGCTAATTATTTTATTTATTTTGCCTATACATGGGCACACAAAAAGAAAAATGCTAACTTAATTTCTTTAGTCTATACATATGTAATTTGTTTCATGCAAATAAGATCTCATTAAAACTATTTTGCATATCACAATTAAGTGCTGAATAAGACATCTTTCAGGTTAGCATAAAAAAATCATTAAAAAACTAACTGTAATTACTTAATGAGTTGTTACCTTATTAAAATAACAAAGAAAACTACAATCTTTACTTAGATAAAATAAAACAAAACAAATATTTTCTGTGAAATAATTCTATACTAAATTGAAAAGAACAACTTTATTCCAAACACAACAACAAAAAACTGAATAAGACAGGAAGACAGTTTAAAAATATCCCTAAAGATTGAATTACTTATCTATCAGAAAGTAAATCAACTGAAAAAAAAATAATTAAAAATTGGTTTTATAGATATATTATCTATTGCTCATGTATTAAATTTTTTTAAAAAAATCTAAATATTGAATAGGAAAAAATTAAAATAAAACTTTTTATAACTGAAACACACAGGCTTATTTTATACCTGTGTCTATATATGTAATATATAGGGTATATAAGCACAGACTTTCACACGACCTACCACTCTCCACACTATTTCATAATACTGATACCCTTAAACACATATATGTTGAAAAGATAAATAATCACCAATATACGTATTTCATGCTAAACCAGCAATCATCAGTTGGTCCATTAAAGTATGAGGTTTAGCTATCTTAATATATATCTGAGCACTTATAGCATATATGTGTAGAGATGGTAATCTGGACCAACGCATGAAATACGTATATTAGTGATTATTTATCTTTTCAACATATATGTGTTTAAGTGTATTAGTGTTATGAGATAGTGTGGAGAATGGTAGGTCGTGTGAAAGTCTGTGCTCATATACCCAATAAAACTTTTTGGAACTTTTAACTTTTAGGATCAAAAAGCTTTTATATTTTATGTATGTGCATTGCTATGTTAAAAAACAATGGGGTAGTCTTTTTTTTTCTCATTCCAGTCACTTTTGGGGCAGATTGTGAATAATTATATAAATAGAGAACTTTTAAAAAGGCAATTAGTCATTCATTATTGAGGGTTGAGCCAACCCAGTCTTCATGTTTTGGATGAAAATGTTTGATATCACCACCACTATCCCCGCCCCAAACAACATGATACACATATAAATTCTTGGTTTTCTACAACTTTTACAAGACTTTTTATAATCCTTGATTTACTTAAATAAGAGAAGTATTGTTTATAGATTACTTGGTTTTGTTTATATATCATGTTACCATTTCATTTAATAATCCGTAAAACAAAAATAGCTTAATATATATAACTGTCACAATTAAAATTATGACTAAAAATTATATTTTATTTATAATTTTATCTTAAAACAACTAACTATATAAAAAAAAACTCTAAAGTAAATGATATTCTTACAAACTAAATATATAATTTGCTTACCCTACCTATGTAATTAGAGGGATTTGAACTCAGGATTTTTTATTCAATTCATCATCCACTTCACCGATGTACATAACCACATACATATAAAAAAGATACATGATTCTTAGTATATGTATTTAGTGCAGAACCAACACTCACCGCTTCAGCCAGATCATAATCTCCCACATAATCAGCGCTTGGTTTTATTAAGATAGCAATTTTTCAAACTTTAATGAACAGGCTTCAATCTTTTCATTCTTTCAACTATTCAACTATCTATTTCGTTGAAAAACCAACGATGGAATGCTCAAAGCACTTAATGGATTGATATTGTAATCATACTAATGTAAACATTACATCAATCTAACCTCTCATATTATTGGACCAGGTAATTTGCTTATTGTGAATATTTCCTTTATAAGTAAATAGAGGAATTTGAACTCAGGATTTTTCAGTTTATTCATTCTCCACTCCATTTCAGGCAACCAATCCACATAACCACATACATGCGAAAAAGATAAATGATCTCCAAATATTTTGTGCAGAACCAGCAGTCATCTATTGGACCAGATCATAATCTCTTACACATATATATAATCAGTGCTCAGTAATATTAAGATAGCAATACAAAATATGGGTATTGGTGATCATGTATCTTTTTCATATGTATGTGGTCATGTATATCGATTGCTTGAGATGGAAAGGAGGATGAATATACTGAAAAATACCGAGTTCACATCCTTCTAATTGCATATATAGGAAATATTCAGTATAAGCAAATTACATTATATCTTAGTATAAGTTCAGACCATCCCTCTATTGTTAATATACATGGATACATAATAATCCAATGATAGATGTTAGATTGACATAACATCAACATGAATATGATTATGATATCAAATCCACTAATGGCTTTGAGCATTCCAGCATTGGTTTTTTAATGCAACAGATGGTTGATTTAGTTTCTATTAAAGTTTGAGGAATTGCTATCTTAATATAACTAAGCATTGATTGTATATATGTGTGGGAGATTATAATCTGGCCCAATTAATGAGTGTTGGTTCTGCATGAAATACTGGGAATCATATATCTTTTTCACATGTATGTTGACATGTGTATTAGTTGCTTGAGATAAAGTGGAGGATGAATAGACTGAAAAATCATATATATATATATAATCTAACATTTTAACTATGAACACTCAAATAAGATCAAGAATGCTAAATTTTCTAAAATGGAATATTAAATAAATAAATAAACAGACATGTATCTATATATTGCTTATAGAAAAGAGTTTGCTCATAATTGGGAAGAGACCATCATTTCATTCTGATAACTTAAAAAAAAACTAGAACAAACTTCTAATATTGACTTCATATATTTCAGTTGTAATAGTTATTATTTAAATTATTCTCGTAATAAAAGTGCATGTATATGATCTACTAATTCATATTAGTCAGTTTAATGAGTTCATTCACTTTTATTCCTGAGTTTAAAATCAAGACATTTGATAATTCCTATCTGATACATCGGTTATTTATTTGAAAGAAGAGTAAGAGAGTGCATGGATGTGTAACTGCTGATTTTTTTTTCTATTTATAATTATTAGCCAAAACAAAAGCTAATGACTAAAGGCACAGAATACAAAAAATACCATAGTTATGAATCTAGACTGCCATTTAATGATGGTCTTTTATTTAGCTAACTTCAACTATAGATGATTTTCTAATGAAGATAGATTGCATTAATAAAAAGAGAAAGTTTTTAAAATTAAATAGATCATTGCCATACTTAGTAAAATAAAAATAAAAAAACTGAAGATATAATTAATTTAAAATGTGAAAATATGTTTTATTATAAAAACACAAATATTGGAAGCAGATAAAAAGAATTAATTATAAATAAAAAACTGAAAAACGATATTATCAACGTTGATGGTATATTTTAGGATGAAAAAGTTATTAATTTCATTTTTAAAAAAAAGAAAATATAAATAATTCAAGTTTATAGCCTAACAAATTGTCATTGTGATGAAAAATTAGCAGCATCTTTTTTTTCCACATCTCTATGCCATTTAATAAATCCTTATCCGGTGTTCTCCTGTTCAATAACCCAAGACTAGCATCAATTTTATGACTTTCATAAATGAAGAGCTTTGTATCTTGAAATAGTGTAGTTGAAGCTTTGGGATATAATGCACCTTTCAGCCCAAAATTGAAAAACATAAATTCTTTCAACAAAGCCATCTTATTTGTATATTTATATAGGTCTGAAAACATTCAGATATCTATATATTATGGTGTCCTTAGTATTTTAACAATTATATTACCTTTATCCTACAATATACAACCAAAAAAATATCATGACTCTATCACTTGACTATGACTTTTGAAGGGAAAGTGCATTAAATCATAAAGGTCCATGTGCACTGTTCCAGATCCAAAGCACGTCACTGATAAAATCAATAAGCATGAAAATTGACAGGGATATTATATAGGACAGCATTAAATAAGGATTTATTAAGACTATTAATTGTCATCTACTAGCATAGAGGTATGAAAAAAATATATGCTGCTGAAACAGCTACGAGTAAGCTGAAATCATATGATAGTCATATGATATTTTATTAATGAAGAACTAAATGATCTTCATATAGATATAGAAAATGTTTTTGATTAAACAAAATATTTAAAATTAATTTGAAAAATGCTGAATGATGGTAGTGACAAAGATAAATTTAATTATAGAAGCAAAAATGGGAAAAAACACAGGTTTGTAAAATTTGGAGAAAAAGAAAATTTGTATATTTTTTTTTTACATATGTCATAGCATAGGCCAGGAAGCGAACCCACTAACCCAGGACAACTTCTTGTAAGGCAGCTGTGCTGACCTCTCGACCACCAATGCTTGACATAAAATTTGTATATTATGAATCCTTTTTTGATAAATATGCTAACTATAAATCGTCATGGAAGTATCTAGATAAAGATACAGTAAAATTGAATTATAGTTTACTTATTAAAAAGCATGTATTTTTTCAGATTGTAGTGTGTTTAATAGATTTAAAAAACAAAATAATCATCATTTTTTAAAATATAAAACATATATTAACGCAAAAATAGAAAACAAAATGTATTTGAAAGATCGGAACAGTTGATGTACTGTACTAAAAACTGCTGCAATGACTCACCAACAAATTTTCCACTGAGACAAGGCACTGAATAAAAAGGAATATGAAAAAAAGATCAATATAAAAAAATAAAATATTTCAAATACTGTAAAATGTTGTGGAAAAAAGTTAATAATGATATAAAAAAATATAACTGTGAAAAAATAAGGAAAGCTATAGAAAAGAATGTCTTGGAATTTCAAAAAGAGTTGGTTCATCAGTTAGAAAAATATAACATTATTATTATATTTCAAATAGGTGACTTCCTGAAGTGTGCAGAAGAATTCTACAAAAAAAAAACATTTTATAGTAATAAAATAAAACAAAATAGGCATATGATTATGTAATTTCAAATAATTCAAATAAAAAAATGAAATGGAATTACTAAAAAACGGATATAAAAAGAAAAAAAATTGTTAGCAGATGTTTAAGTAATATACAAAATACTTAAAAAATAGAGATATATTAGATGATAGAAGAAATATAATAATAATATTGATATTTAAAAAAGACAAAGAAGGTATTATATTATAGAAATGTCAATTCTATACAAAATATTGAGTACCTTTACAATTTTTTTCCAAAAAAAACATTGAACTGTTGCAAGACAAAATAACAAGCTAGATTTAAAAGTGTTTGTAGCACAGCAATTTATATATAGGTGTTAAAGTAAATTATAGAAATTATCAATAACTAATAGTTATGATTACATGTTAGTTCTGTAAATTATGATAAGGCATTTGTATCTATGAGCATTTCTCTATTAGAACATGAAGTATAATTCATGATATAGTCAAACTCTGAATAATATTAATGAAAATGCAACAATAAAAATTAGATTATTTGCTATTATTAAGGGGATTAATATTGATAAGTTATATAATAGAATAATCCCATATATTGATTAATTTTGTAACATATAATGTGTATAATATTTTGATGATTGGATGAGTATGAACAACATTTAATATTCTGAATTATAAGGACAAAGCTATAACAATGGAAGTAAAGGTATATAAACAAGTATTCACTCAAGAATTTGTTACCGTTGTATATCATATTCTTTTAATTCTTGATGCTACTTTCAAAAAAAATAATTAGGAAATATGCAATATTTTTACTCTTTATTTTTTTACAAAATAATATTAAATTATGAAAACACATATACACATAAAACTCAAACCATTGTGTGATGTTTGTTGGGAAGTCAAAATCAATTTAATTAAAGCTGTCTATATCCAATATGAACGAATTTGTGATGCTTGATAAGCATTTACTGAATATAAATTGTAGTAAACTGCTCCAATGAAGATTGGAATAATCCACTGCTTTTACTAGTATATCACCTATAGATTGATTCAAAGATGCAAATCCAGAATATCCTAGATCTGTTTGATCAAATAAAGAAATTGGATTTCCATCATAAGCAAATGATCAATTGCAGGACAGAATAAAAAAAAGTGTTGTCTTGCTGATATATTTGTGCCTAGAGAATATAAGATCCATACTCAAGCTTAATAGAACTCATTTGCATAGATCAATAGTGTGGATCATGCCTTGTTGAACTATAATTATTCAATCACTAAATGAAAGTAGAAATGCTTCATAAAATGCAATTTAGAACATTCACCTCTGAGCTGTCTATTTACTATTGTGATGCTCTAATATATTTATATTCTTATTTTGATGTATATTACAAATGAAATCTAGTTATACACAAATTTATATTAAATATTTATAAATTAATCAATTGGTTTTATTAATGCATTTAGCACCCAATATAAATAACAATAACATACTTATATATAAAGCTTCATTCTTATTAGATTCATTATATCAACTTCATTCATATTAAGTTAATGGATATAGTCCAGCCAGTGCCAGATTTAGACTTAATGAGGCCCTAAGCTATATAAAGCCCTGAGGCCCCTATCATTTTAAATTACATCAGCTAATCTCAGAAAAAATTTAAAATATATTCACCTTTTAAATATATAAATAAGGGAAATATAGTATCATTTAATTTTTATTAAAATAAACAAAAAAATGTGTTTGCAAAATCCCAGAAATTATATTATATAATTCTCTAAACGGATCTATGTTCCAACTTAAAACATTTTTTTTCTTGATTTTCCAAATGCAAAATCACTTATTAGGTCATCAAAAGATATGCTGTATAACTTGTCACATTTCATTTTTTATTCTTTTTAGCTATGAAAATGATATTTCTCCTGAATAATTTGTTACCATTAGACATAGGAATAGTCATAACAATGCTTTAAAATTAGGGAAATCTAACTGAATCTTATCTTGAAAGATTTTATACAGATTTTTGTGTTGAATTTGTTCTTTTTCAAGTTAATGCTGCTTGACATAATCATGAAAATGCCTCAGTTCACTTGTGAGATTAATATCAACATCATGTGGATACTCTTTCATTAAGGTATCTATTGCTTAATATATTTGTCTCTTTGAAGCTTCTAAATTAATTAAAATAAAAATTTGCAGCAACATAATTATAGACAGTTGCTCTTCTTGTTAAATTTGCCACAAGGCTGTCTATGATATGAATGAATGATTTCACTTGAAATTTATCATTTGGAGAAAGCTTCTCATCAGTGTCATGTGTAGATCCATCATCAGTTTGGTTTTTTCTTATCCTCTCTTTTTTTCTGTAGAATTATATTCTACATAAGGAAAATTAGATTTATCTTCTTCTTCAATATCATCAAAATTTTCTCGAATATTTTTAACATAGTGAGAAAGTGATGTGTACAAATTTGCACATGTGATAAGTGCAATCTTTGAATCCTGGAAAGCCAGACTGGTTTTGTCTTCAAATCCAGCTTAGCAAACCATATCTTCAAATCCAGATTAGCAAACCAGATAGCTATATATGTCTGAATTCAACTCAGTTTCACCATATAGTAATAGCCTCTGCAATATAGCATTGCAAAAGCCATCAAAGATACACTTATAATAATTAATAAAACAAGTTATAAATTTCATAACTTGCTTTTAAGCTTGCATTTAAATGATCACTACATGGAGCTTACCAATAGCTCAAACAAACTTTAGTTTTATAAGTGCTGACAGAGAAAGAATTCAAAATCTCTATCATTAACCCTACCTCCAGACCAATTGGTTTTGAGCTTATGGCTAACCTCAGTGAAGGGGTGGGTCTATAGAAACGATCTAAAATACTAACTCAAAAGTCAGCACTTATAAAACACATTTCTATCAATTTGGAAAGCCTGAAATTAACAGACACATAAATGTCTTTCAAATCCAGCTTAGCAAAACAGATAGCTATATGGATCTGAATTCAACTCAGTTTCACCATATAGTAATAGCCTCTGCAATGTAGCATCACAAAAACCATCAAAGGTACACTAATAATAATTAATAAAACAAATTATAAATTGCGTAACTTGCTTTTAAGCTTGCATTTAAATGATCACTACATGGAGCTTACCAATAGCTCAAACAAACTTTTGAGTTAGTATTTTAGATCTAGTTCCTATAGACCCACCCCTTCACTGAGGTGAGCTGTAAGCTCAAAACTCAAAACCAATTGGTCTGGAGGTAGGGTTAATGATAGAGATTTTGAAATTCTTTCTCTGTCAGCACTTATAAAAATAAAGCTTGTTTGAGCTATTGATAAGCTCCATCTAGTGAGCATTTAAATGCAAGCTTAAAAGCAATTTATGGAATTTATGACTTTTTTATTAATTATTATAAGTGTACCTTTGATGGCTTTTGCAATGCTATATTGCAGAGGCTATTACTTTATGGTGAAAATGAGTTTAGTTCAGACCCATATAGCTATCTGATTTGCTAAGCTGGATTTGAAGACATTTATGTGTCTGATAATTTCAGATTTTCAAATTGATAAAAACGTGTTTTATAAGAGCTAATTTTTGAATTAGTATTTTAGATTCTAGTTTCTATAGACCCACCCCTTCATGGGGATGACCCATTGGTCTGGAGGTAGGGTTAATGATGGAGATTTTGAATTCATTCTCTGTCAGCACTTATAAAAATAAAGCTTGTTTGAGCTATTGGTAAGCTCCAACTAGTGATCATTTAAATGCAAGCTTAAAAGCCAAAGCAAGAAACTACTGGTCTGGTATTGTTTGGGTGTGATTTCTGATCGATATATTTTAAATGCTTTCTCTTGCTAAGCATTTATCACAAAACTTGTTGAGAAATTCATAAAGCTCTTTATTTACTTGCACCATGTCTGTTCAACTTGCTTTGAGAACCAATAGAATATTCAGTAAGAAGTACATATTTCAAGTCCTAGAATTTTATCACTGGTTAAACTTGAAATTGTAGATATAAGCCAAAAAAAATTAAGTTAATTTGTGCACCAGCATTATTCAAGTAACCTTTTTCATATGTTATTAATTTGATGAAATGCCTAAAATTTATGTATTGAGAATTATTGTAGTAGCATTGAGCAATAAACACTTGTCTTTTACTTTAAAAAAAACTCATATCTGTAATATAAACGTCAAAACTCGCTTGTCTTCGAAAAAAGAGCTATGTGTAAGTCGTATGTCATTAGCGGTCAAGCGTGACACTAGAATATGAATTTAGTAATTGAAAGATTTCTGTTTATATAATTTGAAGCAGGGATATATTTAAGTCTAGTAACCTATATTTAAATATATAGCTGAAAAAACATCATTTCAGTTTTGATTTATTATGTGTTCGAAAGATCCTTTTTATTAAATATTATTTTTATTAGTGTTACCTTATTATTTTTACTTTGACATGTATTATAAAAAAAAAATATTGAATATTCTTTTCATAAATGTCTTGTTTATATTAATTTTATAGTTAAAACGTTTTTTATTTTATTAAAATAAAAAAAGGCGTCTTTATATACATCTAACTGTTGACGATTCATTTGAAAAAGGAGATTCCTTATATTTAAATATTGCTTAATATTGAAAAAAAAAAAACAATTTCTTATTTAATTCAGCAGTTTCCTAATCCTGTGAATAAATTAATCTTTGCCAGCTAAATATAAATGTCTGTCGCCTTTAAAACCTGTTTTGGTGCCAACTGTATTGTGTTTTGATTGGCCTATTATAAATCTAAGAGGTCAAGAGCGTTGACAACTTCTTGTTCATTAAATGCTTTTTCAACAAAAATCTTAGCTTAAACATGTCTGAGAGTTAAAAATCTCTCAAGTCTTCGTTTTCTTCTATAAGGATAAATATTTATTGAATGTTAAATGCCATAATATTAGATTTTCTCTTCTTATAATAGAAATAGATTATTACTTATTTTTTGTTCCTGAAAATTAAATATTATTGACTAATATAGTCTCTATAAATATTAATTCGTTTATCATATCTATATATATTAATAGTGAATTCTTTTAGAGCCTCCTAATTCAATTATTAGCAAAGTAGCTTTCCATATAATTCGAATCTCAAATAGAAAATAGAGATATTATATAATGAGAAAAATAGTCAACCAACTTATCTATTTTTTAAAGTAATCATATGATTAATTGCTCAGGATGTCATGTGGTAGAAAATAGAGATATTATATAATGAGAAAAATAGTCAACCAACTTATCTATTCTTTAAAGTAATCATATGATTAATTGCTCAGGATGTCATGTGATATTCAAATAACCGAATAGCAGATTAAGCATATGAGAGTTTCATTAAATTATTGGGAAACATTTTTTTATGTTATTCAGCACTGCATTAAACTGTACAAAAGATTCATCTGGTTGTGAATTATAAATAAATATTTACCAAACAATGTATCACATGCCTTCTTCAACTTATATCACCTATTGGAATTATGAATAATCAATAGAAACTAGATTACAGAGCAATGCAAGTGATCAAATCATTGGCTATCATCTTGGTATCATTTAGAAAACAAATGATAATTTTTTATAATATTGATTAATCACATTGAATTTTTGTAAAAATAATAATAAATAAGCAATATAAAACTGGTATTAGTAAAGAATAGAAAGAATACACAATCTTTAAAGCCAATTACATCATATAAGTTTGTGCAGCAAACAAAAGCAGCAATACATAGTATACCGCATATACAATATTTATGTTAAGAAATAGAAAAGTCAAGTAAACTATAATTGAAAGTTCTAACAAGGAAAAGAAATAGGACACATTACTCTTGAAAATATTGTTAAACTATAGAGAGGTTGTCAATTGAGTTGCATTATTTTTTTGCTACAATGTGATATATGTAATTATTTTTTCAGCTTCTCTATATTCAGTGTTTATTAATTGTTTACTATTTTTAAAAAAACTGCTTATCACTATACTATCATGTTTTCCTGAAAATAAGACCTAACCAGAAAATAATCCCTAGCATAATTTTTCAGGATGCTTATAATATAAGCCTTATTCCAAATAGTAGCCCTAGTTAGAATCAACAGATGTATTAAATAATAAAGTAAATATATAAATAAACAATGTTATTGGTATTAAGGCTTTAGATAAATGGTAATATAAATTATATGGTTCTTTTGTATTTTCTGTCGATTATTTTTGACAATTGTAATTCTACCTGTATAGACAAACAATTTATCTAGCACAAGTCGATATATTGGACAATTTATAATTTTATTTATATATATTTTAGTTACTTATTTATATTTAATACTTAGATTTAGAATACTCAATTTAGTTTTAGAGTTTCATCATAATAGAATATTCAAGATAAAAGAAAAAATAGCTTGATTTCTTAAACATTTTTTTTCTCCTCAAAGATTATAAATAATGGAAGTGATTTTAATAATCAATCTTGTTCCTAAAAAAAGTTTTTAAAAAGAATACAGAAACATTTTCTAAATTTTTTATTGCTTTTGTGTGGACAAACTATTCCTAACCACTGCTGTCTCACATTATTTGATTTAATGGTAAATTTAAATGAAACAATATTTTGATTGCCTGATAACATGAGTGCAAAAAAGAAAAAGCTATTCCAGTAAGTACAAGAAAATAATTGTGTGTGTGTGTGGGGGGGTCCTGGATAAGAATCTTACAGCTTTCTGTAAAAAGAAGTATTTAAATAAATGTACATTTTTGTACATGAAAAAATGTGACATCACCTGAAAATTAAGTCCTATGTTAACTTATGGAGCAAAAATTAATATAAGACTGGATCTTATTTTCAGGGAAATATGATATATATTACTTTTTTCTAGTATTAAAAATTTAACAATTTGAAGCAGAAGATGAACAATAATGCATTATATTTATTTTACATCAATAACATTAAAAATTCTTTGAAAAAAAAAATTTCCCCCATTTATTTTTATTTTTAAAAGTATGCATTATATAAATATTCTAAAAATTACATTTATTAATAAATACATTAAAAAATTGTATGCAGCTAGATAAAAAAAACACACATTAAAAAACATTATGTCTGGGGGGTAGGGTGACATTTGCTAAAAAATTAAGAAACTGAAACGTAAATGTAAGTTATACATTTAAAAACAATTTTTTATATGAATGCTAAAATTTCAGCAATATTCTATTTTTATTGACTAGTTAAAGAGGAGACTGAATTTTCTGTCTCGTGATCAAATGCTTTTAAGTTTAATCTCGAATGTTTTAACAACTGCTTTAATTTGGTCAGCAACAATGTTTTTAAAGCTAGTTTCCATGGGCTGTCAAATATATATGCAATCCAATACTCTTCTTAACAAAGACCAAAAATTAGTCTAGAAATTTTATTGGCATGATAATATCTGGTATCCACTGATGGGCAGAGTAACAGAATGCAGAACTTGTCAGTACAAACTTGACCCACATGTTTCTAGAAGGTAGACATACCAAGATTAATTTCTGTCACTTAGATGAATGTACATGAATTGGTCTTAAAAAAAACAACTGTAATGATACCTTCACTATATGGACATTGAGCACATGTTTTATCTTTTATTGAACAATGTTTTGATATCATAAGAAAAATATTTGACGTGCACATATTGTAGAAAAAAAATTTAAACTTTTAAATTAATTTATTGATAAGTGTCTCTCTCTTCTTTCTCCATCTAAGAACTATTATATATAAATACAGTTGAAATATTAAAGTGCATTATATATGCACTGAGTGTTTAATAATATATATATATATATAAATCTTAAGAAATTATCATATAGTCTTTAATTGCTTAAGTTATCATATAGCCTGATTGAACATATGTCTCTCATGATATTAATACTCTGCATAATTTAGTGCAGTAGTTAGAATGGTCCATTCAAAAGTTAAAGATATGTTCAAAGCTTAATTTTGTCACTTTTAACCCTGAAACATCTCATAATCTTTTGAATGATGGATTATTTATTTATGCCATTGGTCACTTATTTATTTTAATTATGGTAACCTTTAAACGCCTTTCTTTTTTTTTTTTTAGAATTATATCACCCAAATGTGTTTATAAGTATTTTCTAATGGATGAATTATGTTTGCATATCTACATATTAAAGTTAATTAAATATTAGAACTATGTTTTCTTTTTAGGCTTCCTTTGAAAAATATGCCTTGATGTAACATACAATTGATATGGAATGAAAACAGATAATGCAAAGATGATAATCTAGCAGCTGATAATAAAGCATATGATAATCTAGAAGATAATAATTCAGTACATCTTTTAATTCAGACAAATTGTGAAGGAGTACTTTTCATGTCTTTATTACCTTGGCAAGAGTTACGATTTAATTAAGTAACACTTTTATTTTCAATAAATTAAAAAACACAGATTTTTAAAATAAAAATTTAAATTAACTTATTACAGTCAACAAATCAAGATGACCAATTGATTTAAGTACTTCCATTTTTGGAAATTTTCATGCTGCCATTTTGATCTATAAGTAAAAATTGTCAAACTGCTTTAGTAATTTCTGATTTTTATATGTTGCATAGTTTAGTGTACCGCTAGAGTGTCAGACTCTGGAGCATAAAGTCCTTAGATTGATACCAGTTTTGGCACTTTGGGCACTTGGATTTCTAATGAATTCCAAACAATAGAGCCATTGAATATTTATATTTTTCCCTTCAAATATCAACTGAAAAAGCTAATAGAAATCATATTTTAAAAAGGTATCACAAAAAAAAAAAACAAAGCAATAATTATTAAATTAATAATATTTCTGTAGTGTTATTTTCACTACACCACTCTTACACAAGGTAGGACCTGGTGTCTATGCACTTTTAACACCTTGTGGAGGTATGTAATCATAAGCATATATCCAAAGATGCATGGAAAAGATCTATGACCCCCCCCCCAGATGCACAGTTCATTGTGAAAGAGCACTCATAAGTTGGTCTGTGATTTGGACCAACTAATGAATGCTGTTTCAGAATGAAATGTGCATCTTAGGGGATCATACATCTTTTCAACATGTCTTTGGTTATATGTTTTTGATTACATCCTTCCACAAGGTATTAAAGCAGATAGAAATCAGTCCCTATCTTGAATGAGAATGATGAAGTGAAAATTACATTATAAAAATATTATTAATCTTGCAATACCTTGTAATATGTCATATATATTGATTTTAAAGTGAAGTTAATTAAAATTGAAAAAAAAATTAATGTTACAACAACAATAATTGAGATGTCAAGAGATGCTAAATATCTGTGAATGTTTAATGTAAAGTTAACTGTGGGTCAGCATCCAAGAGAGTAAACATCTTCCACCCCATCATATTAAATAATCATTAAATGTTATTTAAAAGCTGTCACAATATTTCCACAAGAAATCAGAGTTTAAAAAGAAATTTAACCTCAGAACTTCTTTTTTATTATTATTATTATTATTATTATTATTATTATTATTATTATTATTATTATTATTATTATTATTATTATTATTATTATTATTATTATTATTATTATTATTATCATCATCATCATCATTATCATCATCATCATCATCATCATCATCATTATTATTATTATTATCGTCATCATCATCATTATTATTCATTATTATTATTAAAATATATTGTATAGATAAAATAATTACTAAAGGTAGAAAATTGTTAAATTGTAAATGTATATCCCTAAAGCTAATAAAATTAAAAGTTAGTATCAATATTATTTAATAATTGTATATGTATGTTCTTGCAGTCAATTTACAAACACACATTAGTCATATTTTAAATAATTACAAATATTACAATAATTATTCTTTTTATTCTTTAAATTAGGTGAGAATAAATAAATAAAATATTTTATATCTAAGTAACGTTTTTAAAAATAAAATGTATATATATATGTTTTGCTTACTACAATGACTTATCTTCAATTTATTTACAAGATGAATGAATCAAAAGTAGCATTTTTCTATAAGCAGATACAGGTTGAAAATAGCTTTGTTGCTAAGCATGTATTATATTTTAAAAAAAATTTTTTTTAAAAAAAAGATATAGCTTATAGGGGATTATAATCTAAACAATTTGATTATCTTGGAATAGTAAAGAAAATCATGAAAACAGTTTTCATAAGAGAAAATGTTTCAACTCTATAAAAGGATTCGTCCAATATTGTAGGTAGTCATTGTGTCGGAACATCTGCTTCCATTAAGTGTAATGATAAGTCACTTGTAAGAATAATGTTTATAATCAATTATTAGATTACTGTTATTTCCATAATATTAAAGGAATGGCAAAAAGTGGAAAATAATTATTTTTAAAACAATCACGTTACTCATGCAATACCTTAAAGCTATGAATTTGTAATGGTTTAGTTTAATAATAAAAATATTTTAAAAATAAACATTAATTAAAAATGCAATAATTAATTGCTTAGAAGGTCATGTGACATTTTCAGACCAAAAGTAACAAATTAATTTTAAATCAGGAACTTTATTTCAAACTGATCAAAGAAAATACTGAAGTACAAATAGCAGTTGTTAAAATCCCAAGTGTTAACATTAGAACTTAAAAACAAATTATATTTTATGCTCCAATTACAATCTGGAAATATATATATATATAAAGTTTTATATTATAAATTTACCTCATTTCATATCGCCCATCAATGCCAAATAGCTGAATACAAAAGGCATTACTCTCTCCACAATATATTGGTAAAAATGGTTTAAAAATTGGTTCCTCTTGTGGTAATTGGTATTTGTCTGTTTTAATAGGAAATGGATCCTGAAAATAAAAGACAATAGAATATACTTAACCCATTATTAGAAATAATAATGCAATAATAGTAAAAGCAGTTGTGATTATTGTGATCTAAATTTTTTTTTAAAAAAAAAAGAATAAAATGCAAAAATATATATCAATAAAAATTTAATAAATTAATTAAGACTATGGAGGAAAGATGCATATAATAAACAATTTCTGTCAAATATCTAGGATACTACTAAGTCAAATAGCAAAAATCTAATAATAGTTTGTCATTCATCATTATCAATTCATATTTATATCCCCATTCATAAACTTTAAAAATAAACTGGCATATCTAGAATATCATCATAAGACAGTAAGGCCCTTTATACATAAAGTATATATAGTATGATAATGTAACTAAACTATTTCAGTAAAACTAAACGTTATGAATATTCTTAATAGTATATATTAATCATAAAATAAATGTTTTACCTAAGACACATATAAATTTAGATAATCACACAAATAGTCATAGTAAAATTCTATTAATATTTTGTTTAGATGTATTTTATTTTATAAAAGTGCTGGTTCAGCACGAAATGTATCTTGGGGGTCATTTGTCTTTTATTGTATCTTTATTTCTATGAATTTAAAAAGAATGGGGAAGTATGGCGGTGTTTATTATATCTATAAAGATATTACATACGGGACTGTGAAAAATGAATCTCCGTGGGTGTAAAATTTAAAAAATCAGATATATTAATCTTTAACTGAGGTTTAAAGTTTATATCTCTGCTAGAGATAATCTCTAGTTTCGAAAATGATTAGTAATAATCATTAGTGTATTTATCAGAAATGGATGGCGTCAAAGTTATGAGTGGAGGAAGTTTGACAATGGTAAATGAAAATGTAATAATAAAATAAACAACAGATTGAATAAAGTAAAATAATACACCCAATAGATGTAAAGTTGTTATTTATCATATATATTCTTTATTTTTTATTCATTCATTTATATAGGTTAAATAGAGATTAAAATATAATTATACAACTATCATTCTTCCATTAAGCTTTAGTTGCACATTTATGCAAAAGAAAACTTCATAAACTGCTTATATGTTTACATTTTCTTTGATATTAACCCTTAAACCGCTAATTAAATCATTGGTTGTATGAGGTAAAAATCAAATCTTTTAATTGGCCAACTCACAAACTGAAGACAAAGCCTATTGTTAAAACATATTCGCCTATAATATTAAATTCAACTCAGATACGTTTATAAAAAGTATATAATTAATTTTTCAGGTCATGAAGAAAACGAAAGTTCTTTCAAAAATAAATTGCTATTTATTTATTCTAAGATATTCTATATCGGCAACATAAAAGTTATAATGTAAACAAAAAGATCGACTTTTACGTTATAGAAAAGTAAATATTTCTTTTTACTACATCTTCAATATATTTACTTAAATCTTCAATATTTTTCGAAAATAATTTTGTTTTTTTATTATTCTCTCTGAAAATTATGTTTAATTTCCATAAATATTATTTAATAATAATTTAAATCTTATTCGAAATGAAAATCTCAGCGTTTTTCTTTATTTTCTTTGATCAGGCAGTTTCTTTGTTCTTTCCAGCCAATCAGAATGTCTTTTTCGGCTGAGAGCATGCTAAGAACCAATCACAAATAATGTTCCTTCTTTGTTTAGGTTTAAATGCGTTTTTTTTTATTTTTTACTTCTAAAATAAATCGGAAGATGTCACCATCGTACAGAACTTTTAAAAACGAATTCAATACGTATTTAACGAATTTTATCGTATGAAAACGAACTGAGTTAGAGTGATTTTAGATGTCGACGAGGAGTCTCGTCGAGCGCGGGAAAAGGGTTAAATGTAATACAAAATATGCTAATAATAACAACAGTAATAAATTACATTTCAATAATATATTAATTATGCATAATAGGAACATTGATTGCATCATATTATATATCTATGTATATTTTCATATATACTAAATTACTACTTTTTTCTCATCACCCCTTTCTTTAATATACTTTTAATCTGATTTTTTATTTCTCTTTAATGTTGCAAGGTTTTTAATTCAATAGGTAAATTATTGAACAATTTAGGAATATAATAATTTCTTATTCTAGTTCCATATTCATTACAATATTTTGAAACTATATATGTATCCACTTTTCTTAGACACCTTTTAAATTGTTATATATAAGTTGTTGTTTTTTTGGGGGGTGGGGGACTATCTTTTTTTTTCTGCAATTATATGTATATTCAAGAAGTTGATTGAATTATTAAAATATTATTTTTGTAGTCAATTTTTTCTTTATTATATATAATTTTCTTCTATTAGATCAATTGTCCTTTTTGCAGTAATGCTAATCTATTACTGTTAGAAATGCTTGCAAAGCTATCAAGAGTTATTCCATATTTCAATATTTATGAAATTCCATATTCACAGTGCTCAATAAGCTATGTAGATCAATCGAATAGTATTAGTTCAGAATTAGGGAGCATAAAAATACCTTCAATCAAAAAGTGATTACATCCACTTTTACATGGTATTTTTTTAGAAATTGGTCACATATCAGATTTTGATAAAAATAAAAATAAAATACTAGCTAATTTGGAAATGGGTGATTTAAAAAATTATCTATTTATATATTGAAAAGATTGGATGGTTTAAAAGAAATCTGATGCAGCACAACATATTCCAGCCTTATGGCGGACACTTATTTTATCTGGATTTTTTTAAAATCACATGGAATCAATTAATTGTAAAACTGAAGAAAGTAATTTTTTTGCTAATCCACCTATTCTAAATGATCTCTATCATATATATATAAGAATGATCGCTCTTTATTTCACACTTAATTTTGTTATTACTCAAAACATAACAATTCTTGGTACTTTAACCCGACCTGCTATGTGGCCGCTGGAGGCGCTGTTTCTGTGTTTTCACACAGAACATACAGGGTAGGGGCCTCGAAAGCAGATGACACTTTTTCCTGCCTCTAGGTGGCTCTGTTAACCATGCGTATGCACAGGGACCTTCTACAAGCTAGCTGGCAGCTTACATCGTCTGCTACCAAGAACCTAGGTGGCGCTGATTGCCGTAAACACATCTAGCTTATGGGTCATCTGCCATCAGAAACTACCAAGATTCTAGCCCACTACGTGGCGCTGTTTCTCCACGTTACACATGGTAAAAACAGCAATCTCTAAATGCCTCATTGCTAACGTTTATGAACATAGTAGCTAGATGTGTTTATGGCAATCAGCGCCACCTAGGTTCTTGGTAGCAGATGATGTAAGCTGCCAGCTAGCTTGTGGAAGGTTCATGTGCATACACATGGTGAACAGCACCACCTAGCGGCAGGAAAAAGTGTGGTCTGCTTTTGAGGCCCCTACCCTGTATGTTCTGTGTGAAAACACAGAAACAGCGCCTCTAGCGGCCACATAGCAGGTCAGGTTAAAGTACCCAATTCTTCATTAAAACCTTAATCTTTACAAGAATGAATGTTATTTAATGTTTACAAGAATGAATGTTATTTCAACAAAGCATTGGAAATTAATGCAAAATAATAAATGCTATAGTCCAAATAAAAATTTTTATACTCGCACACATTCACAGAAGAAACCATGTATAAACAACAATGACCATCTTAACTCCAGAAATGAAGAACAAAGTATGAATTTTGTAATAATTATATAAATACATAAAACGTTATTTATGAACACATATGTTACTTGCTATTTTTTTAGCATATTTATTTGGCATTTTATTTTAATTTTTTCCCTGAAAAACTTCAATATCTTGATTAATTGTTTTGCAGCTACATCCTGTCAATGGAGCAGTCAATTATGGATCTTTTTAAAATGTCTTTAAATTCTTTTTTATGATATAAATGAAATCTGTTTCTGCCATGAAAACTAAACTTACTTCAAATAATTTTTAAAAATGCAATGAAGATATGCTGTTTAGATTTTATATCATCATTCCCAGAAGATAAAAATAAATTATTATTTTGTCATCCTATTTTCGGAATATTATAAAGCATTTTAAAATGATTTTTTTCCAATGCTTTATAATTAATTCAATAAGAAATCCATGTCTCATTTTCAGATAATTAATTTAGTAAAATAATAACTACTTTAATTTTTTTTTTCATGTCATAGCAACGGCCGGAGGCGAACCCACAACCGTCTGCAGCTAACTACTTGCTTGCAAGGCGGCTACGATGATCTCTCGGCTAACAACGCTTGACATAACTAGTTTAATTGAAATAGATAGTTATATTGTCATAAAATTGAATATAATATCAGAAGTAAAAATTATCTATAATGTTTTTTTATTGTCTAAAACTATTCTTAGTTTCTAAACATCATTATAAACAATTTATTTAATAAAATTCTTTAAGGTACTTTAGATGGAGCAAATAATAGTGATATTTCTCAATAATTATTGCAAATTTTTTATCTCTTTTATTTTATAAAATAATAACAAAAGCATTCATACGTCTGGATATTTTTGTCCAAATATAAAAGATTTAATACGACTATCGTTTTTTAGTTCCTATGGTTCTTTCAATAATTTAAAAAGATTTAAAATGACTATATCAAACTTTGCAGTTTAATCTATTAATGATTTTTAAATATTCTAAAAGATTTATGTTATAAAATTTGAATTAATATGTATATAATTTCAAATATATTTTTATATATAGATTTTAACAGTAGTTGCTCTGTTTTGCTTGTGGTGATAATAATAATATTATTATTATTATTATATAATTATTATTATTATTATTATTATTATTATTATTATTATATTATTATTATTATTATATATATAATAAATTTAATATTATTATATATTATTATTATTATTATTATTATTATTATTATTATTATTATTATTATAAGACTGTTCATTTTTATTAAATTTAATATATATTAAGTTCACAAAAATTAATAATAACTTTTTAATTTCAAATAACAATATAAGTTTGCACTAAAAATATCACCCAAAGTTAACTGATAATAACATGTTCTTCAGATAACTGTCTAATTTTATTGATCAATGCTATAAATAGTATCTCTTGTTAATATGATATTGGTTTATCAAAAAACTATAAATCCCTGTTATTCATTCAGACATAGTAAAAAATAATTTAAAGTAATTGGTTTATCTTCATGCGTTCATTTCCAGTGCTTAAGATTTTCCCATACTTAAGCGTTTGGGTTGAAAGAATGGATTCATTCTATTCTTTCGCAAAGACTTTATCTTGTATTGGAAGTGAAAGTAGTCATTTATTATTAAAATTCATAAAGCACATGTGAATTATCTGGAAAAGCTGATCTTTAGTTTATTACAATTCATAAACATAGCACTATATAAAACAAATGTCTCATTTACATTTGTTAATTGTTGTTAAATATCAATAATTAAATACTGTTACAAATACAAGCAGTATTGTATTTTAAATGTCTCATAGCTATATTATTTCAGCTACACATCTCTTTAAATAAGGAAACAGCTCGAATTTTTAGCAGTTCATCAAAAGTGACTAATAAAATTGCTGGGTTTTTTTTTTTATTTAAAGGGAGAGTGTGGCTAAAATAATGTACTTATGAGGTGTTTTAAATATTTTATATAGATGTCAACTAGCATTATATAGTTTTCTGACTTTAAATCCATATAAAACTTGGGTTTGAAATCAAAGAAAACCCTTTACATCAACAATGAGAAAACATGGTTAGCATCAAATTGTCAATTAATAGTAATTCATAGTTTCTTGGCAATATCAGGAGTTAAAGGTTATCTCCACTAACATGGATATAATTTCATTTTTATTTTTATTATTATAATAATCCGTGGAAATATTTAGTTCAGCATATACAACTTTCAAGACAAATTTAAATTATTTTCATAAGGCAAGAAAGATGTTATTCTTTCACATTCTTACACCATGGCTTTCTAAGTTTAAATCCATTTAAGAACTTGGGTTTGAAGTAAAAGAAAACCTTTTACTTCAACAAAAAACTCCAACAAAAAAAACTATTATAGCATTAATGAGAAACTTGGTTAGCCTCAGGAATTTTTAATTAGTAGTAATTGACAGTTTTTGCAACATCAAAATATAAAAATTGGTTATTATAAGTTAATAAAAAAATTTGGTTAGCCACTGAACTTGTCAATTGGTAGTAATTGATAGTTCTTTTGGCAACATCAGAAGCTGAAGATTATCTCTGACTACACGGATATAATCTCATTTTTTATTCTTTATTGTAATAACAAGCCATAAACAAATGTTAATGAACACTTATGCAGAAAGAATAGATTTTTAAAAAAATATTTAGCTTTATTACTGCCTAACACATTTTCAATATATCATCTATATTATATTACTACAAGCTGTAAATATGATATACAAGACATACTGAATGCAACCTGGTCAGTAAAAGAGCTGAATATTTTTTCTAAATCTACCTTTACCATACATATGTTCATTAACAATCACTTATTGTGCTAGCTCAAAAAAGAAGAAAATAATTTATAGTTGAATAACAACCCATGGGAGTATTTAATTCAACATATACAATTCTCATGCAAAGTTTAACATATTATTTGCAGAATGGCAAGAAAGATGTTATTTTTTATATTCTCACACCTATAAAAATTAGCTTTCTGAGTTTAAATCCATATTAGAACTTGGGTTTAAACAAAAAGTTCCAACAAAAGAGATATTATGGGTTAATGAGAAATTTGGTTTATCCACAGGAATTGTAAATTAGCAGTAATAAATAATTTCTTGGCAACATCAAAAGCTACAAGTTATTTCTGTTTACATAGATATGGTTTTCCATAAAAATACTTAATTCAATGTATACAACTCTCGAAGTTTAAAATATTATTTGTAGAATTACAAGTAAGGTGTTATTTTATCATGTTCTTACACCTATAAAATTAGCTTTTTGAGTTTAAATCCATATAAGACCTAGGCTTTGAAGTAAAAAAGGACCAGACTTTTACTTAAAAAAAAAATCCAACAAAAGAGCTATTATAAGTTAATTAAAAAATTTGTTTAGCCTTGGGAATTGTCAATTAGTAGTAATTGGTAGTTTCTTGGCAACATTAAATGTTAAAGAATATTTCCAATTACATGAATATAATTTTTGCATTTTCATGTTTTATTATAATAACAATAAATGTATATATTTAATTCAACATATATAACTCTCAGGAAATGTTTAAAATGTTATAGCAGAATGGCAAGAAAGATGTTATTCTTTCACATTCTCACACCATAGCTTTCTGAGTTTAATCCATATAAGAATTTAGGTTTGAAGTTAAAGAGGCCCTCCTTTTATTTCAACAAACAAGTTATTATAGATTAATGAGAAAACTTTGTTAGCATCAGAAATTGTCAATTAGTGGTAATTTATAGTTTCTTGGCAACATCAGAAGGTAAAGGTTAGCTATTATTACTTAGTGAAAAACTTGGTTAGCCCCTGAAATCTTCAATTAGTAGTAAGTGATAATGTTTTGACAATATTAAAAGATGAAGGTTATCTCTGTTTATATGGATATAATTTCATTTTTACTCTTTATTATGTTAACAAGCCATGGAAATATTTAATTCAACATACACAATTCTCAGAACTTTAAAATGTTATTAGCAGAATGTCAAGAAAGATGTTATATTTTCACAATCTCACACCTATAAAAATAATTTTCTGAGTTTATATCCATATAAGAACTTGGGTTTGAAGTAAGAAAAAACATCATTTTACTTCAACAAAAAACTCCCACAAAAAGCTCTTATAGGTTAATAAAAAAAATTTAGTTAGCCTCAGTAATTGTCAAATTAGTAGTAATTGATAGTTTCATGGCAACATCAAAAGCTAAAAGTTATTTTTGTTTACATAGACATAATCTTCCATGGAAATATTTAATTCAATGTATACAACTCTCAGGAGAAGTTTAAAATATTATTTGTAGAATGTCAAAAAAAAAAAATTCTGTCACATTCTCAACCTATAAAAATCACTTTCTGAGTTAGGCTTTAAAGCAAAAGAGGACCTTATTTTACTTCAACTAAAACCTCCAATAAAAGAGTTATAGGTTAATGAGAAAATTTGATTACTTTCAAGAATTTTCAATTTAGTAGTAATTGATAATTTCTTGGCAACATTAAAAACTAAACATTATCTCTGTTTACATAGATAAAAACTCCTTTATCATAATAACAATCCATGTAAGTAATTTAATTCAATATGTATTCTAATCTCAACTTTAGTGCAAGTAGATAGTCGATTGAAAATAATTCTGAAACCACACAAGGAATACTAGTGTGTTTATCTGATGATAGTAATAATAAGATTATGTATATCTTGCCATCAAATTGTAACTATGAAATCATAATGCCCACCAGAGATCATCATCCCTGCTTATAACTATAGGATCTAATGAAGAAAGGAATTCAAACTCAGTTTATTATGGTCTTAATTTTAAACTTAATAACCATTATGTAAATACTCTCATGATAGGTTATTACTGCTAACTAAATAATCTAGACAACTTTTTTCCACATCCTTATCTAGATATATGATCTTGAGTGATAATTACAAGAATGTCATCCATATATTTCTAATATATAAATGGCTAGAAATAAATTAGTAATCGACATGGAGAACTCATAACTTATGTTTATAATATATAATATAAGATTATTATTTAATGTAAAGTAGGGTAAAGAAATGTTATAGATTCTTCCCATTTAATCCCATACTATTTTTGTTCTCAGCATCTATTACTTTCAATAATCACAATTATATAACACTAAATGTCTGTGTTATGTTCTCTTGTATATTTTCTTAACAGATAAGTTTTAATCTTGTTTCATTAAACACATACATATAAGCCTTCCAACTAACTAGAGATTAATTATCATCATTATAACAGTGTTTCCCAATTTTAATACTTACACTACCTGACTTCCAAGCTAGCTCTTAGATTTAATAATCAAAGTACTCTTTCTCAAGGTCTTGATATGCTAATGAAATGCAATTATTAATGATTACAATGCAATGGATATGATCCCAAAACTTGCTAAATTAACTTTAATGTGAGTTTACCAATGGAAATCATATTAAATACCAAAAGCAGGAAAGGGATTTTATGTCTGCTCCTAATATTTATAACATTGCAATGAATTAAATAACTATTTAATATATCTAAATTGACTATTTTCTCTCATTTTTATTCTATTTTGTATCATCTGTTTGCCAAATTTAATTAGTACTTTTAAATCTCTTACATTTTACAAGTCATGTATATTCTTTGTCCCCATGAAATGATCATTCCCCCCTATTTAAAAAAATCTTTCTTGGTTAATATTTTACAAAGGTGAGTTATGGAAATCATTCGTGGAAGTAAACTATGGAAGTAAACCATGGAAATCAATCATGAAAATGAATCATGTAAGTCAACTATGGAAATCAATCAATATAAAACAATTCATATATTTAAATGTGATCTGGTATTAGCTCTAGATATAGGTGTTGGATATAGATTCTGGAGATATTTGAAATATTAAAACACAAGACGCATGTAAATTCATAACAATAACAAATATTTATTATACATAACTAAGAAAGAAACACACATATAATATCAGTACAATCTCAAATGTTATACTCATTATAAAATAAAAATTTACTGTCTTTTATTATGAAATTTATTTTAACTAAATAATAATAATAATAATAATAATAATAATAATAATAATAATAATAATAATAATAATAATAATAATAATAATAATAATAATAATAATAATAATAATAATAATAATAATAATAATAATAATAATAATAATAATAATAATAATAATAATAATAATAATAATAATAATAATAATAATAATATACTTTCAGATTATTTATATTTCCTTAAAATCTAATCATTGTTTTGACCCATATTTTAATTTAATATTAATGTGCTTACACGTGGAATCAAAATTCTGCATTTAAAGATAAATATGAAATTATCTTATAACTTTACACAAAGCCTATAAATTTATTGGCCTCCTTTCATTACAACAATTATAAATTGAACTATTTCAACAAGCAATAATATCTTGTATTTCCTATGTAAAGACAATGTTATATCCAAACTTTTAACCATTCTAAATAATTGGTTGGAATATAAAACCATAGTTTTATTTCCATGCATGCTAAATATTCATCACTATCCCCCTGTAATTCTAATCATGATGTTACCACTCTAGCAATTGGATACATTTTGAACAGGCCAGTATGTTGCCACAGCTTGATGATGTCTAATTTTATTACCTTTCACAAACTCTGACTACAGATCAGCCAGCTTAGAAATTAAAGTAACTCTTTGTTATCCCCCACATCAACACACACATCTGACTACAATCATAATCCTGTTATAGCAACTTTTATCATATCTTGCAAAACCCTCCAGATATTTTATAGCACTATGCATCACTTCACCATGCAGTGTCTCAGTGAAATTAAACAATTCACAACTTCAAATGTTAGCCTTGGCCAGAGAATTGCCTTTTGAGGCTATGAATTATGTGAGGAACTAGTCTCTACACATTTACTTTAAATGGGCATGCAAAACATTTTACCACAACTGTATCAATAATTCTTACTTAAATAATAAATACAAAAGGAGCTGGGATCATGTCCTCAATCTCCTAATACTGCATACATAGTAGCTAAATTATAACATAGTTATTTCTATCTATCCATTCGAGGTGGTACAATAACTCTACCTCAGTAATACTCAGCATTTATAGCTTCACATATACACACACGGCAATTATAGTCTTGATGCAAAATGATAAAGTCGACTGATTATGAACCAAATCCATGTACTATATTACTTTCAAAAGTCAAGCACACAGCAACATCCATCCAATCTTTATAATCATAACAGATCGCATCAACATGTTAAAGCATAGCAATGATTATTCAAATACTTTTCACACATCTAAGAATATGCATATAATTTTGATAATAACAAAATCTTTCCTCTATTTTTTTTTCATTTCATATGACAAATATATATAAGCATTTATGCTTTATCATCGTTATACATTAACACACTTTTTTTAATAGTTTCTTATGGGTCAAAACCATTTCTCTTTTTTTTAAAAAAATTCCTATAACTATTAAATATCTATTACACATGCTAATGAATATATAAAAGGAGAATAAATAAACAATAAAACATTAAACATTGTCTCTTTGGTTTGCATTCCTTTGAAGCTCAGTCTGAATATTTTATACTGTCAAGGTCAATTTGACAGAAAACACATATGTATTGTTCACACACCAATTACCATTTTACAGTTCACTGCCTTGGAAAACACATTATATTATTATGGATGCACATAAGTTCTTTTCATTCAGGATGTAGCTACATTGATACTTGATAATTAAAACTGTTGAAAATTAGTCCTGCAGACAACATTCGTGTTTCTTCCCAGATTCGAATTCAGATGCTTGATTTCACATTTTAGTCCATAACTTTAGTTTCTTTAATTTTCATCATCATTTTTTTTAGTTTCTTTCAAGAGAAAAATTAATAATTTTCAAATAAAATAATGCTCTAGATGCTCTTCCTTTTTTTTACTATATTTTTAGGTTGGAGTCACAATCAAAAAAAATTACTAATAAGACTGATGAGTAATTAACTAACATAATATTAAAGTCTGATCATTCCTTGGAGTTTTTATTAATTAAGCCATGGGTACAATACTGTTTTTGAGATGTCTTCTTTAAATGAACTTTTAAAAACCAATTATGAAGATCAAGATATTGAGTACAAAAATTTTTGTTACAAGCTAATTTGGCCATAATTGATTTTGGAGAGAGAAAATTATACATTTATAATTGAATTAGCACTTCATCTTTAAGTAGTATATACACACTTCTTAACAAGTTGAGTCAATTGCTGTCTCCAAGAGAGAAAACGATTAGAAAAGATGGTCAGATATTGAATTAGCAAGAATCCCTTCCCCCTTCACCTTTCTTAGCTTTTATAAGGGAGAAAAAAAACCACCTGCAAGTTTCCCTGTTTCCATGCTTGTTTTTTCTAATTTACAATTCTTTCTCCGAAGTCAACCTTTGACCCCATCTGTTAAATGTTGTTTTGGTTTATTGCCTTCATTCAGCTCTGATTTTGTTTTAATTTCTTCTTTCTTAACACATTTTACATCACTTTGATTTATGAGAACTATTTAAAAAAATATATAGAATTACTGGTATTTTATAAAACTGATATTATATAAATAAATCTCTTTTTTAAAACTTCAATCAAATTTAAAACTGAAAACAATAACCAATTCCTGTAAAATCCATACAAAATCAATTCATTTTACATTATACTATCAAATAATCTAGAGTACAATGTGTAAATTTCCACAAAGAAAAAAATCTATATATATGCATCATACATGCACATACACATGCACAGACTCACAGTACTAAATGGTGACTGCTTGTTCATATTCATTTTAGTACAAAATATCTTTTATTCATATTAGTACAAAATGTCTTTCCTAATTTCCTAAAAATTTAAACCTATTCTCATGAAAAGAACTGTCAAACAAATGCTATCTATAAACAGTCCAATTTCAATTTGCACTAACATTTTATCATAATTATTACAATTCACAAAGACTCCTTTTTTAGACATATAAATCAACATTTTTAAAGTATTTTAGTGTGTGTGATAGTCAATCCCTCTTCCCTCTACATAATGATATGATATATTTTTAAATAAAATATAAACAGATTTCTCTCTATATGTTAAATTTAAGCCACACAGTTATTAATCTCTCTAAATAAAGCCTTTAACTTTTCTTAAACTTAAAAAAAAAAATATTGGAAATAGTTAAGAAACTAATCCTACTATTTATTTCCCCATCATTAGTTTCTTTACGAAAGAAACTAAGGGTTACAATATATATATATATATATATATATATATATATATATATATATATATATATATATATATATATATATAATTATTCAAAACAATACAATAATTAAACAGTAACAATATTTTAAACAAAATATACCAATTTAATAGAATTTCAACACACTCAACTAGATAAAGTATAGAAAAACGAAAAAAAATTCCACAATTCATTAATTTTTATATTCCCATTTACAACGTTCTTTTCACTTTTTATAACATACTTCTTTAATTTTGTTTATTATTATTCAATACACAGAATTTTAACTTTATTAAAATCAAAACAAAACCAAACATTCATGCAAAACGAGGGATACACACATTTCTAACATTCTTGCTGATTTTTGCACTCGCTTATATAATAACAAACGAGTGCAAAAATCAAGACAAGAGAATGTTAGAAATGATGATGTATCACCATCAGTATTTTTTGATCATAATGTAACATGTAATTATGGTTTTGATTTTGATTTTAATAAAGTTAAAATTCTGTGTATTGAAAGAAATAATAAATGCAAAATTAAAGAAGCTATGTTAATAAAAAGTGAAAAGCAACAGTTGATAAATAGACAGACAGCCAATATAAAAATTAATGAATTGTGGGAAAATTGATGTATGACGTATTGCTTTTGTTTACATTTGTAACGTTTTTTTCTAATACAATTTGAGTCTAGTTGACAACGACTACATAGATAGTTAAAGACTTCTATTAAATTGGTATATATTTGTTTAAAATATTGTTACTGTATTAATTATTGTATTGTTTTGAATAATTATATATATTTTATTATAATTGGAATACAGACATGATAATAATTTATATATATATATATATATATATATATATATATATATATATATATATATATTAACTATAAGGAAAATTTCTGAGCTGAAAATCTGACTGCAGTTTATTATGAGGTTTCATAGTTCTTTGATATATTGATGACATACATGTTTTAAATTTCTTTTATTACCTTTTTTTCTTTTGGCTTACAATTTTGTTTAATGCATGTCTGCATAAATTTTTGTTGATTAGTCTTAATTTTTCTCAGTTGCATTAAAAGTTGGAACTTCTTTAAAATAGCCCATTCCAACTTAATAAATGATGGATCCAATGTTGACTTTAAGCAGTCAGTGGCTTCTTTTTCTTAGACACTAAACCTAATTCAAGTTCAATGAAGAATTAAGAGTGGAGAATGATTTTCTATAGAAAAATCCGTTTATATATATCTGATTGACCTGTTTTTATATATTATTTATAACATTGGATTCCTTAATTATATTTCATTACAAAAAATATTTTAATTATTTAATTGATTAAATTTTAAACTTGGAGTATAATATATTATCTCTACCTAAGTATACTTTGCTTTCTTATTCTTTTGTCTCCAAACAAAAAAATCCAACAAAAACTTTTTAATTTCTTTATTTTCAAAAAAATTTAAGCCAAAATGTAAATATTTTAATTAAACTCTATTTTTAAGATCTATTTTTCTCTAATATATCTTAATTGTGCTGTTTTTTGAAGAATATTCTCAGAACATACATTCTTTTAAATACACCTTATTTTAATTTATTTTATAAAATATTACTTAGTTTTTCTTAAAATATATATTATTGTTTTTACAAATTTATTATAAATTATTTTTAATAATTCTTTTAATTAAATATCGCCATACTACTTTTTATTAGCCAGCGTCACAATTACTGTTAACCAGCTCTTCTCCATATATAACATTATATGGTTGACTGTGAAATAGATAAGAAAGTATCTATTTGAATATATATCAAATTGTTACAGTTTTTAAACAAAATATTTAAAACCTTCCATTATATATATATATATATATATATGTGTGTGTGTGTGTGTGTATTTAATATTCAAATATAAGTATATTTTCTATACTAAGCTTAATGTAATTAGAAGTCCCTTATTATCCCATTAAGTTTAGTATAGACAATATACTTATATTTCAATATTACATACTCAGTCTGTATTCTGCCCATACCTCTTCTGTGTATTTAAATAGACATATTAAGGTCCTATATGTGAGGAATCAGAGTCACATAAAATCAACATGGGTATAACAATAATATTGGCATCAATAAGAACTTTGAGTGTTCCATCATCGGAGTGTTCATCATGGTTGAAGAGTGGAGAAGACTGAAGCTTGTTTATTGGGGTTTGATAATTTTCTATCTTAATATAAACTGAGCAATTATTGCATATATGTGTGAAGATGGTGATCTGAACGAATTGATGAGTACTAATTCAACACAAAATATGTATATTGAAAATCATTTATCTTTTTCACATGTATGTATGTGATCATGTATATAATAACATTATTCTAATATATAATAGTTTTTTAGTAGATAAATATTTCAGAGCATCATTTTTAATAAATATAATTAATTAATCAACACATCATCATCATTCAACTTGCTCTAGCAGATAGAAAAGGAACATTTTCTATCTTACAATTTATAACAATGGTAAGTATGGACAATGACTTTGACATTCTTATAAATACTCAGGCAGAATGTAATGCAAAGACTGCAAGCTGGCAAGTTACTAAGTATGTATACACAATGACTATGTGAAAAATAAAAATAAAAAAATTTTAAAAATAGAAGATATATATAGATATATATATATATAAAACAATAAGTTTGAAAACTTACAGTTAGACCAATACGAATTTGTTTATAAGTTTTGTTTAATTTATCTGATTCTTCATCTTCATAATCATCTTCATCACCATCATCAATAAGCAATAGATCATCATCAAATGAACTCTGACTTTCCGGGATCTCATTTGAATAACTACAATAAATAATTAAAATAATATATGCGAGAAAATGTGTGTAATATACAATCTTTTTATATATGACCCAATTGGCCAATCATAGATGACTCATAAAAGAATTTTATAAGTAAATTATCACATATATATAATTCTCCTTGATTCAAAAACTATTAATAATTTCTAACATATATATATACACCAACATGGATATTATTTAATGCTAGTATACTAAATTATTATCGTTAAACTAAATAACCCTAAATATTGATTGATATGTCCAAGTATTTGGTGGACAATTATAATTGCATTTTGATTTACAAATGACAAACTTATTCTATCCACAACTTTGCCATTATCCAGTCTATATAAATACAGTATAATAATTATCATTAATCACTTTATTAAACTAAAGATTATCTCTAGCCCAGATATAAAATTTAAACCTCTGTTAAAAATTAACATATTTTTAATTAAACATATGCATATGATTATTAAAAAATGAAAGAAGGAAAAAAATAAAAATAGTATATAAATATGGTTGTTCCCCTCTCCCATGTGTCATAGCATCAGCCGGGAAGCGAACCCGCCAACCCGGGACAACCGCTGTAAAGCAGCTGTCGCTGACCTCTCGATCACCAATGCTTGACTTAAATATGGTTGTTTTTTCATGAACAAAAACAGCTAATTAAAAGTAGAAAAATTGATATTGCCATGAAAAAAAGAAACAGAAAATAATAGGGGGGGGGGGAATAAAATACTTTGTAAGATTAATTGCTATTTCTAACTAAAAATGTTGTGATAAAGAAGTTAAAATATAAAAAATAATCTATTTGAAAACTTGTGAATGTTTGACCATTTTTTTTCATTAAAAAAAGATATAAATAAATATGCCAGAAGATTCTCATTCAGAGATTTTCCTTCAAAAATAGTTATCCAAGATTTTTTCATTCAGTAAAGAATACAAGATGCATAATTCTATTATGTAACAGTTAATTTTTTAAAGATATGAAAGAAAAATGTTTTATATTAAAGTACATTCATATTTCAGTTGCATAAAAAAGTTTATGGTTAACTAAAAAGAGGCCATTTAATTATTTTTTGATGTCTTAAAGGAGACAACAAAAAAATTTCCTAATGTTTAATTCATATGTTCTTGTATACTTTTATTGTGTAATTATTCATATGGCAAATAAATATGGATAGGCTGCTAACCAAATTGCATCATCAATCATTACTGCATGTTATCTATGAATTTAAGATCAAGAAATACCATGTTTTTTCTCACTTACCTAATAATTTTTAATCAATATATCAGGTGAGTTTTCCAAAAGCAGTATGAAAGGAAATGAATAAATATTTTGTAGCTATTTACAATCACTAAAGGCAAAATTAAATGTATGCTTCTTAGTCCTGGGAGTTTATAAAGTCACCAACCAAAACAATGGTTGGCAGTCAAAATCAGAGAGTTCTGTGAGTTTACTGATTCTAGATCAATATTGCCATTCAATGATGACTACAACTATAGATCACTTTTAAGTGAAGGAAAATTAAACTGGATAATGTTGAACTTTGTGAACTTAGAAAATAGGTATACAGACAATTGATTTAAAAAGACAAAGGCCCCAATACTGAAAGGGAGTGAGATTTATTATAAATAAAAAGTAGAAGATAACATTGTGAAGATTGAGCAAGGAAGAATAGCAAGATTTCTTTTCAAATTTACTAAAGATATCAGTGAAAATAATTCTTATTTATGCTTGAATAAGTTTCAGTTCAGAGATTTCAGACCGCTCAATGAAGTATAGAGAGATGCATGTTAGGAGTAACAAGAAAAGATCAAAACAAAATATGTAGGAGATAGAACAGACAGGTGTTACTAAAGTAAAGTTGGGCTGGACATATTGCTAGAAGAGATAATAATAGATGGACAGTTGAAATCAAACTAGATTCCAACACATTGTAAAAGATCTAGTAAGGGACCACTTGTGAGATGGATGAATGAAATAAAAGGTATGCTGGGTTTATGTGGAGAGGAGAAGCTAGAGATCAGAGAAGATAAATTGAACATGGAGAGACCATCTTGCAATGGATCAATAATTGTTGAAAATGATGATGGTGAAATTATACTGTAATAGAGAAAGTAAAGAAAATAATTTTATATCCATATACAAAAAGGTGCTGATCAGACCATACAACATTTTAAAATTATCATGAAAGACTTTAATGTTGGAATTAGTAAATGATTAAAAGAGAATATTGCTGTGGGTAAATTAGATTATGGTGACTGATATGTAAGTGGATAAAGATTTGTGGAGCCTTAAGAAAGAAAAACTGTATTCTTTCTTTGAACAGATTGCTAAACAAAACTGAACATGGAAGCATCAAATGAAGATAAACCAGAATTAGATTATATGTTGTCTACATAAAATGTGCATTTCAAGATTGTAGGGTTTAATAAATTCAACACAGGAAATGATCATTGATTAGTGAGATATAAGATACATTGTAATACAAAACAAAAGCAGAAATCGAAACTATTAAGAAAGACAATATTTACAGTTAATATTCTTCAAATTGCAGAAATAATACAATATATTTAGTGTTTTCTTGAAGGTTTGTGATAATGCTGTTATAGTTGTATTTTTATATTGGACTATTTCCATCATCTAATATGAGTATTGAATGTCTTTAAGGTTAGTATAAGCACAACATTTAAACAGCTATTATTCTTCCCCTCTTCTTCAGATATTACCAGCCTGTCCAGTGACAGTACTAGCAAGGTTAGAATGTTATCTTAAAATTCAATACTCACAAATCTAAGGGTCCAGGTTTGAATCTCATGCTAATACTGTCATTGGTCAGGCCAGTAACATCTGAAGAAGATGGGAGAATAATACCTCACAAAATGTTGTGCATATACTAACCTGTTTGATGTGCTATTACTAACAGTTGAATGTATTTGGAACATTTAAATAAAGTTAATTTTTTCTAAAGACATTCAATACTCATATTAGATGATGGAAATAGTCCAATATAAAAATACATGCAATATATTTAATTTCGAACTTGCAAATTATTTTAAATATTAAAAGGCCTTGAAGATTGCTCTTTCATTAAAGTTAAATAAAGATAACTGATATTCTATTAAGAACTTCAAGCAATTTATCAGCAAATTTTGTACTAAAACAATAATGCACAAAGAAAAGAAACAATATGAAAATTTGTAAAAAAAAAAAAAATACATCAAGAAGAATTTAATATCTGCATATTTATAAAATGGTATGTAAAAGAGTTAATAATGATTAAAATATGTTGTGATGCTAAGAATTAACAAACCGTATGTAGTGATAATATCTCAGTAATCTGGCTTTGAACTTAAACCAATAATATACACAATAAATATAAGATATTCCATGTTCAATAAGCATATATCTATAATGCTAAATGTAAGAATATTTTACTATATGTATTTGTAAATCTTATAAAACCAGATCTAAATCAGCATAATTAATTTAAACACCAGGTGTGATGATAATATTTTATTATCATGTTATTATGATGATTCTAAAGTATTTTATTTGTTTTGAGTTTCTTTTTTAAGAAACTCCTATTTAATATAGCAATCATCATCAATTCAAAATACTGTATCATCACAGCACCTCCTTCAGTGGTTCACATGTTCTCAGTGTTGTGGATATATTTCTGAAGTAGCATATATGTGTGTGTGTTAAGGTTGTAATATTTAATATTATGGAAAACAAACAAATGGATTAATAAAATAATAACATAACCATTTATTATTATCATATGTGATTTCAGTGTAAATTCCCAATCAAGCATTACTGATGTATTATCAATACATAAGGTTTCTTAACTCTTTTTACTATTACAATATATATAATTGTCAATTATTAAAAAAAAGGCTATAGAAAAAAAAATTAAATCTCTTTAAGTGCAAAACAACTTGAAGGAAAGATATTTCAGTAATAAGAAGATAAGATGAACCTAATATTAAAAAAAGAAATAATATAAAATATGTACTGAAAAACAAGAAATAAATTATATTCTACAATGTATAAAAAAGTGAAAAGTTGACAGAAATTATGACATTATTATTGATATCTTTAAAAAAGTAAGTAAAGAAATAGGAAAATTGTTGGAAAAACTATATACCAAATATCTAAATATAAAAATGAACCAGTAGATTAGAAAAATGGAGTAGTAAAGTAATAAAGAAGATATTAAAAGTTGCACAGCTATCACCAGTTCTAAATAAAATCTTTACCAAGATAATTGCAGCTAATATATAGGAAACTCTGAATTCTAACTCAAAAGAATAAACTTGATTTAAAAGTGGGTTTAACACAGTGGATCACATCCAAATATTTAAAAAAGTTTTAAAAGAATGAATAAATATGAGTTGCTATTATGCTTTGGATTTGTAGATTATGAAAAGATATTTGATCAGATATTGAAGCTTTATATCATAAAGATGTAATATAGGGACAATGTAATGTTCTAAATGATATTTATAAAACACAACAGCAGTGTGATTGTAATAAGATGATAGCATTGAAAAGTTATAACAATTTTATAAAAAGTATTTAGTAGATTAAAATGAAAGGTTAGAAGAATAAAAATAAATGGAGATTATTTAAATTATACAACTTTTAAAAATGATATGTTTTCTTTTGCAAATAATACTTCAAATCTTCAGGAAATGTTGCAAGAATTATCAGACTAAAGTAAGAAAGTAGGACAAAAATGCTAAAAGACTAAAGCAATCTTCAATGGATTTTCTTAGAAAACATCTTTGGCCAGATTATTAATACAGATGAAAACATAATGAGTGATTTTAATTACAGAATTAAATTTGGATTGATTGTTTTTGGTAGAAATAATTTAGGATTAAAATATGCCTAATATATGTGTTTTACTCATTCTTACTTCTGGTTCTGAAACTTGGACACTTAATACATGACAATATTAATATTACTGACCATCAACAAAGTATGAAGAGATGTATATTAGGCATAACAAGAAAAGACAAATAAAATGCATGCATCAGAGAACAAATCATCTATCTCTAACATTACTGAAAGAATTAAAAGACTGATGTGGATCTAAACTTGATGTATTTCTAGAGGAAATAATAATAAATGGATAGATGAAGTTTTAAATTCTATCCTAAGAGATTATAAAAAAGAACAGAGAGAGACCTCTAGTGAGATATATGAATGAAATGAGAAAATCTAATAGTGTGATATGGAGAATCTATTTATCAGAAAAACTGGATTAAATATATAGAGATCATCTTATAGTGCATCAATAATGAATGATTAAAAATAATGACAACAATTTTTATATTTCAAGAAAAAATACTTTAGTGATAATAATGTTAATATAAGGCATAAATCTGACTAATATTTAAAAATGTAATCATATTTTCATTTATTTATGATTAATTGAATAATGATTTATTTATATTTGATAATCAATGTAAAATAAAAAAATCTGCTTTTTGCACTTAACTTATACAATACATAAAATTTTATTAATATTTTAGCGAGAAACGTAAATAGTACCATTTAAATATTATTTAGTTTTCTTTCTAAATCCAATTTTGTTTTATCTACATATACATTATATATTATATTACCTGAAGATTAGTGATGATGATGTTCTAGTTGTATTTTTATATTGGACTATTTCCATCAACTGTTAGAAATAGCACATCAAACAGGTTAGTATATGCACAATGTTTTGAGAGGTATTTTTCTCCCCTCTTCTTCAAGTGTTGCTGGCCTGACCAGTGATAGTACTAGCATGGAATTCAAATCTGGACCCTTAGATTCTTGAACATTGAATTTTAAGGTAAACCAACAGAGCCATCTTGCCAAAGACAATAATCAGTAGAAATTTCATATACTTATGTATGAGGTTCCTCCTGATTTCTCCACTTTTTCATAAGAGCAAAATTGATTAGTGATTTCCAAATATTATGTATAATCACACTAGAATGGCTTATGGGATTTTTTGCCATTGTCATGTGAGCAACTTCTTTAAATTTTCTTCTTTGTACCTTTTCTTCTATAACCCATATTTTTGTATTTTCCCAATTGAACGTATGTTCATTGACACATACATCATCTGTTTACCCTTACACACATCTGTTTTCTCTCTTCTAATCATCAGTTTGTGTTCTTTCAAGTGCTTTTCAATGGGATGACTGGTCTCACCAATATATGTTCTTCCACATTCACATTGTATTGCATAGATGCAGTTTTTTCTTTTCAGCATTTCAAGTTTAGGCCTTGTAGATGATAGAATTCCTCATATTGTGGTATGGCTCTAGAAAGCTGTTCTGATGTCATACTGATTGCAGATTTTCCTTAATTTATCTATTTTTGGAATGTATGGGTACACTACAGTACCAATAATTGTCTTTTCTCTTGATGATTCTTTTTATTGTCTATTTAACATTTTTAATAACAGCTGGTGGATAAACATTTTTTATAAGTGTTTGTTCTATATAAATCTTTTCTTTTCCCAAATCACTGGTTTCTGAACAAACTTCTTTTGCTCTGTTCCATAGTGATAGTATAATTCCATGTTTTGTGTTTCTGGCATGATTGGATATATAGGCTAGGTATTTTCCTGTATATGTAGGTTTTCAGTAAACTGTAGTTTTGATTTTACCATGAGGGAGTCTTATCACAAGAACATATAAGAATGCCAATTTTTGTTCTTGTTCAGATTCTATTGTAAATTTAATTGGGAAAATACAAAAATATTGGATAGAGAAGAAAAGGTACAAAGAAGAAAATTTAAAGAAGCTGTTTACATGACAATGCCAAAAAAGCCCATAAGCCAACCTAATGTGACTATACATAATGTATGGAAACCACTAAACAACATTGCTCTTAGGAAAAATTGAAGCAATCAGGAGGAACTTCATAGATAACTATATGAAATTTCTACTGACTGTTGCCTTTGGCAGGATGACTCTGTTGATTAGAGCATTATCTTAAAATTCAATACTCAAGAATCTAAGGGTCCAGGTTCAAATCCCATGCTATTACTGTCACTGGTCAGGCTAGCAACACCTGAAGAAAAGGGGAGAATAATACCTCTTGAAATGTTGTGCATATACTAACATGTTTGGTGTGCTATTACTAACAGTTGAATGTATTTGGAATTCTTAAATAAAAGTTAATTTTTTCTAAAGACATCCAATACTCATATTAGATGATGGAAATAGTCTAATGTAAAAATACAATTATATATTATATGTTTTAATATAAAATCTAATTACTCTTTATATGTTTTTTTACACATATACAAAATCTAATTATACTCTTTATATATATTTTATATATAAACAACACTTTTTAATTATTTCATTAATTTTAAATATTCATATATTTGAGATTTATAATCTTATAATAATTAAAGTCTTCCAAAAATTATCTTAAACTAATTTAATAACTAGACTGTAAAAATACTTATATACAAATATATCTCATATACATAAACCTGAAAATACATACACTGCTTAAATTTTATATTATATCCCGCTTCCCTATATCTGCAATTTAAATTTTACATATCTATGTAATATTTTTTTATTATTATAATTGACATATTATTTAGTCAATTGATTTTTTAGTTTTATTTTGTTTATTTTTTATAATGTAATTCAATTATAATTTTTAAAATATTTTATTTCAATTTTTATTTTTTATAATATATTTAGAATATGAAATATTCATATTTATCATTGTAGTATCATAGTGAAATATATTTAATTTATTAGATGTATATTTATTAAAAATTATAATTATATATTGTATAATGTGTAAGAGATTGTGGTCTGAGCCAACTAATGGGTGTGCTGTTTCAACATGAAATGCACATTATGGGGATCATTTATCTGTTTCACATATCATTGGTCATGTGTTTCAGAAATATGTAAATGAATAGAAGTTTGAAATATATCTTAAAGTATATAAATAAAGTTAAATTTAAGTACATGTCCTATATATGTCTTCCTAACTTGAAAAAGTAAAATGGATGTTTCAAAATGCATTAAAGGTGAAAGAGGTTGGTCTGACATCTGGGTTAATAAATGGTAATAATAGGATTGACATAAAAATAAAAACTACACTGATAAGATCTCAATAATTAATTAAATGCATCATCATTTGTAATAACATGCCCATGCTTCATATCAAATTTAAAGGTATTGAGGTTGAAATATCTTAGTGAAAGATTTATCATTCAGAATTATAATTCAAGTATTGCCATCATGTTATTAACAATATATCTTAAATATCATAGTGCATCTACACATGAAAATATAAGTTCTATTTCTTAGCCATAAAACCAGCCACCCAATATCAAAAAATAACTTTATCATTAGAAAAACACACATAACAGGACAGAGTTACCTAAATACAGCAATTAACTTTATCATAATATGTATTACATGACACATGTATGGAGTTTATAGTGCAGAGAGTAGTTAATTGCCATGAAACTAAATAAAGAAATTAAAATCCTCCATCATCATTTGTTAGTGATACAAATGAATATGGAAACTAAAGAATTAGATTTTCCAATCACAAATGGTGATTATTTTAATTATATGCAATCATGAATTCAATTCCCCAACATAAATCTGCAGGTATTTAGCAATATCTGATTTTTACACTATACAGAACAAGTAATGAATTATCAATTATTAAGATAAATTTTATGATTCAATGCCCTCTTTTATTTTAACTTTAACAGGTTTTGTAAGTAGTCACAAAAGTTTATCAAAATTGCTGAACTGATTTACCTCTAAAAACATATTCTTCAAGACATCTAACATACTTTGCTAACATATATTCACAATCATACTTGTGCATTTATATATTATGAATGAATAATATTGATTCTCCCCTTTTTCAATCAATTCAGCTCTCAAAAAATTCTTTTGAAAATATATCTAAAAAGCTTATTCCAATTTTTATTCTAGATATACATTTATTAAATGCACATTGATTACGTAAGTAATATTTACTGAGGCTATAACCTCAATAATATGCGTGTAAAAATGCGATAGTAGGGACCTCTACAGGTGTTTTAACCACAAGCTTATGCTATACTATTTTTGTTTAATTACTGTTAGTACTGATGAGAGTAAATAACTTTTGCAAAAAAGAAATAGCATATAATTTATAATAACATATTCCAAGATTGTCTAATCTTATTTTGTTATTAGGCTATTCAACGTTAAATTATTGCCGTAGCAATCAGGAAAATTTCTCATTTTGATTTCTCTCCTCCATCTTCCCTGGAATGTATATTCTTTGAGGATCTTGCAACATCTTTCAGACATAATACAATGGAGAAAAAAATATCTCAATTTGAAAAAATAAAAGATATAAAGTATTATGCAAACAACTTAAGGCCACATAAAATAAATTTACAAGTGGGTATTTTTAACAAGTCTTTAAAAAGATTATTCTTCTTTTTAAAAGTTTTTACATAAAAGTGTGTGATATTATATAGATAGAAAATTGAGTTATCATTTTCTGTTCTCTAGGTAACACGTAAGTACTCTGAGTTGTATTATTAAACATATGGTTGACATTGTTGTGACTTTGCACAAGCTAGAGTATTGATAATGCCATAGTTAGATACATCTTTCCAAAGTTAGTTGGTCCTTGCAGTCTGGAAATAATTCATGATCAGCAGGCATGGGAAATCATATTACTTAAGCTGATCCATGCAATCTAATGAGAGTGAGTTTCCAAGAATTTTTTATCTACTAATTCATATCTGAGCAGTCACTTTGGTTAGAATCGAACTTTTACTATTGTTTCACAAAGTTATTTCAAATCTATCTCGGTTGGAGAAAAAGCTTGAAAAATCAATGTGGTTCAATCGATTGATTTTTCAAGCTGGTAGCAGAGCAAGTTAAAGTAGTATAAGAAGAAATTATTTTTACTTCTATATAATTTTTATAGTAGATCTATGTTTGCCATCTTAGTTGGAGATTTATAAACACATAGAGATTGTTTCAGTCAAGGATTAAATATAAATAAAATAATTATAGCGTCCTCAAAAAACATTTATAAACATAATTAATTAAAAAAGTATTTCTAATAACCATTATTTAGTAAATCTTAAAATATTTTTCGAAATCATATCAATTAGTTAATTAATCTTGATTTTAAATATTCCTTAATCAAATCTGCTTAACAAGAAGAAAAAAATTTGATTTAATTATAAGAAAGTAATCCATTTATAAATTTTATTTACAATTTGAAATTAACATGAACCTTCCGTATTATGTCAATATTTGGAAAAAAAAATTATTTTAACTTAAACACATTAACATGTATATACTCTGTGTGGATAAATGTGTAATAATCCCATACATTTGATTTTAAATTATTCTGATGGTTCTAAGCTACCTTTAGGACCATAATAAATTATACCAATGAACTCTTTCTCAACTGGAATTATTTTTAGTATAATGATCAAACTTTTAAATGTTCAATTAAGTCTTCACTCTAATAAAATCAAATATTCTTGTCAATGATATTATATCTCACTATAAAAGTTTGAATAATTAGTAAAGTAATCTACTTACTTATTACAATCTTCAGATATATATATATATAAATAATAAATCTTACAATTATGAGATAAACTCACTATTCAAATAATATACTAGATTTGTAATCCTATCTATTATTAATAAATTTTACTTGTAGATATGTTTTGAACTTATTCTATCCCAAACAATTTTTATTCTTTTTTAAAACTTGAATATATTATCATTACAATTAATAGATTTTTTAGAGCTGTATCTACTTCTTTTCACTTGAGAAATGTATTACCATAGACTTATAGAACATTTTTACAGATTTTTCTTTTGAATATGCTGATATAATTGATTAGCTAATAATGTCAATTTGCACACAGATGTCTATTATAGCAGTAAAAAGAAAACCATCTATTATCAATAAAATCTTTAAATATTACTGTCCATTTTTACAACTTTATCCAGATTGCAGAAGCTATGTGTGCCCCAATCCTTCTTTAATTTTTATTCAATCTCTTCCTACTAAACAATATTTCATCTATAGGTTTAAGTTCATTTTGATCCTACATGTGTTCCATAAAAGAAATGTATTAAAAATATATTCCTCTTATTTTAAGAATAAACTTACTTTACAATTAAAGCTACCAGTCTTTCATATTGTAACAGTCTGCATTTCCTTAAAGAATGAGGGTGAATGCATCTAACTATAGTCAGACCTAGGGTCTTCATGTAAGATGCCATGAATGATGTGATAAAACTCTAATCTATGATTGTGTCCATTTTAAATATAATAATTTAATATTTAAAGATTCAGTATACATACAATTTATACCAATTCATCCAATCTTCACCGCTCTTTATTATTCTGTTATGCTCAGTATTCGAACTCAGGTTGAATTTTACACTTAACTTTCTTCAGGGATCAATTTATATACTGTAGCAATAATAATACTTTTATATAAATTCAATAGATTCTCAAAATTACTTCTAACCAAGTTATCATGATGTTAAGGAGGATGAGATATATATGGGTATATATATTCAAATTTATTTTATAATGAAAATAATATAAATAATTTAAACAAATCAGAGGCCTTAAATTTAAAATAAATTTAACAATATTTATTAATTGAAAACAATTTAAACTTATCTTTATATGGCAAAATGTTTAATTACAAGTGTTTAAATACATTTCTACTACATTAGTATATACGTTTTAAAATTATACCTTCTCATATCTTATAGTAGATATATATCATAGTACAAACAATATTTAATAGATTGCAAAAATAAATAACATTTTATAATTCCAACAATTATGATAATACTAACTAATTAAATTTAAATTAAACAATATAAGTATAAATGAAGACTTTTGTAATATCAAATCCTTTTGAGGGAATTCCATTTTTATAAGATCTCCCATCTATGTATGGATCCTATTGTTGAGAGAAAAAACCTTTCATCCAAGGATATTAGACATTTATATTGAATAATAAATAAACAAATATTAATAAATTAATTAACTTAATAATAAACAAGAATTCTGTCATGTCATAAGTGAATGAATTTAATATGAAGAAAAATAAAATCTTACCTTCATATTAAGTTTACTTATTAACCTGTTCAAGTTGCTTTATAAGAAAGATCTACATTTTATTAAATAAAAAATATTTAACCCAATGATCTTTCCACTTTTTTCATCTAATGAATTTCCAAAATGGATTATTCCAATGTAAGTACATTTTAAAAACAAAGGAAATAAAGTCAAACATTTATGGATGTTGATACACAAAGATGATATGATGTATTTAAAATGTATGATATTGCCCTATTCATTTTCATAATTTGAGTAATAATGTTCATTAAGAATAAAGTTCTTTTATTTCTGGTCATCAATCTTGACTCCATTGTTCATAAACATTCCTCTTGCATGATGTTGACATTCCTTTATATAAATTATCTTGCTATAACCTGAAGTTGGATATTGCATTATTTAGATGAAATACATATATATTAGGCATTTCAGTAGGAATAAACAATTATAGTGTTTTAGGTTAAAACAATAGCATTTGATCCTATGAAAAATTGTCTTTATTCATGATGCATTTTCTATAACTTGAAATCTTCTTAAAATAATTTTATTTAGATATATACATGTTTTTGACAATATTTATCTTCCTTGAAATTCAAGTTTAGAATGATATGGTTACGAATTTCTCTAATGATTATATTAAAGATAATTTCACTTTTGAAATTATTATTAATGATATTAAAGAGTTATTTATTTACTCTTTATTTGAGTGATATTAGAATTCTTTGCTAATGAAAATTTTATAAATAAAGTAAATTCGTTCCAACTATTGATCCATCTTTCTGATATGTTTAGTATTCAAACACAGCAACATAAATATGAAACTGATTTGGAAATTAGTTGATTTAGATTTTATAGTGGAATTGACTTCCGGTAATTAGCCTGTTAAATTATTATTTCATTTCATGATTTTGTATTTTATTATTGTTGAATGCATCATAATTAATAATTGTGTAATTGAGCTCTAATTTTATTTCCTTCATGTTTAGTTGCTAAGATACGACTTGAGCTTAGGTTATCTCTATGTTGTGTCTTGGTTAATAATATTAATTAACTTAATAATTATTATATACATATATATGAATGATTGAAATATAATTCTTTTAATATTTGATTTCATTAAAATAACTATTTATTTGATTTGATTTTTATTAAAATTCTATAGTCTAACATTTAAGTTATATACATGTGTATATCGGTATTTTAACATAAAAGGATAACATATTTACTGTTTTTTTTTAAGTCTATGATTTGATATTGCACATAAACAAGTATGCTTAATAAGATTGTATGTTACCCTTACAATATATATTCAGTGAATTTCAAAATACACCATACTATTATGAAAAACACACAGAGGCAAAACTAGACTCACTCAGGCAAGTCAGAGTAATCAATGGATGCAGGAAGGTTTGGGCATAAAATCCCTATCTACTGTGACTTTTTATTTGATATTAAAAAAAGTATAGTGTGCTATAAGAAATTCATATTGTTATCAGTGAGAAAAAGTAATAAATCCACAAAATATTGAGATGGATTCATTAAAAATATAAAGTAAACTGAATAAATAATATAAAAATAAGATTTTTTTTTTCAAAATATATCATTACTAAAGGAGACAATATTCTGGATAGCTGAGGATGATTTTCTGCTTAGTAGAAAAGCATTCTCTGCTGATAGGCATATTTGTAGGTAGATATTTTTTGTATTATACACATGCATATATATATATATTATTTTTATAAAATGAATTTTTGTGTGTTTGAATAAAATAATATCTTTATCAATTGTAAACCATCATTATAATGGGATTTTAACTAAATATTTAAGGACAAATAGCAATAAAAGATAGTAGTTTTTATTACTAATCTGATTCATTCTGATAAAGAATTTGTGGAAAAAAAATTCAATAATCATAATTTATTTTCCTGAGGGATGAAAAAAAGAGATGCTGATTTCATTTCTAAGCAGCGTTGTCAAATTTTAATTTAATTTAAAGGATCCCATAAAAAAAATATCTAAAAAAGTATTTTAATGCTTTATTTTTTCTCTCTTTTCTCTAACCCAGTTGCATCACTTGTACTGATTGTTTTCCAGATCAATATGTGCATTAGCTCTGTCAAGTCTTATTTTTCTTTCCTGGGTTCATTTCATCCATTATTGATTTGAAGACCAAGTAACTTTAAACTATTAGCTATCACATGCAAACATTCAAAATTCTAATCAGTAAAATTTTCCTGGTATTATTTGTATTTTATTTTTTATAATATATTTCTAAAAAAAATAGTCAGTTTAATAAAATCAAAAAGACAAATTGTTAAATTAAAAAATAAATAAAAAAGATAATTAAATAAAATTCAAATCATAAAATAATTAGCCCAAATATAATGCTTAATTTAATTAATTAGTAAAAACATTAGTTTTAAATTAGAGAAACAATAGAATATTCCTACATATGGTTTAAGAATTTCATTCAAAAGAAAGACAAATCTAAAAAATTGAGTTTAAATGTCAATATAATTTTACTTATATTTTTAGTAATGTGTTAGCATTGAAGTTAACCCCTATAATACTAGATGATCCATTTCAAATAAAAAATACTTATAATTTTAACAACATATTGCCTTGTATTATAGTAATCTCTTAACTTAATTCTGAAAACTTGAATATTAAATGAAATCCTGAATAATAAACTATTTGATTATATATATGCAAATAATAATAATATATATTGTGATTAACAGTAATAGAAATCAGATTAACATTATTATATTTTCATTTTTTACATGCTATTGGTGAAATAATTACATTTTTATTTTTCAATAATATGCTCAAACTGTTTATCATCATTTTTGTTTAGTCTTACATTATTTATTATGAGTATTTTTGTTATTATTAATTTTAAATGTAAAAGTATTGTGTTAAACCATTAAGCATCACATGATCACCATCTCTTATACTAGCACATAATTGTTTATAAACAAGGCAAAACTCTCCATACAATAGTGCCACCCTGTGCCAACCAGAGAAATCAATAGACTTCTGGCATCCATTGATTATTCTGGTTGGCACAGGGTGGCACTACTGTATGAAGAGTTTTACCTTGTTTATAAAAGTATTGTGCAATGTGATTACATTTGTATGCACATATTTTTCATTTTTTCACACATTTTTTATTTTTTCACACATAAATTTTCTATTGCTTGTTAGAAATAAGAAATAAACAGAATTAATTCATTTTTATGCTAGTCAATTTATTTACATACCTATTTTATGCAATTATCAATTTGAACATTATTGCTAATACATTAACCTTTCAATGTTTGATATCTTATTTTTTATTTTCCAGAAATAATAGAAAATGTATGTGTGACAAAATGAAATGTGTGTGTGCAACTGTGTGTGTAAATGTAATCATGACAACTCATTATTATATTCAAAATTAATACTAAAACAAAGTATGATAAGCAGTTGAGAAAGAACTATGTACTTATTTATTTTATTAATAATATATCAATAATGAAACATTTTTTATTTGATTTTATTGTTGTTTCTGGATTGTAAAATTAAAAATGTTTATTTTGACATTCTAACACAATCTCATATGTTTAAATATAGAACATGATTTACATCAGAACCAATATTTCTTCTAAGAGTAGACTATCTCAGCTTAAAATATAAAAGCTGAGCATACTAAAAGGGCCAATATGTAACAATACATATATAAAGATGTCATAATGTTTATACATAAAATAATTTATATATAATAAAAAATCATAGAACATAATTTTACAATAATAACAAAACTCAACAATAACAATTAGTCCTTATTTTTTCACATCGTTCTTTAAGATTTATCCAGATTTCATGAATTTCATCTAGGTTAATTTGCTAAGATATAATGCTTATTTTTTATTAAATTACTGACAAGATATAATGTTAAATTTATATTAAATTATTCAAATATTCATTATATAGTCTACTATAGGATTTTCATTTTATTTCATTCATTAAACTCTATATGCAACAAATGGCGCTGCAATCTTGAAAAATTGCATAAATACTGAAAAGTACCAAAAGTTCATTATATTCTTGATCTTTTAAGACATATGTAATTAAATCATTAAATAATTCATTTATTCCAATTTTACCATTTTTAATTAACTAAAATCCTCACTGTTCTAAATTTGTATTTAAACTTCTATGATTTTTATCATTATTACATATTATAGATTCATAATCAGCAACTAAACATAATAGATTGTCATTTCCATACTCTATGTTTAAATTATTTTTCATTACAAAAGGATCCAATGTATTCCAATCATTTATATCTTCCTTCAAAAATCTATCATCAAAATAACTACAAAGCAATAGAATAAATTTAAGTATTGACAAAGTATCTATATAATTATTGGGATCAAAAATTGTTTGAATACCCACACTCCACTTGACAACATTATCTTAGATATTGCACTCTAAATTTATTAATTTTTTCCTTTGCAAATTGGAATACCTCCATTCAGAATAAATTAGTCCTTTCCAACATTTTTTTTAATGCTGATAATCTTACAAATACATTTTGAAGAATCATGTTATTTGATAATATGGGTATTTGAAATTTTTTTGAACAATATTTGCCTGAAAGTTTGTGATGATGGAATATTATTAGATATGATATGTTGGACTATTTCCATCATCTATGAGTGAATGTTGTAATGTACAGAAAATTTTAAACTTTATTTAAATGTTTCAAATGCAAACAACATGTTAGTAATAGCACACAATTAGACAACATGGGTTAGTAATTATACAACATTTTGAGTAGTAGTATTATCCATTCTTCTTCAGATGTTGCTGGGCTGATATGCACAGTGACAGTATTCACATAGAAATTGAACTCACACCTTTAGATTCTTGAATATTGAAATTAAGGCAAAAGCTCTAACCAACTAAGCTATTGGGTCATTGAAATTTCACTTGTTCTGTGCAATAACTTATTAAAATGCCATAATTTCTTATCAGAACATTTAATATGAAATATCTAGACATCTATCTTTTACTCCATTGAGAGATCTGAATAATATGATGACAATTTCAGAAATGTTGGCCAATTCTTTAAATTTTTTAATTTTTGTACTTGATATACTAAATATTTTATATATTGTGCTTAGAAGGTTTTTAGTATTCTTAATAAATGACACCTGTTTCTATGCACCATTTATTCTGAGATCTTTCAGTGAACCACACGGTACTGCTGAACTAAATGTTAAATATTTGTTTTTCTTAACATTACAGATGTCCCATCAGAGGTAAACAAAATTATTTTTTGTAAATCAAGGTTATTATCACTATAAACCTTTTTTTTTTATCTCTAAACAATAGAATGGCAATCACATGCAGTAAGCTTAATAATATCACCAAATTTTGTCTGATTTTTTTTTCACCAAAATATCTGTACTTTCATCAACTATCAAACAATAAAATGAAGATGTTCAAACTTCATCAATAATCTCCTTAAATATAACTAAATTTATTCTTTTTATAAATTTGAAGGAATAATTCTTGTTACATGATTTGAGAATATTAACATATTTTCCTATGTGATTATATATAAATTGCATAGAAAGTATTAATAAATTGATAATAATTGTCAGGACAACATTGTCTATTAGAATTTTAATTATGCTTTTGTCTATTTTTTTTGCATGCAGGGTTTTCAATTCAAATTCTCAAAATTTCTCCAATTGTTTTTATTTGGATGACAATAATCAAATCAGTGTGAGCTGTTTGACTGTAATGACACTTTAAGTAGTCTATTTTTAATTTGACCCATTTTTTAATCCTCTGAATTTGACTGACAGCAAATTCTACAAATGATGTCACCTGTATTACTTTAATAAATAAAAACATCTCAAAGTTTTAATAGTTATAACTTTTGATGACGATGGCATTTCAGTTTGAATTGATCAGGAAAGCCATTCATTTTTAAATTCTTTTTTTTTTTCTATTTTTAGATTGATTTGATGAATTAGATTGATTTTCTGGATGCTTCAACAATTGTAGGGTTAAAATAAGATATTTGTATGTTGGATGATCTGTTTTAAAATTACAGTAATAAAAAAGTCCATTCCACTCAAGCTGTAATCCCAATAACTTCTGAAAATTAATGACATACATATATATTTTTCCTATGGCTTCCTTTGTAACATAGTAGTATGATAAAATATATATATATTTTCAATTCTCGTTGGATCTGCCAAGATGTTTATCTATTTTGAGTATTAATCTAATCATCCAGCAGAGGAAAGTCAGTGCTCATTCGGTGCTATTATATATTGGCTGAAATATAATAGGATTGAAATCTATTTTTAGTTGTTTCGGTCACTAGATACATATACTACTAAATAGAAATCTCCATAGCAATACTGCTCCCATTGCGTGTACAGACAATTCTATTTATTAATCCTTTTAATCAAAATTATTTATATGAATTCAACTTTATATATTTAAATGTAAAACCAAATGGATGAATACTCTGAGTATTAGAATGTCTGGAGTACACAAATGTCACCAAGTAGTGTACACGCTTTCAAAATTACTGTGCAATTGCGCAGTGCTAACTTAGAGGGAACATTGATCTAAACAAAATAAAAAAACTTGTACTTAACCAGAGAATAACATATATATTAGTATATAAATGGTTTGCATAAATATGATGGGTTGAAAGGATATATATAGGAACAAAAGTCTTTCCTCACTTTTTTATCTGCCAAACTTTCTTTCTGAACCATCTAAAGAAGTAGAATTGTTTCCTCCAAAATCTTAAATAAATTTAAAATGGGACATTAACTGCAAGTTCAGAAATTGTTTTTTTTTTTTTTACAAATTATATCCATTATCAGTCAAGTAAGAATCATTTATTCATTAAAAATAAAACCTATATTGAAACAATGTCACAAAAAATATCAGTAAATAAATTTTTCGACAAGGACAAAAAACTTTAAATGTTATAATAGTTTTTTAAATGTGTATAAGAAAAGTTATATAGTTATTATTGATGTGCTGTAATAATTAAATCTCACTTGAGTTATTGATATTTAAATGTAAATTAACATACACTATTTTGACTAGAATAAACACTAAACCACATTTGCACTGTTAAAATAATGAAAAGTTAATGTGAGTGCGTATATAACACATTGAATATAATTGCTATAATAGTTTGCATGATAAAGAGATATTAACTGCATACTATTAATTAGTTTTTATTAAATAAATCTAGTTACATTTCTGAATTATTTTGATTTGTAAGCACCCATATTAAAGTATTAAATGTATAAAAGTTTAATAAGTTGTCTATCATAAAATACTGTCATTCATTATTAATTAATACTTTAACTTGGCTGGAAATAATAATTATTAATAGTTGCAAGCATAGATATATTTGTTTATCCATATGTGCTGTGTTTGAAAAGAAAGATTTTTAATAAATGTGGTTTACCAGCTTTTAACTAATAAATCTGAGACTTTCATCATTAAGTGAAAAGCAATAAAGAGATCTCAGAACATTTAATGAACTATAAAGAGATATGTTAATAGTGACAAAAAAATATCAAAAACAAAATATGTGAGTGGGAGAACAAATAGGTATTATTGATATCATTGGAAAAATTAAGAGACTGAAATGTAGTTAGGATAGGTATATTTCTAAAAGAAATGATAATAGATAGACAATTGAAATCTTATACTGAATTCCAAAGAAGCTGCAAAAGTCCCTAGCAAAAAACCAAATGTGAGATTCATGGATGAAATAAGAAAGTTTACTGGTATAATGTGGAAAAGGGAGATTAGAGATCAAAAAAACTAAATTAAACTCAGAGAGACCTTCATTCTGCAATAGATTGATAATATTGAAAAATTGAGAAATTAAAATATATGATTGATACTTATTTATTTGTTATAACATATTGAAAATATGATATATTGTTCTATTGCTATGTGTATATAAAAAAATGGAAACTTATGTTCTTTTGAGTAATTGGCATGTAATATATATAAAATAGCCATTTTTGTTTTATCATGCACTGTGTAAGATGAATAATTTAGACTAATTATTAAATTTTTAGTAAGAGGATATAACTGCCTTTAATTAAGAAATTAACTGAGAGTACTAAAATATATAATTAATAATATGGAATCAGATTCTTATAACTATTTAAGCAACTTGATTTATGTTCAAAACTTTTAAATGTTTTGAATTTTCAAGTTTTTAGTCTGAATACTAAAATTAACTTAAAGATGATTGCAAATGCATACTGCATTATTTCAGGGCTTCGAATCCCAAGTCTCATTGATAAAGGCAAAAGTCAGAAATTAGTTTGAGGATGGGAATTTAAATCCATTTTCATTTGGAAATCACTAATTACTTAAACATTTTCCAGCAGATGTTTAAAAGCTTTTTAAAAGTGATTGATATAAAATAAAAATTAAAGAAGTGAAAACTGTTAAAATCATTTTCTGTTACTGATAACATTGTTACCATTATATCAATTGGCATATCATCACTAGAATATTATCATGATTTTTTGCAGAAAATGTTTCTAAAAAGAATTAAAAATGAGTTTGAAGAAAACAAGAATAGATAATAATTTTAATGAAGTTCAAATACAAAATAATATTAATTAAAATAAATAAAGATGAAAATGATCAATAAATTCTCACTAATTGTAATTTGACCAACTCAGATTATCCCAATACTATCACTACTTTGCAGAGAATAACTAGTTATATATTTCATGATCACCATCACTTATGCTAGCACATAACTGTTATTAAACAGGCAAAACTCTCCGTATAGTAGTGCCACCCAATGGATGTCAGAAGGCTTGTGCATAAAATCCCCATCTAGTGTTATTCATCCAATATCCCCAGACTACTTTCTCACTTGTAGCCTTATCAGTGAGGAGCCTTGGATCTGAGAGCACCGCACCTAGATCTTAGGATCTAATTCAACCATCCAGCAGCCACCTTTTATCTCTATTTAACTATAAAACTATGAGAATGAAAGGTCACAAGCCAGAAACTAGCCTGGGGATATTAGATGAGTAGGCACTAGATGGGGATTTTATGCACAAGCCTTCTGGCATCCATTGATTACTCTGGTTTGAACAGGGTGGCACTAATGTATGGAGAGTTTTTCCTGTTTAATAACAGTTATGTGCTAGCATAAGAGATGGTGATCATGTGATGTTTAGTGGTTTAACACCAATTCTGCCTAATAGGATAGTGGTGGTTATAGTTGTTAAAGAGCCAAAGACACCAAAATGTATGAGTGCTGAACTGAGTTCAGACACATATGACTATATAAGCTGTTGAGCATAGATTGAAAATATTATTGTGTTTGCAATTTCATTCTCATAGTTTTGTAGTTAAGTAGAGATAAAAGGTGGCTGCTGGAGGGTTGCATTAGATCCTAAAATCTAGGTTCAGTGCTCTTAGATCCAAGGCTCCTCATGGCCAAAGGCCACAAACCAGAAACTAGTCTGGGGATATTGAATGAGTCGGCAATAGATGGGGATTTTATGCACAAACCTTCTGGCATCCATTGATTACTCTGGTTGGCACAGGGTAGCACTACTGTATGGAGAGTTTTGCCTATTTAATAATAGTTATACATTTAATAGATGGATGGCTAGATTAGAAAGTTATGAAGGTTTGTCATAAATAACCCTGATCTTACTTAAGAAATATTCAGTTATCTAAGAAAAATATACCTAAATTGTAATGTGAATATAAGCTTCAGGTCATCAATATGTTATGCAAGACACTAACTCTAATAAAGTTTTTCACATCTGAAAATTGAGACCAATTATATGTATCTTCAATGAATAACTAGATATCAAAGATTAATAGTAAAATAATACTAATTATAGAAGTTTTTCGGCAGAAATCATGTAGCAGATTAAACTCACCATATTCATTCTTCTTCTTTTTTAACTTTTCTTAACTGAGAATTGAATAGAAATTTTTAATTCTTGAGTTTATTATTCTATTTTGCTTTATTAAGCCATATCGGACATGAGTAATAGTATAATAATAATATAAAATCATATGGTAAAGTTTAAATTGATCTCAAGCTCTTAGTTTTAGAAAAAAAACTTTTAGTGTCTTTGAAAACGTTAATTTGATACTATTATGACAACCAACTGATGAGTGCTGCTTCAGCATGAAATACGAATATTATGGATCATTTACTCTTTTCACATATATGATGTAGTCATGGGAATCGGTTGTATAAGATGAAGCGGATAGCTGTAGGAAGCTTGAATGTCTGAGTTCAAATGCTTTCTAATTACACTAAGTTCGATATAGATAATATACTTATATTTAAATATTAAATATACTTATACTAAATCAATTCAAAAAAATATAAAATGCTGCTATTCATTATCGTAACACAAAGACAAAATTTATATTTAAAAAAAGGTGGGAATGAGAAAATGTGTTTGAGAAAACCACATCAATGAAAAAATGTCTGGTCAATGAAAAAATGTCTGGTCATAGAATAGATAAAAAGATTTTAAATAAATGATAAAAAAAAAAAAAATGAGTTGATTTCTGAAAATTGAACAATTATGTCACAAATATATATAAACAATACTATGAATCATAAAGAATAAAAGAGAGAGAAAATACAGAAAATTGTACAAATAGTATATCGCTTTAATATATAACCATAAATATATTTAAATAAAACAAAACAATTTACAAGTGATTTTAATGTTTTAAGCAACTTATATTTATTTAAGAAAAATAAAAGTTTTTTTATTGACTATTTAAATATTTTTATGTATGTATCTGAAAATTAGATTATTAAAAAAAAAAGGAAAGAGATTATTCAGTTTTGTTTATATGGAAAATAAAGATAAGATATTACTGAAAACAATATTCACAGCAATAATCTATTTCCAAAAACATTACTATTATCTGATTGAATAACTTCAAACTATGAAAAAAAAAAGAAAAGAAAATTGATTTAAATGGTAAAACATTAGTTCAACTTGTTGCCATAACGATAGAGTTTCTGTAATGAAGGCTGAAATAGCGGCTGCTACACTTTAGTGATGGAAAGAATGAAAGCTCTCATTCTACTAATGATTCAATAAAACATTTTTGAAAGACTGCCCATATATAAATCTGAAACTTAAATGACTCTCGTATTAAAATAAATCTGCATGACTGCGTATGTTGGAATTAATATAAATCATATTTATGAATAAACACTACATTATTTCCTCTTTTTTTATACTATTTTTAATAAATAAAAAAAGGCGCAAATTTGTTTTAATAACTTTAAAAATAATAATAATATGCTTAAACAGAAGCAATTTTATTTATAATGCGAGATTAATGTTGAAAAGTAAAAAAAAAAAATCAAATATTTAAACACAATCACGTAGTAACTAAAATAATAAAACAAATTATATTATTTTCTTTTGTAAATAAAAAAATAAAATATTAAACAAAGACATGATTATGAAATTTTTAAAAAAATCACCAAACTTTATGTAAATTACACATTAAACATACAAACTTAAAACTTTTAAATAAAACTCTTAAAATTATGAAACTGAATTCATTATGCAATGAACATGGCAGGGAAATCATTCAATTAATTTCGTCATATATGTTCAAAACTAAAATTAAAATATTAAGATTTTATATACAAATTATGCAAAATTATAGATAAAAATCCATATTCATAAATACATAATTTATAATCAAACAAGCAATATATTGCATGCCTATACATATCTTTCCACGATAACTTTATTAATTTATAATTAAAAAATGTATATAGTAGATTATAGAAAAACATTGCAAGGTAATTTTTATATACATTCAGTGATTACAATAAGAATACATTGACGAAATAAAAGTTTTGTCTTGAAAAGAAGGAAAGTCGTCCATTGTTTCACTAACTATGTGAATAGGAGTGTCCCATTTATAGCTCACCCTGTTATAAGTCTTACCCGAAGAAAATCAAATTTTGGTCACAATTTCTGTTTGTCTAAATTTATTAATGATTGTGTTTGATGCCTTTGTGGGTTTTGACCATATGTGAATATATATCTAAAGATAATCAAAATACATATAAAAATTGTAGTGATTTTTTTTATAAAAAACAAAATAATGTGCAGACTTTAAATGTTTATTAAGACAATGGAGCCAATTACTCAAGACTTTAACAGCTTTATAATTGACTACTTATTAGTCTGCCTTCAGAACAAATATTTGCCTGATTAATGAGGTTTGTTTAAACTTCTTTGCATTATTAATCTCACACTCCTTGGTCAAGTTGCAATATTTAGTATCTATGTAACCTATCAGACCATAAATAAAGATAAAGGAGGTTGCCTTGACTACAGAATGGAATTGTTGATAGGTTACAGGTTATCTATTTTGCAAAAAAAAATCAGACATTTCAAAATTAAATGCATGTTATGATGCACAATTAGGTAATGATTTTGAAATATAAGATGCTGTAAAAATGTTTAAATTTTAGCAAAAAACAATGTTTTTTGTTTGTTTGTTTGCTTGTACTACTTTTTACAAAGTGATTTTTTGAGATTTTCTAGTTTAAATATAATTAGTAAATTTTTATGAATTTTATAGATGTAAACATTAAAATTATAGCAGGAAATTGTGTGCATTTATCTAGATATATTTCAGCTATAATATAATTAAGTAAACAACTAATTTTAAAACTGATATGGCAAATTGAATTTACATTTTCTAATTGAATTTCTATTTGATCCAAACTTTAAACCACACACAAACACATGCAAAAACAAAAGCATCATTGGGAAAATTTATATAAAAAAGAAATTATTTTCTTCATACCCATTTACAACACCTAGTCCTTCTAAAAATTTTCTATATGCAAGCCAAAGTAACCAATGGATGTAGGAAGGTTTGTGCATAAGATCCCTATCTAGTACCTATTCATCCAATATCCCCAGACTAGTTTCTAGCTTGTGGCTTCCATCAGTAATGAACGTTGAATCTGTGAGCACTGCACCTAGATCTGTATGGATAGTTTTGCCTCTGTGAAAAGCAGCTTGTATGAGTATAAAGAATGTTTGTCATGTATTGTTTGATGATTTAATATTATCAGTAGTAGTGGTAGTACTAAAAGTAATGGAATGTGTGACCTTGATCCAAACTCTTTAAGATCATAACAGACAACTACTTTTGTGAATAAGGAACTATCATGATGTAAGACTGATAGAGCTTCTCTTAGCAAAACTCATCTCATAGAGGAAGCAAGCTTATTAAAACAGATGGATGGATACGAGTTTTTTTTTTTGAAAAGGCAAGAAATTCAGTGAAAGAAGAATGTATGGTATTGGATTTGCTGTAAAATTTAATTTACCATTTTCTATTGTTGAAATATCTCATTGTGCCAATGAAAGGCTAATGATCTTAAAACTTATCTTGCATAATGGTACTAGTGCTCATTTTATTAGTGCCTATGCTCCAACTTTAGATTCGGAGAATTCAAAGAAAAAAACTTTTATTTCTTTTTGAATGAATTATTACAGCAATGCTATTAAATGATCAAATTTTTCTTCTTGGAAAATTTATTATACATGTTAGTACAAATAGTAGACTGGGGTCAAATATTATTAGAAATAATAGTATTTGCTGAGGCAGAAAATCTATATTTATTATTGAATTTATACACAATGCATGAAATGATTATCACAAATACTTTGTTCATGCAAAAAAACCACTACAAAGGAACATGAATGCATCCACACTCAAAACAGTGGCATTTAATAGATTGTATTATATATAGGAGCCATAATAAAAAAGTTTGCATTACATGAGCACTTAGAAGCTCAGATTGCTAGACAGACTATAGGTTATTAAGTTCCAAGATTAAAATTATAGTTGTATTAAAAAAAATAGAAAATCATATTCACAAGAAAATTGATGTTCATTCTTTAGAAAGAATATGCTATACATAATAAATTTCAACAGCTATTAAACACTAAAATTGTTAATTTGGATATTCAAACTATCATATTACTAAGGCATGAAATTCTCTTACAGAATGTGTTTTGACTACAATTAGATCTATTCTTGGGTTTACTAAAAAGAAGAACTATGACTGGTTTTTTGACAGTAATCTTATTATTAGTGATTTAATTAAAGAGAAAAAAATAACATTCTCTGCTTGACAAAATAATAGATTAAATGTGTAACTTCATAATACATATAAAGATTTTAGGCAGAAGTTCAATGACTAACAGTGACCATGGTTATTCAAGCTCTTTTTTGATGTATTAAAACAACATATGGATCTGAGAAATGATGTCAATGATCTTATTAAATCCAGAAATAACAAATCTCTTATATAATAGCAGTGATATTTTGAACAAATGGAAAGACTTTTTTCATTATATTTAGAATAATGATACAAAAATTGAGATAATGACCTTTAATGATATATTCATTTTATCTACTCATTTAGATTTGGACAAAGATATACAGCTTAATAATATCAAACAGTATTATGTATTCTCAAAAATGGAAAGACTGCATGCAAGTCCTGATGAAATATCTGGAGAAGTTTTAAAAGATAATGGTGATATGCTAACTTCAAAAATATTGGAATGTTTTAAAATATCTGGATTCATGAAGTTATGCTATCCAATCTTAAGGATGATTGAGATCATTATTACGCATTACAGCAAAAATATTTTCAAAAAATTTGTTGAATAGAAAGCTTCCAGTTATAGATGAATGCTTAACAGAGACTCAATGTGATTTTAGAGAATCAAGAAGTAGTGTAGATATATTTTTTTATTTCCAGGCAAATGCAAGAAAATGTCAGAAACAAAGAAGTGATTTTTAGATTTGTATTGATTTGATCAAGACATTTAATTTAGTTAATAGGACAGATCTTAGCATTTTTGAAATTAGTTGGTTGTCCATCAAAATGTATTCATATTTAGAGTTTCTATATGATGGAATAGAGAAAGTATTATTATTACAGGTGGTAAACCTGAGGCATTTGAAATAAAAACTGGTGTTAAACAAGGATGAGTACTTGCTCCAATATTATTTTAAAATTTTATGACAGTTGTATTTGGAATTGTTTATAGGCAACTTAATCAGACAGGGATCAAGATACAATACAAGTTTAATGGTGGAATTTTTAATTTAAATTGATTAAAAATAAAAACAGGAACTTTTTCTCTCTGGATTACTGGATTTACAGTTATATAATAATTAAGCTATTGTTGTACTTCAAAAGACCATTTACAGATTTCTCCTAATGTTTTGAATGCAATTTATAAAGATCTCAATTTAGTAATTAACATTCAAAAATTTCAAGTTCTTTATCAGCCAGTGATGGAAGAAAAATCCTTAGAAACTTTCAGCTGAAATAGTCAACAGTTTGAGAATGTAAGTAAGTTTAAATACATTATTAGTTTATAGGTATAAAAATGAACTTAGATATTGAGATCCAAAGCAGATTCCATTAGTTAAAAGATAGAGTATTTATTTCAACTTAAGGAAATTAGTATTTCAAGTTAAGTTAGCTGTATATAGAGATATTATTTTAATAATTTATTTTATAAATGCCAAACTTGGAGATTCTATTGACACAATATAAAGGCTTTAGAAAAGTTTCATTTAAGGATGTCCTGTAAAAATTTTAAATTACAATGGCCATATCATCAATATGTTTTTTCAGCCTTCTGGATGTGATATTATTGAGTCCATTATTATAAAATCATAATTTCACAGAATAAAAGAACCATGGAGGATTTTTTAAAAGAGTGTTTTATGATGAACTTGAACATAAGTTTTGTAGTAAAGGTAAGCCTCATATGTATGAGAATTATCTCAAAGATATTTTGAAGAAGTGTAATGTCAGTTGTTTCAATTGGGAAGACGTGATAAAGAATAGAATATATCAGAGAACTACAACTAGACATGGTGTTGAAATATGTCAGAAAGAAAAGTTTTCTGTTGAGAAAACTAAATGAGAATATTGTAAAATAATAAGTAAACAAAAAAATGGCCAGCATGTTCTACATATGGACATATTTATAGTTCACAGATTGATTGATATAGTCACGGCAAAAGTTATTTTTAGAATAGTTTTCTTCTCTCTTTCTCTTTTACTTTTTTTTTGGGCCACATTAATTTTTGAATGGCTGTATATTATTATTAAAATATATTGTTTCTTTATAACATATATGCTATAACAAGAATGAGTGTTTATATATATATATGTGTGTGTGTATTATAACCAATTATATAATTAAATTATGAACTATGAACAGAACTATGATAGTATAAGGCTCATAAGACTGGTCAAGAGAATTCTCTTCATATATTGCTAACTCCAACATCATTAATTACCAAATAGAATAGTAGTTAGTTTATTATTATTATTATTATGGCTTCAGTAAATGCATGAGTGAATACACACTCCTGAAAATATAAATAAATATGTATCTTCAATTTATTATTAATAAAAATTTTGTTTATATTATAGTACTGATTTATATGTGTATGCTATACATATAAAAAAGTGTCTGTTACATATATGTAATGTATTGAAATGCATTGTACACTTGCAGATCAATAAACTGTACATTCTATTCTCATCAATGTTTATTAACAAAACATAGGTCATTATATGCTATATACATTTGAATGTGTTGGAGGTTGGAATAAAATATAGCATAGTTCACGGTTCCATTGTAATTTCTACTTATTAAACCATATTGATTTAAAATATCAATTTTTGCTAAGAGAAATACATCTCAAATTGTAATTGCAATCAGGTAATGATAAAGTGAAAAATAAATTATTTAGTTTAAAAAGTCTAGCTTTGTATGTGTTTTCATTGTGATAATATTTAATCTAATCTAAGAGATATAGTGGTAATAAGTCATCAAAATTAAAATTTGAAAATTACATAATGTATCGAATTAGGGATTTAACTATATAAAAAGCTTTACAAAGGAAGAGATAAAAAAAAAAAGGTAGGATAATGGGATTTAGAATAAACAGAATGCGTTTACTAAGTCAATATGCCTATTCTATGCTCAAAAAGAGGTCTTTATATAGCTTAAAAATCACACATATGGTAAAAAAAACAAAAACAATTGTCTATATTACAAATTAAGTACGAGCAAGCCATAACCCTTTATGATTTTCTGCATGGCATGCTTAACGTTAAGAATAATTGAAAGCGCTTTCTACAGGATATAAATTAAAATCCAATTCATTAAAGTAATTTACAATAAATGTAATTAATATTTAATATATAGGGTATATGACCACTCTCCATTTATCTCATAACACTGATACACTTGAACATATATATGTCGCAAAGATAAATAATCACCAATATAAGTATTTCATGCTAAACCAGCAATCATCAGTTGGTCCAGATTATTTGAGATTTTCATATTTGTGTATATATTAATAAATATACTTTTTGATCAATAGTCAGCTTCTTTTTCTTTTTTTAAATGACATTACTCATTTTTAGTTAAAATTTTAAACTGCGTGCGATTATGTAAATATTGAGAAAATAGTTTGTTTAAATAAAAGAAAAATTTATGTACATTATGAAATATAAAACAATATTGGGGGGGGGGGCTAACGAAGCATAATATTTCATATATTTTAAAGTTTTGTTATCTAATGTAAGCTGATCAATATCTTATGAAGCCCAATACTCGAAAAATGTTAACCTATTACTGTTACAAGTTTGATGAGATTAACGAGAAGACTATTCTAATTGATCAATTATCACCTGATTCTTATTAGTAAAAATTTGTCATTATAACAATATTTTTAAATTATTAAGTTTCCATTATAATATTTATAAACTTTACAGGAATATTTTAATTATAAAAATGTTTGTTTCAAATCTCATTTTATACATTTCCTAAAAATCAGGTTTCCCGACCTCTCTGACGAAGCAAAAACTATTTAATCTTTCGTGATAGCTTGCTTAAAATTATTCTAACATCTAATGCTCAAATTTTTATTTGAAAATAATAACTGACCTTGAAAATATGAGGTGGATATATCTTTCTATTCTCACGAAAATGATCACGTTACTATGATGAATTAACCTAGATAAAATACTAATGTTAAGCCTTCTAAGTGCATTTTAAGATTAAAATAATACATATATATTATTAGCTTTTAGAAAATATACACTTTACAAAAAATAAATTAAAAATATCGGACAGATTAGAAAGGTTTTTATTGTGATAAAAAAAAACAAAATGGAAGTAAATCAACTGTAATAGAAAACTAAAACTTTGAATAAACATGGACTCATGATTTTAAAAAAATGATTAATAATAATAATAGAAGACAGCAATATATTCAATAATCAGCACTACAATTCTTTAATTAAAAAGAATGACATCTTTTGTTTCCCACTTTTTGTTTTTAAATTATGAATAAATAAAAAGCTTCAAAATATCAATAAATAACCGATTTTGTTTTTTTTAAAAAAAGACTTTAATACATGACATAAAATGTCCTTCTTTGAAATATTTAGTGCTTCAACATCCATAAAAGTCAATTCATTCTATCAAATAATGGAGCGTGATCTCACTTCAGTAGTTTTTACAACACTCATTATAGAAAAAAAAAGAATAATGTCTTTTCTCTTCCTCTTTATTGAAATAAGAAAATGCAATCACATTGCCAGGAAAATCTAATATTAATAACATATTTTAGAGGAATGTCACTCAGCATGAGTAATATATACAATTAATTCCCTAAATGTATTTATTCTAACAACATCTTTAATTAATATTCACATCAACATCAATAACAAAATACATCAATTTATGATGTTTTCTTTTTATATATATAAACACGTATATCAGTAGTGAATCCTGGAAGAGAAAAAAACGCCATGAATGATTTTACATATATGTGTGTGATAAAAAATTGTAAACCTCTAACAAACGAAATCTTATTTCTTAATTAAAAATAAAAATAATTAGATCTAGTCTAATTCGCAAACGTTAAATTTTATTACATCATTATTACTACAACTATTATTACTATTTTATTATTATTATTCGAGTATTTATAAAAATAATCCACATAAATATATTAAATAACTTCAATATTACCACATTTTTTTAAATTCATATAAATAAAGATACGATAAAAGACAAATGACCCCCAAGATGCATTTCGTGCTGAACCAGCAGTCATCAATTGGTCCAGGTCACTATCTCTCATACATAACTTTATTATATGAAAAATATTTATCAATATTAAATAATTACATTTTGAATTTTAAAAAATCAGATATATTAATCTTTAATTGAGTTTTAAAGTTTATATCTGTACTAGAGACAATCTCTAGTTTAGTAAATGATTATTAATAGTCATTACTATATTTATCTAAAGTGGATAGTGTCAAAGATGTGGTTTGAGTTAATTTGACACTTGTAATTTAAAATGTAATTATTTAATATAGACAAATATTTTTCATATAATAAAGAAAATATGAGAGATAGTGAACCGGACCAACTGATGAGTGCTGGTTCAGCACGAAATGCAATGCATTTTGTGGGTCGTTTGTCTTTTATTATATCTTTATTTATATGAATTTAAAAGAATATGTAGTAATAGTGAAGTTATTTTATATATTTACAAAGATATTACACATGGGAAAAAGAAATGTGAACAACTCCATGCGTTTGTGTGTTTAATTTTAAAAAATCAGATACATTAATCTTTAATTGAGTTTTAAAGTTTATATCTATGCTAGAGACAATCTTTAGTTTAGTAAATTATTAATAATAGTTATTACTACATTTATCTAAAGTGGATGGTATCAAAATATTGGTCGAGTTAATTTGATACTTGTAATTCAAAATTTTTTCACTTTTCTTTATTGAATTAGTTAGTTATCTTATAGTGTGTGTAAATAATCGCCATATTTTTTGAATGTATATATAAAGATCTCATAAGCTTTAGATTAATTAAAATATTAACACAATATAGATTTAATGATTTATCTCTATATAGTGAATAAGTGCTGGTGCAACAAAAGACTTTAGGGTAAATAATTTGTAGAACAAATACTTTTTCACTCGAAATTAAAATTTAAATAACAAATGCAATGGCAGATATTTTATCATGTAAAACTGTCAATTTAATTCACTTATCTCTTTCTATCGCTAGCATTTAAAGTGCTCTCTTATATGCGAATATTGTAATCTTTTTAGCCATGAGTTATAAAATCATAATTTAAAAACTCATTAATAATACTTAAAACAGAAGAAAACGGAAAATACCTTTTTCCTTTTCGTTTTTTTGATTTCGAAACTCATTAATGTATGCATAAAAAAAATCAAAATTATAATATAATAAAATATCTGAAATCTAAATACTAAACATGGAATAACTAAGTCAATGAATATCATTGGCTGAAGTAGAAAATGATGAACACAACTTTTTAGAATGTTTCAATTTTGAGTAAAATATCAGACATCTTTATCATATCTTGTGAGCTTATTTACATTTAGTTTTTCTTCTGTAACTTATTCAACTTTAGCATTTGTTAAAAATTATGGTACTTACGGATAATTTGCCTGATGACGTATTACCCTGAAGGCATACCGGTGTAATGTTGCGATTTTTAAGATAACGTCTCCAAGTGATCTGCAGACACATCTACTCGCTAAGATGTGTCCGCATATCACGTGAACACGTCACATTAAAAAGCGCAACATTAAATCGGTATGCCTTCAGGGTAATACGTCATCGGTTTATCATGTGATAAAAAACAAAAGGAATGTCACGTGATACACACCGACTGAACACCAGCATGTTTCTTGGTCCTGAAAAAAAATACAAAAAAAAAAAATTAGTGAAAATTTAATACGGTGAATACAAAATATAGTAACACAAAATTATTTAAAATGTACATGCATGAAAACTATTCAAAAATCTTAAAAATGTGGCCAATTATAACAGCGCGTAGCGCTGTAGTTGTTGGGGGGGGGCGCCCTTTGTGTTTTTTGACAAGCGAAGCTTGTAGTACAAGATATAAAATACAAAATATAGCCAATGAATTTACGAAAAATAATTTGATATTTGTAGAAATATTAACCCAAAAATACAAAAAAAACCCCAACAAATTAGTGAAAATTTACATGCATGAAATACAAAATAAGGTCAATACAAAATATAAAAACAAAAAATTATTGAAAATGTGCCATTAATGGCGATCACATTGGCTAATTTTAAAAGCGTACTGTATAGCCAATGAATTTACGAAAAATAATTTGATATTTGTAGAAATATTAACCCAAAAATACAAAAAAAACCCCAACAAATTAGTGAAAATTTACATGCATGAAATACAAAATAAGGTCAATACAAAATATAAAAACAAAAAATTATTGAAAATGTGCCATTAATGGCGATCACATTGGCTAATTTTAAAAGCGTACTGTATAGCCAATGAATTTACGAAAAATAATTTGATATTTGTAGAAATATTAACCCAAAAATACAAAAAAAAACCCAACAAATTAGTGAAAATTTACATGCATGAAATACAAAATAAGGTCAATACAAAATATAAAAACAAAAAATTATTGAAAATGTGCCATTAATGGCGATCACATTGGCTAATTTTAAAAGCGTACTGTATAGCCAATGAATTTACGAAAAATAATTTGATATTTGTAGAAATATTAACCCAAAAATACAAAAAAAAACCCAACAAATTAGTGAAAATTTACATGCATGAAATACAAAATAAGGTCAATACAAAATATAAAAACAAAAAATTATTGAAAATGTGCCATTAATGGCGATCACATTGGCTAATTTTAAAAGCGTACTGTATAGCCAATGAATTTACGAAAAATAATTTGATATTTGTAGAAATATTAACCCAAAAATACAAAAAAAACCCCAACAAATTAGTGAAAATTTACATGCATGAAATACAAAATAAGGTCAATACAAAATATAAAAACAAAAAATTATTGAAAATGTGCCATTAATGGCGATCACATTGGCTAATTTTAAAAGCGTACTGTATAGCCAATGAATTTACGAAAAATAATTTGATATTTGTAGAAATATTAACCCAAAAATACAAAAAAAAACCCAACAAATTAGTGAAAATTTACATGCATGAAATACAAAATAAGGTCAATACAAAATATAAAAACAAAAAATTATTGAAAATGTGCCATTAATGGCGATCACATTGGCTAATTTTAAAAGCGTACTGTATAGCCAATGAATTTACGAAAAATAATTTGATATTTGTAGAAATATTAACCCAAAAATACAAAAAAAACCCAACAAATTAGTGAAAATTTACATGCATGAAATACAAAATAAGGTCAATACAAAATATAAAAACAAAAAATTATTGAAAATGTGCCATTAATGGCGATCACATTGGCTAATTTTAAAAGCGTACTGTATAGCCAATGAATTTACGAAAAATAATTTGATATTTGTAGAAATATTAACCCAAAAATACAAAAAAAAACCCAACAAATTAGTGAAAATTTACATGCATGAAATACAAAATAAGGTCAATACAAAATATAAAAACAAAAAATTATTGAAAATGTGCCATTAATGGCGATCACATTGGCTAATTTTAAAAGCGTACTGTATAGCCAATGAATTTACGAAAAATAATTTGATATTTGTAGAAATATTAACCCAAAAATACAAAAAAAAACCCCAACAAATTAGTGAAAATTTACATGCATGAAATACAAAATAAGGTCAATACAAAATATAAAAACAAAAAATTATTGAAAATGTGCCATTAATGGCGATCACATTGGCTAATTTTAAAAGCGTACTGTATAGCCAATGAATTACAAAAAATAATTTGATATTTGTAGAAATATTAACCCAAAAATACAAAAAAAAACCCAACAAATTAGTGAAAATTTACATGCATGAAATACAAAATAAGGTCAATACAAAATATAAAAACAAAAAATTATTGAAAATGTGCCATTAATGGCGATCACATAAAAATGTGCCATTAATCGCGATCACATGCCCTACTTTTACATACATTGGCTAATTTTAAAAGCGTACTGTATAGCCAATGAATTTACGAAAAATAATTTGATATTTGTAGAAATATTAACCCAAAAATACAAAAATTATTTACAAATTAAATGTAATTAAGTGGAAGTTTGATAATTGAAGAAATATTAACAAAAATTGTTTGTACATTTAAAATAACGATTTAATGCGAATATGGCATTAATGGTGACGTTACTTTTACATGCATTTGGATTACTTATTGTCTATATTCAATAATATAATTAATTCTAAAATTATAATTATTATAAAAAAAATTAAAATTACTTACAAATAGCGTTCACTGTGGAGGACTGAATTGGGATATATGTTCTAAAATTGCAGCGAAAGGATCAGCTTTGTACGACTGCCTCCACATAAACTCGCTCAAATATGAGTCCAGGTGCTGACGTGCTGTCCCTCTGTGTTTTTTATTACGCCATTTGACCAAACCCCACAACCTTTCAACATTCTGTGTATGTACGCCAGTTGTGGGGTCTACGAAGTTGTATGTGTGATTAACACGATGGTGTTCATATCCAGCCTCAGCTAACTCTTCGCTCTTGTATCCCTTCCAGCAATCGCTGTAGATAGTCGAGCCTTCGTGTACATTTTGCAAAATTTCTTGCATGAGAGTAGACGCACTTCTATCTCGAATGGCTACAATAAAGCATTCCTCAGTCTCTCTGCACACGCCACCAAATAGCCATTGCTGTGGTAGGACTCTTCCGGCATTGTTCTTCCGTTTTGTGAAGAGGCTTTCATCAATCTCAACGATTGTGTTGGGACCTCCGATTTTCCGCCTTTCATTTCTTAACAATCTCCAGGTACAAACTTCCCGGAGGTAGTTGTTCCAATCGATAACAGTTTTGTCCGAAATATTCAATTCCTCCGCACAAAATGTTATCGATGTTAATTCTTTGGACCAACTATAGATGAAACGTATAGCGGTCACGAAAGTCATTTTGGAGCCAACAAACCACGTGCCTTTTCTAATTGCAATTTCTGACAGGCAATCCTTCAAGTTACACCGCCATTGTTTCTTGGAATTGTGAATATACTTTTTCATTTCATGCCCATTTTGACATAATTTCCTTTTGGGGAGAAGACCGCGGTCTTGTAAGAAGATGATCGCTTCTTCCTCCGTACTCGGTAAACTAAACAAGGTTCTTGGAGCTTCAGCCATATCACAAAGTAAAATATCAAGGACGCAATGGAAGAGCTGAAAAAAATCACTGTGATCAAGTGGATAGCAAAATCACAATAGACAGAAAAATCAAAAAATTTCCCAAACCTCTCTCCGAATTTTAAATCTCGCGGTTAAAAAAAAAAAAAAAATTGACTCTCTGATGGATTAATCACGCCAGTCACTTCGTTGCCATGACAACGTTGTCATACAAAGATCGTCGATGCCTACCGGAAGGGAAACCGGTGGGTCAAATACGTCATCAGGCAAATTATCGTAAGTACCAAATTAAAATATCAGACATCTTTATCATATCTTGTGAGCTTATTTACATTTAGTTTTTCTCCTGTAACTTATTCAACTTTAGCATTTGTTAAAAATTATTTTTATATACAAATATTCATTTTAATCAAGATTCAGAAAAATAGTATCAAAAATTTGTTAAGAAATAAAATGAAAAAAAAAATCATTTCTAAAAAAAAAAAGACAGTTGTAAAATGGTTTGGGATTTAAATTCTTAAAACAGTATGATTGAATAAACTATATACAACTGGGTCTCGTTTTATGCGGTAGATAGGTTTCACAGAAAACCCACAATAAAAAAATCACACAAAAATAGACTTAACTTACCTTGAAAAATGGGGGATAGATTCTATAATTTTCGGAATTCAGATAAAAGCAAAGCAACAAAGAAAAATTATTTTAAAATTCGCATTAAAAAAATAAGAAAATAAAGTATGACTAATAAAAAGTTTTAAATATTTGAAAAAAATTAATACAAGACAAACTTTTTTTATTAACTACAGTATTTAAATTTACATTTTTCATACATATTTTAATCATTACTGCTAGCATTCATTTGTAAACTGGTAAAAAATCAGATTTGATGTGTGGTATTGTGGTTTCTCCTTAAACAAAGTCAAGAATCTCTCAGCAATTATGCCCAGAGAAACCTGTTAGCCACTTTATTTTTATTCATGATGTGATGTACAACTAGTGCCACTTTCAGTCTTGAGCTGTGTTAATGTTTTTCTGTTTCTATATTAAAAAAATGAGAACGCAATCAAAACAAAAAGATTATACATTATCATTTGAAAGATTATTTTCAGTTTATAAAATCTTCATTTTTATTTTAAAAATCTAAAAGATTATTTATTTCTGTTATATATAACAAAATATGTTTTAAAAGTTTAAATTTTTTGAATATTTATTGTGATATTTTTATATGTAAGTATAAATCTATTATTATTATTATTATTTACTCATTAGTATAAATAGGTTATTTAAATAGAAACTAGGATTCTTAATATGGCTTCAGGCCATATTTATGTTAGCTGCTAATATAATGTTATATTTTTGAAGAACAAAAAAAGTATTTCAAGTCAAAATAAGTTATTAATAATTTAAATTTCTTGATATCTAATATAGTGAAATATGAAAGATATTAAAAAGAAATATGAATTACTTAACTTCAAAATCACATTAAAATAATCCACATAAAGCGAGACCCAGGTGTATACCATTTTTTAACAAATGAGAAATTAAAAGTGCATAAAAAGAACAAAGGATTTCTGGCTTGAACAGCTTAAGTAAAAATATTATAAAACATTTTTTTGCTAATATATATATGAATCAAAGGTAAAGGGTAGATGATGTTATCAATGAGGTAATCATTTGTAGAATGGTCAACTATTGTTTGAAGAATTTTTTGCTAAGACTCCTAATATCAATACTGTTCTTTCAAAGAAGATTATTATCAACAAAGTATGGCTCATTAAGTTCATGGAAAAAACAGGATTGTATCCATTTAAATGATGTGGCAAAATTATTAGTGCAAATAGGGCCATCGCTGAATGTTATGCCCCAGGAAATTAAAGTTTTAAAATTAATGATTTTGAATTTTTATTAGTATATGTAAGTTTATTTATATTTTATGGATTAAAAGTGACTTTTAGTTTTCATTAACACAACAATTAATTTTATATTTTTTTATACTTTTTCCTGCTTAAATGATTGTTTTGGATGATGTCTTTCATATTTTAAGTAAAACTGGAATAGATTACTACCAAGAATATGTATTTTAATGCATGTTAGGACCAATATATGATTTAATAAATGGATTCTGCAATCAATTCATTTATTATAGCAGATCTCTATAATTGTTAAAATGAATTAATTTTTAATCAAGGCAATATACATTATTTAAATTAATTTCTTCACCAACAACTATACTCTGGAAAAAATACTAAAACAATGTATCCATGTATATGACCATGGATCTAGCAACATATTATTGAAACAACTAAGAATGAAGCTACTCCATATAAACAATATCCCTAATCTAAGCACTAAAATAAATGATTCTAATCATGAAATCAAATTAAGTTTATAACTAAATAAACAATTATATAATTCATAGTATCAAACAAATATCAAAAGTAATCTAGAATAAATAAATAATAAGAATACAATCAAGGAAATGTCTTTTTGAGTGGTTGTTTATGAGACTGTAATGCTGACTTTATCAGGTTTAAACAACAGACATTCCTCTTGAAAGAGAATTAATATTCCCACACTTGACTACTAACTACAAATTCATCTCAGTTGTTAATCAATAGAATCAATCATCTCTAATAATGGGAGGGTTCAAATATAAATCTTAGGAATATAATGTTATTAAATTCTACTTAGAAATGTTTCATTTTAAAATCATAAATGAAAATAATTATATTATTTTTATCAAAAAAGAGCATCAGGGAATAAAATTATATAAATGATAATAATACTAACTCTAACTAGTTATAATCAACTCTTGATGCATGAATATATAATTTAGATGTAAAATTAAAAGATATTAAAATATTTTGATAATGAACATTTTGAAAGCATTTTTATAACACAAGCACACAATAAATAAAAAGAAGTAGATTGATATAATATATTTTCAAATATAAAATATTTTAAAGAATAATTAATTCAGATATTTAAAAAATAATATACAAAAATGATGAAAAATAATTCTATAATTGTAATTTTCTGGAATGGAGTTTACATAATAATATTATTTGAACTTCAAATAAAAGAAACTAATGCCAATAATAATTATAATCTGATAGAAATTATTTTAATTATTCTTAGCATCAATAACTAAAATAAATAAATAAAATTATAGTTTGTATATATCCATAAATGATTACAATAAATTAATTTAATATTACATCTTCAAATATTTGCACATATACTAATAACAATTCAGTTCTTGCACTCAATTGTCCCCCTCTTCTCCCCTTTTAAATAAATTTCAAATAATAAAAAATACCAAAAATATTTTCTCCAATATATAGACATTATTTTGCAACAGAATGGAATTATAAAGACTATTATACACTATATTATAATATTACTCAACCAAAATAATATCCAAAAAGAATGTCAAAAATTTTTTATTTAAAAATAATATAGCTTTTGAGATGTTTCTTTACTTATAACATCTTTTTGAATGTGTCATTTGGAAAGATTTTAAAAGTAGGCAAAAATTCATTGAAATAAAACTACTTTAATAGCTTTTATTTTCAAAAATTTTAGTTTCAAGTATTTTTAAATATTCCATTGAAAACTGTTTTATGTTTCGATTACTTTTATTTATTACCAATTGTATTCCAATGTATATTTGCTTTTAATTCCAATGTATATTTTAATGAAGATTGGTATGTGCCAAAGGCTGATTACCTTCTGATTAAGAATTACTAACAAAAATTACATTTGTAAATTATATTGTTATTAAATCTTCTAATATGAAATATACTCCATCAAACATTAGGTTAAATTTAATACATCTATATATCTCTTTAGGTACTACTCAGCATATATCTTTATCTACATGCAGATATTCTACATATCTTCATTTTCTTAGTAAGTGCACTGTGTTTTACCTTCTCTCTGAGTGCATCACATTTTATGCACTACTGTAATGCACACTGTAACGCTCACATATTGATTTCCACAATTTATATTGCATCATGAGAAATTTGCATAATTAGTGTACATTTGCATAATCTATATTCAAATGCACATTCTGCATAGATTAATTTTCTAGAGTGTTAACAAAGGGAAATTTATTCAACTTACTGTATGACAAGTTATTTCCAGCAAACATCATAGCTTCATTAAATCCTTGAAAAATATACTTATATACATGCACATAGAATATTATTATTTAATTAAACAAAATACTCACACCCTCATTCTAGAACACAGTCCACATATTTAATTACAAAATCTTTAAATCCTTCCACCTTCCCTGATCTTTTGCTCATCTAGGTGATGGAACCAGTCCTTCATCCTCTTCTGCCTTTACTCCATGTTTATCTATCAACTGTTCTGAACTGAGAAAATTCACAACAGATATATCTGGTGAATCACTGGACCAGTTATTCACTCTTGAAAAATCAGTATCATCTATCAGTGAAATTCTGGACATTTCTTTTTGTACTCTGTCAACTTATAATATGATTAATGGGTCTTTGGACTTCATGGTCATCAGTCATTTGTATCATACAATTTGTGCTTGCCACTTTTTTCTGTATGTCATACATCCATACTGTTTTATACTATATGTGTTCTAAATAATTCTCTCTTTTTACAATCGCACTAGGGACCAAAAATAATATTTTTTTTGTGTCATAGCATCAGCCGGGATGCGAACCCGCAACCCGGGCAACTGCCTGCAAGTGCAAGGCAGTTGCGCTGACCTCTCGACCACCAGTACAAGACCCAAAATTGATATTGAATTCAGAATTTCTGTTTCATCAACATTTTGGCAGGTGTTTTCTAGATGCAATACTCAGTGTAAAATGGTAAAACCTGGAAGCTGTTAATGCTTCTTTTATATCTTTTTAATGAGTTTTATTTATTGTTAGCTTCAACTCTGTACTGCCTTCTCAGCTAATCCATTGAACTCAGGTTAATATAGTAGTGTTACAACATTATAAATCTCTTTGTTAACTAAAAATTCATTTAACTGCAGCAAAATAAATCTGGTTTCCTTATCTGAAACTATTGTTTCTGGATATCCATAGCATGCAAACAATTCACTTAATACTTTTATTAAGTTCTCTTTTTATGGCTCTATATTCAGTCCATTTTAAATCAAATCTGATGACTACCAAGAAAACACATCCATTAAAAATGCCAGCATAGTCCAAATGTATTCTCTGCCATGGTTTAGTGGTGCCATGGTTTCAATTTCTTAAAGGCTAACTTACCTGTAGATTGACATGCTATACAACAGATGATTATATGTTCAATCTCACAATACAAACTAGGTCACCATATATATGATCTTGCTAATTCTTTTATCATAATGATTCTAAAATGTCATTTATGTAGCAATTCTAATGCATGCTTCCTTGATTCTGTAGGAATTAATATGCAGTCTCTCATTAAATGCATTCATTTCACATAAATAGACTATTTCCAGATTGATTCAGCTACTTCAGGAACAGCTATCTTTTATCTATTTTCTAATTAGTTGATACACGGGTACTTCTTAAATCCATTTGACTACAACTGATTATTTAATGCATTCAATTCCATTGAATCTATATAATTTATCTCCATAGTCCAAGTTTCATATTCATGTATATTAGCAGCAGTCTTAACAATGAATCAGTGTGACCAATTGTTTTCCTCTCTTATATATGAGTTCAAAATTATGGAATGCCAATATATTTATCTACCTGATCCTTTGCTGACTGGCATTACTATTTCCAACAAAGGTCTATGGTCAGTAAATCTGTATACACATTGCAGAAATTTTTTTCCAGTAAATACAATCACTGAACTTTATCTAGCTTATTATAGTTCTTTTCAGTTGCAGTTAATGTTCTGGGTGCATGCAAGATTAGACATTCACTTCCATATACTCTAAGTTAAATAGCAGTTCTGACTCCATATTCAAAGCATCACTTGTCATGATTACTTCTTGATCATTTGTGGGATAAATTAGAAGTTGACTCAACATTTACAAGTTTTTAATCTTCTTAAATGGTATATCTTGCTTAATTTTCTACTCCCATCACTGTTTTTTTTTAATAGATCACATAATAGTATTGCTACATTTGATTTTCTTTTCAGGAACTCTCCAAAAAAAATTAATAAATCTAGAAATGCTTGCAAATACTTAAAGTTTTTCAATTTAGATGCATTCTTAACAGTTTTTACATTTTCTGAATTTGGATGTTTGATTTTATTATTAATAATATGTCCTAAAACTTTATTTCTGTACTAGATTGAATATGCTTCATGGTATTTAGTTGCTCACCAAAATTCTCTAATCTGCCATATAATTTGTTTATGCATGCTTCTAGTTTACTATCAGTCTCAGAGGTTAACAAAATATTATCCAGGTAAGAAAAGATTCCTTCTATCACTTGTATAAAACTATTCATTTTAGTTTAGAACACATTGGATTCAAGTATTAATTGTTAAGAAATCATTTGTTCTTCCTGTAATAATCTAATGAAGTGCTGACTTTGATTAATTTTAGCAAAGTATGATGTTTTTATAATCATGATAAGATCTTTTGAACAGTAGGTACAGGGTATGCTCCTTTATTAGTATATTTGTTTAATGTTACTCAATAATTGTCACATAAATGAATGATCCAATTTAGTATCAATATTACTACAATGGGTGTCCATAATAATTCTTTAATAGGTGATAGAACACCTGTTTTTACCAAATATTAAGCATTTCTTTGATTTTAAGTTTTAAAGCAAAAGGAATCTTCCATGGTCCACAAACAAAAGGCCAAGAATTTGCCAGTATATGTCAACTTGCTGAATATTTAATTCTATAATGGGCCTGATTTAAACAATTGTGTAAATTTTTCTCTGACTTCCATCTCCAATAGTACTCTTCTTATTATCTTTAACCTGATCCTTAATAGTTTAAACTAATTTTTGCCTAAAATCAAGTTTAAATCTATTGTCCCAATACACAAATATTGAATTTTAATTCTCATGCATACCTCCACTGCTACAGTTGCTACTGAATTTCTATTTATGTCAGTCATCACTATATCAGTTTTTTCTATTGGTATACTCCTCTTACATTTTCTTGTAGTAATTGACTAATCTCTCTGTTACATAAGGAAGATGACTGCTCTGTCAATTTCCATTCTCTTCTTTTCTTCACAAATACAAACATCCAATGTAATAAGATTAGTATTAATATTATTCATCTTTTTTATGTTAATTTCTGTTTTGCTGACAATATTCCCTCAATTTACACTCCAATAGAACTTTATTATTGCTCTTTCTCTGCTTGTTATAAGAAACATATATCCAGTGTCTTTCAAATCCACAAGTATGCAATCAGTTCTTTTTAAATATATAATTCTTTATCATAAGACCTTTACCACTGTAACAGTAGCATATATAGACATTATTCATATTCTTACAGTTCTTAGTTTCAGCTTTTATTTTATTTACAGTTATTTTCAGTTTTTTTAACTTTGTATTATGCCAGAATGGATTTATAGTCTATACTTTTCTCTATGGCACAGTTGTACATTAATTCAATTTCATTCATTGGAATTGTACAAGTTTCCTGTTTATTATATTTCACAATAACTGATCAAGAAGCATGTTATCCAACTCCACACTGAAATTGCACTCTTTAGCAAGTGTACACAATCCATATAATATTGAACTGTTTCATGTGATGTCTGATTTCTTTTTCTAAACCATAGATGTGCGATAAGTTTAGATGTTTTAAACTTCAAATGAGAGCTCAGCTTTTCTTTTAAGTCTTGATAAGGCACTTTCTCTAGAATTTTTAGTAATACAAATAGCTAGCAATTTACAATATATTTTTACCAGTCATCCACATCAATGTTGCTATTCTAAGCTTGTCATAGGAATGAATCTCTTTACATGCATGATACAGATTTGTCATCTTTCTGCACTGTTTATATCTAACTCACTAATTGAGCTATTTTGCAGTGCTATTATATTTCTCTTATTAATTTCTAGCTGTTGTTTATTCCTTACATTGCTCTCTTGAAGTGTCAATCAATATAAGCACCGGACAACTTTCTTCCTACTTCACCCAAGTTTCAACGATGCAATCTGCTATATATAGGGGTAATATTAACATTTCCCACAGTATATGTATCAACATTTATTATCTCAAATAAAACTCAGCACTATGCTGAAAACTTAACAAAGATGAGTTTATTGACTCAACATGCACAAACATATATGTTTTAAACACCATTACAAATACAGTTACAAATCTCATATTTAACTGACCTATTTATTCAGTATACTGAATGAGTGCTATAGTAAATAGAAGGGTTTGAACTTAGGATTTTCCTCCCATATTTATCTTCTACACATGTGAAAAAAATAAATGATTGCCAATATACATATTAACGCAGAACCAGCACTCATCAATTGGATCAGATCATAATCTTACACACACACACACACACACATACATATATATATATATATATATCATTAGTGCTTGCCTTATATTAAGATAGCAATTCATTAAACTTTAATAGAGAGGCTTCAATGGATGGTTGAATTGTTGGAAGGGTGAGAATTCTGAACTATCTATTAAATTTGTGTGTGGGAGATTATGAACTGGCCCAACTGATGAATGCTGATTCTGCATGAAATACATATATTAGGGTTCATCAAATTGGAAAAAAAAAATATCTTTATGCAGTTCTTCCATAAAATAATGATCAAAAAACAATAAATTCTTACAACAGCTATATAAATATCAAATTGTTTTATACACATAAAAATCCCTTTTTCAGTACCTGATTTGGTGCTCTTTTCAAATGTTAATAATCTATTATGTTAATGAACTATTACAGACATAAAACCATCTAGTGTTCAATAATAAAATTAAAACAACCAATACCAATATAAATTGTTAAAATAAATCAAAACTTACATATAAATCCAGTAATTACAAAATAATTGACTATATCATAACAATATAATAAATAAAATAAATTACATGCATTTTTTTTACAATTATATATATATATATCAATTTATATAATTTTCCATTCATTTTTCATTAACCAGTTATTAACCAAATTTATAAAAGTCTTGTAAATATTCATACAATTATTTAAATTATTTTTAATATATGTTTTGTATATTTGTCTTCTTTTTGGATCTTTGAAAAAATTTAAACATTAATACTTTTTGTAGCATCTATTCTATGCCCATATTTTAAATAATGAATGTATAATGCAGATTTATCAACTTTTCTATTAATTGCATTATTATGTTCTTTGGCTCTTACCTCTAATTGTTTGCCAATGTGTCTAAAGTAAACTATTTTACAAATTTTGCATTTAATTTTATATACAATTCCTTTTTTGTATCATATATCATCTCTTTATCTGTAATTACCTATTAATAGATCAAGATTTTTACTGTTTGTCCAGGCAATATTTATATCATTCTCAATATAATTTTTGTTATACCTCAATATATTATATATCTTAGGACAATATGAAAGTCTAATCCATTTCTTATTTGATTCATTATTACTATTATCAATACAATTATTTTTCTCAGAAATATTATCACCTACTACAGATGTTTTAGAATTAAAAAATATATTTTTAATAGTTTTAGGATTATATCTATTATATAATTCTAAAACTATTAAAAATATATTTTTTAATTTTAAAACATCTGTATTAGGTGATAATATTTCTGAGAAAAATAATGGTATTGATAATGGTAATAATGAATCAAATAAAAAATGGATTAGACTTTCATATTATCCTAAGATATATAATACATTGAGGTATAACAAAAATTATATTGAGAAGGATATAAATATTGCCTTGTCAAACAGTAAAAATCTCAATTTATTAATAGGTATTTATAGGTTAAGAGATGATATATAGTACAAAAAATGAAATGTATGTAAAATTACATGTGAAATTTGTAAAAGAGTTTATTTTGGGCATACTGGCAAAAAATTAGAGGTAAGAGCCATAGAACATAATAATGCAATTAATAGAAAAGTTGATAAATCTGCATTATACATTCATTATTTAAAATATGGGCATAGAATAGATGCTACAAAAAGTATTAAATGTTTCAATTTCATCAAAGATCCCAAAAGAAGACAAATATACGAAACATATTATATTAAAAATAATTTAAATAATTGTATGAATATTTACAAGGCTTTTATAAATTTGGTTAGTAACTAGTTAATTAAAAATTAATGAAAAATTATATAAATTGACATATATATAATTGTAAAAAAAAAATCTATGTAATTTATTTTATTTATTATATTGTTATGATATAGTCAATTATTTTAAATTTATATGTAGGTTTTGATTTATTTTAATGATTTATATTGGTATTGGTTGTTTTAATTTCATTATTGAACACTAGATGGTTTATGTCGGTAATAGTTCATTAATGTAATAGATTATTAACACTTGAAAAGGGCACCAAATCAGGTGCTGAAAAATGGCTTTTTATGTGTATAAAAAAATTTGATATTTATATAGCTGTTGTAAAAATTTATTATTATTATTGGGGATCATTTATCTTTTTCATGTATGTATGGTCATGTGTATCAGTTATTTGAGATGGAATGGAGAATAAATATAGACTGAAAATCCTAAATTCAAATCATCTCACAGTAAATGCACTTCATCAAACATTATGTTAGGTTTAATAATCTACTTTTCTTCATTTTTTTAGTACATGCATCTTAATTCACCTTCTCTCTGAGTGTACTACCATTTTTCACTTTCTACTACTGTAAAGCCCATTGTAAGATTCACTGCAATAAACACATACTGATTTCTGCAGTTTTTGCAGCACTGTGTATAATCTGTACAATTAGTGTACATTTGCATAATCCGTATTCAAATGTACATTCTGCATACATTAATTTTTTAGAGTGTTAATTATAGGGAAATTTATTCAACTTCTTGTCTGACGAGTTATTACAAATAAACGTAATAGTTTTATTTACATCTTTGATATAAAAACATGCATACTCGCACATACAACATTATTATTTAGTCAAACAGCACAACTAATGGATTTTTTTTCTCAATTTCACTCAAAATTTATACAATCTGCTCAAGTCTATGCTTTTACTATAAAAACTGTAGTCATATATTAGTAGAAATTGTGAATTCTATCCCGTTCTACCACTTCTGGAGTTTGAACTTTTTATAAACTCTTAAGCAATAAACCATTCAATTATATTTTGAGTGCTTAAAAAATATATGGGCAAAAAAGGGATTATTGAATTCATAAAAGCTTAATCAGTCGTTCTCTTGAGGCTTATATGTACTTTCAAATATATATTGACAAAAGAGCATTTTCTTCTTTTCCATTTCAAACTTTGGCATTCTAGTCAAATTCTTCCTATAACCTGATTTGATTTGTCAAATCATTGCAAAAATCATCACTCCTTTTTTCTTCATTTTTGTATCTTTTTTTTTTAGAATTAAAATGTTATATTATTTTACAAATGACTGCTAATAAATTGTATATATAGTTGGAAATTCAACATTAGTACATTAAATCTGTTTAAAAAAGAAATAAGATAAATCAAATAAAAAATTTGCTCAGAAATCATTAGAAAAGTCTATTTGATTTTGTGGAATAAAAGATAATAAAAAAAGACTGTTATTTATTTTATTTTTAATCAGAGGCATATTTAATATAAATGAAATTACATTTTGCTACTGGTATAGAATTATTCTGTTTGAAGTTCATTAAAATTAAAAGATTTTTAATAAGTAAATATCTTTTATTTTACTTTTTATCATATTTTATTATTAATATTTATGCTTTATAAATGTGACTATATATATACACAAATAGACACGTACATATATACACTCATATATATATATATCGCCGTCAAAGCTTTAATGTCAATGAGGACAAAGAAATTGTAATATACTTTTTGACAAGAGCTGTAGTTATTTATAATTTGTGATAGATTCTTTTTTTAAAAACTGTAATTTAATTTGTTTATATAAACAATCGAACAATAATAAAATTTTAAATTATAGTATCAACTTTTAATGTCACTTTAATTATATATCTAGAACTAATTTATAATAACTTTTTTCCAACCTTTAATTACAGGTTATAAAATGGTTTACTAATTTTAAAATATGACCACTATTTGTCATTTATTTCAGTATAAAATTGCTTTAAAATTAGCATTTTATTTATATTTTAATAAAGGAAAGATTATTATCTACATATAAATAAGTTACAAAAGCAAATATATATATATGTGTGTGTAATGATTAGTATTATCCTGGACAGAAATATGCAACCAAACAAATCATTTTACAACATTCCTAAACTGAACATAGTAATCTCATAAACTATTAAGCCAATAAAAAAAATATCATACTAATTTCTTTTACAATATATATATATAATACATTGTGGTGCATGCCTTTGAACTTTCCACCTCCTTAGAATGAAGAAGCATTTTCTTTAATAAAAATTAAAAAAAAGAATTTTAAATTACATTTTAATTGTTTAAATTGTATCATTAAAATATATGCTGAACTTTGTGGCTATATATAGGGCTTTGAACGTTCCATCATCAGGTTTTCAATGAAATGGAAGGCTGAAGAGTTGTGGGTTGGAGTAGTTTGAAGCCTGTCCATTAAAGTATGAAAATTGGCTATCTTAATATAAAGCTGAGCACTGATTGTATATATGTGTGAGGATAGTAATCTAGACCAACTGATGATTACTGGTTTAGCATGAAATACGTATATTGGTGATTATTTATCTTTTCAATATGCGTGTGATCAGGTGGGTCTGCAATATGAGATGGCACTGAAAGTAGTAGATCGTGTGAAAGTCTGAGTTCGAATCCCGCATATATTACATATATAATGCAGGTTTAAGCCTGTACAATGTATTAATTTAATCAAAGTAAATTCAGATTTACAGCTTTATTAAGCATTTCAAAAACTAAATAAATAAACATAACATTTTTTAAAATCTAACAATTAAAATATTTTGTTTTCAATTAATTTTTTTTATTCAATCTCTTTTATTAATAGATAAACAGATATAATTATTCTGTAAGAAGATTAAGTTGTTGATATATTTTTTTTAATTAAAAATTATATTAGTTAAAAATAAAAAAGATAAAAATAATTTAAAGTAAAATTTTTGTTAGTTTGTCTATAAAACTGATTTTTATTTTCATTGTTCTCTATCTTTCTTGCTGTGGTTGATCTGGAGTGCAGACCCAATCACTTGCTGCCATAACTTGTTATTGAAAGCAATGGTAATAATTGTTACTGCAGTAGAATCTCACTTTCCAATAAAGAAATAAAAATAGTAACTTGGGTAAAGTGAGTATCAATATGAGCAAGTAGATCCAATATTATATTTACTGACCACTGCAATCATTGCTAAAAAATTGCTGATCTACTTTGGAGAATGTCTCAGTCTTCTGAAATGTGTTATTAGAATAATTTTCTGAAGAGAAAGGAAATGAAGAAAGACTGTTAGAAACATTTAATTCTCATGGTCAATTTTGTAAAATCAGACCTGCAGAAGAATATATTATTATTTCATGTATGTGTATATCAATTAACTTTAAAAGAGAATATAACTTTATGACAGAACCAAGAAGATGAAAAGCTCTTTTTATTATAATAAATCATCAGCTATTAAACTATAAAAATATCTGTTGTGACTTTTAAAAAACTTGAACAAGAAATACATGTGCATCCCTAAACATCACATGATCACCATTTTTATGCTTACACAAGCTATTTACACACAGGCAAAACTCTTCATACAGTAGTGTCACTCTGCAAGCCAAATAATCAATGGATCCATTGATTACTCTGGCTTGCACTGAGTGATGCTACTATATAGAGAGTTTTGCCTCTGTTTAAATACATGTGCACACATAACATAAAATCCAGATAAAAGAGAAATAATACACTCTTTGAACTGCTTATTTAAACAAGCTCAATATCTAGAAGTGAGATTGTTATTTTAGTTTATTGTTGTTGTTTTTATTAATTCATACCTTTGAATGTAATAGTTGTTAGTGTTTTCCTGAAGGTTTGTGATGATGGTGTTCTAGTTGTATTTTTATATTGGACTATTTCCAGCATCTAATATGTGTGTTGAATGTCTTTAGAAAAATTTAATTTTATTTAAATATTCCAAATACATTCAACTGTTAGTAATATCATGGCAAATAGGTTAGTATATGCACCAACTGTTAGTAATATACAGTTAATAATTGTTAATGTTTTATAACTATGTTGATGTAGGAATATGCCTTCAAACTACAGTTTAAGGTTGAATTGTTTTTTTTCAACTCTGTACAAAATATAAAACCAAAAAGATTCAAGTTCTAATGAATAATATTTATTTTCAAAATGTAAAAAAAAAAAAATTCATGAAACAAACATATTTTTTATAATATCAGCATTTTTAGACAGTAGTGTAACTGCTAAAAGATGCAAAGAATTTTCAACTTTTATTATAAATTTTTTATCATTTAATAATAAAAAAATTCAAGAAAATATAATTAATGAATGAAATTAAATGCATTTTTTTTTATTTCATTGTTATTGTTTTTTAAAGAAACATAGATATTTATGCATAATTTAAGCAAGTTTTTAAGCATTTCTTTTGTTTAAATCATCCATGCTTGGATATTGGCTTTTTCAGTATACCTAGGAGATCAAAAATAAATGACCATAATCTAATAACCACTTTTATTATATATAAAAAATAATATAATTTTTATTACAATACAGCATTATATTTAGATTTCTTCTTCTTACCAATGCAAAATTTTTTAAAGAATTTTAATTAATGAATTTTATTTTTATTAAATTAATTTTTAAAGAAAGAATTTACTAATAAGTTACATTTAAATTATATTAATTTATTACTAAAGTTGTATGCATTAGCATGCATTATAATGAAAGCTGTAAATTGAATGAAATTTTCTAAAAAAAATATAAAATGGAAGCTAAGCACTTTAGAGGGCATTAAATGCCTTCATAATCATAGTATTAAAATGTTCGTGCTTGTATAGGTGTGTACATATTTAGGATTAGATTATTCAAACTATATGTAAATCTGATACTCCATTTTTTAAAAAGAGGAAAGCAGGATTCCTTATGGTTTATGATATTAAGATTGTTAGCTATATGCTGTGCTTCTTTGACCTTCTGCTTAGAATCATTTCATTCGATGCATGCTATGTTGGTAGATGTGAGCTCAAATACATAGCCTCTGATGTTTTGGCACTCAAAGAAAATTGACTTATGCTCAGAATTATCTGTGGCTTGACTGTAAAGTTATCAATTTTGTGAAATTTAAGTAGAGAGAAATGTGGGTGATTCACCATAATATATAGCCATGCACCCAAGCAGGGTGTATGCAATTTTGTATATGACATGCAATGTTTGATCTGCATTGAGTTTGTCCTTGGAATTATTTATTAATCTGTTAGTTGAGGGAGGAGTATGGTACCTTACTCAATGCATTCATGAGCAAGCTCTATTAATGTTTTGGGCTATCTGAGAGATATATGGCAGTAGTATTCAGAGTCTGTCATCTTTGGGAAAGTTTGATTTCATCTTGCTATAAAATTATTTAAGTTTTCATTTAAGTTTCTTATATTTGAAATCTATACTGGTTAGTTGTTTAAGATATTGCTCAATATTAGTTTTTCAAGCAGCTTCAAACTTGGATAAATTGTAGTTACTATATAGAAACAGAGACAGGGTGGAAATTTGTGAAAGCCAGGTGAGATGTATTTGGAGTGTGTAAAACTGAATTTCTATAGTTTTGAGGTACATCTTATAATTTAGGTGTAGATAATGTCTATGTACCTGGATATCTAGATATTTCAACTCCCTATGGTCTTTCTATTCTATAATCAACAACAATGTGGATTTTGCCTCCAGGTTTGTTTTGAAGCAAAATCTGCATTATTGTGGACTATACAATGGGAAAACCACTACAGAGAGTTGAAATCTCTAGATATCCAGATACATAAAGATAATTCCCACCTAAATTATAAGATGCACCTCAAATCAAGATTTATACATCCCAAATCCATCTCACCTCACTCTCACAAATTTGCTAATCTGTTTCATTTCTATATAGATACTACCACCTATGCAGCTAATATTGAGCAATATCTTAAAGAACTAACTAGTATAGATTTCAAATACAATAACCTCACATGAAGAGTGAAACAAATTTTATAACAAGATGAAATCAAGCCTTCCCCAAGATGACAGAATCTAAATACTGCAGCCATATATTTCTCAAACAGCCAAAAACATTACTAAAACTTATTCACAAACACATTGAGTAAGCTACTGTACTCTTTTCTCAATTAATAAATTAAGAAATAATTTCAAGGACAGACTCAACACAGATCAAATCTTACACACCAAATACAAAATTGCATGCCCCAAAGCAAAGGGTAATACTTTATATTATGTTGAATCATGTGCATCTCTCTCTACTCAGATTTCACAACACTGATATTTTGATCATAAGTCAATTTTCTTTGAGCAACAATACACCACAGCCTATACCTTTGAGCCCACATCTGACACCATAGAATGCATTGAATGAAATGATTCTAAGCATAAGGTCAATGAAACATGGCACATAGCTATCAACTATAAAACCAGAAGTAATCCTGCTTCCCATTCCTAAAAAATGGACTATATGATTTACATAGTTTGAATAATGTAGTGCTTAGGTATAGAGTTATCTATACAATCCTGAACATTCTAATGCTATGACTATGATGACTTGACATTTAATGCCCTTGAAAGTATATAGCTTCTATTTAATATGTATATAATTTTAATTCAATTTATAGCTTTTCTTATGAATGTGAGTCGGCATATATAACTTTAATTTACATTCATCTATAGAAAGTTGCTTAATTTTTATAATTAATTATGTTTAAAATTTAAATATTTTACATTTTACTAACATAATTTTTAGTTTGTATTTGAGTGTATTTCTACATTTACAAAAAAAAGTTTAATCTAAAATGGGGTTTAAACCCATATTTCTAGATAAATGGTGATCTAATTGTACTTTATCACATGTCTAAGACTATTGACCTAAACATTCAAATATAAAATAATGGTTAATTAAAGATTACAAAATGAAATAATGGTGTAACAGAAAAAAATAAACATTTTGTTAATTCACATATTCTAAATACTCATCTACTTCAAGTTCAATTTCATTCTTTAATTCACACTCAATGTAGTCACTATTTGAGATCTAATCATTTTTCTTTGGAAAGTTAACCTTGACAATGGCAGATGGTATTTTGTCAAAATGTTGGGCAGTAATATAAAATAATACATGGTTTAACCCCAAAACTACTTTATTTACATCACATAACTGTAAAAACATTAAATATATTTATATAAACATCATCTATCCAAGTCAAGTGTTGGTGGTTGAGAGGTCAGTGCAGCAACCTTACAAGCAGTTGTCCCGGGATAGCGAGTTCGCTTCCCGGCCGATGCTATGACACATGGAAAAAAAACATCATCTATTCTTTAAAAATGTTATAAAATAATTAAATGAAACAAAAAATAAATATTAATTTGTCAAGCGTTGTTAGCCGAAAGGTCAGCACAGCTGCCTTGCAAGCAAACAGTTGGTTGCAGACAGTTATTGCGGGTTCGTCTCCTGGCTGATACTATGACATATGAAAAAATATATATATATTAATTTACTAAAGAAGTATTAGCCATTAAAAGTAAAATAATTAGACACTGTTAAGTTCAACATAATTAGGGTATGGGAAAGTTAATGTGCAAGATGTCTTATTCCATAAAATACATCTGAATCATTTTTTAGATGGTGATTTTTTTAATATACCTAAGAAGTCACAAATAAATGACGATCTATTATCTAATAAAAAAGATAAAATAAATATTAGACCAAAACATAATTTTATCTAAAGTAAAATTTACTTCAAATTCATCGAAAAATTGAAAGTAAACAAATAAGTATATAGATATGTTTATACTGAGTAAAACTTAAAAATAAATATAGATTAAAAAAATTATTTTTTATATAAAACAAAATTTATTAATATTATTTACCATTATAAATATAGATAATAAAAGTTTATAATTTGAAAGTGAAAATGTATATCATTGCTTGCTTATATTTATACAGTATTTAAAAGTATCAGTAGTATATAAATATAATGAGCTAATTTCACGCATGTGTGTAAATATATATGACTGATTTATTTTTTATAAAAAATGTCAATGCAATTGTTTCATTTTCTAAGGGCTGAAGGATAATAAAAAATATTTCATGAAGCTGCTGTAAATTACATAGTCTTGTGATGGAAAATTAAATTAAAAATTATAATTTATATCTTAATCCAAAATTTTTTGTTTGAGTATTTAAACTCTACTCCATTACTAATTGAAAAAATAAGAAAATAAATCTTTTTAAAAAAAAAAAAATTAATTTTAATTACAAAATTCATTTTTTTATGATTAAAAAAAGGCTACCATTTTTTAAAACAGATTAAGTAAAGAATAAAGGAATATATACAGAATATAATCATACAAATGTAAAAAAAAAATTAACAAATGTATTATAAATAGTCTTTAAATATAAACAATATTAAGAATAATTATCAAATCTCACCTAACTTTAATCTTTATAGATATCATTTCATTACAAGTCCAAAGTTCATAAAAAAATCAAGCTCAACCTTTTTGGTTTAACCTTTAGCTCTTTATTGAGTTTTGATGGCATTGTGATCACTTTTGTTTTTACTTATTGTGCTTTTGAGGTTATCTGTAGTGCTACTTGCTAGTTTTGCATTCACTTGATGACAGAAACTGGTACTAAAATGTATACTGATTTATTGTTTTAAAAACGTCAGATCATCAATATTGTGCAGAGAAACTTATACAAATGAGCCAATAATGTTGTTATTTGGTAGATCCTTTCTGACATTTTGAAAGCCTGTGTGAGAGTACTTGTAATTAATCTTCTTTTGTTTTATTTCATAAAAAAATTGTATATTTTCTGTAGTTTATTTAAATATTCATAATTATTTATCAAAATATTTCAATAGACTTTACTTAAAAAGAAAATATTCATGATTATACTTAGTTTTTATTTGAAAATGTTTGTTTTAACCTTTTTAATAATGAAAATACTTCCATTGTTATCTCTGGTGGCACTTTTTGTAATCACTTAACATTTGATTTTGGTTTTAAACAGTTATTCTACATCAGAATATAATAAATTGGTTTTGGTTTGGTAAAAATTTATATTTACAAATGAAAAATATTTTAAAAAATCATATTTGGACTTTGCAAATATTTATTTAAAAACTGAGTTCATATTTGACAACAAAATATGCTTTTATCACTGGATGATTGGGAGGGCAGTGACTTTAAAAATTGTATGAAATCTTTTTAAATTAAAACTTGTATTTTAAAATGCAGATGAATAAATTTTCATCTCTGATAAATCTATCAATTTCTGCTTTAAAATATTAAAATTGCTTGCTAATTTTTAAAATATTTCAAATTATCATAGACGAATATTGCAATGACAAGTTATCTATCTCTATTATGAAGAGAAGTGATCAGAATGCTATGGTTTTTTTTATTGATATTATGTTAGAAGTTATTAGCTTCTATTATTTTAAATAAAACATATATATGTAAAATAACAGTGTAATCATGTATATTTTTTATTTTTAATAATTGTTACACAATTATTGCATAAAAATAATCATAAAACTTAACAAATTTTGTTTTAAAAAAATCAAATTTGTAGTTATTACAAAAGTAAACTTGAAAGAATCTCACAAATGGTCTTGAAACAGATTTCAAAGAACTACATCAATGAAAATCAATGTAGTAGGAGTAAAATACTTTGACTTTGCTGCTATTTGATTTTATTAACCTATTTAAATTTTTCTTTCTTTGAAATAAAAAATTAAAATACTGAAAATGTGTTTATATTAAATATATTTTTATATTGATGAATTCAAGAATAAATGTAAACATTTTATTTTTTATCAGTTATTTTAAACTAAGAGACAATACACTATATCAGCACCAATAAAATATTAATTAAGATACTATATTTGTATTCCTGAAAACAATAATCATTTAAGCTTCCAGTTCAAAATAGCTATAAAACTACTACCCAGTTTGTTATAGGGAGGGGGTGTATTATACATTTTGTTTATTTACAGCTATTATTGCAAATATTCAGAGTAACAAATAATTATAGGTATGAATTGTTTTGCAAAAGCAATGAAGTTAACTTGATTGATTTTATACTTCTCATCAGATAAACAGTAGTTTAACAGTGCAATTTTCACTATAAGTAAATAATTGTGTTTTATAATTTAGTATTTTAAACTTATATATAATGTTCTTTTTCAAACATAGGCTAAAATAACTAGGCAGTATAATACTATACACACCATTGGTGCTAGTTTGCCATTGGGTACCATTTACTAATCCATTAAATAATTAATATTTACTAAGGCAATAAACCTAAAGCATGGGCGGTTGAAAATACGAAGGTAGGGACCTCTACAGGTCTTAACCACAAGCTTATGCAGCTTTACATATTGATTTTCTTTAGAATTAACATAAAATAATTTCAGTATTTATTTGTATCTGTCTTTCTACTATAATTCTATATGAAATAAATAGAAAACTAAATAGTTGTTAAAACAAACAATGCTTCAGAGCTTCAAGAAATACTATAAAAGTTATTAGACAGAAATAACAAAAATAGAAATAAAAAAGCTAAAATAATTAACATAATGTTAAAATGCTAAAATAACTAAAGGAATATTCAATTGATTTTGAAGAAAAAAAGTAAAAATTAATGGTAATAAAACTCAAATGGAAAAATTTAAAAACTATAAATACTTTGATCAGATTATTAAATGGATGAAAATAATTGTGAAATTAAATGTCTATGACATGATTTTAGTAAATTAATAATAAGCCAATAAACATCACATGACCACCACCTCTTATGCTTGTGTATAACTGTTGTTAAAACAGGCAAAACTCACTATATATATTGCCATACACAGCAAGCTAGAGTAATCAATGGATGCCAGAAGGCTTGTGCATAAAATCCCCATCTAGTGCCTACTCATCCAATATCCCCAGACTAGTTTCTGGCTTATGACCTTCATCAGTGAGGAGCCTTGGATCTGAGAGCACTGCATCTAGATCTTAGGATCTAATGCAACCCTCCAGCAAACACCTTTTATCTCCATTTAACTACAAAACTATGAGTCATAACTGAAAATACCTTAATGTTTTATATGACTATATAAGCTAATGGGGTTGGATTGAAAACATTAAGGTGTTTTCAGTTTAAGACTCATAGTTTTCTAGTTAAATGGAGATAAAAGGTGTTTTCTGGAGGGTTGCATTAGATCCTAAGATCTATGTGCAGTGCTCTCAGATCCAAGGCTCCTCACTGACAAAGGTCATAAGCCAGAAACTAGTCTGGGGATATTGGATGAGTAGGCACTAGATGGGAATTTTATGCACAAACCTTCTGGCATCCATTGATTAATCTAGATTGCTGTGTGTGGCAATATATATATAGTGAGTTTTGCCTGTTTTAAATTAATAATACTAAAAGAAAATATGCTTGAAAAAAGATTTCAAATGTGTATTACAAATATCTACATCTAGGGTTAAACACTTAATATAAGGGCAACAAAGGGACTTCAGGCAATGCAACAAAGTATGAAAATAAGTAAGCTAACGTTATCAAGGAGGGGATTGAAGAAGTAAAATTCATGGAAGAAAGAGCCAGCAGTTGTCACTGACATCATTCCAAAAATAACAGATTGAAACAAGGTTGTGCTGTAAGATATTTTTAGAATAGATAATAGGCAGACAGCTCAATTCTTAACTAGATTTTAAGAGAATCAAAAGTCTTAGAAAGAGACTATTTATGGAAATGATATAGAAAATAAGATTTGTTGGAATGATTCAGAGAAGAAAACCTAAAACCAGAGAATTTGAATTAAATTTGGAGACCTCCATTCTGCAGTGAATTAAGAGGCGTTGAAAATGTTGATGATTATGAAGACAATATTACATCTTTAAGAAATTAGATAAAAATGATTTACAGACTTCATTCTCACAAGTCACACGATAAATCAAAATGGCCTCAAAATATTCTGAAAAAATGCTCGTATATAATATTTTAACATTATTTGATGAACTTACGCATCACTTAATTAGTAACAATAAATCCATAAATTGTTAAATTTAAAAGATTACATATAAAAAATACTGCATTCAAATTGTCATTTTATTCTCCAAAATCGACAGTTTTAATATTTAAATGGAATTTAACAATTAATCAAAATTTAATCACAAATAATAATTACGCTTTTAACAATTTATTATTTTAAACAGAGGTTTTAATTTTCTTTTAAGAAAATTTTTGTTTCAAATTCCCAGAGGGCTCTTTACTCAAAAGTAACATTAACATTTGTTTAACTTATGAGATCATTTAAAATATTATAAATACGCTTAATCGAGAAAAAGAATTTAAACTTTGTCTCCCTGTTAAAATCTGTTTGATAACTTTGTTCAGTACTTATAATAGTTTTAGATTTGCCATTAATTACTTTTAATTGTTTTCATCTATTTTTATTAACACTGTTTGCAATTATTTAATAAACAAATTGCAATAAATTACCAAACAAGTATTTAAGTTGCGTCTTCAAATCACGTTTATACTTTAAACAAGCATGCGTTTAAAGGATTTCTCAGAAAGCTCTCAACCCCCTCTTACTATTAATGCCTAAAACTTGTTTAGCCGTCATGCTAATTAATGTCATTATATGTTTTTAAATAATTTTTCAGCTTTTAAATTTAAAAAAAAAGGAAAATGAAAGCTTTTATCTACAGATCATAGAGCATCTTTAAAGAAGTGGATTGATAATTTAACTTTAAAGCAATATCTTGTTTATTTATAATAAGAATGAAAATAATCTCGCTTTAGATAGAGCTCAAATCACGGCTGCAACAGCCTCAATTTAATTCGATCAGTTCCTCTGCTAAGTCCCATCACAAGACACTCGTAAACTAAAGCTTTCTCTTCTTTCAATAGTTGCTCCAGATAGCTAACAAAAATCCTAAACAAAAAAATGTCTGAGTCACTGACAGTAAAGGAGCTAAAAACTCTAGAGGCTATGAAGCTATAGACTTCTCAGAAATGAAAACTTAACAAAGCTTATGAGAGAAAATATAAGAGATTTGATGAAAAAGAAGGAAAAACATCATGGGTAATGAACTATGATTAAACCTCACATTTGGAAATTAAGCCTTTAGAACTGTGTTAATATGATTAATATGCACTGGGACACAAACTAATAGAGAGAAATGTAACAAAAGAAATGACATTTAAAACATTCCTCAAGGGTTTTGATCAAACTATACTGATTGTAAAAATCGCATATCAATTTAAAATAGGATTACATTTAAGGTTAAATATTAAACTTTATGAAAATAAAAAATATATAAATAATAACTCTTTAATATCAAGTCTCATTAGATTTGAAACACAACTTAGTCCCCAACTTCTACCTAAAAGTCATTTAATTCTATATAAACATGTAATTCACAAAGATAAGTGAAAGAATTTTGCATATTATTACATCAAAATAAATAACAACAATAAACACACTTACTGTTTACTCTAGTGATTCTACTTTATTGTATAATAATTCAATTTGATGAGAGTTGAACTCAGATTACTACCAGGGTCCAAATTTGGATGCTTATGGATTAACATTTTTGTGTTTTCTAGTTAAGCAATGCCTTAGAAAGAAGATATTCCATAGCCTTGCAAGATATGATTTTGGCTCATGAATAGCTAAATACTATTTTTGATACAAACAGTTCTTGTTTTTTTTTATCTTTTATCTATATTCTTTTTCTTATTCTCTTTTCATATTTTTTTCTATTTTACTTTTATCTTCAGTCATTTAGGTTAATATAAATTCCAATCAAAATGAACTTCTCATATTCGATTTTTAAAAAATATAGCATACTTTTACATAACAAAATATGAAATGGATGTAAATATTAAAATCAATATAGAGATTTAAAGGCAAAGTTTAATAATTCATTAACAAAAAAACTTAAGAATGATTTGTGTGTTAAAACTGCAAAAAAGGCAGTCATTTTCTATTTGGAGTCTCTGTAGTTTTTTAATGAATTGGATATAACATGAATTTATAATCTTATTATATTAGTAGAATATGGTAATGATGATATTTCCAACCAGTGATGGAAGTATTTTGATTACTTTTTGAATAATGCGACAAGAATTTAGATGATTGCTTATCTATTCTAGAAATTTATTCAACTTACTTTGCCCTACATGGTTTGATGAATGGAAGAGTATCAGACTCAAGTATAAAGTCCTCAGATCTAATCCAGTCTGGCACTTCCAACTCCCTGAGCAATAAAACCACTTGACTATTATTATTATTTTGTAAATGAAGTTAAACACCTCTTTGTAATATAACAAGTAAAAAGGCTACAGATTCTAAGAGAAGCTGTAAATCTAGTAGGAATAATAAAACAGCATTAAAATTATTAAAAATTTACAGAAGTATATACATCCATAAAGCTATGTCACCTGATCTTAAATATACTAAAATCCAAATAAAATTATAACGTTTGCTGAAATAGAATTAACTGAACTATAATATTATAATATCTGAAATTAAAGGCAGAAAGTTCTAAAACTTCTTAATATTAAATACTTTTTTTTTCAGAACAATAAAAGGAGTCACATAATGTTTTGATGTATGATTTAAATATAAAAATCATTTAATAGTATAGCAGGTAAATTGATTTCAAGTTGTCCTTTCTCACCACAGACATTATTGTCAAATTTAAACATTATTCAACATTAAAAAAACTCAAAAATTGTTATGCTATGGTTATATATATATTGTGACCTTCTGGTTTGGCACCAGAAATAATATTTATAATTGTGTACTGTTATATCAGTAACATCTGATATTATATTACTTTAAAAAAAATGAAATAACGTGAAATTTTAAAAATTTTTTATTTATGATTTAAAATAATGATTAGAAGTATTTATAGGTGCAATTTGAAATTTATTAGATGTTTAGTGGCTTACTTTAGGGTATAATTAATGAAAGGATAGGGGGGTGGCTTATCAAAAACGTAGTCAGTCCAGTCAAGTTGATGCTAATTTGTTTTGCTTGTTCATAAATAAATAGTTACAGTTGTTTTGAGTGATTCTCTAGTTCATTTGCTTTACATTTTAATTTATTGAATAAACAGGGAAGCATATTTCACTCATCATCATTAAAATAGTCATATCAGCTTAGTGTCTAGAGTGCATTGTTAGTAAATATTCATGTATGTCAATATCATTATTCAACTTCATTTTTCATTCATATGTTTCATTAAATCATTAGATATTCCATTTTATACTCAATTATTTAATTTCATAGATAATAGTATTTAAAACCAGTTTAATTACATTTTAAGTGAATTATTTGAATACTGAACTAATGAATTACAATACAATAGTTATATTAAAAAATATTTTATTTATTAAAGCAATTGATATTAGTTTTAGTCTGTTATTTTAAAAGTACAGAATATTTTATACTTAATTCAATTTAATATTAATATTTTTTTTATTTATTTAAAAGACAGAATAATTTTTTTCCCCCACTTTTTTTTTTTAACAAAAGTTTCTTGCATAAATTAAATCGTTTTCTATCAGTTGACCTTTGAACTTTCAGATCTTGACAATTGGATAAGAGAAATTATGAAGTAATCTTTTAAAAAAACCTATAAAAATGATTGCACTGCACTGCACTCGTCTCCACTTCTCTTCTCCACCTCTATCTGTTGACCTTCTGACTACTAGGACAGCTACAAACTGCTAAAGGTCTTTCAATATGTTTCAATTTTAAACAAAGTTTAAAAGTATAATTTTTCTCTTCCAAAATTCAAGCTGAAAGTAACATATTTTATTGTTGCTAAAAAGATGTGTACTTAAACTAAACTAAAGATACATTGGTTTTATCGTTTGACTGACTATTTAAATTTTTCAACCGTCATTGTCAAAGATACATGTAAGTGCCTATATATTATATTATTTAAATTTAAATTGTTACTGTTGAAAATAAAAATGGAAAGAAATATTAGTATTATAAATTTGCCTAACTTAAACTTGAAATTTAACGGAACAGAAGAAAGAAGAATGCATGTTTACTTGTTAGAATTATTTTTCTCAAGTCTTAGTTATATTTTTAAGGGAATAATTGCAGAACTGTTATTAAACATTCTCAGAACTCTCTCTAAAAATTTTTATGCTAATTATAAAAGAAGATTTAAAGAACATGTGTGAATTGTTTAATTTTATCTTCATTATTGTTGGAACATTTCCATAACTATTTTTGTTCTTACTTATTTAAAGAAATATACAGGATTAAAATGTGCAAAGTAAATATGTTGTTCATGTTTACCTGTTTACAGACTAATAGGAGAAACGAATTTATTAAAATAATTGAATTATATAACTTTGTATTATTAAATGCATTCCTCACTCATTGTGAAACTTTTCTGTTTAAAAATATTGCTAATAAATTCATTTATACCAATATTATTAGCTAAATATATTGTTTAATTAGAATGGCTTTAAAAAAATAAAATAATACATCTGAATGTCCTAGAAAGGAAGTACTTCTTCATTTGCATCATTAAAATATTTTGCTTAATTAACTGAATTCCTCATGTCACGTTAACAGCAATTCATCAGCTGTTAGGTGAAAACATTGAATTTGCTCTTATGAATTTAAATAATATTTTTTTTATGTCCTGCAGGAAACGTGTTGTGATATATGTATTTGTCAATATTGATATTTGCATGAAAATAATTATTATTCATTTTTGGAGAAATGACCAAGGAATGTCATTCAAAAACTATTAATAAACTTTTCATTTCAATTAAGAAGAAAGAAGAAAAAGAACTGTATTATTATTTAATGGTATTTTAGATAGTTAGTATTAGTTAAGAAATGTTTTATTATTTTATCTATTATTATCATATGTATATTTTTTTTCCCTTCAAGAACATCTCATAAATAGCTTAATGAAAGAATATATTATGCTGGTAATTTTTATATTATTATTTAATATAAGTTTGGTCATGTGTTAGTAACACACAAGTGTGGCAAATGAACGGAAGAATCCATTTATAGTTTAAAAGGGGTAAACCATTATTTTGAAAGAGCTTCATTATATTAAATCTTACTGCATATATTTTTTTTTATAGATTAGAAAACCATTATTTTCAATAATTATTTCACCTATAATATACAGCTTTATTTATCTAAGCTCAATTTTGCTTTAGATCTGTGCTAATATAAATGCACTATATACTATAAAAAAATTATTTTGTCTTGCTTTGCCCACAGTAATTATTGCTTTATTTTCTAACTGTTATTAGAATGTTACCAAGTCCTAAATATTATCAGATATGAAATATTTATTCTTTATCACTTTTATGAATTAGTAACTAATATTTTAATAGTAATTCTTTGCTTACTGTGATTTTAAATGGTCTGTGTATCATTATGCTTATACATGTGTGTGTCCAGTATTAAACTTATCTATAATTTGTTAATTGCAAGTGCAAATGTTTTATAATCAATCGGTTTCAGAGGAAGGGGGTTGTCAATTATTTGGAAGGATTAGTGATTTATTTAAATGAGAATTATTGTTCTTATTATGTTTGAATGGAAAAGTATTTTTGTGGCTATATGCAATGTTTTATAGTATGTATTGGATTGAGTAAGCTCTTCTTTTTTGTTATTTAAATCTTTAAACATGGTTAGATTGCCTAGTGTAGTAGGTATGGGATCAAGTAATCCCTTATTTTCTATGTATTGAAATGTTTTTGATAGCAGTAGATGGAATCCTCCAGTTGTGATGATATTTATTATGAATTAAAGTATCTGAAGTCGAATATATTATCCATTTGTTTATTTGGTGAAGAGATTTATTCCCACCAGTTTATTTAGTCCCAGAAGTATACTTGAAAGTTATTGTGTTGATATTTATCTGAATTGAATTGTTGAAATCTTTATCCCCATGTAGTTATGAATGTTTTCCAGCTTATACTATAGCCAAGTGCCAGATAACTTATTGATAAAAGAAGAATAAAGGCAGGATAGATTTTCTTACAAAACAACTGTAACAAAGTTAGTAATTAAAGCTTAATTGACCTTTGCCTTCATCTGTATTGTGATCATATTTTAACTTCACAAGCAAACCGATTAGATTGATTAGATTGTTTAGAATTAATTATTTATTCTTTGACACCCAGCATAATACAGACCATGTACAAAGTATTTATTTGAAAGAAAGAAAAATCCATTATTAATGTATAATTTAAATTATCATTTTCAAATATTTTATAGTGATCATTTAGATTTCACATCATTAATTTTATCATTCAATCATCATTTGATTAAGCAAGCAGGCAATGATAAAACATACTTAATGAATAGAATTGTTATTTCTATTTTGGCAAAATAAAAGAAAATAGTTATGTAATAGAAGACTTTATTTCAGTGTTGCAAGGGCAAAATATATTAATTAGTGATATTCTTTATTTTATTTTGCAAGACATGGTTTTATAAGAATATATCAGTTAATGTAATTCTTTATGTTATTTTTGCAAGATATAAATGAGAATATGTTGAAATAATGGAGCTATCTATTTATTCATTTTTGCAAAACCTAGTTGATGTTATTCTTAGGTTTCAAACCCCTTTATTTTAGTTATATTTACTGTGCATTTGAAGTAAAATGCGACATATTAATTTTATTTTATAGCATAATTAGAATATCTAATCCATTTTTTGTCTTAGATTTATTAATTTGATGGATAAGTAAGTGTTATAAAACCAAATTTTGAATAAACGATAAATTTTGTAGTGGATTAATAGGAGCACAAGGTTATATTTTTTTAGCTTTATAAGTATCAGAAGGAGCTGGTAACTAAGAAACCATTTCTTTTATAGTAAAATATATGGTTTTATTTTGGGTTTATTATTTGATATTACAAATATCAGTTGTTCACAAACCCATCCTGATGTTTGGATAGATAAAATGTGTAATTTTGTAATCCAAGAGCATATTATGTTATTATTATTATGAAAATTGTGAAATAGATTAAATGTTTGTTTAGCTATTTTCTTGCTTGATTAATAAATATTTTATTACTCCAAATTTGTATTTAGAATTCTTTTATAACATTCATTCGTTGTTTCATATTTCCACACATGTTCACGCATTTATTTTATTTAATGTGACATAATTGCATTTTCATTTAATTATGGTAAATATCCAAATATGATATCGATTTCCTTGATCCAAACACTGTATAAGATGCCAATTATCTACTGTTTATTTAAAAGGTTTTATTATTTAGTAACTGTTTAGATGATGAATTGAAATCAAAATGTATCCGATTTCTTTCATTATCTAACTGCCATTATTTAGTTAGGATATTGCTTAGTTTGTATTATTATTTTCATAGTATTATATAGTAGTTATTGAGAGAGATTTTAGTTTAAGCCATGCCATATAACAGATTCCCTGAGATCTTCAATTTTAATTCAAATTAGATAATAAATTCAGATAATTAGGTTAGATTAGTGTAATTAAAAATTTAGTAATGATAGGTTAGTTTGAGTTTAGATCCAGTTAGTTATACATTACAATTTCTAAATTTTTTTATTTTATTTTAGTTATTAGTTTAATTGTATAATATATAGAGGTTGTTCAATGCATATGGATGATGGGAGGAGGTGAAATATAGATTATAATTAGTTAATTTTAGCTGGTAGAATTTTACCAATTTAATTTTTGTTTAGCGTAGAACTTGATAGATGTTTTATTTCTATTAGGTATAATATTTACTCCCACATCTAATGTACATTGTACACCTCATACACCTCTGTATCCCTCAACTGAGTTAGTTTTAGGTGAAACTTTAATTAAGAGCCTCATGAGTAAATTTAGGATAAAGTTTGATAATTTATTCTATGATCCATAGAATTGGCGCCCCCGTGTAATTGTTAGTGTTGGTGATAGGTGTGAGGGGTTACTATATATATATATATATTATATAATAAGCATGCCAATAGCTCTTAACAAGCATTTCTGAATATCTTTATACTTAGACTGTTTTCTAGCTCTGGTTCTCATCAGTGAGATGCTAGGACAAAAAGATATTTGATTTAAAAATACTATGTCAAGTCCCAGCATTTATCTAATAGTTACCTATTGAATAGAAAATCTGAAATTTTCAGACATCCATATGTCTTGATCTAACTTAAAAGCCATAGGGGACTGAATTAAGTTCAAGTACATCATATATTAATAGCTTTAGCAATATAAAATTTTCAAAATCCCAAGTGCAAAACAATAATTGCAAGAAAATCAAGTCATATATTATGTGACTTAATTTAATAAGCTTGTACTACAAATGATACATAATGAACATGTTAATAACTCTTAACAAGCTCTTCTGAATATCCTTATCCTATTACAGTTCCTAGCTCTGACTGTCATCAGTAAATATCCTAGAGCCTCATTGATGACAGCCAGAGCTAGAAACTGGTCTGAGGATAATGATATTCAGAAAAGGTTGTTAAGAGCTATTAGCATGCTCTTTATATAACATTTACAATACAAGCTTATTAAATTAAGTCATGTGATATATGATTTGATTTCCTTACAATTATTGTTTTGCCCTTGAGGTTTTGGTGATTTTATATTGTTAAAACTATTAATATATGGTGTATCTAAACATAGTTCAGTCCCATATGGCTATTTAAGTTTCATAAGTGGATTTGAAAACATATGGATGTCTGAAAATTTAAGATTTTTTATTTAATAGGTAACTATTAGATAAATGCTGGGGCTTGACCTGGTATTTTTTTAATCTAATATCTGAATGTCCTAGTGCCTCACTGATAATAGTCAGGGCTAGAAATCGGTCTGAAGATAGGAATATCCAGAAAAGCTTGTTAAGGGCTATAAAAGAGCTCATTATATAACATTTATAGTACAATCTTATTAAATTAAGTCTACAGACTCTATTAATATTTATGGAATTTGTAATTTAAGACTACATATATTATGCTTGGTGACAATAAAGTCACATGCATATATATGAAAACCTAATTCCATCACTCACACTATCACAATCTGAATTTATATTGACTAGTAAATATTGTTAGGTCTTATGACTAAATCTACCATTGATAAATAATTTTGGTAGTATGAACTGATATTCAATTGTATAAACCTATCTGAGTAATGTAGAATAAAATAACTAATTGCCTATTAAAATAACATTAGCTTATAATAACTACTTTGTGTGTATTTACACTTTGAGCAATGTTAACAAGGTATTTAGCTTGAATTAAAAGAAGATACAGATTCAGCTTAATTTTGCTGATAATAATTTAGTAGAGAATTATGACTTATTATGGTCTATGTTGGGATTAAATTTAAATAAGTTATCTTGGCAAGTATTGTTCAATAATTATTTGTCCTTTTGTGGTTCAAGGCAGCTTCCTTGAAGTGAATGTGTTAATGTAATTATTTACTTTATATAACACTATACATATAAATTAAATAAAATTAAAGACAAAAACTTGAAGACAGCACTAAAACATTTAGCATTCAAACATTCACTAACTGATTAAAGTAGTCAAATTGTTATAAGAATTTTTAGATATTCAAAATGAAATGAAAATAGCATTAGAGAATTTGCTTGCATTCCCTGGGATAATCCAATATAATCTATTCCATACTACTTTTAGTATTTTATCTCCTTTATATTTATGGTAGGTGGATAATAATTATATAATTCACTTTCAATACATATATGAATCTATCCAAAGGTAAATTTTAGAAATCATTGATTCCTTTGTTATCTTATATGATGGAAGTATCATAAATTCTTTTAATATCAGCTGTAATGTATTCATCTATTTACTATGGAATCCACAAACATCATAATATAGGTGTTATAATTCCAACATGTGCATAATAAGTATGTTTCCAGTGGGATGTAATAAAATACTACATCTGATAAATGGTGTTATGGTCTCATGATTAAAACTTGGTACAGTTAATATTCTATACTTGTTCTCTTTCTTTTAGTGAACAATTCTTAAGGTAGTTGTTTAAAATTAATTTGGTTTCCTCTATGAAATTGACATTTCATTTTATTTATAATGACTAGCATTTTACTCTTATATGTAACTATTTTATTTTATATGCAAATGTTTCAAATTTGAATGACAATTTGAATGAATATTTTACTAAAAGTTAGAACAAATTTATAATGTGGAGATTGTTTACATTCAGATATTGGATAGACCAATTATAGAATAAACATAAGAAAGAAAGAACACATTTTGGCAGTTAGAGAAAATCTAATTCTTCAGCCATTTATTTACACATTAAATTCACTAACCATGATAACAATTTTAAAAAAACACATTCTGGCAAAAATTTAATAATATGACGAGAGACTGCTAAGGGAAGCTATAGAGATTTTTTAAAGGCCTAAGAGCATAAATGAAAATTTGAATTAAAAAAAATAACAGTACTTGGAAAAAACTATTGGAGGACAAAATATTTTTTAAAACTTCTCAACCAATAGATTTTGAAAATGAGAAAATAATAATAATAATAATTTTACATCTCACCACTCACATTCATATGATTTGAGACAGAAGCTCTGATGGAAATACTAAAATGCCAGCTATTTAGCTATTATATTTTTATTATACGGAAGCTCCCAGAAATAATACTATATATATATGTATTGTGATGGTTATTTGATATCTCTAAAATATTAATAATACAGATAACTTCAAAAATTTTATTGACTTATTACTATTATTATTATTGTCTTTGTTAATACTGTTATCAACATTATTATTAAAATACTAATAGCATTATTGATTCAGTTACTTCATAAAGCAAATTTTACAAATCCAAGATGTCTTATCATATTTTATAGCATTTGAAATACTTATAGCAATTTTTAAAAATCACAGCTTTTTATTCTAAAAATACATATGACATAAAGATAATTTTAAAAAGAATAATATACTGATGAAATACATAATACTGTAAACATATGAATAAATTGTAATTAAAATAGGATTAATAAAACAATATTTAAATTAGTACATATATAATAATAAAACAATTTAAAACAGTGACAAACTTTTAATATAAATTTGAATGTGTGTGGGTGTCTGCAATAATGTTTATGTTTCTATAATATATTGTAAATTTAAAGGAGTATTATCTTAAAAGGTTTAGATAAATGTATTGTTTTAATAAACTATTTGGTAAAGTTACTATTTTAATAAAATATCAATTATTATGAAAACAGTAAATAAAACAAAATGATTTACTTTAATATCTGTAATATAAATATTTATTCTGACATTATATTTTTTTAATTTCGTTTTATTTAAGTATATAATATTGTATTTAGACATGTTTTCATTGTTATTTGTAATTTTAAAATCATTTTATTATAATGGGTACTAGAATTTCTCCAATGTCATCTGCAAGAATATTATCCCCATAATAATTATAGAAAACATTCACTTTTTAAAATGCTAAAAGAGGGCAGAAATTTGAGTGATGATGATAATGAAATTGCCCACATGGTTAAAACCTATAAAAATACATACATGAGAAGAATCTTTTCCTTCTTTTTCCAGTTATTTGCTAATTAAACTGCACAAAGTCAAATATTTAAATTTAGCCATATTGTATATTATTATTTGAGTATGGAAATATAAAGACTTTACAAATCATTTGTCTGTGTGGCAAATGTATCACTATATATTGTCCAAATGATTAATCAAATCATCTGTAAAATATTCATCATGGTAAAATGCTCAAACAAAATGAAATTTGAAGATTTTATTGAAATGGAAATTTTAAAACTATTTTTGAATTTTGATATCCCAAAAGTTGTCTGCTATTATAATTAAAGCAAATATTAAAAAAGCTATTGCATAAACACTTGCATATTGGATATTTAATTCAATCCAGTTTTAAAATTGATGGAATTTCTCTTTATTAATAATTTTCTAAAGAAATATTAAGATTACCAAATGTCACTTCACATGAAATTATTAATTATCCAGTCCACTCCTATAGAGATGTAGAAAAACAACTTGTTTTTTTATTTAATATTTAAAATTACCATTAATGGATTTTATGCAAAAGATAAAATTTTCAGTATCACTTACTTGTTCTACAAGAATTAATGCTTACTCCATCCTCTTTGATTTATACCTGTAGGTCGAATGACTTTATAATCATTTTGTGAAAACACTCTGAAGAAAACTGTATCTTGATAAATACTTGAAATCTTGAAGAGTTTAATTGAACTTTAGGTTACAGAGTATATATTATTTGTTATTGTTATTAAATATAGTTGCTTTGTTAAATAAAAGTTCTCATGAGAGGAAAATATGAATAAAAGAATTATATAGGCAATATAATTTAAATTATATTATTTTAGCATTGATAACTTAGATGTGTATGCAATGTGTTTTGAAGAAAAATTGTTAATATTAATTATTATTATCCATAATTAAAATATAATAGTTTATGTATTTCATGGGTTTTATTTATCTCTAAAGTTCAGTTTATGCTGTTATGATTAAATTCTATAAGGGATCTAAAGAATAAATGTAAATGATTATATTTATATAGCTCGAAATATTTTACCAGAATTATCCTCTGTTTATCAATCTAGGTACATCAAAGATTGATAAATATTTTGTATACTTATATTACTATTGTGTCAATAAAAATTACATATAGATAATATTGTTGTAAAATCTCCAAACAGCATATGTAATAGTATTATGTATAAATGTTAGCTTAGGTAAGCATCCTAAGTAATGCCACATCTTTAGAGAATTATTCTATAGCTGAGTAACTGTTCAATATTTTAAGAAATAACTAAGATTTATACCTGAAAGATACCCAGATTAAAAACTGATCAAACTATTGTATATAGGGATTAGATAAAACATTGCTTCACTTTGTTATGTAATAATTATTAATGCATAAGTTTTCTGCATTACTTGCTTAACAATCTTCTTCAAGAACCTGTTTTGTTCTGCAATGTGTAGAGATACTCTTATACAGTTTATTAATATATAGAAGAAATCAGGATAAAGCTCCCATGATTAACATTGTTAAAAATTATTTATCTCCAGAGTGCTAAGAACTTAATTTATTATTAATATAATTATATTTTATTTAATATATTTTTTATTATTTTGTTAATAAATTGATTTTATATTTTTTAATTACCTGATTTTTTTCTTGTATGATTTTATATTCATTATCTATTAAATAAATATAGGTACATAATATTATTTTATGTTTATTTGAAGGTACACTGTTTTGAAAGTAATGTTATTTATATTTATTGCTAATATTAACATAATTTAAATATATGGCTGAATACAATAAAATATCTTTTATTATTGAACCATATTAATAATATTAGATCTATAATTTAACAATAAGGTTCAAAGAGTTTTATTTGTTACACTGAAATATTTTAAACCCTGAGATAATATTCTATTTATTATATGTATTATAAAAACTTACAGAGAATATGGTAGCCACACATAAAAATTATTAGATTGGTTTATTCTTATTTGTAAATACAGTTATATTTTAATTTCATTACCCAGAGATGATATTATTATTTATAAAAACCCAATATGTAGTGTTTGAGAGATATTTTACTATTGTGCTTATATGTAAAAAGTTATAATTATAAACTTAGTTAGTAAAGGCTAAGCTAACATATTTTGACAGTTATGATTTGGTTAAGCTAAGATGGCTCCAAGCATCTCCTGGTTCAATAGTTATAATATATACTTATATTTTTAAATGCAGTGTTACCAATTAAAACTGATTCAATATTACATATCATTACATCTTATTGGCAGCTCAAAGAATACAGCAAAAGTCACATTCTTCATTTTAATGTGTTTATTTTCACAATACTACACTACATAAAAATTAATGCAAAATAATAATAATCTATTTGATGCTCAACAGATAAACATATTTTTAATAAAACTATCATCCACAAAAGCATGGCTAAAAGAGGAAGCAAGAAGAAGATCACTTTCCCAACACATTCTCTCAAAGTCATTCATTTTGAATAAATTTGTTAACTTTTTAATTCCTTTGTGCAACAAAAATCAAATCTCATTAATTTTTATTAATATCAACAAATAAAAAATCTTTCTCCTTTTTTCTTGTCAAAAACTTTATTTTTTATCTCAATACTGAACATATATATACATTTATATACAAAACTCCAATGTTTCAACTGTTTTATCTCATACAGTCATTTTCAAGGATCTGCAACAATATTAAATACACATCAACAAATAAACTTCAATTACATAAAAACTTTCTCTTACATTAACATAATAACAAACATATTAAACATATAGAAATATATTTTACTTACATCTTTCTCCCACTGCTATATTTTATTACTCTTTTTTTTTATTTACATTGTTTAATTACAAATATATCTTAAAATCATCCAAGAAACTTTCTATACAAATTTAAATACCAACTCTAATTTCCAAAAACCTCCCCCTTTCTTTAAATTTTATCTAAAACCCATCTTAAAACTACATTCCTAAACTATATATTTAAATGAATATAAAACAAATTTAAACATTCCCCCCCCCTCTCTCTCTCTTTTATACAAAAAAACTTCTAACAATTTACCTAAACCCATTAAGCATTTATTTTAATTATACAGTAATTTATATTCCTTATCTACTCCATTAATTCTATTTAGAGTAGGATTATATTTTTTTATATAAAAAAATTCTTTAACCATCCTTTCCCTGTAATTTTTAACCCTTTCTAACATTTTAATACTAAATTCTTTATGACCTAAACCTTTACAATGAATGTAAATATTTGAATTTTTGTCATACAAATGTTGTCTAAGTCTAGTTTTTAATTTATTCTTAGTTGTACCAATATATGAAACCTTACCCCTTTCCCTCTTACAATTTAAACTTTCAATTAAATATATTCCATTCATTTTGTCAGTTTCTATATTTTTTGTATCATTGATTAAATTTCCTAAATTCAATTTCTTTTTATATACTAGTTTAATAATTAACCTACTTTCCCCTTTGTATTTATTATTTATACTTTTTATAATCTTTTTACTCTTCATAAAAGTATCTCTAGAAACATTGTAACTATTATATATAAAATTATTTACATCTTTCCCATTGTTTCTCTTCTTTATTATTTTTTTAATATTTCTTTTATTACATAATTTATCAATAATTTTAACTGGATAATTATTTTTTATACCTTCCTCTTTTATATTACTAATTTCTTTTATAAACAATTTTTCTTCAGAACATAAATTAATTGCTCTGTTTATCCTATTATTAATAATATTAATTTTATGTTCATATTCAATATCTGAATCCTAACTACTTAACAAACCATAAAAAGTTTCTTTTCTGAATACACTAGTTTCAATATCAACCTTACAATTTTTAATAACTTTTTTTATTATAACATCCATATAAGTCAGCGTTTCCCAACCTTTTCTGGCTTGAGTACCACTTGGTAGCACATCACGCTAAATTGTACCACTTCGTAAAAATGATTGTATTTCGTGAAATTTGTTATTGTGTGTTGTTTCATTTGCATTATAAATATTATAGGGTGACCATGTATTCACATCACATAATGAGACAAATTACATTGAAACACGCCTAAACATCACACCGGATTATAAACTCACTGTAACATATATATATATATATAGCCAATAAACATCACATGACCACTTCCTCTTATGCTTGTGTATAACTGTTGTTGAAACAGGCAAAACTCACTATATATATTGCCACACACAGCAAGCTAGAGTAATCAATGGATGCCAGAAGGCTTGTGCATAAAATCCCCATCTAGTGCCTACTCATCCAATATCCCCAGACTAGTTTCTGGCTTATGGCCTTCGTCAGTGGGGAGCCTTGGATCTGAGAGCACTGCATCTAGATCTTAGGATCTAATGCAAGGCCATAAGCCAGAAACTAGTCTGGGGATATTGGATGAGTAGGCACTAGATGGGGATTTTATGCACAAGCCTTCTGGCATCCATTGAATACTTTAGCTTGCTGTGTGTGCAATACATATAGTGAGTTTTGCCTGTTTTAACATATATATATATATGTTTGTGTTTGCTCAAAGTTTCATATTTATCTATTATTTTATCATTTCGTTTACTAATAAATGATTTTAATAAAAACACAAAATTATAAAAAAACAATTAATATATTTTCTTATCATAATCAAATATTTTTATAAAATAAATTTAATGAGATCCTTGTGCTTGTTTCGAAGAACATAATTTTTTGAAATTTGGTTCAAAAGATGCAAGGTATACCCTTAAGTCTACAGCGGCGTTCAATCTGTTGCGATACTTATTTTTTAAAAAAATATATGAAGAAAAAGCTCTTTCTACTGATTCCGTACTAGTAAACGGTAATAATATTTTAAGTGCTTTCTCAGAAAGTTGTTCATACTCTTTAATGTTTAACCAAAAATTAATTATATTGTGTCGTTTGAATTCTGCTTGTAAAGTTCTGTCACATGATAATTCTATTAAATTTTCTTTATCTTTTATTGATAATGTTGTAGCTTTTTCTAAATTTTCTTCATAGAAGGGGTTTGAAATCCAGTTATCATTTGTGTTTTCAGGTTTTGGAAAATATTCTATGAACGACAATTTTAATCCTGTTAAATGTGCTATTATATTTTCTCGTATATCTTGAGACAGACTAACTTTATTTTCAAACAAAAAAATATGCAGAGTTTCGAATACTTCCAATTGATTGTTTTCGATACACTGTTTCCAAAAATCTAATTTTTTAATCATACTTTCAATTTTATCATTAATATTAAAGATCGTTATTGAGTTGTTCTGAAGTGTCAAATTTAAGTTATTTATTTGCAAAAAAATATCAGATAAATATGCAAGCGCCTGAAGCCAATTAAAATCATACAATTTCGAAGAAAGATAAAAAGGATTGTCTTCAAAAAATACCTGTGCTTCTTGTCTAAGTTCGAATAAGCGGGTTAGCACCTTACCACGAGATAGCCATCTCACTTCTGTATGAAAGAGTAGATTAGTATGAAGACTCATCAAGTCTTCACACATAACTTTAAAAATTCTTGAGTTTGTGGAGCTTTTCTTTATAAAATTAACAATCTTCACCGCATCGTTGAGAACGAGTTTCAATTCTTCTGGAAGGCGCTTTGTTATTAGATTTTGCCTATGGATACAGCAGTGGCTCCAAATTACATTGGGAGCTACATTTAAAATGTGGCCACAAAGACCAATATATAAACCTGACATTGATTTGGCACCATCAGTACACAATCCACAACAGTTTGACCAACTAATATCTTTCAATATAAAATAATTATCAATAGCTTTAAATATTTCTTCACCCGTTGTGCGTGTGGAGAGAAAATGACAAAGTAAAAGATTCTCTTCAAATTCACTGTCTTTAATGTACCTAGCAATAACAAGCAATACAGCATTGTTTGTTACATCTGTGGTCTCATCTACTTGAATTGAGAAAAATTTACTTTTTTTTATTCTCTCTATCACTGCTTCCTCGATATCCTCAGACATATCGTGAATTCTTCTCGATACCGTATTGTTTGAAAGAGGAATACAATTAATTTTTGGGATATATTTTTGGTCAATCATAAGGCCAACGGCATCCTTTATACAAGGTAAAATTAATTTTTCTCCTATTTGATGACTATAACCACATTTGGCGATATGGTAACTAATACGATAACTAACATCTATTGCACGTTCATTATCCTTATTGGCAGGTAGAATGTAAGATGATAAAATAGACACATTATTTTGCTCTTTTAAACGTTTAAAAAAATCACAATCTTTGTTTTTGTAATCCGTATGTTTTGTTTGTAGATGTCGTGAAAGAAATGAAGGCTTCATGCATCCATTTGAAAGCACTACCCCACACACTATACACTTGGGCTTAGGACAGTTTTCGTCTCCAATATACGAAAATCCATATTTTATATATTCATCACAATATTTTCTCTTAACGCCTCTTTGAAGAACTGAAGATTGCGCGATTTCAACGTTTTGCACCGAATTTTCTGACATGTCATTTGTAGAACTCGGCAATACATCACTGTTTGTGTTTTGCTTGAGATTTTGGCACTTACTGGTTTTTAACCACTGATCCATGGCTTATTTAATTATTTAATGAGCCTTATTAAAAAAAAAAGTTAATCAATACGGGGATCAATGAATTTTAATAAAAAAGACGATACAATCACAAACAATAACCTGTCACTTGTAAGCCATGCAGTGAAGTGAATGCAGCGCCATCACAACAGTAGCGGCGACATCTCAAGTTACTGATGGCTAACGCCTATATTTAAAAGTGCACTTCAAAAAAAACGATATCGATTGCCGGATTTTCGATCATCAACTGTACATATTAACAACTTTACTGTATAATATTATTAATTAAAATAATTGGTACCAAATATTTTTTATAAATTATAGGAAAAAATGTATCTATGATATTTTTATGATTTAATTTTTCTTTATGTCCGCCATTATTGATTATTTTTCGCGTACCACCAACCAGCAACTCGCGTACCACACAGGTTGGGAAACGCTGATATAAGTAATTACATTATTTTTTTCTTTTTCCATAGTAAAACTAATGTCATCATCAATTGAATTAATATACCTTATAAAACATTCAGATTTTCTATAATTGCCATTGAACACTAAAAAATAATCATCAACATACCTAACCCAAAAAACAGGCCTATATTTTGTAACACAAAAATATTTATCTTCATAATCATCCATAAATATAGCAGCTAACAATCCACTCATACTATTCTCCATACTCAATCCTTTACATTGTTTATAATATACTTCATCATATTTAAATACCACATCTTTACAACAAATATTTAACATATCATACAATTGATTACATTCCATTTTTATACTCTTATTAGTATCTTTAATATATCTATTCAATATTATATCAAATGCCTTATGTGGTACAATATTCGTGTACATACTACATATATCAAGTTTAACAAAAAACACATTTTTATACTTATTTCCCTCTAAAAAAACATTTAAAGTCCTTACAAAATCATATGAATTACTTACATTATTTTCTTTTTTTATTTCACCATATTTTTTAAAAATTTTATTATATAACCATTTAGACAAATTTTCGTAATACGAATCCACATTACTAATAATAGGTCTTAATGGTATACCTAATTTATGTATTTTAGGTATTCCATATATACTTGCATCTTTAAAATCCATTCTTTTTAACCTAAATATATCCACTTTATTAATATAGTTTTTATTATACATATCAGTTATAATCCTATTAATCATTTTATTTTTTTCTATACCATCATTCTTTTTAATTCTTTCAAAAAATCCTCATCCAATAATTTTTTCATTTTTTCATCATATTCTTTCCTCATCATAATTACCATACTAGATGTCTTATCTCCTCTCAAAAATAACATATCTTTATATTTACTTTTAATTTGACTAATAACTCTCCTTTCATGTTCATTTTCATATTTATACTCCAAATTACTTATCATATTATATTCCAACTCTTCCATTTTGTATTGAAACTCTCTCAACATCATATCATATTTTTTATCTTTCTTATAACCATTATACATATTTAAGCTATTATTATTAATTTCACTAATTTTATCAATTAATAATTTATTTTTTGCCTCAATTTCAAAAATATCTTTATTAACATTACTATTTATGACAGGAATATACTTTAAACCTTTCTCTAAAATCTCTTTCTCCTTTTTATCAAATTTCATTCCAGTTAAATTAATTATAAAATTATTTTTATTATCACATCCATTATACTTATTATTAAAATAATCTTTTTTATTATTCCCACTCCTAAATACACCAAGTTTTTGTTTAACATAAATTAATTTTGTTAATTTTTTATTATGTCTAACTCTTATTATATTCCTATAATAATTCATTTTATTCAAATAACAATATCTTAACATATCTTCTTCTTTCAAATTTATTAATGTTCTTAATTTTTCATATATCTCTTTAACCTTATTTAATAAAATATCTTTCTCTTTATATAAAAGCCTAATATATTTCTTAATCAACTTTTTTTGCAATATATTCATATACTTTTCTCCAAAAATATTTCTAAACACTTTAAATTTAATAAATTTTGGAATTACTTTATAATAACAACAATCCTTCATAAATTTAATATCCAATTGTTTCTTAACTACTTTTAATTTACATTTAATCCATTCATTTATTACTTGAATACAACTATTTACAATAAATTTATTCTTAATACCATATATAAACCATTTAAAAAAACTTTTCATATTCATTTTCATATATCCACCTTCCTTAAAATATAACTATTATATCACACACAATATAACAACAATAAACAAATTTACAAAAAATATTTCCAATTATAATATCATATATCCTTCTTTTATTTTTTTATGTTCAAAGTCCTTATCCATATGTATTTCTTCACAACCAATATCCTCTTCTAAAAATACTGTCCATATACAAGTTTACTAATATTTATCATATATAATAACACAGCAAAGGTACATCCACTTTTTCTTTTAAAATATATATGTTCTACAATAATATCAACAAATAAAAAATCCTTCTCCTTTTTTCTTTTCAAAAACTTTATTTTTTATCTCAATACTGAACATATATATACATTTATATACAAAACTCCAACGTTTCAACTGTTTTATCTCATACAGTCATTTTCAAGGATCTGCAACAATATTAAATACATATCAACAAATAAACTTCAATTACATAAAAACTTTCTCTTACATTAACATAATAACAAACATATTAAACATATAGAAATATATTTTACTTACATCTTTCTCCCACTGCTATATTTTATTACTCTTTTTTTTTTATTTACATTGTTTAATTACAAATATATCTTAAAATCATCCAAGAAACTTTCTATACAAATTTAAATACCAACTCTAATTTCCAAAAACCTCCCCCTTTCTTTAAATTTTATCTAAAACCCATCTTAAAACTACATTCCTAAACTATATATTTAAATGAATATAAAACAAATTTAAACATTCCCCCCCCCTCTCTCTCTTTTATACAAAAAAACTTCTAACAATTTACCTAAACCCATTAAGCATTTATTTTAATTATACAGTAATTTATATTCCTTATCTACTCCATTAATTCTATTTAGAGTAGGATTATATTTTTTTATATAAAAAAATTCTTTAACCATCCTTTCCCTGTAATTTTTAACCCTTTCTAACATTTTAATACTAAATTCTTTATGACCTAAACCTTTACAATGAATGTAAATATTTGAATTTTTGTCATACAAATGTTGTCTAAGTCTAGTTTTTAATTTATTCTTAGTTGTACCAATATATGAAACCTTACCCCCCTCCCTCTTACAATTTAAACATTCAATTAAATATATTCCATTCATTTTGTCAGTTTCTATATTTTTTGTATCATTGATTAAATTTCCTAAATTCAATTTCTTTTTATATACTAGTTTAATAATTAACCTACTTTCCCCTTTGTATTTATTATTTATACTTTTTATAATCTTTTTACTCTTCATAAAAGTATCTCTAGAAACATTGTAACTAATATGAGAAAATGCTCTTCCTGAAAAAGAGTACATAAAATTAAAACTATATGAGCTAAATTTAAACTAATTTTATTTTTTTCAAAATAGATACTTAGTTAGGAAGGCATTGAGAAAGACACTGTTCAATTTAAAAAATAATATAAAATTAGAGCATTTGAAAATTGATATCAGTATCACCTATTGTTTGTAGCAATTGCAGGTTAAAGTTTGCCTTTTGAGAAAAGCTTTCTACACTAAAACTGTATTAAAATTTTGATGATGAAGATTACTGAAGTTTTTGCTTCATATAAAAAACATCTCTCTTAATGCACAAATTTATTACAGTTTAATTATCTGATTTTAATTATATTACAAAATCTTTAATAATGAGATTTTACAACTTGAACAAATAAATATACAAGCATTAGCATTGATATATATATATATATAAAGTAATCACTATGCACTAATTATTGCTGAGAATCCATCATATTGATTTTATGACAGTTATACAAAGTACTATCAAATATCGTTGGTATAATAGCATTTTTAATTGCTTCTTGATCATATCTGTCTATAATTTCTCTTACTATTTTGATGATATATATATATATATATTGTATATTTTTAACAGGATATAGTAATATATATATATATATATATATGAGTACGGAATATTCTAGAAAGTATGGGTAAGAGATTGTTATCTGGGTTAACTGATAAGTGCTGGTTCAGCATGAAATGCTCATCTTGGAGATCATTTATCTTTTTCACATGTCCTTGATCATATGTTTAAATAATGTGTGATATAATAGAAATTTGAAATCTTATACTTACATATATAATGTACATGATATATTTGTGGAGGCCATAATTTCTATGCAAATGCACACAAATACGCCGTTTAAGTGGCCATGCCACTATATAATGTTCTATTTTAATGCTTAAGCATAGAAATAGTCCATTTCTTGTCTGCGGTCTGCTGCAGCAGCTGCCACCACTTATAATGAACTTGGTGTTATGCAGTTTATACGAACAACCCCACTTTAAATTTTGCTACGGTGTTTTGTGAGAATATCTGTAATTGAGACTTTGCATGCCCAAGTCATTATTTTCCAAATCCAATGAGGTAGGATGAGGTAATAAAAATTGTGGAATCTTTGCCCTGCTTTTCTAGTCAAGAGTGCCACTTTAATCAATTGTCAAAGGGGAGTTGAGACCAATAAAAAATACCGTTTTTATTTTTGGCCACGATGTTGTTTGGAAGAAATTATTTGTTTTTATTCTTGTTAAAATTACAAATTATATTTGTGTGGCCACGATATTGTTTTGGAGAAATTATTTCTTTTTATTCTTGTTAAAATTACAAATTATATTTGTGTGGCCACAATATTGTTATGGAGAAATTATTTATTTTTCTTCATATTAAAATTACAAATTTTATTCCCTTTACCACGATGTTGTTTGGAAGAAATTATTTGTTTTTATTCTTGTTAAAATTACAAATTTTATTTTAATAACTGAAACATAGGCTTATTATATACTTGTGTCTATATATGTAATATATAGGGTATATGAGCACAGACTTTCACACGATCCACCACCCTCCACTCTATCTCATAACACGGATACACCCGAACACATATATGTCGAAAAGATAATAATCACCAATGTACATATTTCATGCTAAACCAGCAATCATCATTTGGTCCAGATTACCATCTCCACACATATATGCTATAAGTGCTCAGATATATATTAAGATAGCCAATCTTCATACTTAAATGGACAGGCTTTAACCTACTCCACACTCCAATTCTTCAACTGTCCATCCAATTGAAAATCTGATGATTGAATGCTCAAAGGCCACCCGAAGGCCAAAGTTGAAAAAAAAAGAACAACAACCCCAGTAACATTATAATTTTGTTTGTTTATATAGAAATTACACCCTCAAGTGGTTTCAACACACTAAAAGTAAACTACCATTATTTATATCAGTAACCCATGAAAATCTTCATTTTAACATACATATATTCTCTGCTGTTTAGCACAATTAATAGAGCATCTGACTTTGGATCAGAGGTCACACGAATGATTTTGATTCTCATAATTCTGGCACTTAAAGCATCTTATAAATTCCAGAACAATGAAGCCATTAGTATTATATATATTATATATTAATTCTAATGTTTTCACGGATAAAAGAGGTACTTGATATTGTACTGAAACGTCAGCATTTAGCTTTTTCACTACACGGAATATTCCGCAAATAGTAATAATAATATGACATATATATATATTCTAACCCAGTATTTTTATTAGTTTATTTTGTTAGTTTAGTTTAAAAATTTATTTATTTTCCAATATATTTTTATTAGTTATTTTATTTGCACTTGTGACACTAATTTTTCTGGTTGTTGTTAAGGCAACCAAAATAAAAGCAACATATCCATTAATTTTCCAATATGATCTAAAATACCTTTCATATAATACAATTGTACATTCAATTCTCTTAAGCCATGCCACGATTGTAATAACAACAATAATTGATCACTTATTAATTTAAAGAATAATTATAATAATATTAATCTCAGGGTTCTTTGTTTCATGTAAGGAAATGCTCGGCAGTATTGTGTTGTCGCATATGACTGTCATTCTGGTTGGCTATAGGAAACATTTATTTTACTTAAATTCAATGTGTCTTCATCTCTCATATCAACTGCTATATTATTTAAAGAGATGATAATTCTATTCAATAATGACGTATAATTTTGAATAACACAGCCCCTTTTTTTTTTTTTAGAATCTCAGTCAGAATAATAAAAAGACAAGGGTGCTTTTTGTGTCCTTCCATCATCCATGACAACACAATAATATAACTAAGATTTATTACTTAGACAATTTAACTAAATGGGAATGGAATAATGTGCAACCAAAGTTAATGGTTTGGGAATAAGTTCATTTTTTTTTTATTTTTTTTTTATACAAAGGTGAATGTTTAGTCTTAAGTTTTCAACTCCATAAATAATTATCATTAAACTAAAATATAATGACATATTCCGATCTGCTTAACTTTATTTATCTGGTATATTAAGTTTTTAAGAATTTGGAATGATTTTGGACTCAAGAAAAGGTTTTGCAAATATTGTGCAAACACTTATATTTAGCATATAAAAACAAAAAAATGAATCTACAACAAATTTTAACAAGACTATAATTTATTATTATCACAAAAAAAAAATATATGAACATTTATTCAATAATCCCATAGTAATACAAAAATATAAAATATAACTGACAGTAATCTGTATACTCTTTTGGTTATGGACTAGAGGTTACTACTTCTCCTGTATGCAATCATATGGATTGATTAACTAAAAATACATTTCATTACCAATACATTGTTTATTAAATTTTGATAACCTTGTAGAAGCTTTTATTCAAAATTATTGACTAACTATTTTTTTGTTCATTTTTTTTTTTTTTTTAAATGATTAATCCAATCATATGCAATACGCAAAATATTAAATTTATTTCTAATACATTTACTTTATTTATGGTCTTTAATGGGATAACCTATTCTAATTATAGGCCAGTTATCAGAAGTTACACTTACCATCTTACATTTAACTTAATGCTAACTTAAGTTATGATACAAATTTTATTCATACGTATAATTTTAAATATGAGTATTATTTAATTACTAACCAGAATTAAATATTGCATTTGAATATTCCTTCAGTAAATAAGCGTTTCAAATTACGCAATTTTAATTACTTTCTCCATTGACTTACTTGTCAAATACTAGCAATATTTAGCAGCACAATACAGATATTGATCCTAGTTACTAACGCACTATTTATACTAAAGTGGATCTTGAGGAACTAACACCTCCAATATAACCTTTATCTTGCCCGAACTTTCAAAATTAAGCACAATAATCAACACCTTCCATGGTGGAGCTATCTTTATTTTCACATGAGGAATATGGAATAACCATGAAGGTCTGTAAAGTAATCTACTACATTAAAATATTTTGGTGGTTTCTTGCCTCTTACTTGGGCATACAACGAACACACACCAAATACAATCCTCTCCTGGGATTTAAACGAATGAAGCATACTAAATGCTAGATAAATTCTTGATCGTCCTATCTATGAGAATCGATCACTTGGGCTATAAACATACCCGAACATTATATTTAAAATCTTCCTCTCATGGAAAACAAAGCTTTTGGGGAGATCATTTTTCATCCCACAAAATAAATACATTATAATTATTACCTATGCGAATATTAAGCATATACCAATGCTATATCTGGGCAGGATAAGTAAATACACTGATTATAATAAACTTATGTTACCGGGTATACTTTGATCAACATCTGAAATCAATGGACATCATAGAATAAAAGTATAATAATTTTAATTTTAATAAAGGAACATTCAAAATAGTTGGTAGCATACTATCTTAAACTAAATAAAGTGGATGTGTTATTTAAGAATAATTAGGAATAAATTCCTCAATTAATACAGTATAAATTCGTTTCAAAACTTTAACAAGAAATATTTTGTTATAGCATTTTTTTTTTTTTTTTAGTTACTTCTGATAATTTTCAATATTTATTTTACCCCTTAAATATCTAAATATTTTTCTTTTACGTATCTAACATACAAAATTTCTACCTACAATTGTATGTACTAATTAAAACATATTTTATAGATTTTTTTTTCTTTCGTATTAAATATCAACTTAACCTATAATAATTATATTAAAACATACCTTTGTCATTACAAGGCTATTAAATATCACTTGACCATACAGACTTTAACCTATGTGATATAACAAAAAAATACATATCATTTATAACTTAGTTTTAAACAATCATTAATTAACAAGTGCATACTCTCTCATTAGAAAATGTCTTTCTGTTGAGCAATTGGTCCAGGTGAAGAGCTTTATCCAGTCGTATTTCACGAAGCAAGTTTAAAAACAATAAACGCATGGTATTATTTCCTTTAAATAAAAGTTTTCTCTTATTTTGTGCGTTTAATAAATTAGGTAAAGAAATATATAGCAGAATTGAAGATTAATTCTTACTTGAATTAAACTACTACAATTTTGGGATCCAAGAAAAAAAATAGACTTCTAACATAGACGAATATTTGACTATAGATGATAAACATACACAATATTTTTTTTTATTGACGATACGTATACTTATTAGCTAGCTTATTTATGGATGAAAATGCGCAATTTTCCGAGAGATTATTATGATAATAACTGCAGTCAATTTACTTGTACATGAAGTTTTAATAATTCCAACTGATGTATAATATAATATATCATTTATTTTTATCATTAAGTCACTAAGATATTTGGTTTTGTTCATACTTTAGGAATTATAAATTTTTTTTAACGGTAACTTCTCCGTAAGAATGCCCCTATATAACTTTTCCTATATTTACTCTGAGAAAGTTTATATTCTTTTTTTATAATTTTTTTTTTTTAAAAATATACAGGTGCATAATTTAATCTTATTTATCATTATTATTATTTCCAGACAATTCTTGGTGAATAAAACATATTTTAACGTATGTAACTACATTACTTGTAAAGGCAGACAATATTGAGAAAGAGCGCGAAAATGTTTCTAGTTGATTTTCCTTGGTTTCAAAATATTTCTTTCAATTATTTTTTTTTTTTTTCTATACCAAGAAAATATCAATAAATGACATAAAGTTAATAAATAATTAATTTTCTCTTGGAAATCACTTCCCTTCCTTAATTTAGATATAATATAATTTTTCGTGACTCTTTTAGTTACATCTGTCATTTTTGAACTTTAGCACGAGACAATAAACTTTTAAGTATAAAAGGTCTTTAAATAGGTAGATGGCAAAGAAAATCAGGATATCTTATCAAAAAATTTTAGCCACACATTATATTATTAAAATTTTACTTTGATTACATTTATTTCTGCAAAATAAAATGAAAAAATTGAGTTACCAAATTTCAGCACTGTTCCTTCCTTGAAAACTAAAAGCAGACTATATTTTTTTTTTTTACTTTAGCGACCTCTTCCAGAAAAATAATCATTTGATTATAACATAAACAAAAGAAAGGAAAAACCTATTACAATCATATAGTTTTAGTATTATTTACCTGGATTACAAAGTAATTTGACAATATAAAAAAAAATAATAAATACATTAAATTAACAATCAGTGATGTATAATTCTTTAAACATTATATTTATTTATTTTTTTTACAAAAAGAAATTACCAGAAGTTATTGTGCTTTATGATAAGACACTCATCCACTCCCCTCTACCCATCCAAAATCAATTACTGTTTAGCTTTTATACCATATTAATTTGCTCTAATTATTAATATCTCAATTAAATTATTCATGTTCTCTCTTTAAAATGACATTGAGTTATTAAATCTATTAGTTATTCACCCAAAACATGCCAAAGTGAGTGAATAGCATACTTTATTAATCAATTATTGCTATTGTTATTTTATCTTTTTATTTCTTTAAAGAATAGCATTGTTTTCCTGCAGAAATAATGCCAAGTAAACCAAGTGTCAATAACACTAGGTTACAATATATATATATATATATATATATATATATATATATAATATATATATATATATATATATATATATATATATATATATATATGAAGTTTAAGTATCTCCAAAAATCACATGTATATGAAGTTAAAGTTGTAATGTGCTATATGGGTCATATAATAAAGTGTATGTTTGAAATGTATCTATAGTTTAAGATATTGGTCTGATTTCTGAGCTGATAGATGGTTATGTTATGAATGAACTAAAGTGAAAGATGCATTGAGATAAGAATATAATTTGAATATATATTGTAATGGATGCTTCAAAACACCATTACAAAATTGAAGTTCTATAGGGGTGAAGAAAACAAAATAAATTTTTATAAGATTTTGTTAGTAAAACTTGATTAAAAGTTGTTGTTTTTTAATGCTTGTACAGATATATATATATATACGTGAGAATTGTATTTTAACCCCACAGCTATATTTGTTGTTTTTTTTAATTTTGAAAAAAAAAAAAAAGAAAACTAAGATTACTTTTTTTTTTTTAAATTTATGTAAAAGTAAATTGTATAAATAAATTGCTTTTCAGATTTGGGATTTAGATTGATAAGAATAATTAGAAAGAAAAAAAAACAAAAAAAAAGATTTTTTCATTAGTTAATTCCTAGATCTGTAAAGAGCAATTTATTTAGTTAATTAGATAACTATTGTTAGCTAGACAGAGAATTTTTAAATTTTAATTAAAAAGAAAAAGTTTTGTAATTGGTGGAGATATGAGATATGATTCAGCTATAATGGGCTTAATCAGGCCATTGGATTATCTCACAGTAGCTAGAATACTTGCACCAGCTCAAAGAGACAGACCCCAACTCTGAAAGAGAGAATTGCACAACCTCTGAGATACTTCCACCAACTCTGAGAGATACTTGCACAAACTATTCCTGCCAAAAATACTTGGAAAGAACGATTTCTGCATATTCTGAAAACTGATCCGGTAATTATTCTACCTAGAATGAACATTAAACCTACAGCCAGAATATTTTCTTTACCATGATGTGCTAAGCTTTTTGCCAGGACAGATACATACTTCCTGTGTCTCCATTAACTGCCTATAATGCCATAAGAACTGGCTCCAAAGAAACCACTAACCAACTCACCCAAGCCTACTGTCAGAAAATCCAGAGCAATGGACTATACTTAAGAAGTCTAGTGCACTAGCATTTAAATAAATTATTAAGGTACCTTCCATTTTACAATTTAAATAATTGTGTCTTAAATTTGATTTTTTTTTTCATATAATTGCGTCAAGTTTTATTTTATGTAATTCATTTCTGTGCATTTGATTTTTTTTTATGAGTGCTAGTACCAAACATATACTGTATGTCCTATTTAAGTCTTAGCAAGTAAAATAGTATAGTTTTATTTATAATCTCACATTCTTCTTTATTATAGAAAGCAGTCTGGATACTACAGACTATTTTAATTAACTTCTGGCTCATGACCCATTTTATTCTTAGTTCTACTTATGTCGAGAAACTGTAATTATTTATAATAGACTATTATGAAATATAATAGTCATTAGTTTTATTATAGTTTTATTATTTCGAACTTCCAATTCATTTATTAGGGGCTCGTACGATCGTTATAACCCTTTCAATAGGTAGATCATGAGCTCCTAGCCTGTCTCACTGTGAGGGAGGTCAATCGATTGAATGTAATAACTTTCAACACTTTTTATTTTATTTATTAATGTTTTGGAAGTTACCTTCGTATTTCTTTGGTTTTGACATAAGCTTGCATAAATCTCGAATTCGGAGATGCAGCCTTTTCCGAACTATGGGTTATAAGCAGGAAGCTAACTTCCCTTGTCTTGCATGAGATCACTGTATACTTACTAATACTTCTGCTATGGTCAGTATTTTGCACTCTTTCACACACAGGAAATCATTCTGTAAGCCATATAAAATATTTGTTTTTTTTTTAACGAATGTACTATTAGTATGTTTTGAGTGGATTTCAAAATTTGTTATTTAGATTTGTTTATTTAACCATGCTACTAATAAAATATTTATTCATATTTACTTAGTTTGTTTTGTTTTCTGTTGCTATCTTTCCAACTTTCTGAACAAAACATAAGATCTCAGTTGCTTGATTGAGCTAGTCTGGCACATTTGGGTTCATATATCCTGTCCACCCTTAAAATAAATGTCTAGTGATGTGATGTGATGTGATGTGATGTATTATGGATTCTAGTGATGTGATGTGATGTACTGTAGCTACTCCTTAAACGAAGTCAAGAATCTCTCAGCAATTATACCAAGAAAAACTTGTTAGCTACTTAATTTTACTAGTGGCAAATCCAAAGCTTTTGTCCGGTACAATATATATATATATATATATTGTTCTTTTCCTATTGCACATCTTTTAACAGCTTCTAGCATCATTCTCAGTTCAATTTCCCATTTTTTATTTTATTAAATAAACTTTTATTACCCATCATATTTTCTCAAGTTTTAATTATTCTCAGAAAAATACATTTAAAATTAAAAAAAATAATTTTAGAAATAACACCCCAATTTTATATATATAGCAGAAATATGTAATCAGAACAATACATTTTGGTTTTTTGCTCTTACCAATAATGTATTTGGAATGAAATCAAATATATTTGAACTCCATTTCTATCATTAAAATAAATCTTTGAACATATGAAGCAACAAAATTATATTTTAGATTCCATTTATAATTGTTTGAAAATGGCAAATAATAACAGCAATGACGTTAATAGAGGTATTGTATTTTTTCAGACAATAACAACTATCTGCTTTACATTAGTACATTTCTCTTGACTTGTAGTTCTAAAAAAAATTTTGAATAAAATCTCAATTTAAACATCATATTCTTTTCAAAAAGTAAATATTTCACAGATATTTTGCAAAAATAATAAATATATTATAACAGAATGCAACCACCCACATGATGGTTAGGGGTCGTTTTACACTCATTTAACTCAAACAATATACCAAAAAAATAGGAAGTGGATTATTTACACTTAAATTAATTATGTGATGGTTGCCCATTTAACTATTATTTATATTTTATTTATTCACAACTATTTCTTTGACTACATTTTTATGGAACAACCTAATACCATCATCATATAATTTTCTCATGACACCACTACAGCACTTTAGCTTTCAAAACTTCTCAAATCTCAATACATAAAAGAATTCTATCTTTAATTTTTAATACTATATTTTAAATATACAGCATCATGTGGCTATTGAAATTATTCCACTCACACACATCACTGATGGTGACCATTCTCTTTTATTAATCTACAACCAGTATATTTCTTCAGTCAATCAATATCTTTATAGTATTATAAATTACTCATACCTAAGCACCATTTATCTGACTAAAGAGCAATATTAGATATATACCCCTCCTCAGTTGCTTGCTTCCATACTTCTCAATATTTTCTCATCAGCAAGCATAAACTCAAAAAGGATAGTTATAAAGTTTAAACTTAGTTGCATGGAAAAAAATAAAATCACTCCCACACAATATGGATTTTAACAATAAACAAAATAATTTTTATTGAATTGAACATCTTATGACATACATATTTAAACACACAACAGATATCAAATGTAAATTGATATTAGAAAATAAATAAAAAGAAAAATTACATTTTAGAATTAATTAATAATGATAAAATTGTAATGGTTTATAGTGAAATTTTCTATTAATAAAAATAAATAAAATGTCATCTTACAGATGGTTATTAGTTAATTGGATTGGTCTTTAATCATGGTACCATGTTTAGAAGAAATGAACTATTATAAATGCATATACATGGAGTATTAAGAAATATTCGATTCTTAATTATTCATGGCAGATAAAAGTAATTCATATCATAACAGGTATAATGGAATAAATCTTATAAATTACCACCATCCCTTTTCTCTTCAGGAAAGCAGCAGATGATTCTCTTACATAGAAGGGATACGTGTTCTAAAGTATGGATTGGCGCACATACACCCAGGTTTTAACACCACATTCTTCTTGGTTTCATTTTCTTAATGGATTTTGTCATCATATAATTCTGGCAATTAATAGTTAATTACTGATATTGGCTCTGAATAATGATAACCTTCAATCACTCTCCTAAGGACAGTTCTTTAACTAGAGTTTCTCCCAATATGATTTCTGCAAGAACTCTACTATGGTCAGCAGCAAAAAGCAGAAGAAAAAACAGTAACAATAGCAGTTTTATAAGAGAGAGCAGGAATAAGCAAGTGGCTTGGACAGGAACACAAGAGAGAGAGAGAGGCTTATTCAATGCCTACTTCTACATTCCCATTATAATAGACCACCATCATACCCAATCATATTTTTTTAGTTTAATCAACCATAAAAAATCTCTTTTTTAATCATTAATACACTTTTTCTATTATAATATCATAATATCAAAAAAGAAAAATAATTTTGATCAAGCGTTATAAGTATAGAAGATCCAAATAATTCTATTTCTGCTTTTTTTGTTATTTAACTATTTTGTAAATGAAAAAGAGTAAGATAAAGTACGTTTTCTTCCTTATCTTTAAACAATATAAATTAATTAAATGATTATTTTCAGTTACAATAAAAAGTAAAATTTTGAACTACTTTTTTTTCTTTTTTTTTATAAAACAGAAATTACATTATTTTACATTTAAAACAATAAATACAGTTATCGTATTTAGAAAAAGAAAGATTAATTTAATCATATAAAATTTGTAATGACAAAATGTCCAACGAGTCATTTATTTAAAATAAATTCTTATCACTATGTCAACTTACACTTTAAGTTTGCTTCATTTTCGATTAGTTATTAATATACTTTTGTAATATTAAATGATGTTATATTGATCTCCAATTTGATACTATACAATATAAACAAAGTACACAAAAAGTTTCGTTTTCAAAATTTGAATAAAGGATGAGCTTGCACAAACTCAATGACAACTTTGAATATAAAAAAATTATTTTTGAAAGCTAACCTCTAGTTTTATATTAGTTCTCTGTATAATGCTTACATATAGAAATTTTTATAGAAATTCATAAATCAATATAAAATTTATTTTAGTTCGAGTTTTTACCATCAAATAAATGTAAAGTTGGCAAATGATTGTTACAGATAGTTTCAAGTCTGTGCCTTTAAGACACGGATTCAAATTCATGATCTACTCCAAAATACTTTTTTTTTTTTTTTTTATAAAAAGAATAGCTATATATCTTAGCCAAGGTTAAACCAGATAGGTCAGATGAGTTTCACATTGCCAATAAAAACAAAATCTGAACATAACATAATGCAAGGAAATCAAACTGATGTAGGTGTTGTTTACATAGTTGTCCTTTAATCTCAAGAAAAATATACTCTAAATTTATGTATAGTAGACTTTCATATTAAGATGATTGGTTCCAAGTTATTTGGTGAATACTGAAATTAGCAGATGCAAGTGATCCGCATTATTATAAATGTTTTGAATGCACATATATATCACATATGTCATACGTATTGTAAATACATGTTAAAATCATATATATCATTTGTCGGGATGAGTGTATATATTTTATGTGCATTGTAAATTTAAAAAATTAAATACTAAAAATTAAAATATGTTATTTAATTAATTTCTTTTGTTTGTTATGTAATGTGTTTGAATCTCGGATAAATGAAATCATAAATACGGCGTGAAATGTACATCTTAGATTAATACTTAATAGTGACGTTAAGTATATTTGTTAAATGATTACAAATGAGCAAAGAATTTTCTGGTCAACAGGAATTCAATACCGCAATAATAAAACTGCACCAAATCGTAAATAATAATTTGCTATTTCTTTCCACTAACTTTTAAAATTATTTAATTTAGCGCTCAGAATTTTTTATAAAGCCAATAATTCTTCCGATATAAAAATATAAAAGAAAAGAAAATGACCAACAGTAAATAACTGTAATAATAAAAAAATTCGAGATCATCTTCACCAAATCCACTAAAATACAGCCATTATTTACTATCACAGTATTTACTTCTTTTACGTAAAAACACTTAAGCGACGAATTAAAGAAAAGAATTAATAACTGTCATGTTGTCACCTAAAAACTTTATAAAAAGTAAAAATTTATTTTAATGAGCAGTAGACCAATCAGTATGTTCCATCATTCACACTAATATATATTTAGAGAAAAACAACAACAAAAAATATGTTCAAAGCTTCCAAAAAAAAAAAAAAAGAATGATTTAAAGGCTGAAGATTATTCTTTATTGCTCTAGAGGCAACAATTTTACGCTTCACTAAATTTTTTATAGTTAATTCTGAAATACCTGTAACTAGAGATAATTCTAATACTTGTGAAAAGCTTAAAGTTATTACTTGTTCCTTTTAAAGTAAAAAAAAAGAAAAGAAAAGTAACAACCTTTTAAACAAAATTAAATAAAATACCATAAATTAAACATTTTTCCATTAAAGAATTTTTAAAAAAAATTTTTTTTAAAAAATCTTAATTAAAAAATAAAAGAAGAAAAAATAAATTGTTCAAAATTAATATAGTTTAAAACTCATTTTAACATAAAAATGTCTTTAACGGCAACTTATATAAAGAAAGCGTAATAAATGCAGTATCCCCTAATCTTGCCATTTGTAGTGGAGCCAGGGTTTGAGTTTCCATCTTTTTTTCAGCCTTTAGTTAAGAATGATCAGGTACCTATTTATTGAACATTGTTGGATTGGTTGGTTGAGCTGCTTATCCTAAAGAAAATCCAAAGCCTGTTGATTAATAACTGCATCATCAGTGGATACATTCTATTTGTACCATGAGACTCTTTTTTTTAATTAATTATTGTATATATAATATTAAAAATATAATGAATATGTAAATGTCTTTTCATTTCTTTTCTGGGGAACTCATTTTGGCAGACAATGATCCTACAACAGACAGATGGCAATAGAAGCAATACAATTACATGATTATTGCAGATGATGAGTCTGGTATACTTTGGTGATCTCTACTCCATAATTCTTATTTTTCTCCACTTAAGATTATATAATTTATCCATGATAAATACTTTGTAGTGCAAAGAATACTTATTACAACTCTTTTGGTTTTTTAATAACCAACCCCAGTTAACTCTTTCCAAACTCCAGGTCACTTGAGGTTTTAATTTACTGTCTGTTTTAAAAACAACACAAAAAGCATTTCAGGCAACTTACATACTACGCAAACAGGATTTAAGTTTTCCCCCCAATATTCCAACTTTTCTTCTTATAAGTTTTTTTCAAAAGAAAATGCTGACTCATTATGCAGGTGGCCAGTATCCCCCCCTTAACTTCACTTCAGTCTTTTATCAAAGGGAAAAAAGGAAAAACTAATAACACAAAAAAAATATATATATAAACTATCCTTAAATAGCCTGTAATTAAAAAAATTTCTAATAAATCAATAACCAGATTTGATAAAACAAAAAGCAAAACTTGTACCTGGAATCAGTGCCAGATTTATCTTACTTTGATTAGATAAATAACAAAAAATATACATAATTAATCTGTTCTCAGACATTTATAAACTTTTCCTTTAAAAAAAACCACTTCATTGATTTTAACATTCCATATACGACTTAACCACCCAAAAATTCTTATATCAGCATTAATTAATAATTTCTAAAGTAATTTCATGTGGTACATGAGGATAATGACTTTTTCTAAAAATTAATTAATTATATCAAGGATCTAGGTGCCATGTTGAATTTTAAAAATCTTGAGACATAATTTTCACAATAACTTCAGTTTTAATATTGAGAAAAATTCCATATATTGACAGAAAATAGAAAACTAAGGAAAACCGTAAGGCTAAGACAAATAGTGATTACCATTAAAAAAGCAAGGAAAAAAAGAAATTTCAATATCCAAAATAATTATTACTTTATTGTTTGTTCATAATTTCTAATTTATCATTAATTAAGTTTAATTACATCTTCATTGATAATTTCTTTATATTTCTCATAAAATACTCATTGAGACCTTATATAATACTTTCTTACTTGAAATAATCCATAGCTTCAGAATCTTCAAAAATAGTTGCATAAGAATTCATTTTTATTTTATATCCCAAATGTAACAAATTGGAAAAGATTCATCCTAATAAAAGATACAAAATAAATCGTTTCCAGAAGGTGAATATACATTTATCACCAGAGCAATTGGCTTCTTGTCTATCCAAAACTAGAAATTGAACTCTACAATCTATATCAATGATAAAATGAGTTTTATCTTCATTTTATATTTTTTGTGTACACCAATGCTGTTTATATTCATTGTGTATACCAGTGTTACTATCTTGTTACATTTATTATCCTACAGAGATATAATTTATTTGCATATAGATCATGTGCAAACTGTAGACTTGAAAATAATGTGATGCAAGATGTGGCAAAACTACTGACACCACAGCATGAGTACCAAGGCATAGGCAGGAATCAGGATCTGATTTTTGGCCTGCATATAATTTCATGTGGTATACATAACCATTGTGGCTATCACCAAACACATCACTTTTATTGATTTTAAGAGTTTATATTTTTACATGATACTATCTATGTTCAGTAAATTTAGTGATTGTTTTATAAACTGCAATCTTTTTGTACATCTGATAATCAGTCTTAAAATTTACATTACCCTACTCTATAATACCATAACTTTATATATAAAAAACATTACTTGTTATACAAACATAGACATGCAAGTGCAAACACAAACACACTAATACAAATATAAACACACTAATAAATTATTAAATCTTTTGAGAATCATTATGTCTATAAAATAAAGTTGCCTCAAGCTTGGATCAGAGGCTCAAAATTGCATTGTACATAAACCACTACAATATATTTGAATACAACTATAATTTATATAATACAGACACTAATACAAGCTCAAACACATTAATAAATACATTAATAAATTATAATTTATCAAATAATAATAAAAATTTAAATAATACTATGCAAATAATAGAAAATTTTTAAATAGTATGAAAATAAAAATAAAAATTGAATACTTATAAGCCCCAAAATTACATTGTACATAAACCACTATGTTATATTTGAATAGAAGTATAATTTATATACTAGACACACTATACAAATGCAAATATTAGTGAATAAATTAATAAATTATAATTTATCAAATAGTAAGAAAATTTAAAATAATACTAAGCAAATAATAGAAAATTTTTAAATAGTATGAAAATAAAAATAAAAATTGAATACTTATAAACCCCAAAATTACATTGTACATAAACCACAATGTTATATTTGAATAGAAGTATAATTTATATACTAGACACACTATGCAAATGCAAATATTAGTGAATAAATTAATAAATTATAATTTATCAAATAGTAAGAAAATTTAAAATAATACTATGCAAATAATAGAGAAAATTTAAAAAAAATAAAATTGAATACTTACAATATTACCTTTTTACTGGGGTGGAGGCCTTGAATCATCAAGACATTTTTAATCCATTTTCTGACAGAGTCTTACTGATAAAAAAAATTGTGCCTTTGTCTTCTTTGTGCAATCTAGTAAATTGAGCAGAAAGCAAAAAAGTTAAATGAACCTATTAAAAAATATTAATAAAAAAATCCCAATTTTATCTGATTTTAACATGCGATATGGCATTTTAAAAAGCAATTCAAACAGCAGAAAATGCTGGGATTTTTGTAAATGTCATGCTTATAGTTTTTCTCACAAATTTAAAACAAAATGAAATTTCAAATGGCTGTTATGCTACCACCACTAAAGCCATCAAAGAAAAAAGTTGCATCATCTTTTTTTCTTTACAAAATTAAATTTTAAAAGACAATTTTTGTTTTACAAAAAATATATAATTTATATGATATGAATATGCCTATTTTGATTGACAGCACATTTATACTTATTTTACACTTTGTGAAGGAGTTCAAATTTTAGTCTTGATCACAATCCAAAGCAAAGAATGTAGTGGGCTAAGCAGAATTCCCTGTGAGATGGATTGGATTGGGATGAAGAATTTCTGATATTGAGGATATTGTAGACCTCACAACTCAGCAGCAAGTTGGTAATTAAGTACAGAAGAGTAGGTGGAAATGTGGTATTAGTGAGCATCTGATTTAGTATATTGATGGGGATTGAAATGAATGCTGCTTGTATGTGCAGCTGGACTACAATGAGATCATTTTTTTTCTTGAAGTGATTTGAAGATTGGCATAGAAATGTGTTGTCTATAGTGGATGAGTTTTTTTTTTTTTTTTTGGAAAACTGGAGGAATCCTATTAGTGGAAGATTGCACAACTTAATTTCATATTTAATGAATTTTTTGATCAATTTTACAGTGTGGATCCCTAAAAATGTATCAAAAATTGGATAAGTTGGATAAAAAATTGGGTTTCTTAGTGAAATACATTATTGTAATGGGGTACAGACCTTTGACATCATATATTCTTTGGAATAGGAAATTGGCAAGATCATGTATTTGTAGTGTGGTGAAATATGGGATGGCTAAAGATAAAAGCAGGAATTCTATGATTTCATAGGTATCAAGCATTGTGGTTAGTGGCAAGTTTGACAGTAAAAGCATGGCAGTTTCTGGTAGTCCATAGAGGTATGTTGATGGTTTGAAAGTACAATGGTTTTGGAGTTTATTTTTTAAATATAGGTAAATAATGTGAGTTTGAAGTGGCATGGAAACCTTTAATATATATGAATGGTGCAATGCCCACAATATGTAAGCTCTGGTCCATGTGTGCTATTGGATTAGGTAGACTCCTCTTTCTTGGGTGGCAAGGTAATCTTTCAATTGGTCACAACTAATACATTTGCATGAACCTGTGTAACAGCTGGAAAATTTGTTTCATAGGTTTGGTATTGATAATTCTCTTGAGTAAATAATTGGCCAATGCTAAAAGTGGAGAAAGTACAGGGAAATGTCATGTGTATATTAAATGATAATGTATGGTAATGACTGTAACTTGTTTAACATCTGTTTCAGAAAATTATTTTAGATGTATAGATATATTGCATGGAGTTCATTGAGATTGTGATCATTTGGGTGGAATTATCAAAGAATTATATAGGGTTGAAGTTAAGTGCTATTAGATGATTAACATGGGGGAATAAGTAGAAGCATAGATCAATGAAGGTGCTTGTCAGTTGTTATAAAAAGTGACTGAATTGGGTGGTAGGAAGTCTTGGTCACTCATGAGTGTAATGTTTAGGAGATGAGGCCATTTATTAGTAATGTTTAGGTAATCTAAGTTGAAATCACCCATTAATATAGTTGGTTGGGAGCTAGATGTAAGTAGCAAGTTGATGGTTTAGATGATGTATGTAATGACTGTAGGACCTGTGGGGGATATAGATGAAAAATATATTGCTCTATAATGATAAAGGTGTTAATTAAAAGTGGGTGTCAATATATAATATTTTGAATAATATGAATGAGCATTCAGAGATGATGAAAAGGCCAGTATCTACTGACTGATGATGATGAAGTGACCATGAAGCAAGGAAGTAAATCATGTCTATAAAGATGGGAAGTGGGATTAACCTGGTTAATTTTTATTTCCTACAATCCTAAGATATATGGTTGGATGATGGCAATCCACTTTTGCAGTAGGTATAGCTTTGTTGGTTAGTTGAGTTTGTAAACATTAAGTGATGTTATTTTCAACTTCATGAAGTACAAAAAAGGTTAGAGAAGGGGTGGGAGGGGGAGGTTCAGAGTGGTGTTAGAAGCTTCTAATGTTGGCTATTTGTGAGAGTGATTGATGATCCATTATGACATTTAATTGAATTGGAAAGTGGGAGGTTATGATGTGGTAGTGTTATTTTAGGAGTATTAGGTAAACTTGTTGGATTAGTAGGTTGATATGCTAAGATTTTACATTCTATAAGCATGCAGAAGTTGTCAGCTAGTTCAGTAACCAGTGATATGTAGTCTATATCAGTAATTTTTTTTCAGATTTTTTTGGGTTGTCTGGATTATTTTAGTTTTATTGGGGATGGGCAGCAGTATGGATGCTCAGAATAGAGCAATTGTTTCCATGATTTGAATTGAGGTCTTGGTTTTTATTATATTTTGGTCTTATACCATGTCTAGATGTAGAAGCATTTCAGTGAAAGGTTGGATGATAGGGTCAGAACATAGTATTATTGATGAATTAAGAGACGTGTCGAACTGGTTAGAGACTGGATGGAAGGATGAATGAATGAATGAAAAAAGAGTGGACTGTGGTTTTTGAGTGGGTTTGAGGTTAAGATCCATTGACATGTATTCTGAGTTAAGGGGAAGATGGGAGAGTTGTTGGGGGAGTTTTTGAAGGTCAGATTGTCCATTGCTGTTTGGATTAATCAAGGAGTGATGAGACGTTGCTTCATATCTGGTTGCTTGAAAATCCATCTGAGAGGTGGCTTGTGATGAAGAAGAGACCAATGAGTTGGAGCACTGAGATGAAAGATAATCCCACTAGCCACAAGAACAGCACTGGAGTTTTAAGCTGCACATGCACATGTATAGGCATAACATTACTTCATGGTCATGTATTTCTCAACGGATTATATCCAGATTAATATCTAGGTGCAACTGAATTTTGAATTCATAGCTGTTACTGGTTATGTGTCTTTTTAAAAAATTGATTGAAAAAAGATAAAATCTGCAGCATTTTCTGAAAATCTTATGAGGTATAATCTGAAAAAGATGTTTTAACACCTCAGTGATACAGTTGTGATGATTTTGTATCAAGTAAAAAGTATGATTATTGTTTTAATTTGGTTTTGAAGACACTCCCTTTGAGTGACTTGATAAACTTATTCACAATATACTCTCAAGAGATCAGTGATGTGACTGATTATATCCCATACTGTGTGCATTGTGATGTTATAGAGAAATTTCCAGAAAAACTTGTAAAAAAAACAGTAGAATCAGAGATCTCTAATACTAGAGACCATAGGGAAAAATGTCTTGAAGATTGTGAGCAGCCCAATTGATATAATGCTGTTAAATCTATCATTGATTATGGCTAGCAACTCTGTTGTTCATACTTAGGGAGGAGAGTGGAACATCTTATGCATTGAGGCTCAATTTTTCAATGTCAATTGGTGTGGTTTTGAGGAAATGTACATTGCATTTGGAGGGATTGAAATAGTGACATTTTTGCTGAGATTTGTAAATTATTAATGATGTTTGCAAACATTAGCTTGAGATTTGACCTTTCAACTGAGAAACTGGTGATTGGAGCAATATAATCGTTTTTGCTGCTGGGGATTTTTACATAGTTACAACTGAAGTTTGACCTTTGAACTGAGAAGCTGTTGATTGGTGTAACTGAAATAATTTTTGCTGGTGGTGATTTGTACTTTTTGAACTGAGAAGCTGTTGATTGGTGCAACTGAAATAATTTTTGCTGGTGGCGATTTGTACTTACTATAAGTTAGCTTGGGATTTGAACATTGGACTGAAGAGATGTTGACATTGTTGCTAAGAAGGTTGTCATTTGTTTGCTGGAGCGTTTTATTTTGACTTTGAAAACAGGTGGTACTGGTGAGAAACACTTGATCATGTGATGCCTTTAACACCATGTTGTATTTGAAATAGCCATTAAATAAATATATTTTTGTTTAAAGTTTTGATTTAAAAAAAATCAGTACAGAATGGGAAAAAAATTATCAGCTGATTGGGAACTAAAAACACTATATATAGATAAGATTTTATCCTATTGTCTTTTGAATATTTTGAAGATGAAGGAAGAAACTGGATCCAGTTATCTTTGTTCCTTGAAAGTGAACTGCTTGTCATGAGACTTTATTATTATTATTTTATTATTTTTATTATATCTTTCCATCATCTATATATGGAATGATCCCTGGATCCTTCATAGAAACAAATTTGTTCCACATTTCAAACATTATATCAAAAATCATAGATTTCAAATATCAATATTAATGTAATTTATTTTGATCTCTCCTAAGCTTTTGATGAAGTAGACTATGGGAGTCTTTTGTTGAAAACAAATACAAAGGGATTATCCACTAAGATCCTAAAACTCTTAAATTCATTTCTTACAGATAGAAAGAACTACATACATATAAATGAATAATCTTCAAACTATTGCTTCTTATAAATATAAAATTTCACAAGAAAATATTCGGAGTCCTATACTTTTTGCTACTTATATGTCTGATTTAACATTTATGATAAAAAAAAAAAAATGTTATGCTGGTGATACAAAATATTTGTAGAAATCAGAAATGCAAATGATCTTAAAATATTGCAAAGTTATGTTAATAGCTTTGCTAAATAAAAATTAACCCAAATAAAAATAATATGGTATCTTATTCCAACAAAATCCTGATTAATATTGTTTATTATTAATAGTAGTAGAATGCCTTGGAATAATATACAGAAAAATTTGGGTATTACTTTTACCAATAATTTATTTTTAATAATCACTTTCAGATAACAATAAATAAATCCTACAAAATTATGGGTCTAATATTGAGATTAAATATTAAATTAAAAAGCTACAAGCTTTTTTTTGACACACTGATAAACCAGTCCTACATTATGGATCTGTAATGCAAAATAATTATAATTATTCGACAATGAACAACCTTCAAAAAGTTAAAGATAAATATTGTAGATATATTCATGATAATATATATTAGAATATAAATAATAATATGCAAGTGATTTTCAATGGGATGACTGCTCTCATCAATATATGTTCTTCCACATTCATATGGTATTTCATAGATGCAGTTTTTTCTTTTCAGCATTTCCAGTTTAGGCTTTGCAGATGTTAGAATTCCTTGTAGAGTGGTACGGCTCTGGAAAGCTGTTCTGATGTTATACTGATTGCAGATTTTCCTTAATTTGTCTGCAATTTTTGAAATGTATGGGTGCACTACAGTATCAATAATTATCTTTTCTCTTGATGGTTCTTTTTGTTGTCTATTTAATGTTTTCTTAATAACAGCTGATGGATAACCATTTTTCATAAGAGTTTATTCTATATAGATCTTTCCTTTTTCCAAATCACTGATTTCTGAACAAAATTTTTTTTGCTTTGTTTTATAGTGATAGTGTAACTCCATGTTTTGTGTTCCTGGTGTTATTGGATGTATAGGCTAGGTATATTCCTGCATGTGTAGGCTTTTGGTAAACTATACTTTTGATTTTGCCATGAGGGAGTTTTGTCACAATGCCAATTTTTGTTCTTGTTCTGATTCTATTGTGAATTTAATTGAAGGGGATATATTGTTGATGTGTTTCCAGAAAGTTTTTAGTGGTGCTTCACCATGTGGCCATACAACAAATGTATCAGCCACATAGTGAAGCCAAACTTTAGATGGATATGGAGTAGTTTTTATGGCTAAGGTTTCAAGTTCTTCCATGTAAATATGGCTAATCAGGGGAGACAATGGTGAGCCTATAGCCATTCCTTGATTTTGTTGGAAGAATTCTGTGTAATATTGAAAGTAAGTTGTTTTTTTATGCAGAATGTTATAATTTATAATATCAACAGGAAGAACTGTTTTGGTTTGTAAACTATTATCACTATTTAATCTTTTCCTTACAATAGACAATTCTTCTTCACATGGTACATTCATGAATAAAGTTTCCACATCAAAGTTTACCAGTAAGTCAGTTCTTTCAACTTTCATGTTCTTGATTAATTCTATAAAGTATCTAGGATTTCTGACAAATGATTGGATATTGTATGCCAAAGGACTTAGAACTTAGAGGAGAAATCTTGCCAAATTTTGGCAAGGTGAATCTCTAGAACTAAGAATAGGTCTTAATGGAACATGATTCTTATGGATTTTAGGTATACCATAAAGATGAGGAATTTTGGTGAAATATGATGTTATTTTACTTTGTTTCTGTACTTGGTATTGGATTTTTTTACCATTTTTCTATATTGTCCTGCTGTGAGAAGTTCTTGGATTTTGTTGTCATAATCAGTTGTATCCATTACAACTGTTGCATTGCCTTTATCAGCAGGGAGAATAATTATAAATTTATGTACTTTGAGAGATTTAATTGCCTTCCTCTTACCATAGGATATGTTTGACTTCAATTTTTTTTGCTTGTCAAGTGTTCTTTTTATTTTCCACCATAATTCTGCTGCTTTTGCTAAAGACAATTTTTGAGTGACTTCCTCAGTGGCTACCATTATATCTAATAAAGGGATATTATATGGTGTTATGGCAAAGTTTAATCTTCTTTCAAGAACAGAAATTTCAGTATCAGTTAGATGTTTACAATTAAGATTTTTAACAGATGAATTTGATACATTGCTTGGTACATTATGATTTTTGATATACCCATGTAGATTAGCAAGTTTCTTCTTTTGGCTTTCTTTTATTTTTTCATGTAAGGTAGAATATGATTTTCTTATTGCTTAAGAAACTCTCATGCAGTTTTCATCAGTAAGTTTATTTTTTAGAAAACATTCTAAATTATTAATAGAATGCACTGCTTGATACTTAGAAAACATTTGAGCATTTATTCTTTCTCTTAACAGAGCTTCACATGCTCTCTGAGTAAGAGTGAATTGGAAGTTTTATTTGCAAACCTTTAGGAATTATCCATTGAGATTTACATTTACATAAGAAAGTTAAATGATTTTCTACTTTGGTCAGCTTTAGATATAATTTTTCATAATATGTGTTTTCCTGAAGGTTTGTGATGATGGTGTTTTAGTTGTATTTTTCTATTGGATTATTTCCATCATATAATATGTGTATTGAATGTTTTTAGAAAAATTTAACTTTAAATATTACAAATACATTCGACTATTAGTAATAGCACATCAAACAGGTTAATATAAGCACAATGTTTTGAGAGATATTTTCTTCTCTCTTCTTTAGGTTTTGCTGGTCTGACCAGTGATAGTACTAGCATGGGATTTGAACCTGAACCCTTAGATTAATGAGTATTGAATTTTAAGGTAATGCTCTAACCAACTGAGCCATCCTGCCAAATACAACAGTCTGTAGTAATTTCATATACTTATCTGTGGTTCCTCCTGATTTCTCCACTTTTTCCTTAAGAGCAAAGTTGTCTAATCATTTCCATATATTATGTATATTCACACTAAGTTGGCTTATGAGATTTTTTACCATTGTCATGTGAGCAGCTTCTTTAAATTTTCCTTCTTGTACCTTTTCTTCTCTATCCAATATTTTTGTATTTTCCAATTAAACATATGTTTATTGGCACATACATAATCTGCTACCTTAGGCACATTTCTCTTCTAATCATCAGTTTGTGTTTTTGCAAGTGCTTTTCAATGGGACAACTAGTCTCACCAATATATGCTCTTCCACATTTGCATGGTATTTCATAGATGCAGTTTTTCTTTTCAGCATTTCCAGTTTAGGATTTATAGATATTAGAATTTCTTATAGAATGGTATGGCTCTGAAAAATTGTTCTGATGTTATACTGATAGCAGATTTTTCTTAATTTGTCTGTTATTTTTGGAATGTATATGTACACCCAGTACCAATAATTGCCTTTTCTCTTGATGGTTCTTTTTGTTGTCTATTTAATGTTTTCTTAGTAACAGCTGATGGATAACCATTTTTCATAAGAGTTTGTTCTATATAAAACTTTTCTTTTTCAAAATCATTGGTTTCTGAATAAACTTCTTTTGCTCTGTTCCATCATCTATGTGGATTATACATTTGTAGTATGTCCACATGGTGAAGCACTGCTATAAACTTTCTGGAAATACATCAACAATATATCCCCTTTAATTAAATTCATGATAGAATCAGAACAAGAACAAAAATTGACATTCTTAGATGTTCTTGTGACAAGACTCCCTCATGGCAAAATCAAAACTACAGTTTACCAAAAATCTACACATAAAGGAAAATACCTAGCCTATACATCCAATTACTCCAGAAACATAAAACATGGAGTTATACTAACACTATGGAACAGAGAGAAAAAGCAATATTACCTATTTGTTAATACTTCTCATCATACTTTGATAGTATATTCTATGTAATTCACCAGTAGTTAACAATTTTCATTTTATCACTGTTAATTTTTCTATTGATGTTCATCATCCACTAATTGAGTTTTATGTTAATATATCACTCAAAAGTTAGTAATATTTCAAGAAAAGATTATTAGAAAGGTAATTATGTTCAATTTTGTATGAAGTTTTCTAAAGTTAATTGGAATTTATTATATTCTTACAATGATGTGAATCATTCCTTAGATAATTCTTAATAGTTTTATTGATTTATATATTCCCAATAAATTCTCTTGTCATAAGGGCTTTCCTTTTGGTTTTCATACACTCTCATTAAAATTATTAAAAGGAAATCTTACAATTATCAAGCAAATTAAAACTGTCTTTTAGGAAATAATAATATTCCTTTTTTTTTATTTACAAGGGTCTAGCTAAATTTATTGCAGTACAACTTTATTTTTATTTATCACTTTTGTGTTTTTCCTAATGTTCTTAAATGTGCCAAAATCATCTCAATTTTTAATAATAGCTCACATGATCTTATATTATAGACCTATTTCTGTTTTAATACTATTGCTCAAATTTTTGAGAGGTGTGTTTATAATAAAATTATTTTGGATTTTTTCTTCACAACATGGTTGTATTCCTAATAGATCTATAGAAATCCCTATGCTAACAATTCATATCATATAGCACATGTGATTGAGGATCAGTAGATATTTAATGTAACTTATTTTGATTTATCAAAAGCCTTTGATAAAGTAGACATCATTCTTCTTCAAAAATTACATAAAATGGGATTTTCTATTAAACTTATTTAGATTTATCAAAAGCCTTTGATAAAGTAGACATCATTCTTCTTCAAAAATTACATAAAATGGGATTTTCTATTAAACTTATTTATTGGTTTGTCCTTTCTTTGTAGTCTTACAGCTTGTCAATTCAACAACAATATTTCATCTAATTTTAAATATAATTTAGGTTTTTCTCAAGGTAGTATTTTAGAAGCCATGCTATTTAACATTTATATTAATGAACTTAAGGATTGTCTGAAATCTTCTTGTCCGTTGTGCTATGCTGATGACTGTAAAATCTTTAAAAGAACCACATCAGTAATTAATTGCACTCTTCTTTAGAAAGATATTGATAACTTTAGTGCTTGGAATGATCTAAATAATATATCAGTTAATTTTAATAAATGTTCCCTTGGTTGTATTCTAAAAAAATTGAAGTTTTAATTTTTTTTTATTTTATTATCACAAAATTAATTCTGGTGAATCCCAAAAAGATTTGAGAGTTTTATTTTCTAGTAATGAATCCTTTCTATTTAAAAATAATTGATAGCAAACCTTTTAAAATCATGGATGTCATCTTTTATGTGGTAATATAAAATTCAAATTATTTTTGTCATTAGTTTTTCCCATCATTGAATATTGTTCAATTAATTGGAATCCTATTTCTAAACAAGGATGCAGTTTATTACAATCGGGGTTTAACAAATTCTCCAAATACATTACTTTGGAAAATAAAGTTAATCTTCATCTTTCCTCTATACACAAATATGAAGATCTTAAACAAGTTATTCTAACTGATATAATTTTAACTATTATAATTGGGTCTTATGAGCATAGTGCGTAGCCTACTTTTGTCTGTTATAGACAAGCTTCTCATTCCAATGTCCTTAAATTTTCTTCTTTATCCAGGTTACTTTCTTTATAGAACCAGATTTTTACTAATACTAATCATTTTAATTTTGATCATATGCAGTTTTGTAATATTCTTAAATTAAAATGTCATTGATGATTAATTTAATACTTATTTGTTTATATATATTTTTTACCTTTTTATCTTCTATTATTATTATGTTATATGCATTGTCTTTATTTCCATTACTAATTTAACATGCAATCTATAATTGGCTATATGCTGTTGTTTAACAATTAAATAAAAGAATTGAATTATTATCATCATCATATTGTTACTTTATCCAATTGTTCTATTTTATTCATATTTTTAATTTTTCCTTTTAAAAAATGCAGTAGAAAATTAAGCCCTTTTTAAAAAAAAAAAATCATTTATTATAATTATCCTTAGCCATATACTCTCCAAAAGTAAATAAATTTTAATTATTAAATCTGCAAAATCTTGCTAGAAAAAAAAACAATAAAAAAAAAAATATATATTTAAAAGTAAATAAGTCACAATATATTATATAACAACATTCTTCTTTATATTTTTGATCATAAATATAATTATTATTCAATATATTGTATAAATTTGCTAATTAATTTCCAAATATAATTTTCTATCCATGATGTTTAATATCTATTCAGCTTTGCATCCTGGCCTGTATAGTTTATAGTAAAAATCCCTTTTTACAACATACTATTTCTACTGGAACAATTCATTTGAAGTAAGATTATATAAAATTTTGTATTATGGTTTAGATAATAGCAAATAGTTTTTAAATTATACTATAGATGTAAAGGGAAAAAAATGTTAAATTATCTAATTGTTAAAAATATCACATCTTAGTAAATTGTAATTTATTTGTGTGATATTATTATTATTATTATTATTATTATTATTATTATTATTATTATTATTATTATTATTATTATTATTATTATTATTATTATTATTATTATTATTATTATTATTATTATTATTATTATTATTATTATTATCATCATCATCATCATCATCATCATCATTACTATTATTATTATTATTATCATCATCATCATCATTATCATTATTATTATTATTATTATTATTATTATATAAAACCTTTTTTAAAAAATTGTTACCTTTTGATCTACAAGTGTCAAACTTACTCCATTCACAACTTCTGACACAATCCACTCTAAATAAATACATTAATGATTATCACTAATCTTTCTTAAACTGGAGATTATTCCTAGCCCAGATATAAGCTTTAAATCTCAGTTAAGATTTATAAACCTGTCTTTTTTTAAAAAAATCACTTCAGTACAAACATCTCTCCATAAATTTCTTAAAAAAACAGCAAATAAAAAAGCAGTTATTCTCCAGGCTTTACATCTTTGCTTTATCCTCTAAGAATAATTAGATGTTTGGTGACCAATATTAACTAATGAGTTGAATAAGGAATGACTATTTGAAATAAAAATTCTAATCCTGATAAGAAAGCAAGAATGCCATGCTATCTTTCACAAAGAAGCCTTTTATATTGTATTAATATTTTAATATATTTACTAAAATTGTGAGTTCAATTAAAATACTTTTATTACATTAAATTTTCCATAAATATTTATAGAAAGAAGACCACAGATCAGTGCTCTGTCACTTTCAGTATTTGAATTTCTTATGAATTCCCAAACAATAAATCATTGGATTATTTATTTACTCAATACTTTCACTAATAAACTTCTATCACTCTTCTTCAATAGCCTCTAGAGGCCATTTGGTTTATATTTATAACATTTTGTTTTAACAATTAAACCTTTATATGATATTGTATTTCTATAATTATGAATTTATTTATTACAAATATTAGTTTACAAATATAAAAACATTCATAAAAAAATATTTCAACATTGCAAATAAGGCTAAAAGATAAGAAAATGAAATACATAATTAAAACAATAGTGTTTTGCCATTTTGCTGTTGCTGATAAAAATGTGTTTTTAAAAAAATATTTTTATTTGAACCCCATTTTTCAAATCCATATGAATTACTGTTAAGATATCATAAAGCAATGAAATTCTTCTTAAAAGTTAAAATTCTACTCATAATTATTAAAATATCACAAACAGCAATTTCTGTAATCATAATAAAAGCATTTCATTTTCATCCAAATATAACTAAATATTATTAAAGTTTTCTTGATTTGTCTTGTTTCAAACATTTTTATATAAAATCTTACTATATTTGGAAAAAACAATTGTAAATAACTTTTCCTTTCAAAGTAATGCAAAAAACAACTTTCCCAAGAGCTCATTTAAATGCTTTCAGAATCTGAAAACAAAGAATCTACCAATCAATGGCATTATTAGCTCATTTATATTAAGTTCTCTGCATGATGCTGACATCTTCAGATTTTTTCAGTTTATGCTCTCAAATGAATGCCAAAACCAACAAACAAATGCTACTGATAGATATAAATGAGGGAAATAAGCCAAAATCTATCATAGCATCACCAAAATGGAAGGATTATTTTATTATATAATAATAAATGTTATTTATAACACACTTCCATTTTTTATAAGTTTTATTCATAGCAACAGAAATATCATGTGTTTTATTATTTTTTTAGTTATTTGGGCCATTAAATTTTTATTGCATTTTGTCAGTCATAAAAATATAAACTAATCAGACTTACAAATATATTGTAAATTTTGGTGAGATTTTGCATGTATTTTTTAAAATATAGTTCAACTATGAAGTAATCAACCAAGAAAACAATTAAAACTGGATGTTAAACTGAAATAATGAAATTTAATAATAGTATTTATTTGACTGATCCTCTTTAAACCAAAGGTTGAAATACTTCAATTTTTTCCAATATTTCAAATCCATAAAAATCTTATGATTATTATGATTTACCGCTCTTATTTAGAAGTGATGAATAAGATAAAATGTTTCCACTTTTGTTTGAGGGGGGGGGGAGGCAGAAAAATAAATATAATTATTATATTATGTGATTTCACTTTTCTAATTTAGTTTTTTACTGTTTGCTTGATAGAAATCTATTTTTAAAAGAATACAAATATATAAATATATGCACATACATACACATACATAAATTTGCTTGTGCCCTGATTTTGCAAAATTGGATTGTCTACTGATGGCTTAATTCAAAACACAATCGTTTAAATTAAAACTCTATCTTGAAAACATCACAACAATTCTCAGGATCATCTCTAATTCTTAATAAAATTTGAAAATGGAAATGAGACATTTACAAACTGTCACTGTTAAAAAAGTACATCTCATTATATCTGCATAAAACCATGCTGTCATGCATGATCAAATGAAGTGGTATGATTAAATGATTGCCTCAATAAATATTATCAAAATGTATACTTCATGATTTCAGAGTCATGAGATATGCTCATACCCATGTTGTCTATGCATTAACTCTTTATCTGTCACCATGGCTATTAATATCAAATTTCAATAATCCATGGGTGTAAACTGTTTTTTGCTCTCGAGGCAAGGTCATAATAATGTCATGATATTTGTTGTCATTTCTTGTAGAGCTTTAGGGTTTTTAAAACATTTTCAATGGATTCATTCATAACTAGTAAAATACATAAATTATAAATGAATCAATAAAATGTTGTGAATTGATTTTCCTTAGATGATAACTAAGTCCATTTACTACATATAATGCAAACTGTTATATTTTGTTGGTCATATCTAATGAACCTAGAAATAAATCATACAATTACTAAAAAAAGTTATGATCATAGTAAGGGTATTTAAGAAATTTTGATAGTTTCTCTTTGATTCTCAAGTGATTGTTAGAGTCTTGAGTTTCTGCACTATAACTGTTTAAATAGTTTGTTTATAAGTCCAACTTTGTATTGGAAAAAAATATTGTAGTAAATGGACTTAGTTATCATCTAAGGAAAATCAACCCACAACAACCATCTGCAACCAACTACTTGCTTGCAAGGCAGCTGAGCTGACCTCTCATCTAATAACGTTTTTTTTTTTTTTTGAGTACAAAAATAATCTACATTTATTCAATATTACCAATTTCAACAGCACATAAATAACTTATGCTACTATTTGAACATGTAATGTTTAGGATTACAGACATATCAGAGAACATTCTCATTATATATGAGAATATTAAAAGTAATTTATATGAAATATTAAACTGGCTTGATTTCTTTGTGAATTAAGACTGCCTACTAGTAATAAGTTTCAGACTTTTTGGATATCAATGTTGATTTATTTATAATGTATATGGTATGACGTCAAATGAAAGAGGAATTCTCATATCTGACTGAATGAATATGCATTGATAAATGAAAAGAAAAAATTGTATTTGTAAGTTTATTAAAATAATTAGTTACGAGTCTGCCTGCAAAATAATTTTGAATAACATTTATTCAAGTACAAAAATCTACATTTGTATTTATTTATACATTTATTACTTTAATTCCAAATATTTTTTTTACTTTTCTTACGCTAGTTGTAATGTATATATATAAAATAATGTAATACAGAGAGCGTATTGCATTTTTGTAAATACAAGCTTATAAAAGCAATGTCACGTTATATGACTTGCTTTATTGATGATTATTATATATATATATATAACTATATTAAACATTATATTCATTACTTTATAATTCTATAAGTCTGACATGTATTTTAATGGACAAATGATATTTAATAATCAGGCTGATAATCTTAACTAGGTCTTATATTGGGGTAGAGCTTATTTTCTCAACATCTTGAAAAATCATATAATGCCTTATTTTCTAGTTATATCTTATTTTCAGGGACATACAGTATCTATCAATTTCGTTAAAATATGGATAAGCTAATATGACTTTCTTCAAGAAGTTATTTGTAATATTTTAAAAGATCTCCTGTTATCACTCTATTCATATTTGAATTCCTTCTTCAGTAATTGAATTATAGATCTTGTATCCACAGAAAATGTTTTGTAAAAATTATGGTAGAAGTTATCAGAAATAATAATATTTGTTTTTTCTTCATAGATATAGAAAAGCCCTAAATTACTAAAAATTTATCAGGATATGGACAGATACCTTCCCTTTTTACTAATGCCTCAGGATATCCACTTTTTTGTGATCAATATGTTATTGTTCAAATTTATTTGTATGTTTTTAGGCACACTCCATGAAAATGAATTGTAAGGGTTAGAGATATCCTGCAAAAAATCAGATGCAATGTCTAGTTCATCTACCTCCGTAGTTATACATTCTTCATTTCAAGTAAGGATGTTTTGTTACAGAATTGTAAAAAACCTAAAGATATATATCCCTAATGTTGAAAAACAGTAAATTTCATATCAAGATACAATTTAATGTACCAATAATTAGCAGTCAATTCAAATTTTAAAAACACTTTATTTTTTTAAAAAATCATATCAAAATATTATGAATTCTTTGTGAGATATCTTATTTTGATCTATCTATCTTTTTGCTTGTGACCAAAGAGTTACTATACAAGGATAAGTATTTATAATTATTTTCCATCTCATCATTTCCTAACATTTCTTCTTTATTTCAACTTTATATTGGTAAAAAAAAAATCAATAAAGTCTTATCAAATTACTCACCTTGACCCTATATGTTTAACTTTTTGTTCTATTTGGCTGGATTAAAATATGTTTATTATCATACTGTATAGACAAACATTAAATCACTTTCTGATTTTCATTAAACAGCAATATATATTATTTTATCTTTAGATTTACTTCCAGAGCTTCTCAATTTCTTATATACAAATGATCATGGTAGATAAATAAAATTGTGGTGATTAAAATTGATTTCATTAAACCATAAAATTTCTTGCTTATAATTGTAAATACATTGTTCCTTCTGCATTCTTAGAGGAATTTATTACTAAGTTAGATATTATAAAAAATGTACCTCAAATTTCTCTGCCCTAATTTATAGATCTAGTCACATTTACTTAATGATTAATTTGGCTTTCTTCTTATTTGCATGGATTACTTGCACTTACCTAAATAACAGCATGTGAAAAACAACAAGGTAAAGATAACCTTACTTTGTTCATTAAGTTGTTCAAAAAAGTTATCTCAGATGACCGATATTTGGCTTCCAGAATTCATTGTATTAAAATCTTGAATTATTAAAGTGATTTTAGAATAGCTTATTTAATTATCATCAGAATTATGTCTTTTTTATCTTTCACTTTAATTTTGCAGAAATTACAGGTTCCTTTACCTTTATAGTCTTTTAATAATTGATAAGAGAGCCATGGAATGCTTTCTAAGGTTCTTACCTCATCTAAATTTACCTGTTGTTTGTGGGCCAATCAACTATTTTTAAACTACTTTTTTATTCACTATGTTTTTAATATTGTTTTGAGATAACCAACATCACACATATTTAGATTTGGATTAAATATTGTTTTGAATTACTGAATGTCTTGAGCATTTAGATATTTTATTATCGTATTACTGATCTTCATATCAGTAGCTATTACGTTTGTCTTATGGCCCAAGATAAATTATGAAATATAATATAATCCTCAGATACTGCAAAAGGTCAGAGTTCTTAAATAAAATTGCTAGTATCAGAAAACCTGGTTGTATTTTTTTTTAACTTTCTTAATTCTTCTATGATATCTGATAATCAATATCTTTTGCAAATACTTGTTTTACAAATAAAGAACATCATGATATTCTATATATTTGCTTGGTTTGCTGAGTAGTCTTATCAATCTTTTGATACATCATAAAAATTATTGCATACTGTGGTCACTATTTCTCTTATTTCACTAAGACTTTTGGGTTTACCCTTAAGTTTTTTCTGAAACTTTGAAAATGAAAAATGTATTACAAATTTGAAATAAGTTTCACAATTTGGTGTCAATGGAGTTCTTAGTTCCAATTCTATTTATATTTTGTCCCTGTTGATTTGGGTATACTATTGTTCAGTAATTACCTATCTGGTATGTTATCTATATAGCTTTCAACTTTTTTATTTAACTCCTAATCTTATAATGGATTTTGAATGAGATAAGTACTGATGACTTTTACATTTTTTTTTGTGTGTTATCATAAGTACTTCTAATGCTAAATTCTCTATCCTTTTTGGGGAGGGAGGTCTTGTACTGTTTTGGTATTCTTCAGTGCTCATCATTATTTTACAAGTTATTTTGTGTTTTGTCTGATATTGCTCTTGTTCTATTTTCTCCATTATATTTTTTCAAATACAAGATATATTCCTTCTCAATATCTTCTACTTATCCATTGCCTTTTTACTTTCCTTTTTAATTCTTTGGATACTATTCTTTACTCTCTTTGATTTTTCTTTTATTACTATTTTTAATATCTGCTATCTCTTAACTATTTTCTTTTTTAATTCATATTTATTGCTTTTTCCCTCATCTCTGTTCCTTTCTAATAATAGTATTATCTCTTATAATTTTTGTATATTTTGTAGTATTCATAATCTTTTTTAGAATAATTGATAAAAGTTATTGATCAACATTTCCTTTTGTAGACTATTCATTATTTGATATTCATCCTTTTAATATATTCTATGATAAAATACTGCTAGGTTCAAACTCTAAAATTAAGTTATTTTGTTTGTAGTTGTAGAATTGCAGAATTGGATTTTAAGGTCTTCAGTTCAAGCCCAACTGTCACCTCAGTGCTCAAACTTTTTTGTTAGGCTTCAATTCATGATGCTTATTTTGTGTTGGTAAAATGATAATTGGGATGATTCTCTTGATAATTTTTTGAATTTATGAAACTGCAATAATCTAAAAGCATTGTTTCTATGTCTGGTGTACTTATACTGAGCTCTAAAATTATTAACTGTAACCAGTAGACCTATAATATACATCTCATAAAGTGCATGCATTCTTATAATTATTTTTCTGAATGCCATCATATATTAAAACACAAAGCCTTAGTGATCATTATGATGTTAAATGCGAGGAATTCAGACACTAAAAAAATATACAAGTATGTAATAAATTATGGTTTTAATCAATAAAATATATATATTAAAAAAATTCTAAATGATAGAAATCGGTTTATAAAAATTGTCTGTTGCTAGATTAAATATATTTATTCATTAGGATTATGTAAATGCTGTCATCATCGAACATGATTAACTTTATGATATTCACATGTTAGCTGAAAAAACAGATGTGACTTGATTTATGAACTGTAAGTCTATAATTGCAATTGTGAATTCATTTCATTTGATTTTTATAATCCATGCTAGCAAAAATTCTTGCTTATATAAATATAATCGATTAAATTTCCTGAATTCAAAATAAGTAAAAATTTAATATGGCAAAATCTTGAATTATAAAATAAATAAATAAGTAGCAGATTTTAAAATAAATGGATTTAACTATACTTGTCTATCAAATTTTCTTTCTACTTCTTAATAATTATAATTTATTTCATTATATTTCTTGGTTTTAAACACTTGCAGAATCTTTCTTCCACTTGATTTTATAACTATTTTAAAATAAGATGAACCGCAAGGTCTTTATGTCAATATTTCTAATGTAGTTTCCTCAGACCTTGATACTAATATAAATAATAGTTGATTCAGAGACAATTATAATTCAGAAAGGCAGACCTAGACAGTTAATTCAGTAAGTAGTTGTTTAGCCAGATATATATACGATTGTTCCTTAATAGAGACATTGGGCATCCCAGCAATAGGGTTGATTCTCATTTCCACTATTGCATCTCACTAGCAAGAACCTCTGATATGCTATTTATGAATTATAATGCTGATGTCTTGAATTCTCATTAATTATAACTTTAATTCCCTACAACTTTATTCCTTTTTTTTTTTTTAAATAAAACTAACTTCCAAAAAAAAAATAGCATAGACGTGACTTATGACTGTCTCTTTTATAATTCGGACAAATAGTCTCTAGCTTATCAGTAGATGTTAACCAATCTTTTGACAAGTCAGTATGCTTTATTTACCATTTATATTTACTATTAAATTTTAATTAACCTGCTATTATTTTATAAGAGAAAAGCACGTTTTTAATTTAAAATAAATGTCTTTGAAACTATCACATATAAGTAATGTATTCTTAAATGTAAATGAAATAAATAATAATAATAATACTCATAAACAAACATTATATACACACCACACACAACATTAGCACAACTTTTAAATATTTTCTATCATTTATCCTTCCGATATTTTTTTTTTCGGATTTAACTAAACGGACATAATCAACAATCTTTGCGAATTTTGCCTCAATCTATAGTTAAAAAATAGAGATTGGGGAAGAGGGAGGGTTATTTTACTGATTTTGAAAAGCATTTGATAAAATAAATTTAGATAATTTGTTAAATATGTTATAAATAAATATTAAGGTAGATACTATAAAGAAAGATTTTTAATAAATAATCGGTATATAAATCAAAAGATATTTGTAAGGTTAAAGGATCTTATAGAAGGAATAGACATGGAAAGAAATGTGAGACATTGCTTAATTTAAAAGCATTATTAAATGAATTTTGATAAAAATTGAATTATCATTAGGAGTGCTGTGATTTATTGTGTTAAATCTGCTGGTAATAAAAAAAAAAGTGTACAATTAGTCGTGTGTGCTTTAGAAAATGCTACATAGGATTGGCAGAAGGTTTAGAATGAATATAAGTGCAAATAAAAAGCATCAGACAGAAAATTAGAAGCACCGTTACAAAGTAATGATAAAAGAATTAGAGTGAAAATTGCAAAGAAAAATAATATTTTAATTAGAATAATGTTATGAAACACATCACTGAATTTATGTCTAAGGAAAGTCTTGTAAAAATATTGTGTTTGCAATGTATCTCTATATAAACCAGAAATATAGGCAATTTGAACCAGTGATAAGACATAATGGAAGCTCTGGCAATGTGAATTTTAAAGAAAAATGTAAGTTGGAAAGATGAGATTAGTAACAAGAAGTATTACAAAAAAAGAAATTTGAAAAAATTGTAAGGAATAACTATATTAGACATGTGTAATTATTCTTATACTTAGAGCCAGATAAATTATTAAAAATATATTGGAAGAACATATAAAATGTGTGAAAAATAATTGAAAATCCTTAAAGAAATGCTATGAGTACTTTGTGTTTACTATTATTTAATTTAAGTAGTAAAGATTATACACAGAAACTCTTTCACTGAGTGTCATCTTAGAACAAATATATAATAGGATTGTTTTTATTACTAAATTTGGCTGAATTAAAATAAAAAGTATTCTTTATTTATTTCTATTATTTTTACTTTGTCTACAATTTATTCATATAAGATGTTTGATCAAATAGCAAATTGAATGAACTAAACAGAGAGTACTATGACCAAAGGATAACCCTGATCATCATTGGTGGTAATTTGGCATTGCTAACCTCCTTCTTAACATATTTTATTCTAGCAGATTACTGTTAAGTCTACACTATAAATTTTAGTAAACACATTAACTACGGTCTGCTGATTAAAGTTATATCAATTAGAACAAATTCAACAGTATAAATATAAACAGAATTTAGATATTCAATATTATAAACAAAATCCACTATAAGCTATGTAATTCCTTAATTTATTAATTATATTTTTATCTATTAATTATTTGCTATGACTTATTTGACAATCTAATTGGCTACAAGTGAATATTGTTCTTAATCATATTAAATTATATACATTATCAATTAATATTAAGTTCTTTTATTTTATTTGTAAGTTTTGTTTATTTTTATAATTGCACTTCCTTTAGACATGACTGTTCTCTCTCATTTTGTAACTTAATCTTCATTTTGATTACACTTTCTATTCTATCAATCAATTCAATGCTAGTATATATTTTTCTAGTCCTGTTATATATTCATGGCATGTAATTTTTTTTTATTCTTATCGACTGTATAATATGATTATCACTTTCTCAGTGCTTAAATGTAAGATCCAATTATTTTTTTTATAAACTACACTATGCAAGATATTATTATTATGTATTTCCTATAAGTTCTTTGAAAGAATTTTAACAAACTTAAAACCAGTATTTGAGAGTCATCTTCACCCCAATCAAACTAGATTTTGACAATACGAAGCTATTGTTTCTAAGTTCTATTTTTAACTATGCATATTTTAAAAAAAAAACTTCTAATCTAAAGTCCTGATGCTATTTTTATGGATCTGCTCTCTGCTTCTGTTAATAATTGGAAAAACATTCTAAATGCTTAAAGAAAGTCCTTTAATTTACTTGATAAAATGCTCCTCAATAGAAAAATTTAACTGATTCTAAATAACAACTGTAACTAATATAAAATTTTATAGATTAGTCTTCACAAGATTTCTCATATTCATCAGAGATTTTTCAAAAACAGAAAATAGAAAATTTGTCTCAAAAAAAAAGTTCTCGTATTATTTTTAAATCTTTTAAAAAAATATAAAACTTAGATTTATTCATTTGTCAATAAAGACTGGGATGTTCAACTTTTCATTTAAACAACATGAATGCATATCGTAAAATTAACACATGCTTCTGTAAAAATGAATGAATCATAATTCTACAAAATGCTCTTTAAACCACTAAAACATCACCTATGCTTACACAAGCTGTTAAAACAGTAGCAATTCTCCCTGTACAGTAGTACTACCTGGTGCAAGCTATAATAATCACTGGGTGCTAGAAGGTGATTATGGTTATTAAAAAACTAAAGACACTAAAATGTGAAGATACTGGACTGGATTCAGATCTGTATGATTATGCAAGCAAATGAGTTTGGATTAAAAACATTATTGTGATTTCATTATGTGCTCAAATCTTTATAATTAACTAAAAAGATAAAAGATGGCTAGATCTAAAGTTCTAGATGCAGGGCTCTCAAATCAAGGCTTCTTAATGATGAAGGCCATGTGCCAAAAACTAGTTTGGGAATACTGAATTAGTAGGCACTAGATAGGAACTTTGATGCATACATTTTCTAGCATCCACTGAATACTAAGGATTACATTAGATGGCAATACTGTATGGGAGTTACTCTTGTTTTAAGATACTCTTTAGAAGTGTCTATTAACATTATCCTAATTTATTTTTTTCATCTATCAAACATTATATTTACAATTATTTTTAGAAATATTGTGATGAAAAGCTCTAAGAACAGTTTTCTTAGTAACTGCATATTCTACTACTGAATTTAATGACTTAGTTTTTTTTAAAAAATGTTTGTATCAAACTTTTGGATAAGCAAATATTATTGACCCATTCACTTTTTCGAATTCCAAGTCATCCACTACCATGCTCTGTCACAGAATTTTAGGGAGGAAATCCCTTACAAAAAAATGTACTAAAAATTATTATGTTAATCAGTGAGACTTATTGACAATTCAAAACTTTATTTTTGCATAACCTATTAGAAAACTCTTTAAACGGTATAAGCATTTTGACACATATACACACAAAGGATTCATATAAGACTCCAAAATTATACTTTTTCATTCAACATAATTTTCAATTATTATTATTCCTATAAAAGATGAAGATTTCTCCAAGTTTAATGGAATTTCTCTCATCGATAGAGAATCTTCTTTTATCATTCTAGAAAATCTCTTTATCTCAACCATTCATTTCACATGTTATTTTACAAGTCTCTTATAGGGATCTAGTTTAGAATTTTATTTGCCCATTTTGACTTCTTTTCTGAGACTGATAAATCACTTCATTTCAAGATCTTAAATTATTTCAATGATGGCACTGACATCTATTTGGTATTTCTCCTTCCAAATATTTTGCTTTTTATTCCTCAGTAAACCCACTATACATCTATTTCATTACATGATCTGTAATTATTGTACTGTTGTTCTTTTAGTTGCCTATGTTCCAGATCCATAAGTAAAGAATGATCTAACTCACTTATTAAAAATTATTTCTTTTTGCATATGCAGGCATATTTCTTTTTAATTTATTCCTAACAAACACTTCATCGAGTTTAACTCTGTGATACTGATTCATTATGTTTCATTTGTAACAATAATTCAATCAATGCAATTTGTAGTTATTAACTACTTTTAATAGATTGATGTTTTGATTAATTCTTCCTATGAAAAATCATTGAACAGTACTTTAGGGTTTTTTTTTTAAAGTATTTATCTTTACTGTTAATTTTTGATTTTATCTGATAACTCTTCTAATATTTCCAACAGCTTATGAAGCATTATTTTTAAAAAAAGTCCTCTGAAGTCTAGCTTAGTGTTAACAGAAGTAGATTCAAGAGCAAAAAAATTTTAGGATGATTCCTAGTTATGACAACTTAATATATATATATATATACTCAAATAAAGTGAAACTGTCATGATTATATTTTGACTATTAGGAAATATTATTTTTCTATCATTACACATTTGTTCTTTTAATTTTTGTTTTCTTTGTAGTCCAATTTCCAACTATTCTTTCTATCTTCTCAAACCGAAAAATGTTGCAATTAATATTAGACCAGTCTATCAATTCACACAATCTTTTTTTTTTTAGCTTATTGTGTCTAAATATTTAAATTATCTAGATAAATGGGTACCCTAGCTTCAATTCTTAACTTACATTGTCTTTGGTCACCTTGGTTGAATAACTTTCCAGCTCTAAGATATAAGGAGCAATTTATTTTTGTCTGTCATGGATACAAGTATTAAAAAATGAGTCACACAGAGAGACACACAGACACACATCCTGCTTCAAAAAACAACCTAACCAACATATCTCAATTAAGCCACTATTTATTAAGCATATAAAAAGAAAGATGATGATAGGTTATTTTGTTTTTTTTTCTTAAGCACAAAGGTAAATACCAATCTAATATTTATGACTAGATGATGCATGTTAGTAAATGATCAATTCTTATTGGTTTTTCCATTTTTATAATCACTTCTTAATAATAAAACCATATGCAGTCAGCATTAGAAATTTTTTTAACTTGAAAAGTTCAAAAAGAAATTAAGCAGTTTCCTTTCAGTTAATAGAAAACTTTATTTTGAAAACTTCTTTCTTCATTTGATTTTTCCAGTTATTATCGAATTTCCATCAATAGGTTCCCAGGATTATTTTCCTATGTTGCTTTGACTTAATTGAAAATGGAATTAAATAGTCTCTCAGTTATGCAAATAAGATCAGAAATAGACACTAAATGTTCAAATTATGTATACAAAGATTTTAAGTAAATCTATTTCCTAATTGGAATTTCACTAGATATCTTTCTAAATAACTATGTTTTGTAAAAAAAGAGAGAGAGAGAGAAAAATGAATATGTAAAATAAATAATGTAAATGATTCATTAAATAAAGAATGAAGTATATGATATAATTCTAAATATTATGATGCTAGAATAAATTGCTTTAAATGGAATAACATTTGATTATTAATTAATAGAATAATTTTATTGCTCAGGAATTTATATAAAATTCAAATACTAAAAATGACAGACTTAAAGTTATAATCCATGAACCTTGGGCTCCAAAATCAGACAATCTACAATTACATTAAAACCATGCAGAATGTACTCATCATTGTATACCTCTTAAATATTATTTATTATAATGATAAAAATATGGGTTTTGAACTCAGACTTTCAAGCCCTTTCACTATCTATCTCATATTACTGACACACATGACCACATACATGCAGAAAAGATAAATAATCACCAATATATATATATTGTGCTAAATCAGCACTCATCAGTTGGTCCAGACTGCCATCTCCCATACATATATATAATCAGTGCTCAGTTTATATTAGGATAGCAAATCCTTACAGTTTAATCGACATGCTTCAATCCATTCCAACCCCCAACTCCTTGGGCTATCCATACCATGGATTTAGGAATTCTATCATTAGATTTTCATATATGTAAGATGGTAGTCTGGACCAACTGATGAAGGCTGGTTTAGCATAAAATACATATATTGGTGATTATTTATCTTTTCTGTATGGGTGTGGCCATGTGTATCCGTAATATAAGATAGTGTGGATAGTGAATAGGCTTGAAAGTCTGAGTTCGAATCCCTCTATATTTACAATTAGATTCCAGGTATAAGAGTGTCTGGTATTTCAAATCTTGTAATGATAAAAGTGAATCTGTGCCTAGTAGTTTATTTTTGCTTGAGGTTTGAACCTAGATCTTGGACATGATAGGCTAATATATATCAATCATTACACCAGCATAATTCTTTATTTTAATTCCGCATTTGGAATTTAGATTCATAATATACATTTTATCATAAAAATAATAGCCCCTTAACCTCGCATAGTATTAGTATTAACATTAGTCAAATTAAGTTCGTTTTTACCAATTGGGTACAATATGTAATTTGATAATTTTTATATATAAAACTTTTATAAATAAAATTAATTATTCTTAAATTAAAAAAAAGTATTTTAATAAAAAATTTCTTAAAAAATCAACACTCTACTTATTTTAATTGACATGTTGGAGTTTTATCGAAAGAAATTTATGAAACTCAAAAATGTCGAGAGATGGCAGTAGCTGATAGATTATTTAGTTTTATAGACGAATTTATTTTAAAATCTGATGTGTTTATCTTATACTAAATATGAAATATGTAAATTAATTTGAAAAAAGGCGACAATCCCTATTTTAACACATAAAATGGTGTGTTGTGTTAGCCAGGGAACTTAATAAATTTTAGATATAATTTAAAAAAATAAAAATGGGTAGATATATATTGGATCATGAATCGTGGACAATAAATGAGACTATTCAAGGGTAAATGGATGTACTTCATTCTTAATAGAAATTAAAATTAAAAACAAATTTTAAATGTTTGGAATAATTTAATATATGAAAAAAATCGATTATTAAAAAGTCTTTAATTAGAATAGTGGGGAAGATAACAAACACAGAAGACTAGAATTTTTCAAAATATTGATATAAATTAAATAAATACATAGAGATTTTATTAGAGATACATAATTATGAAGAGTAGAAAAACAAAATAGATTAGTTGGTTGGGTAGGGGGGGAATAACGTTATGAAAAATAAAGTTATGAAAAATAGATTATAGTTATATAAGAACTAAACTATATAAAATACAAAAGTATGCGATGACAATGAAGAGAGTTTATTTTTGTTTGATGCAAGATATCAAAAATAGAAATCAAAAATTTTGATTGTAATTATGATTTGTGTGGAGATAAAAGTAAGTACTGAAAAATTATTTTTAAAATAAAGAATATTAAGAGATTTTTAAAAACTGTACATAGAGTGGAAAAAGATAAAGGTTTTTATAACATGAATGAGAATATGAAGATAGGATGTTTGAAGTAAAGAAAGATTTTTCATTAAGGACATTTTTCAATACTATGGATGTAACTTAATGGTTATGGAAAGAGTAATATATAGTAGACATTCTTTGCTTTATATTGGTTTCAGAAAGTGAAAATATTTAATTTGACTTAACAGAGTCTCTGGATATATGACATTAGCTCAGAAACTTCTGATTTTTTTTTCTAAGAAAAAGCTGTTTTAGAAAAAATAAAACAAAATCATTATAAGTTATGGAGATCTATAATACAGCAACAGATGGCATAAATGTACAAACATCAAAGTTGTACTAGATAGAGTTCTATTTCAAATGATAAAGCTGAGATACCTTTTTATTTTTTACTTTTTTCCAATGCTGAAAATCTCTAAATTACTAAATTAGATAACAGTGTAGCTACTCTGCCAACAAATACTAAAGTTATTAAAAGTGAAATTTAAAAAAAAAAAAAAAGATAAGAAATTGCTGAAGATAATAGAATATTTATAAAAATGAGGTTCAGTTAAATAAATTGTACAAGTAAACAAAAAATAATTAAACCATTAAAAAACGGCTATCAAAAAGTTTTGAACAAAAAACTCAGTTTAATCTATCATTGTTGCATCTCTGCATGTCATGTGTATTCTTCAACATCACATGATTTTCAGACTATTATTAAAAATATTAGTAGTAGTAGTAGTAATAATAGCAGTCGCCTGGTGGCGCTTTGTCAATAATAATAAACTGAAATTTCAGCACCTATTATTTCAATTTTTGTTATATATACTATCTAAAAGCAGAGCCTGAAAAATACACCAGTAGATACAATAAATTCAGCTCTATCAGGTAAATTCTCTATTGGGATAAATATATATATATATATGAAGTTTAAAATAAATCAATGTCAAAGTCTTAAAAAAAAGATTTAGATTGTTTAGAAAAGCAAAAATCATCTAGGGTTATGGCAGGAAATGCTAATAAACAATAGTCTGCAGAAATTAAATCTAGCTTAAATTTAAAATTAAATGAAAATCAAAAAAATTTTAATTTGGCCTCAATTCTTGATTTTAAACAAAAGGATGAATCTATTAAATTAATGTATATAGCAACAAGCCTCGGTAAATTTATTAATTTTAATACAAAAGAAATAGAAAATGAAGTAAAAAAAATTCTTATGCTACTGTTGTTAAAAATAATATCGATAATGATTTTAATGCAGTTGAAATAATCCAAGAAAATTTAACTGATTTTTTAAATTCAGATAATGAGCAAACAATTGTAGTAAACCAAAAAAATACTTTTACTAATAAATGTTGAGGAACAACAAAATATAATGAATGATTTTAATTCTGCCATCCCATGAACAATTTTAAAATCATTTCAAAAATTTATAAATAAAAAAACTTTGATTATTGTTATGATTGATAGAAATATATCTATAATGAAATTCCCTGTGCAAAAATTTTATACTTTTCTTACAGAAAAAAAAAATGAGGATTGCTTCATAAGATTCTAGACCATTCCAATAATTATTTAATCGGAGAGTTCAATAACATTGCACAAAAGCATAATTTTCAGAAATATATAAAAGCTGTTAATAAATTGTTATATATTAATATAAACAGATATCTGTCAGGAAAGATTAAGAATTGTCATATCAATTTTTCAGAAAAAGACCCCCAAAATACATTAAGCAAATATGAAAACATTTCAATTTTTAAATATTTATTAGAATCCAGGGCTACAGTTCCAGTCTTTATTAATATCACAGTTTTCAGCATCAAGTTAATTAAGGATATTCAAGCAAATGATATATCAACCCTTCCTTCAACAGACACTTCAACATTGATAATCACATTTAGAGGCATATCTCCTCAGTGCTTTTACTGCAAATCCAGAGAGCATCTCATCAAAATTGCCCTGACAGATTCTGCAGCAATTGTGGTCTACAATGTGGTAGAAGTCCAACCATAATGCAGAATAATAGTAACAATAAACAAGTGGAAAATGTTACAGACATTCAAACAAATACTAAATTACTTCAGACAACTAACTCAATATCTATTCAAAATAAATTGGAATCTAGTCTCAATGATCTCCCAAAATGGGAGAAACAAATTGAAAACAGAATCCCTTATTCCAAAAACATCAGTAGTAGTATTTCCTTGGTGAATCAGAAATGAAACAGTGCAAATGAACAAAACAACAGTGATACCTCCTCAAATGAAACAGCTTTCAAACAATAAGTAAAAAGAAAAAATCAAATAAAAATTAAAAAGGCAAATTATCTATAAACTCATTAAATGAAGAACAAAAGCTAATATCAAAAGGAGAATTCTATTTATATTTAAAAAAAAAACATATAGATACATCATTCCCCATAGTTAAAAAAGAAATAAAATGTACTTATTCTACATCTGAAAATTATAGGTTAGACACTTCAAATTCTGAATATTGAACTAGAAAAAGTGTTGGCCATAATGTGCCACTTTTTCAATAGCAACTTGTATTCTTATCAGGTTCACAGAAGGGAAAAGAAAAGGAAAAATAGTAATATTAAAAAAAATAACATAAAACTGGAAAAAATGTAAAACCAACACCACAAAAATCAAACAGCAAATCAGAATAACTCTATAAAACCAAAGAAACTTGATAGGAAGTGCACCATACTCAAAGATATTGATGTTATTGATACAGAATAACTCATGGACTTGGTATAAATTGAACCATCAATTCAATTATGAAAGCTATTAATTATTTGCAACTACTTTTTAAAACTAATACAATTATGCAAAGAAGTCAGAAGTATATTATCAAGACCTGTTCTTTTAATCAACTGTTTATGAAATACACCATGAGTTTTGTACCTTCTGAAGCCAAACTACAAACAGCCCATATAAGTCTAGAAAATTTACAGTGGCACTTAAGAATAAAAATGAATTTAATGCTCATTTTGTTGTTACATAAGTCAATAAACAAATTTTTCATAATTTTCCCCTATTTTTCATAACTGAAAAATATTCTTTTTTTTTTTACCTATTTTGCTTCCTTTCACTTTCTCTCCCTACAATGCTTAATGCATATTAAAATTCTCCTCAAAGATTATTTGCAAATAAGAATTGGATCATACAGTTTACACAGCATATCTTATTGTTTACAGAGACTAAACATAAGCAAATACTAAATTAAACCCTCTAAAATACCTTAATTTTCAAACATCTTTGCAGCAGGAGTGGGATTTTAATTCATTATAAGTCCCCATTCCTTTCTTTCAAAAATTCTTTATCTTGACCAACATATGAGTATAATTACTTTTATGCATATTGCTTTTACCATTAATGTAATTACACTATATCTATACAACAAACAGAATTAATATGCAACTTATTAATCAAATAAACCTTAATCTAAATACAAAAACCTCATCCTATAATTATAATGGGAGACTTTAACAACAAGTTTTATGCTGACTTTGTGTCTTGTCTTCTGCATTATATTAAAAGATCTCTTATGAGTGCAAGAAGCTTCTTCTCCTCAAACTCTATTTCCTTCCATACACAAAAACATTCTTTCCTAATTGATATTCTCTTTTACTCACTTGACCTTCATTTTATTATTCAGCCTTCTCTACTCATGTCAATTTCTCTGATTATTTTTCTCTCCATAGAAAAGTTACAATTTATTTTTAAAAATTACTTATTCTTCCCTCTGGCAACACAGTAAAAGTACTAATAAAATCAATGTCCCTTGAACCTGTTTTTTCTGAGACATATATATATATGTGTGTGTGTGTATTTGTGTAATTTTATAATTGAATATTTATAAATACAGTAATTAGATATATGTAAAATATACCTTTAAAAATTTTATCCAATTAGGAGCGTTTTCAACTATCCTCGTAGTCTGTGTCAAGTAACACTTTGAAAGGCTAACCTTCCCACAATTCTGTGATCTTAATGTTTGCTACCTGTCTGTTAATTAAGTCTTGTTTGTATTTGTATATTAGCATAGCTTCCTTTATTTTCCTTCTGTTATTTTTTTCAATTTGCAATATTTTTACATTATTATAATTGAAGTTAAAACCATAAATACATGACTTATTATGGTCGTAAAAAATGGATGCTGAAACATTATTATTTACTTTGCAGTTTTGTTTATTTTCTGAACTCTTTTTAATAACAGCAAGTGCTCTTTAGTTCTTTTTTCCAATATGGATCTCAATTTCCCTATATATATATATATGCTACCACATCTACATATCCATTTATAAATGAGCAAATTTTATTTTTAAATGAGGTTTTATGCAAATTGAAAAAAATAACAACAAAAGAAGTATAAAGAAAGCTATGCTAATATACAAATACAAACAAGACTTAATTAATAGACAGGCAGCAAATATTAAGATCACGGAATTGTGGGAAGGTTAGCCTTTCGAAGTATTAGTTAACAAAGACTACGAGGATAGTCAAAAGCGCTCCTCAGTGGATAAAATTTTCAAAGTTATACTTTACATATATCTAATTATTGTATTTATAAATATTCAATTATAAGATTATGTATATTGATTTGAAGAAATACAGACATCGAATTATAATATTATTACATACATATATATATTCAAAAAATCAATATCATGACCCTTAATCCTGTGGATGCTTCATTTTCTTTTGTCATCATTATTAATTCTATTATAAATTTTTATACATACAAAAATAAATCTCCAACTTCAATGTTAACAAAACTAGATATAATTCATAAATAATTACAGGTCACATTATATCTGAAACAAGAATATAAAAATACTTAGAAAATATTAGCTGACTACCTTTCCACTAAAAAGGCAAAAATATTCTTAGCCCAACCTCACAATTGGTTCAAAGTTTATATACACTAGGCCCTTAACTATAAAAGCAGTAAATTTACTTCCTCCTCCATAATTAAAAATTCTCAACTTATCACTGGAGAAAATATGTTGCCACTTATTTTTTACCATTTTAAAAACAAATTTCAGTCTCTTCAAGCACCTAATATATCAACTTACTTATCATAGTGATGGCAATCATGAAATTCATAAATTTCAAATTTCACTCAAATTAAACTCTACCCCCAAACAGTACCCATCCAGGCTTTCATGACATCCCTAAGTTTGTTGTCACTCATTTTAACCATTTTATCATCAATATGATTTACAACCTTCTCAATCATCTTTTCATTCAAATTCAGAAAATTGATCAGTTATATCTAATCTCAATGGTACCATTTTTAAAAAATAATATTATATCACCCCTCACTAATTTACAACTAATATCAATGACAACATTAATAATTAAAACTATAGAAGGGTAATCAAGGATAAAATCCAACATTTCTGCTTACCAATTTGCTAAGAAAAAAACTTCAACAATTGCTGCTGTGATGCTCTTCAAAGTAATCATTGATCAAGTTTGGCAATAAAGGAAGTCTGGTCTTGTTGTAATACAATTGGACATCACACGAGATTTTGGCTTAGTTCCAATAACTATCCTCCTGGAATTACTCAAACAACACAACATTCCTATATCAATTCTATATATTTTTGCTAGCCTCCTCACTAATAGAGAAATTCATATAACTCTAAATGGTAAAACAACACAGGGTTTTACTTCTTATAATTCAATATCTCAACATTCATCTTTAAGTACTTTAAATTTTATTAGTTACATCAACCCTCTTCTTATTCAAATTGAAAACAGTCTTCCTGGGGATTATGAATCATCCATCAATCAATCTATCAAACATAACTCTTACAAGGATGATCTTGTAAGTATTCTTCCTTCTAAACAATACATATCACAACTAATTGCTTAACTTGAACAATATACTAAAAACTATTCTCTAAATTTTAATAAGACTAAATCATCTACCTGGAACATTCTATCTGGGAAAACTATTACTTTCCCTTTCACAGCATCTCCTCATAAAATCCTCCAATACCCTATACATTTTTCAGTCAATGAAGTAAGAAACTCTATTCAGACAAAGCTCCTAACATCCATAGAAGCTACCTTTAATTCCCTATCTCAACCCTATCTGTCAATACTTGCCAAAATTTCTCTTATTAATATGTTTAACTTTCCAAAAACTAGGTACTATTCTCCTATAATTAAATTCACTAATGTATTTACCAGGAAAATTAACTCCTTATGCATTAAACTGATCTGGGGTGGGAAAACAGTAGCTATCAGTGTAAGATCTTTGCAAAAACCTTCAAAGATTAATGGTCTATTTATGCACTGCATTTCTGTCTACTTTTTTCAAAAGGAAATAAATGAAATCATTAGGCTCCTTGACATTTTTCTTTATACTCAATAATTCATATCTGTAACTCCTATAGATACTCCACCACCAACAAATAGTAAATTCCTAGATGATTTATTCAAATCAATAATGCCTCACACTTTAACAATTCATACAACATTTAAACAAAAAATTCACTGTTAGGATATCTATAACTTACTTAACCCAAGTCAAGATGCTACTATTATAAAACACATTCTAAAGTCCTCAAACCAGTACATTATTCAAAATTTTAAACATTGATATTTTGAACCCAAATAGCTAGGTTTTCTTATTAAAATAAATGTTTTTTCCACCAATACATTTTTATCCAGAATATTGGTCAATGCTAACATAAATGCGTTTTGCCAATTATGCCATTGGAAAAAAGAAACCATTGGACATTTTATTTACAGTTGTTCTACATTACAAATTTTTTCACTCTCATTTATTCAATTATATGTTCTCACTCTCCTCTTTTGCCTTTACCAATGGCATGAACAGTGAGCTTTTATTTAATATTAGAATATCCACCTTCATACTTTTCACACTATGGTTTTTGACATGCCATTTTGTCTTTAATCCTACATCTTGTAAACTACTATTTCCCTTCTTTAACAAATTGGGAAAATTAAAAATCAGAGACCAAGCTTTAGCACTTGCAGGCATATTTGCAGCCACCTAGACCTTGGTCATATTGACTGTACCACTGTAGTTTCTAGACAACTATTAAAATTCTTATTCAAGATGTGGCATATGTTTTATCTTTATTGATGAATTATTACCTGTAATCCAAAATGATTGCTGTTTGTTATTATAATAGTAATTCAATGTAATTAATTTATATCAATAAACATCCTTTAAAAGTAGTGATAATGGTAGTAATAGTAGTAGCAGTAATAGTAATAGTAGTGGTGGTAACAGTAGTGGTAATGGTAGTAATAATAATAGTTGTAGTAATGGTAGTAGTAATAGTAGTAGTAGTGTTAGTAGTAGTAGCAGCAGGAGCAGTAGTAGTAGTAGTAGTAGTAGTACTAGTAGTAGTAGTAGTAGTAGTATTAGTAGTAGTAGTAGTAGTAGTAGTAGTAGTAGTAGTAGTGAAATAAGTAAGGAAAAAAAATGTTTGAAAAAAAAGTTATTTTTTTAAATGGTTGAAAAAATACTCATAGAATTTATCTAAAACATCTTATTAAAATTTACAATATCCTCAATGAATGTAATACTGAAAATGTTTATTCAATGCTTCCATTCGTAGTTTGGATAAATGAGAATGTGTTTTGACATTAAAAGAAGGAAAACATTCTATATTTTAAGCAGTTAGCCTATAATAAGAGTTACTAACTTTTGAAGTAAAGGTTGTGTTGCAGTGATTTTCAATTAAAAAAGGGGGAGATAAAAATATATAATTACTGTTTTCTAATTCATTTTACCATTTGAATGCCACTAATATTGAGCAGTAGACCACAAGTATTCTGATATATATCATATTATATATATATATATATATATATATATATATATATATATATATATATATATATATATATATATATATATATGAATAAATCAATGATTACATAACAATAGTTGAAATTCAAATATAATAAAAGAATACAAACTAATGGTAGATTAGAAACACAAAGCCTGAATCAAACAACATTAAGTAGAAGATATTCTTTGTGTTTCTAAATACAAAAGATGCTGTTGAAGTATTTTGGAGTTGGTTTGTATTCATTTACTTGAGATATAGATTTTTTTTTTTCAATTAAATAAAAAATTAAAAGTAAACAAATTTTAACAAATTAAATTAAAAAACAACAACAAAAAAATAACAGCAGATTTTAGAATAAAATTCAGAGTCATACAAATAACAGCAAAACAATTTTTAAACAAAAAAGATAACACTAAGAGAAGCTACCAGTTTAAATAGGGCTTAAATAAATGACGTAAAATTCTAATAAATATATTCTTGAAGATATATAAAAAATAAAGATATAAGAAAATAACTACAAGATAATAATAAAATCGAGCTTATCTAGTTAAGTAGTTATCAGTCTGTAATAACCACAACAACATAGAAATTTAAAAGTGCAACAACTGGGTTTTTTTTAATTAAAGAACAACAATAATTATAGACATATTAGTTTACTATCAATCTTATTCAAAATAACGTCAGTAATTATTATATGAACTAAAAGAAAAGGAAGAAGAAAATGTTATTACAAATAATCCATTATATCAGAGAAATGATAAGTAAACAATAAATGCATGCTTAATAAGATACACTTACTTTATTAATAGATATATAAGAAGAAACAAACAAAGTTGTAGCTAACTGAAGATACTAGCATGGATAAGATCAAAATAAATGATGCCCAAAGTTAATAAAACCTATTACCTTATTATCATTTTTAATGTTATTTTTCAATGCAGTGATCTAAACATCAAAATACTGCACATCAGTTCTAATTTAATGTTACTACAACAAAATAGAGTATATCAAATCTTTAATAAAATAATAATAAACTATTGATACTCACAGATTCTAAACATTTCACAAATACAAAAACTATGTTTAATAAAGTATTGCTGTTACAGATTCGATCATTTGCTTAATTAGAGTACATTTCAATTTTAAAACTGATTTGATTCGTAAATACTTAATCTACCTCAAATATTTCAAAATCACTCACAGTTGTTTATATATTATATTTATTAAGATCAAATAATTAACTGTCATTGGTAAATAAGTAAGATTATTTCTAATTCGAGAAAATAAAAAAAGACAGAAATGCAAATAAAAAAATTTGTGTAGATATATAATCTAATACTTGAAACATACATCATTATATCATATAATACATATGATATAATGATAATTATATCATATAATACATTATAACACACATATATAATACATTATATCATATAATACATTATATCATATCATACGTCATTATACATATAAATACATCATTATATCTATTTATTTGATATCTTGTGATGCTGCCTTTTAGTTTCTTCTGGAGTTGACTTTAGTTTTTAAAAAGCTTTAAACATTTGCATAACTATAGTTCTTCCCTGTATGTCTATGATCTTCCACATTTTCTTGATGAACACAATTAATATTACATTTTTTTATTTAATGTAGTTGAAATATCTTTTACAACATAAAGGAGATTTGCTTCTTTAAAAAATCTCTCTACAGTGCAATTTTTTAGAAGACTGTTACTATTCCTACCTTTCATTTACTCAATCCAATGAAGATTAGTCTTACAACAGTATCAAATGGTGTGGATGTTTGGATCCCTTCTATTTGCATTACTGATTATAAATTTTATTCTAACACTGAAAATAAAATAAAAATCCTTTAAATAAATTTAATTTCATCTACTGAATTTTCTTTATATACATTTTAACATAATTAATGTTTATTAATTATTAAAGTTTACGATAATAAGAAATCATTTTTGCGTTATTTTTTTTAATTAGATTAATTTTTTTATTCAGCGTAAATACGATTGTATTTCTGTTTCTGCTAACTTAATAATCACCTGCTATTTTAAATTTATAGTTTTGTATTCCTAATAATTATGATTTGATTTGATTTATTTGTTGAAATATTCCTAGGAATAAATAAGTTTGTATTTACTTACATTTTCTTTCAAAATTCCCATCAGATCAACTTTTGAGAAGACTTAAGTGCAGTTTGGATTTGTTATTACCTAATAATTGAAACTGTTTCTTTTCTAATTAAAGATTTGTTTGATTGCTTTTCATTCTTTTGGGTTCCATTTCTGAGATTAATGAAGAAATCAAATGAAAGTTTTAAAAGGAAATCAGTGGAAAAGAAATGAATGAAAAGATTAATGTATTTTAAATGGCACTTAAAATAACTTGTTTAGTGAGTAACACACATACGCATTTTACTACATGTATCTAATATATAGGGTATATGAGCACAGACTTTCACACGACCCACCATTCTCCACACTATCTCATAACACTGATACACCTGAACACATATATGTTGAAAAGATAAATAATCATCAATATACGTATTTCATGCTAAACCAGCAATCATCAGTTGGTCCAGATTACCATCTCTACACATATATGCTATAAGTGCTCAGATATATATTAAGATAGCCAGACCTCATACTTTAATGGACGATTGAATAGTTGGAGTGTGGAATAGATCGAAGCCTGTCCATTAAAGTATGAGGTTTGGCTATCTTAATATACATATATATATATATGAGCACTTATTGCATATATGTGTAGAGATGATAATCTGGACCAACTGATGATTGCTGGTTTAGCACGAAATACGTATATTGGTGATTATTTATCTTTTCAATATATATGTGTTCAGGTGTATCAGTGTTATGAGATAGTGTGGAAAGTGGTGGCTGATGTGAAAGTCTGTGCTCGTATACCCTATATATTAAATATATAGACACAGGTATATAATAAGCCTGTGTGTTTCAGTTATTATATGTATCAAAGTTTAAAAAATTCTCTCACAAAGACTAATATTTTTCTATCCACTACTCCCCCCTATGCCAATCTTCCAAAACTTAATTCTAACTTCAGTAGTTAGCTTAAGGATTTTTTTAATGAGTTTTATGTCCATCAATTTTCTTATTATATGTATAAATTAGGAAGTTATCACGTGGTTCATGTTTTGTACTTGTCCGCACCTACATATATATAGCGTGCTGTCACAATTCATTTCTTAAGCAAATTAATGCAGTCCCAGGATTCTGAAAAGTATTGATGAAAGATAAATAACTTAAAGTATAATCAATTTTTTTTCTGATATATGACAGAGTTTTTCAATGAATATTTAGAAAGAAAACTTAAGGTACATTAGATGCTGAAACTATTTTCTGAACTAATGATAAATCAGATCAACTTAATAAACACCTACACATTTTTGTTTTTTATAATGTTAGATAAATTAATATATGATTATATATGTAGCTAATACTAGAAAGTAAAGCAGAAATATTTTTCAAAGTTACATTTAATTGTGAACCCAAATTTTGTTAGAAATACTTTTTGTATCAACAGGGTTCGGTTGTGTAAAATCCACACCAAAAGTTTCAGGTCAGTTATCTACAAAGTTTTCTCTGATAAATAACTTTATCTAACCTTTAATTTTTAGAAAAATATTATACTGTGATATAAAGTCACTAAAATTTCACAGAGTAGAGTTGGGTTAGCTTTTACTTTAAAAGATTATTTTCAATTTACAAAATGCTTATCTGTAGTAAATTTAAGAAATAAAATTAAACGTATTATTCTATAGATTAAATTTCATTCTTTGATAAAAATTTACAAAATTTTTGCATTTATATATATTAAGGAATTCTTTTATTTTTGCTGAATTTTTTTTGAAAAACCAATGATTATGTTCATCAACATAGATGTATTTTCTATTTTATATATATGGAAGATCAGAAACAGTTATATTGAATAAGGCAAATGAAAAGTTGAAGCTTAAGGAATAAATAACTTGATGTAAAATTGTGTCTGTATTTTGTTTATCACTTTCTATGCCATTAGAAGGCATTTTCTCTAATAAATTAATAATTTGCTTGTATCTAGGAAATTTAAAGACTTGTAAAAGATCATTTTTTCAAATATAATGTTTTATTGTATATTCCTCCAAATGTAAATAGATAAATTAATAATTGTAAAAATCTTACTCCTAAAAAATAAAAAAAAGTAATATTTTTTTATCAAATTATATGTGATTGCAAAAAATCATACATTAATGAGTCAAGATATATTTTGAAAAAAAAAAGATTAAATGAATACCAGCTATTCTATAGTTGTATAAAAAAAATACTACAAATAACTAGTCTAATACTGCTTCAGTTTACATAAAAACAAAGAATATCATACAAAGAGAAAAATTAAAAAACAATTTTTATATATAAATTTAAATATTGTATAATAAATAAACAATTTGCTAATATTGATCTACAAAGTTTGTGGAAAATCAGAGTTCAGTTGATAGTTTTTACAATTCAAATAATCAAAAATACTTTTATATAAGTTCTATATTTTTATTGTTTATTTTTCACTCTTATTATAATTTAAAATTATCATATATATTCTACATATATAATTCAAAGTAGCTTTTTTATTAAAAACTGTCACAAAAATGAATACTGCATCAGAATAGATCAAAACCTTACAATATACATTCCATCAGGCTAAATTGCCAGTTTATTTAATGCTAGAAATGATGAATATAAGTCCTTCATAAAAAAAGATATTAATAAAATACTCTCTCTCACTATATATATATATATTGAGACAATTATATATCTCATGGCATACAACAACAGAGTAGTGTGTGCACACATATATTATATATATATATATATATATATATATATATATATATATATATATATATATATATATATATATATATATATATATATAAAGTTGAAAAGAAAAGTAGAAATGAATACAAACAAATTTTTTTATACATTTTTTTCTATATTATACTGAAATAACAATTAAGGACTAAATAATTTGAATTAAAATTTTTTTTATAAATTAAACACTTAAAAAGGTCTAATTAATATTTTATTAATTCTGATTTTGAAATTAAAAGAAGCATGTTTTATGTTAAAATAGATATACTGCTAATTATGAAATTCCATTATCTATTTTGATTAGATTAATTTTTTATTAATTAAAGCTTATATAATATATTTTAATAAACAACCTACAGAGTTATTTTTGAAAGGATTAATGTGAATTGAAAAGACTCATTAACTTATTTCAATCAAGATATAAGAAAAACTTGTTTTTAATAACTGTTTTTTCTACCCTGGCTATAAAAATATTGGAAAAAAGAGATTAGGGAGGTTTAGTTTTTACAGATTGTTACAGCATGATGGCCATAAAGATACAACTGAAGGCAAGACAGTGCAAGTCATCCACTGCTAGTTCACAATGGTAGAGTTTGGATTTATGTGGAAGCAAAGGGCCTGGTTTCTGTGTCCTCCATGACCCATATTGTGTACTAGATGGTATACCTAAAGTCTATCAAATTCTAGACTAAATGGAGCTGTATGAATGCCAACATTTACCATATTATACATTTACCAGAGATAGCAACAAGCCAATCTACTGTTTTAAAAGAGACCAGCTTACCCAAAGAGTCTATAAGTTTGCTGAAGAATTATTTTATACATATCCTGCTTTATCTATAGATAAAGAGGCACAGATAAAGATTCTGCATCATACTATTTATAAAGTATAGCCGGTAAGTAAAGTAGTGTTATATATAGAAGGAATGATATTATTTTAAATAATTCCTTAAAAATGATGATTGTTAAAATCTCTAATTTAAAAGTAAAGAAGTAAATAATTTTTGCTTGAATTAAAAGACTAAAGACAAATGATTGATATATAGACAATTTTATTTTGAAAAATAAAAAAGTAATGTCAAAAATCAGAAAGCTTAATTTATATGTATAACCATATTCAGAAGACTTTAATTTCATTTTAATTGTTATTAATAAATTGATATTTCATTATTAAAATTATTCCAGGAAATTTAGTTAATCCTAGAATAGATTTAAATTATTATATATTAGGATTATATCTTTTGCTCACAGTAACAATTATAGAGTTTTGTTCCTAAACTAGATTCATGTATAATGGTCTGTTTTATAAAAAGGAGTTAATATTCAGTGTTTATGGGCATCTAAGTAATGATAATCCTGGATTTACACAAAGGGGATATCCTTTAAAGTCCATGCACTGCACTACATTTTATTTACTTTAGTATTTATTAAAAATTAAGTTTATAGTATTAATGTTAATAAGTGACCAGAGCATTGATGATGATCAGCATGTTTTACTATCCAATTGTTATATTCTTATGGATTAGCACTTGAGATTGTACATCTAAATTATTGTTTAAATAATCTGCCCCAAGTGGTTCAAGAGCTAAATAATTAGTCTGGTCTATAGGAGACCCATTTCAAGTTCAATCACAAGATTGACTGTAAATATATTTTTATTATCAATCATTCATGATGATGAATAATTATTCTTGTCTGTAATGCTCGTGAAATTAGTTACTTACTTAATTAGTAGTATGTTGATCCTCATTTATATTTAAATTTTGTATTGACTTGGGATATGATGATGGTGATGGTTTCTCATCATCCCAGATTGCCCACATAAACTCTATACCATTACAATATATATATATATATAGTCTATTTTGAAAATGCAGACAATTTAGCCTCCTGAAATATACATATTGTGAGACTTTTGTCTGCTCCGTTTAAATGTTACTCTGGATAACAGCATTTGACATAAACTGCTTTGAATTTTTATTTTCATTGATATTTATACAGGAAAATCTTCCCAATTTTTTCCATACATATCTTACGTCAAAAAATATATCATTTTATTTGCATATAACAGAAAATTGGTACAATAGAAATTATAATTATTGATTAATAAAGTCATGCAATTACTACTGCCTTGGAACACAATGTTTGTTTTAAAACTCAATTGTGATTTTGCTACATAAAAGCATATGTTTTGGTTACCATTGCAATCTCAAAATAAGAAATTATTAGAGTATATTCTGCAAAGAACATGTGTCCATTACCCTAGAACAGCCGATGAACCATTTTTTAAGCTTGTCTAGACATATATATATATTATGATGAGTTAGACTGTTCTGGATAGTAGCATTTAATAGAAAGATAATTTAAAATTTGTAGATCTACTGAGATGAATAAAAGAAAAAAATCCATCTTTTTTCCATAACATTTGTAAATATATATGAAAATAAAATTAATTATTTTTAATTTCATAAATTGGTTTGTATAATCAATTCTAAATTCGTATTTTAATTTTTTTTTCTTTTCTAAAGTTAGGATTATCTTTTATAAGTGGCTTCTAACGATGATGATGAAGACATTTATACAAATACCAAGTTTTATATATATGTATGTGTAATTTAACAATTAAATAAGTAGGTATTTAACAATATTTCTAATTTGGAAGAAAGGAAGAGAAAAAAAATAGTAAATCAAAGATTGTACAAAATAAAATAAACAGAAATTAATCATTACAGTTTCAATATCAATAATTATTAGTAAGTACAATATCTAAATTGCATTAGGTCTCTCTTCTAAAGTCATACATTGTTGTGAGGTAAAATAATTTATCACTCCATTTGAATCCGCAGAGAAAAGTATTTGACAATTTTATTACACGTAGTGAATGGAAGAAGTGGATAATCTGAGCTTACTTTCCACTTTTAATAATAACTATTATACACAAACAATTTCTGACGCTAGTAATAGATGCTGCATTATTTATTAAATATTTTTATAAACAAAATTAATTATCGTTGTTGCTATAACAGAATGGCAAAACAAAATCAACTCCTTGGAAAAGTGCGATACCTCCAACAACAAAGTGCCTGTCATATTCTTATCTATTACAAAATTTGAACAAATGTTGCCTTTAAATATTAATTAAGCTTTCCACACAAAGGTTCTTTCAATGCATCTTTTCATTTAGGTGACAGAGCAATATATTATGTCAACTTAATTAAAATCTTTTAACAACTAAAGGTAGTCATTAGCAAGATTTCCCCCTCTTCTTTACAAACTGTTAGTGCTAATTTTCTTACGTAACATATCAAAAAACTCATTGTTTAAAATGTTGAATATTAAAATTTATGGTTATATACGTATATATATATAAACAATGATAGTATTAGTTCATAACAATAAATATGATAGCGGATGTATCAGTAAATAATTTAATAAGATGCACTTTAATATATAAAAGCAAATTAAAATTAGTTGATCATTTTTGATTATAGGAATATAAATATTTGAAATATAGGCATTCTTCATATACCTGCAGTTTAATTGTAAATAAAGGGGATTTGAACTCCCCTATATTTACAATTAAGCTCCAGGTATATGAAGAATGCTTCTATTTCAAATATATACACATCAAGCCTGCATCCTACCCATTCCTCTTCTATGTATTTAAATGGAGAAGGTCCTATATATGAGGGGTCAGAGTGATTTGAGGTCAATATGGGTGTGGCAATAATATTGGCATCAGCATGCGATTTGAGCTTTCCATCATCTGATGTTTAATGGTATGAATGGCTGAAGAGTTGGAGGTTGGAGTGGGTTGAAGCCTGTCCATTAAAGTGTAAGGATTTGCTATCTTAATATAAAATGAGCACTGATTACATACATGTATGGGAGATGGTAGTCTGGACCAACTGATGAATGCTGGTTCAGCATTAAAAATGTATATTGGTGATTATTTATCTAGTCTACATGTGTGTGGTCATGGGTATTAGTGGTATGAGATAGTGTGGATAGTTGAAGGGTGATTGTAAGTCTGAATTCAAATCCCCTATATTTATAGGAATATAAATATATCATGAGTGAAAGAAAATTAAATACTAGAATTTTAGTAAGATTTAAAATCATAATTTGTTAATTTAATTTTTATATATTAGTTTTATAATATTATAAAAGAAATTTTACAGAAAATTGAAGACTAATAAATAAAAGTACTGACCAAATTATGCAGACTACCTAAAAATTGGAAAAAAATATCAATTTGTAGTGACGTACAACAGTTGGAATTTTTAATTATGCAGACTTTCACAAAACTTTCTTTAATCAATTATTGATAAAATGATTTGGAAATCATTCAACACAGTTTAGTCCAAAGAACTTTCAGAAAGGGTTGGAGAAGAAAAGGATCATTTTTGATTATATTGTGAATAAATCAAAAGTTTAAAGAATACCAGAAGAAATTCAATATATGATTTATATATTACAATAATGTCTAGAACAGTACTATTAGCAGAGAATCTCACAAGCATTGTGAAAAATCTCAGTAGAGAATTAGAAAGCAAAATAAAATAAAGTAAAATATATTGATTATAAATTAGCAAAAAAGCATGATCCTACTACTTATTAAGCTTGAATACTAAAAATCTTCATCATATATCTCCCTGACCACAATCTGCAATTGGAATTCAAATCAGAAGAAATTTGAAAATTTTTTCAGATCCAAGCAAGCTTAGGATATGACTTTTATGCAACATACTCAGTGATCCAACAAGGGGAAAATATGAATGACTTATCCCTCAGAAGCACTGGAAGTGACAGGGTTGACCGTTTGATCTATGGATTTTTAACTCTCAGCCTCTTTACCATTGCACTAAATTTTGTGCACAGTAACCATTCATTGTACATGGGTATTTAGCTATTTTAAACATGATTAAAAAAACTATCAAAAAAAGCCTCACCATTTTTCAGTTGGCAAGTCTGGAAACTATTGGCTAATCTTTCCCTGTTTCTCTCATAGTATAATCGGAGAAACTTTTGCTCTATAATAGGCTATTTAAAAGCTATGTTATCATTTGTTTAAATAAGCATTTAAGGCAAAAACTACAATCTAAAAGTGATATAGAATTCTATATAATATTAATATCATCTATGTTTTTTATTACTTTTACAATGCGTTTTTTACAACCTAATATGACAGTTTCGATTGCCCCAGCAATCTTTTTTTGAACGTCTACTTATATCTCCAAATTTTAACTCAATATATATAGTTTCACTAACACTCAAACTGAAAGGCTATAATCAATTGTATTAAGAAGTAGCAAGCAACAGTAAACTATCACAAACCATAGCCAAGTGTGCTTAATACTACATAACCTAATTATTATAACTTAAAATAGATACATTTTAATAATAAATAAAACTTTATTATTATTATTATTAAGTAAAATTCTTCATTGTATGATTTTCTTAAAATAAACAATTTTATGGCTTTTAATTTTTTTCCTAAGTTCTACCCTGAATAGCTCTGAAGTTGATGTAGAGAATAATTAAAGAAGAAACAATATAATAAGATTTAAGATCAATCATTAACTTGAAGCATTAACTCACACTAATAATCTTCTCTGCTATTTAATAGCTTTAATGAAATTTTGTATAAAATCAGTAGAAAAGCAGAACAGTATTAAGGGAACAATTTTAATGAAAGCTTGAGAGTAAACACATTAATAAAAAGAAATCCCAGACCACCATTAATAAAATATATTGTGTTAAAACTAAAAAAAAATTATTATTTAACATAAAAAAAAAATCATGAGATTATATATATCTATATGTATGTACTCAAAGCAAAAAAAAACATGGAAAAGTACACATTTTAGATATTAAAGGTAAAAAAAATCTAACATTTACTCCAATTGAAAAATAACATAATTATGACTCAAAAATGTACTATCAATTATATTGTAATTTATCTTATAACAATACTTATATCTAAAATCTCCTTTATTTTCATTAACTTACAAAAATATTGATGCATATCTAAATCTATTGAAAACTGTCTATGTAAGTAAGAGTATCCAATAAACACAAGATAATAATACCAACTGAATTCCCAGACTATTTGGGGTTATTGTTTTTTGTGAATGAAAACCATTGGATTAATTTCGTTCTCATATTACTATTTAAAAAGACATTTTTTTAAACACTTTAATTTTTGTCAGTGTCTTTTCATTTTTGTTTAACTTTTATCTACGTTTTATCTGTTTATAAAATAAGATTGGTGAATTTTTATCAGTGATTCCCATAAAATAAAATCGATTCTAGTCATTACTTGTGTTTAAAAAATTTTAATAAAAAGAACAAAAGAAATAATGTCTTATAACGAGTTAATCATTTTAATATTAAATTAAAATATCTTTAAAATGAAACTTATATAATAACATATTAATATTTAAATGCATGTATATTGTCAATATTAAACTTAATTTAATTATAAGGGACTTGAACTCAGCTTTTCAAATTCCCCACAGCTATCCAATTCATCTTATATGACTGATACACATGCCCACTTTTATGTAAAAAAAAAGATCTTCAATATATGTATTTCGTACTGAACCAGCATCACCATCTTCCACACAAATATACAACCATTGTTCAGTTTGTATTAAGATAGCAAATTTTTAAACTTTAATCGACAAGATTCAATCTTCTCCAACTCTTTAGCCATCCATATCATTAAAAATCCAAGGATGATATTTTTAAAATTCTTGTTGATGCCAATATTATTGAAGCTTGTCCATTAAAGTTTAAATATTTGCTATCTTAATATAAACTGAGCAGTGTTTGTGTGTGTGAATATATATATATATATATGGGAGATGAGCTGGATCAACTGATGAGTGCTGGTTCAGCACAAAATATGTATATTGAAGATCGTTTATTTTTTTCACATATATATGGTCATGTGTATCGGTTTATAAGATTGATTGGATAGCTGTGGGAAGTTTGAAATTCTGAGTTCAAATCCCTTGTAATAACATATTAAATAAATGTAAATATGTATTCTAGAATTTGGGTTTTAGTTCAGTGAATTTTTTATATTTTAAGTAAAGGTTAACTTTTATTAATATATGCATGTATATTCATTAAAGAGTTAATTAGCAAACAATATTAAGATAAAGCAATAACAACATTATTACTTTTACTTTGAGCCCTTCCGGCACCTCTTGAAACAATCTCCTCTAACTTTATACTGTTTATGATAGCATTATACACTTTAATAAACTCTTTGTATCTTTAAGGTGTAATTAAATATATAAATATTAAAGGAAGGAAAGTTATTTTTTGCATTTCAAGAATGTTTGATTTTTATTCATAAAACCCGAGATATATAATAAATTTTTCCTTTAATAGAGTTAAATGCCAGAAATTCAAATAGGTCTGTTAACTTGAATTGAACACATTTTAATTTAGGCAAATATAATTATCATTATATAAGTATGACACTGATTTAACTATTTTCTGAATAAGAAAAGTAACAGAACTGTAGTTAACTTTATTAGCAGATTCATAAAACAATATTTACAGAATCTTTCCTCCCACTATTTTGTTATTTATCAACACAATGTTACGTGACATTTTTTGTTTACATTTAATTTAAACTTTTAGGAGGAGAAATTCATTCTATTTACTCCAACCTTATCTATTATAAGCTTGAAATGGTAATGTTAATATAACTTATTTTTCAGACTCATTTTGGCTTATGGCCTTGCTCAAGTCAAAACACTTAGACATTCAGAAGCCATCTCTAACTCCTTCATATTATCAAACTATTAATCTAAAATTCAAATGCACCTTAAGATGTTAAACCAAATTAATTTGTTTGTATAGTTATATATATATATATATATCATTAAACCCAACCAACACTTAGACAATCCCAATATCAATAACTATCACCAATTTCAAACCTTTGTCAAGGCAATCTCCTTTTAACAAAAAAGGAGGTTACCATAATAACAGTTTGAAATTGCTGATTGTTATTAATATTGGGATTATCTAAATGTTGATATTTTTTAATGATTACTTACATATCTGTTTAGTGTTGAGCATTATATATATATAGTAATGGGCATACATGCCGTTACATTATTATAATAAGTAAAATTACAAATTAAAAATAAAGTTTGCAAATAAAAATTTGTTTTTAAAAATTGAAAATTAAAAGTCACCTAAACTCGTATATATAAAATCGCACAGATGAAAAATTATTAAAAGAAAACTTTATTTAAAAAAAAATATTTTAAAACTAAATTTTCAGAATAAAAACTTAAAAGATTTAAAGATAAAAATATATCATTAAAAAGAATATACAAATTTAATTAATGCTATTGTAAATGTAAATATATTAAATTTAAGCGTAAACAGATAATATAATAACGTGAAAGCTAAACACCTTCAAACAGATACGCTTTAAAAATGCTTAAGTGACAGCCAATCAGATGGAATAATGGCATCACATGGGACTCCAAGTTCTAAAACACAAGCCAGAACTATTAGAAAAAGATGGATCCATCTTAATCTATGCCTCAATTATATTAAATGTGAAAGTATTTAGCTTTACACTCTTAGTTCAAAATGCTTGAGTCTGGCTTATTTAAATATAATTGAGGCATAGATTAAGATGGATCCATCTTTTTCTAATAGTTCTGACTTGTGTTTTAGAACTTGGAGTCCTACCTATGTGATGCCATTATTCCATCTGATTGGCTGTCACTTAAGCATTTTTAAAGCGTATCTGTTTGAAGGTGTTTAGCTTTCACGTTATTAATGCTATTGTGTAAAATGGAAATGATTATTTTCAGTTAAAGTAAACTAGCCCTTGGGCATCTCAAAATGTATAATTAAAGGTCAGATAGGAGAGAAAAATCTCAAAATGTATAATTAAAGGTGAGATAGGAGAGAAAAAACAATAGAAACTAATAGCCAATAAAAGAAATCCCTCAGAAAATGGACCTCAATGAAAAGATCATCATCATGATGTAATGTCCACTGGATCTGAAAGTTTAATATAAAAGGAAAAGTTTGGAAATAAAAAAAGGGATAGAGATGTGATAGAGAGAGGTGTGATATGTGTTAAGTCGGAGAGAGTTTTGAAGGAGAAGGGATTGAAAGATGCACTTTCAATTCTTTCAGTTTTTCTATAAAAAAAGACATGGTTTTCCCATATTGTGGACTACAGGCTATCAGGGCCCAGAAATAAAACACCAGCTAAAGTAAAGAATCTCCAAATGAATCAATAAAATGGCCCACAGCATACTGGTTTCCCCAGGAGATTGGAGCAATTAACACTGGATCCCAAATGGCAAGCAACTGTTAAGAATGAACTTTTTAAAACCATAAGAACTATATATATAACTAATGAATATTAATTCTAAAACTTTCCAGTAATTGAAAACAGTAAGAACTCTAAATTCAAAACTTTTCAATATTTAAATAGAGATAGAATTTCCTATCTGACTAAATTATTTATTTTTATTGAATGTATTTTTTTTTAAATCATTTCCATTGATTTATTTTTTCCATTCTTTTAAGTTTTTATTATGATTTTTTTTTTCTGTCAAGCTAAACTTTTAATTAAATCATGTTAAATTTAAGTCTGGCATGAATGGCTGCATAAATTCATAAAATTAAGTTAGTTTAAGGGAGGGTAAATCTTATGTTATTTGTTTCATAGTTAAATTGTGTTAATGGATTGGATATATTGGTGCAATTAGTAAATGTAAATGTAGTATGAAGATCCACTATGTGCAGGATCACATTATACGCTGCACTCAGGCAAAATAAGTCCCATTTTGTACTGACCATTGGAAGCAGACGTATTCTCTGCTCCTTGTATCACCCCTTTAGCCTATGGAATGGGATAGTAAGATGGCAAAAAGGACTGCAATCTCTTCCTATGGAGTTTTTTTTATTGTTCTTCTCGCCAGACAGATGTAACATTCCAGTACTGGATGAAAGACAATTTCTTCTCTATAACCATGCTGTTCAGATGTGCATTCCTGACAGTATGATATTGTGCTGTCATATTCATGCTGCATTGAATACATCGATATATCAGATAGATTGGTGTTGGTGTGACTGTGAACTTTTGGCCTAAGATTAAATCAGGGATAGAATATTTTCTTTTCAAATGCAATCTATGTAGTCTATTCATACTCGACACTCAAATAAACTATTATTAAATTCATCTGTGCGAATTTCTAAAATAAAAAGTTAAATTGTAAATTAAAATCTAAAGTAAAGTTATAATGTTTTATAAAAAAAATTAAAGTTATACTAAAATAATTTTAAATTTTATATGTTTAATAAATGGTTGTGTGTGTTATTACTGGCAGTGGCTTCTTTAATTTTTTTAGTATTGAAAATATTTTTAGATAAGAATTTATATTTTATAAATCTCTGTAGCTCACTGAGGTAGTGGCATGGTCTGACAGTCAGAATAAAATATATATGTAAAAAAATAGATCTTAACAGTGCATATCTGCCTACTATATAAATTTTCCAGGTTCCAATAGCCTGGTGGCACCCTGTATGGCAGATACAGTAAGACCTAATCATTCTCCCCAACCATTATAATATATTGTAATGCTCTCATATATATGTTGCAAACACACATATATATGCATTACATATGCTTTCATAATTTAAGAAAATAAAATAAAAAGAAAAATAGTTAAAAAATAATTAAAATATAGTGTCAGATCTTGCAAGTAGATTTGTTTTATGAATAATAAGGGAGGACAAAGAGAATCCAGTTTAAATAAAGATTTAGAATCCACTCTCTTCTTTTTATAATAAAAATAAAATAAATGTTAAAATATTATGAAAAATAGATACAAAATTCAAAATAGAACTAAAACAATAAAATTGATTAATAAAGGTAATCTTTGTAAACTATCTCATTGGCAGGAATTCAAATAAATTTTGGAAAGATTCCTGGTCAATAAGATAGTAGATTAATCTAAGAGAAAGATTAGTTAAATCATTTTAATTAAAAAACAAAAAGCAAAAATTTGATTAAAGTGAACTATAGGAGAGTCAGATATAAAAGCATGGCTTGCTAGTTGGGTTAGTATTTAGTTTTTGTTCCTTATTCAACTAGATTAAGCAGAGAAAATCCATAATAGCACTTATATCAGTTATTCCTAATTGCATGAAAAAATAAAAGTTAAGAGATGGAAAAGCAATGTCATGCATTGCTAAGAGAACTTTAGAAGTGTCCATTTGGGCTTTGTTCCCAGTCCTGGCACCACCAGTCCTTCCTGCTATCAATGCCTCACCCATAAAATAAGACTCCACCACATACTCTCTCCTATTGTCACATGGAAGCATGGAAAGACAATAAAATCATCACTCATGATTCAAATAGCCAACTATGAAGAATGTCAGGAGCAACAGTAATGGAAAAGACCATGAACCATGGAAAGAAAACTGCTAGCTGTCAAAAAGGTATTGTCATCTCCCTGTTGAAGACAACCTAAGCAAATATGAATATTTCAAAGTTCTTACTAAAAGTCTAGACATCATTAAGAAAAAAGATTATTAATATTATAAAACAATATTTAATGTTTAATAATTATTGTATGCTTATTTTACTATAGTGAATGTGTGTGTAGAAATAAAAGGTGTTTACTGAATATTACTTAGTATATTTTTTATTTCCTTTACCTGTAATACCATGATTAAATGATAGAAAATTGTTGATATGTTCTTATTATTAATGTGCTAGGTACCTTGTTTAAAATGTTGGAGCTAATCAAGTCTTCAAGCACTGGCTTAATTTGCCTTTTGTTCAGGCATATTGGCTACATAAAATTTATATGGTCTGATGATGCCTGAAATTCATCTCAAAACAAATAAATTGCCTTGGAGGAATGGTGTTGTCCCAGAAGTTATGGAGAGGTGCTATGCTCAGGAAAAATAGATGGGACTGTGCATTCATATAGCCTTGATGTGGTCAGAGGTGTCATTGATAGTTAATCTATCAATGATATTCTACCCCTCTGCCTGAATGTATGATTACAGGATCAAAGATGTTGTGAACTTCCAAATGAATATAAAATAATAACTTTAAAGAAATAAAAACCTGAATATGTTAAGTAAATAAGGAAATAATAAATAAAGATTAGTAGTTGTCATTTGATAATGAGATAATAAATATAAATATAAAATAATAATAATGTTTAATCCATTAACAAATAATTCACCCTCATGGGATCATTACAAACATCATGATCCAGCATGGTTAAGTGATATTGTTTGAAACTGAATTACTACTATAAATGCCTAAGATATGTAATAATGAAAGATTGAAGTTGGTGAGGAATGTAAAGAGAGAGATGAATAAAGTAAACGTAAAAAATTTTAAAAACATATAATAAAGTGTAATGAATGAAATGTAAATAAAAAGGGGAGAGCAAAAAAATGCAGGCAGAGAAATAAAGAAATTGTGTGTTGGTGCAGGATAGGGGTTCTTAATAAAGTCAGGTAGGGAAGTACAGAGGACTATTGTTTTCAAAGTTAGATGTATACTTCATTTCAAATTCAAATAAATAAAGAAGTAATAAGAACAAAGCAAAAATGGAATTACAAAAATCACAAAGAGTAAAACAGAACAAAATAGGAAACAATAAAATTATGAACTTATTAAATAAAATAATGGAACAAATGGAAAAAAATAGTAAAGGGTTAAATAACAGATTAGATATAAAAAATAGGAGACATAGAAATAGTACAGGAAAGGAACATAAAACTAGTATGAGAAGAGGTAACAGAAAATAAAGCAGAAAATAAAAAAGAAATAGAAGACCTAAAAAATAGTACAGAAAAAGAATATAGAACTAGTACAAGAAGAGGTAACATAAAATAAAACAGAAAATAAAAAAGAAATAGAAATCCTTGAAGTAGAAACAAATGCCAGAATTAAGAGGATAGAATAAATAGATTTTGAATTTGGGGAAAAGGAAGATAGAGGGATTAGTCTGTTGAGCCATGATTGTGGTGGTGTAAATGTATGCATGATGAATCAAAACAACCTGGCCATGGTAAACCAAATTTTAAAGATTCATGTGTTTTCTGATCAAGTGGAAAAACTAAGACAGAAGAGACAAAGTAAAGTCAGTGATAAATTTAGAATAGATATCTTCAGGATAAGAGTTAAGCCATATTATCCTGTATATTATAGTGGGTCAATATGATAAAAATGCATTTGTCAAAGCAAAAGACAATGTGTAGGAAGAAACTTAAACTGCCCAATCTCTAAAATTAGTTAAAAGAAAACAAGAAACACCTGATGAAATTTAAGTGGGTCACAACAATTTGGATAGACCCTCAGGTGATGATAAAAAAAATTGTCCTCAAACTATGAGATTGAAAATAAATAAATAGTAATGGAAATAAAATTTTAAAAAGGAGACAAAAGGAGAGGATAATAAATAAAATAAACCAGCTCATACCTGCCAAAAAGGCAACATTTCATAACGATAACAATAAATAACAGTAATCATAGATGAATGATGTATGTGTGGAAGTAGGTAGTTATTTGAGGTGTGTGTATGAGTGAAAGTATAGTAAAAGATTCTCAGACTTAATAAATGTTGGTATAAGCCATTTTACTGTGAAAAACAATGACCCATATTTTCGAGGAGAAGAACCCTGTAGAAAATGTCTTGGGCTCATCCAATGCACTGGTAGAGAAATTCCCAGCCCATTATCTAAATTAACATACTGGAAAAGCAATTCCCAGCCTATGCCACAAATTAAAAGCACTGGATAAAAATTCCCAGCTTATAGTGGTAAACACATGCACCAGAAGAAATTTCCCAGCATGTCAATATTAAACAAACTTTTTGTATTTAGTGTAAGTCGAATGCTCAGTAGATGTGTCTTACCATTTGCAGCATCCAAATCCCACATCCATATAGATGACATTCACCCCTGTATGGTCCCCACAATAGAAATCAAAGTAGGTTTATTCAGCATAAGATCCATCATTAGAAAGTAAGAAATTCTAAGAAATGTCACCCAATATAACTTTATCATTTCCAAGCACTAGTGAAATTGATTAGAAAAAACTGTAAACATCAGTTAAAATGGGTCAAATTGGTGCCATTTTGCCTCTCAAAGTGAGAGGTAGGTGATGTAATGCTCTCAAATATATATGTTGTAAAACACACATATAAATGTGTTACATATACTTTCATAATTTAAAAAAAGAAAAAAAATAGTTTAAGAAATAATTAAAATATAGTGTCATATCTTGTAAATAAATTTGTTTTATGAATAACAAAGGAGGGCAAAGAGAATTTGGTTTAAATAAAGATTCAGAACTTACTCTCTTCTTTTTATAATTAAAAAGAAAAATATTAAAATATTATGAAAAATAGAAATGAAATTCAAAATAGAACTAAAACAATAAAATTGATTAATAAAGGTAAACTTTGTAAATTATCTCATCAGCAGGAATGCAATTAAATTTTGGAAAGATTTCTTGCTGATAAGATAGTATATTAATCTAAGAGAAAGATTTGATAAAGCATTTTAATTAAAAATTAAAAAACCAAAAATTTAATTTAAGTGAACAACATGAGAATCTGGTATAAAATCAGTAGCTTGATAGTTGGGTTAGTTTTTAATTTTTGTTCTTCATTCAACAAGATCAAGTAGAGAAAATCCATAATAGCAGTTATATCAGTTATTTCTTAATTGTGTAAAGAAATAAAATTAAGAGCCAGAAAAACAATGACATGCATTGCAAAGAGAACTTCAGAAGTGTCCATCTGAGTTTTGTGCCTCAGTTCTGGCACCATCAATCTTTCTCTACTGCTATCAATGCTTCATCCATAATATAAAACTTTGCTGTATACTCTATCCTATTGTCACTTAGAAGCATGGAAGAAGTAAAAGAAAATCATTGTTGATAACCAAATGGCCAACTATGAAAAACATCAGGAGCATCAGAAATAGAAAGGATCATGACCCATGGAAAGAGCACTGTGCTAACTGTCAAAAAGGTGATGTTAACTTCCCTTTAAAGAAAACCTAGATAAATATGAACATTCCAAAGTTATTATTAAAAGTCTACACATTATTAAGAGAAATGACTATTAATATTATAAAACAATATTTATTGTTTAATAATTAGTGTTTGCTTATTTTACTGTATTAAATATATATATGCATGTGTGTGTAGGAATAAAAAGTGTTTACTAAATATTACTTGGTTTATTTTCTATTTCCTTTACCATGACATCATGATTATGTGATAGAAAATTTGTTGATATGTGCTCATTATTAATGCATTAGGTTCCCTGTTTGAGATACTGGAGGTAATCTGGTTAAGTCTTCAAGCACTGGGTTCATTTTCCTTTTGTCCAGTCATGCTGGCTATATAAAATTTATATGGTCAGATGGTGCATGAAATTCATCTCAAAACTAATAAATTGCTTTGGAGGATTGCTGTTGTCCCAACAGTTATGGTGGGGTGCTATAATGAGAAAAAATGGTCAGGACTGTGTGGTTGTGTAGCCTTGATCTAGTTATAGGTATCAGTAATAGTTAATCTATCAATTAAATTCTATTCCTCTGCCTCAATGTGCAATCATTAAGTCAAAGATGTTGTAAACTTCCAAATAAATATAAAATAATGTCTTAAAGAAATAAAAACCTGATTACATTAAGAAAATAATAAATGAAGAATAGTAGTTATCATTTTATAGTGAGATAATAAATATAATTATAAAATAATAATAATGTTTTCCAAAAAAAGGTTAAGTCTAGTCCTTTAATAACTCACCCCCCCCCCCATGATCATTATTTTATATATACATATTATACCAGAAACCCAAATAGTGTCTCTTTTGATAATTCATATGTATACTTAATAAATATTAATTGACTCTTAAGTATGTCTAATTAAATATAATTAGAATATTGATGATGATGGCCAAACGATATACCACTTATATAACTGCTTTATATAAGATATCCAGATTATATTTTCTGATCATCATACAATTATCTCTTAGGGAATCACATTTAACTTTCATTCATTAAGTATGCATTTTTATTGTTATTAGTAAGTTTTGAATAATGCTATCCCCTAAGTTTGAGCAGATTATTTCTCAGAATGACTCTTATGAATACATTACCCTTTAGCAATACCAATGTAATTTTGACCATTAACATTCCAACATTTCCTCAACTCAGAACATGACTTTTCAGGATCTAAAGTTAACCTATTATTCATTTGTAATGAGACTAATAAATTTAAATTTGTGTAGATAACTAAATAATTTAAATAACAAAATTAGATTATGTAACACAATTTTGATTGATATATATTAAAATTATGTAGTAATATGTAATTATAATCTCTTATAAGCTGCAAATGTTAGAAAAAACAGATGATAATGATTAAAATTCAGAGAGGCATTAAAATCTTCCATCTATTAAAACATGTCTATTTATTGTATAATTTACTACAATGTTAATAATTGTAAATTTAAAAACAAATTTAAGACAATGCTTACACAAATATTTATATATACTCAGACTTTCAAGTTCCTTACAACTCTACATAACCACATGTGAAAAAAAAAAGATTTCTAACATACATATTTCATGCTGAACCAGCACTCATCAGTTGGTCCAGATCACCATCACCCACCCTCTACACAATCAAGGCTTAGTTTATATTAAGATAGCAAATCTTCAAACTTTAATGTACAAGCTTCGATCTTTTCTGCCTTCCAACTCTTCAGCCATCCATGTCATTAAAAATACAATGATGGACCACTCAAGCCCTTATTGATGTCAATATTTTTGTCATACCCATGTTGACTTTAAGTTACTTCTACCCCTCACATAGAGGACCTTAATATGTCCATTTAAATCCACAGAAGAGAAATGGACAGACTACAGAATGAATGTATAATATTCAAATACAAGTATATTGTCTATATTAAATTTAAGGTACATTAAGATACTTGAACTCAGACTTCCAAGCTCCTAATAGCTATGTGCTCTATCTTATACAATCAATAGACATGACCAGATAAATATGAAGAAGATAAATTATCTTTAATATATGTATTTCATGCTGAACAAACCCTCATCAGTTGGCCCTGATTACCATCTCTGATACATATATACAATCAGTGCTCAATTTATATTAAGATAGCAAATCGTCAAACTTTAATGGACCAGCTTTAACTGATGAATGCTGGTTCAGCATGAAATACATATATTGGAGATTGTTTATCTTTTTTGAATGTATGTGGCCATGCATATTGTTTGTAAAAGATGAAGTGCATAGCTGTTTGATGCTTGAAGGTCTGAGTTCAAGTCCCTTCTAATTACATTAAATTTAGTATAGTCAATATACTTCTATTTGAATATTATATATATAACAAAATATTTTATCCTAATAAGTGTTTCAAAATTAGTGAGGTCTTATAAAATTAAACTGATCTTATCATAGCTTTATAAATAATCCAGTAAGCTTACTATCATTGGTATACCTTTATGTCTTCATGAGTAACCAAAAAATTAAAATATTACTTAAATACTGCAGTAACTATTAACACATAAAATTACTTTTGAAATATTTTTATTAAACCACTAAACATCACATGATCACCATTTTTTATACTAACACATAACTGTTATTAAAACAAGCAAAACTCTCCATATAGTAGTGCCACTCAGTGCCAACCAGAGTAATCAATAGATGCCAGTAGGCTTGTGTACTAGATGGGGATTTTATGCACAAGTCTTCTGTCATCCATTGATTACTCTGGTTGGCATTGAGTGGCACTACTGTATGGAGAGTTTTGCCTGTTTTAATTTTTGAAATATTTTTATATAAATAAACTAGTTTTGAATTAAAAATGATCATAGAGTAAAATTAAATTCATAAGTTGTTCTTAAACAGCTATTATTTCATAGCTGCACACTTTTTAAATTTGTACATGTGATAGGTAGTCTGTTTAATTGCTTTCTTCAAACTATGAACCACAAAAATTTCTTTAAAAAGCTAATATTGATTTTAAAAAGTTGCTACATCATTAGTTTCTTTTCAGATGCCGTAAGTATTTACCAGTTGTGTAATTTTATTTGTTCATGCTTTTACATAGAATATACACTTCTACATAAATATGCAATTATTTCAGTTTTTAAATATATAAAAGTTGCAGTTATTTTGTAGAAAATGTATTATCCAGAGGTTACCTTGTTAGATTTGAAGAATTTCTTTCATTTAAACTAAGTTATTTGAATTTTTTCTCAATTATTCAGGACAGTATATAAACTGAAAAGAAATAAATTATTACAGAATTTCTCTTAAGTTATCAGAAACCTATGCTCTAAGCATACCAACAACATACTTACGATTTAACCTTTATGGAAATGGAAATTCCTTAGGAGACAATGATGATCTGCACAGACAAACACTTCTCATTCAACACCTATTTCAGGTCTATTTCTTAAGAACTAATTCTTTTTAGCATTATTTATATTTAAGCATCCACTCCTTATGTTCTTGAATATAAAGCTTTTATAATCTTACAGCTGGGACCTATCGGTTGAAACAATAAGTGAATAAACGCTTATAAAATGTTTATATTGTGTTTAAACGCATAAAGAATAAATTTTTTTAAAGATTTGACACATGCTTAAATCACTACTTTATAGGACACACTTACTATAATAATAATAATTTTCATTTGCAAAAGAAAATAATAGATATTTAAAGCTAAAATTTTGTAATAGTACAATTAATATTTATAAATTAGGACATTTATAATTTCTTACTAACAAAGAAAATGAAACTGACTTACAAGACCGTGATTTATCTCACAATTTTAAGTTTCTAGTTATAATAAAGCTTCACACAAAATCTTCTTATATGAACCCGTATTTCATTTAATATTTTTATTTAAATTATGAACATTCACTCAACTTTAATTTTTGTTAATTTTAAAAATATAAGAAATTTTCGAAATGATTTCAATAGCTAAATTTATTGATTCTTAAAAATAACTCACTATATTTAGTCATGCATTTTATAGTTTTACTTTAATAATACATACAGGAACCATTTCAAACAAGTTTATTGCATACCTGATTTTATAATAATGCAAGGAACAACTCCATTCCGAGTCATTTATCCCAGTAAGAAGATGGCCATCTCGAAAGTTAAAGGATCTTCAATCATTTCACAATTAAGAGAATTAAAAACAAAAAAATAAACTAAAACTCTTCAGTCTAACATTTTGGTCTTACACATTATTTTATGACTTAAAACTAATGGCCGTTTTTTAAATAAATAATATCTTATTGTTTTTATGCAGATATGCTAACAGTATCTTCGAAACATACAACTTCCAAATAATAAAACTATATTACCATATATATATATTTTAGTTTGAAAAGTGCCTTACTACATTTTATTTGCCTACTTTTATCCTTTGAATTACTTCTTTATGTTTATTTTTTGATTATTTTTTCCCCCAACTATCAGATTATGAAGAAAATTTATCATCACTAAAAAATCTTTAGCAAAAATGAATCAATTTGCTGCTGATGTTTGTGATTTCAACAATGTTACTTATTAAAGTAAAACATAACTATGTTTGGTTCAACTATTTGCTGTGATTTGTGATTATTAATAAACTTTTCTAAATATATAGTTCTATGATAATATAAAGTAGGATTTTAGCCTTATATTTTATTTATATTTATTTTATGTCATAATCTAAAAAAAAAGATTTGCATATATAATACAAATATAAATTGTTAAGAATGTATCAATAACTGATTTATCTTAAACCAATATTACCAATAAAGCAACTTTGATAATACATTTTCTAACCGAACATAACCATTTTAAAATATAGTACAGTATTCAGAACATTCAATCCTAATGCAGAGTTTAGCTTTTCATAATATCCATTCTTTTATGTTCAAAATTTGTAATATATTTTCATATTTACATAATCTTTCATTACCATTAATTAAACTAACATAAAGTTATTGAGAAATAATCAAGTTTATTTCAAAAATAAATCTTAAATTTATATCATAAAAAATAAATATAGAATGCTTAATGAACTAAACTCTCTTTCTCATAGTAATTTAATAAAATTAAATATAAATACTCACAATTCTTTAGCTTAATAATTTTTGATTAATTAAAATAGTAAATATTTATTAGGTCTTTAAAAAGAATATGAAGTTAACGGTAACTACAATAATAGTATTTCAATCTAGTGTTGTTTATCTTAGTAGTAAAAGGAAAATTCAAGAACTAAAGATTCTGTATTGATTCCCAACTTAAAATAAAAACTCACTTTGGTCAATTCATGTAAATGGTTTACTCTGCCTGAATCTTCTGTGTACCTGATCTAACAAGGAACTCACCTTTCAGTTATTTTTCATTTCAAAACATTTTTGTAAAAAATAATATATATATTTGTCATATCTCGCCTTGCCTTTAGAATTGGACTAGTCCAGATCCTATCCTTATCTGATCAGATTGAGCACTGACTGCCACTAACCAATGTGTAAACATGAGGATAACCAATGTGGAAATGTATGGCTAAAGTGTAGACATATGGCCAATGTGTAAACATGTGGATAAATAACAACCATTGGTTAGTATAGGCCAATAGGAAATGATGCTCTCTCCAATTGATGCCAGTAAGATTGGGGATCTGACAATAAATAGTTACCTTTTTGAGGCAAAGAAGAGAATGTCTGTCTAACCCAAATGACAGAATGCACTTCCAATTGAAACCACTGCTACCAGTGAATGTTTTTACTACTGTCATTATGCTGTCAGTTTATGCATTGAGGCAAGTCCACAATAGGATTGGAAGCTGCAAAGACTAGAGATGATTTAAGGCAAGCTGTCTAGTACATCTGGAAGCATCATTGGACAAACTCATGAGGCAAGCTATTATATATAGCTGGAAATGAGTCCTGTCATTCAGACACTATCTGCCTGGCATTAATGAAGTTCAGATGTGTGGAAATATATTTATTGATTGTATTATTATGTAAATATATTTAATACTAATAAATTAGATTAAGTGAACTTCAAATATTCATATTTTTTATTACTGCTGCTTGAAATCTTCAATCCAGACCAAACACATCAGATTTGGCACAGTCAAACAAAAAGGAAAATTTTTTCCCTCGGCTGGAAAAATAGTATAAAATATGCCAAATATAACAGAGTTGGCACAATCTGTCAAAATAAATATTTTTCTCCATGACTGGAGAAATAGTATAAAATACACCAGTTTCAGACAAAAAGAATTTTTTTTCTACATGACTGGAAAAATAGATATGCGAGTACAGTTAAAAATATTTGTCATATTAAAATCACTAATCTGCCTGCATAAAAATCAGATTCAGCAAGATGGAAAAAATAGCAAGTGCAAAGAAAATAGACTGGTAGCATTTACAAAACATAAATTCTATCACTTAGATCTGCCTGAATAAAAAACAGATTCAGCAGATTCATAAAAATGATTGACTGCAAACATAATAGGCATGTCAATTAAATAAATCTACAATTGAAATAATAAAATTAACTTTGATAAATTGTACAATTCACAACTTCTTATTCAACATAAGAGATCAATATAAGACACTAAAAATCACATGATCACCATTCCTATGCTTACATGACAACAAGGCATATGACTTTTAAACTCTGCTGAATCATATAACATTAATAAGAAATTATTTATACATGTATATAAATTTAGGTAGTCATTGATTAGCCATCGCATGTCACTTGATGGCACTGATTGCATGCAAAAGCACAGAAATATACTGTTTATGCAGCCTATAAAACAGTTATGTTCATATTAGCTGTTAAAGCAGGCCTAGATAATGTTGCACACAAATATTGTGCCCACTATTGTGCTTTGCAGTACTATGCAAATAGTGCACACTTCACAGATCGTTATGGTACAATGTGAGGATGTATAGAATTCAAGTGGCCATAACTTTTTTCATGTGCATTCAAAGTAATGTTCTTTCACATGACCTGACATAGTTTTAGATAGTAATAATTGCAAGCCCATTGCTGTGCTTCCATACACATCTTTTTAAGGTGAAACAAGTTGCGAAAGTGTACATCCAGTAACATTTTACAGAATTCATGTGAAAAAGGAATTTTCTGCAAGAACAGCTATGAGACTACTAAATGGTTGTGGTTAAAAGTATAAGCTTGGCTTGATCAGGTAGTAATTTAAAAATGGAATTCTTACATTTTTTAAAACAATGTTGTTTCGTAAATTTTTTTAAAATATTTTTCAAAATGTCATCACGGAATATATGTAATAAATATATATATATTATTTGATCAGAGTAGTGCATGTTTTAGCCAATCCTTTGGATTGTCAAAACCATCGGTCTCCCTTTCTGCACATTCCAGCCCTATGAGCTGACATGTATAATGTAATTTAAAAATGTATGTTTTCCCAAAAAAAAGTAAATGCAATTTTTTTTAAAAAAATGTTTTAAAGAAAAATAAATGTAAATCCTTATTAAAAAAAGAAACAGGTGAAAGTATTATATTTATTTGTTTTTGAATAAATAATAACAAAATTGTAAATCAGCCCACTAACATTATATCTATTGGTTTTTGACTAGCAACAGAGCCATCAAGCGGCATGCAGTGGCTAGTCTACTCCAATCTAAATTTATGTGAGAATGTATAAACATAATTCAAGTAAGCAATTTATTATTTTAAAACATTAAAAATCTATGAAATTATTAGCACATGAAAAAAAGTGGATAAATGTATGATCTATAAATAAATAAAAGGCAAAAGTAAAATGAATTTATATTTCAGGCAATGTATTTTTTTCAATTTCTAAAAGAGCACAATGGTCATAGTCAATAAAATTACTAAACACACATTTAAATCTCCATTGCTCATAAATGTTTTAAGCACAAATTTATTCAAACAAATAGTCAAACTCTGTTCTCAAACTTGGTATTGAGAAATGCTGAACGAATAATGAAAACATGTGTAAAAAATGCATGGCCAAGTGAAGAATATTCCTTCGGCATGAAATACACTTTGGGAATTATTAGTTTTATTCTTATGATTCAAAAATATTCAGCGGAATGGAAATTTAAAGTATATTTAATATATGAGTAGGCATGCAAAAAAAAACCTATTAAAATTATTTAAAGGCTAAGATATTTCACCGTAATTAATGCCCCCCATCCCCATGGAATCTTGACTATATACAAATAAAGATATATACGTGCATTAATTACCTGCTTGATCGTTGTTCATCTGGCTTAAAGTAAACAATTCCAAGCACTATAAAAAATATACATAAATATGTTTCATTAATTATACAAGTAGAAAATAAAGCAGTGTTAAATAGTTAATTGTATAGCAAAGATCTCTCCAGATTCCACCACAAAAAAATAATAAAAAGAAGTTATTTATTCAGATTAGCTTATTTGAAACTACTAAGATTTTGTTTGACTTCTTCATTGTTTTACTATTCTAAGGAGAGCTAGATAATCATTTGCCACACAATAATTATATGACTAATTAGACTGACTGTATATAAACATACAAAACAATTATATAATTTACTATTGTAACGAGCACAGATGACGTTACATTGTGTTTTATTATTAAAGAAGTTAAAATAAGAAGTTCGCATTTAAAAATTTTCTTTAAGAATTAAAAATTGAAATTAAATATCATCTTAAACTCGTATATATTAAATCGCACAGATAAAAAAAATTATTAAAATAAAACTGTATTAAAAATAGAAAAGGTATTTTAAAAACAAAAACTTAAAAAGATTTAGAGATAAAAATATATCTTTGATTTGGAAAACAGGTTAATTAATCAGAAATGGAAATGATAAATTTAATTAGTCAAATGCAAACCAGCCTTGGGCATTTAAATGTAAAAACATCGGTCAGATAGGAAAACAATAGAAACAAATAGCCAATGAAAGAAATCCATCGGGAAATCGGACCTCAGCGAAAGGATCATCACATCGATGACATAATGCCAAGTCAATCCTTCGAATACGTATAAAAGGAAAATTTGGAAATTATTAATTAGTGACTGGAAATTGATTATTACGATGTGACTATATGTAGTAGTACGGAGTTGGAGGTGAAGGAATTGACAGACGCACTGTCAATTCTTTCAGCTGTTAAAGAAAGGAGAAATGAACTATCGTTTCCTACATTGAGGACCAATTAAACTAAAAAAACCTCCGAATGAATAAATAAAACAACGGCTAAATGGATACCAATCTTAGGACGGCGTGGGAATTCACATTCATGGCAAGCAACGGATAAAGATGAACTGTTTTAAACCGTAAGAACTTTATAAATAATGAACATTAAATTAAAATTTTCTATATTTAAATGATTGCAATATGATCCTATCTGACCAAACTAAATTCTTTATTAATAGTGTTATTTGATGTATTTTTTTTCTTATTTATGTAAAATCATTTCCATTTATTTATTTTTTATTCTTTAAGTTTTTATCATGATTTTTTTGTTTTTCGTTAAATTAATTATATAAATGTTAAACTTAAGTCGGGCGTGAATGGCTGTATAGATTTGTAAAGTTATATTAGGGGAGGGTAATCTTAGGTTATTTGTGTCGTTGTTAGATTGGGTCAATGGATTGGATATATTGATGTAGTTAGTAGATGTAGTCGGAGATTCGCTACTGGCAGAATCGCTTCATACGCCGCACTCTCCCGTTTTGCCTATGGAAGGAATTATAAGACGCAGAGCGCAGTTCCTTTCTATGGAGTTTTTTTTTATTGTTCTTCTCGTTGGATAGAAGTAATATTCCTATCTAATGAAAGTCAATATCTTCTCTTAATCTTTTTGGTGCTGCCGTATTCCGTATTACATTGAATACATCGATGTATCAGATGAATTGATGCCAGTTTGACTGCGAATTTTAGCCTAAGGTTAAATAGGGATAGAATATTTTATTTTCAAATGCAAATCTATGTGGTCTATTCATACTTGACCCTAAATAAAAATGCATTAAATTTAAGTTGTTTATAGACGCTTGCATGGATTGGTTATCGGTTAAGTATGTTTTGGGTTTTCATATTTGATCAAAATATATAGACATTCGATAAATAATGATACCTTACGGTGAGTATCTAAAATGTATTTATTCGGATGTCTTTTAAGTTATTGGTGACAATGCAAGTATCTTATGGTGAATACTATTGGGTTACATATAAATTTCCCTCCGCAATTGTCAGTAATCAATAATTTTGTATTTTGATCGTTTATGTTTCTTTTGAAATGTTTTTGACCGTGAAATCTATGTAACCGATCTATATTCAACATTATAAACAAGCTTTCATAAATTTATATGTGCGAACTTAATTAAAATGTAAAATTATAATATAATAGTAATTAAATGTAAATTAAAGTAAAGTTAAAAATAATGTTAAATGTTAAAATGTAAACTGATACTAAAACAATTTTAAATCTTATATATATATGTGCGTAAATAAATTTTTGTATGTTAATTACTGGCAGTGGCTTATTTTATTCTTTTTTTTATATATACTCTTAGATTATCTTATTAAATCTCTGCTATTCCACTGAGCTAGTGACATGGGCTAACGACCGGAATCAAAATTTAAAAAAAAAAAAAAATTTTTTTTTTTTTTTTGACTTACGTATCTGCCTACTTTATAAATTTTTCTAGGTTCAAATGCCTAGATGGCGCCCTGTAGTGCAGATTACGTTAAGTCTACCTTCTCCGGATCGTTACAACTGGCTTTCCCAACTTGGGCCGATATTTAATAAACCACGTATACCCTGAACAAATTCTTCTCAAAATGAAACATTTTTATCTGTTTACATAAAGTCGTATACTTTAAATCTTATAAAAGCTCTGCCAGTAAAAGAAATAGCACATATATTAAACACGAGAAAGTATAAATAATTTTAAACTGTATTTCGTTAAAAAGAAAGTCAAAAGGTTGCGATTGATATGTTTTTTTTTGTTGTTGTAATATAAATTATGCTTTAATGTGTATAGGAGCGCACAGCCACGTAAGTTTATGATCGAAATGTGGTGCCTTACGATGAGTACCTTTGGGAATTACTTAAGTGTAACCCTATTTATGCATTTCAATCAGTCATAAATAAGTTGGTGGTATTTATAATTGTTCTGCAAATATACACGTTTAAACCCATTATTTCTTAAAACATATTTATCTCAATGCAACCTTCTTTAAATAAATAATTTATAAAATAACTTGCTTGTCATGCCGTGTGTAAAAATAAAATGTATAAAATAAAATAGAACTCTTGTGGGGAGGGGTGTAAACGTAAATGGTCCTTAGGTAAGCGATAGTAAACATTTTTCTTTTTGTATATAGTCTTTTTGTAAAATTATTAACCGGATGTTTTGTAAATGTCTTCGTCAATCGTGTACCGTAATTACTAACCCTAAGTAAAATATTTTTTTTTGATCATTTTTTTTAAGCAACTTTACTGATATGTAACGAGCACAGACGTTCGTTACATTGTTTTTTTTATATTTATTAAACATGAAAGTAAATTAAAAAGTTCGCATTTAAAAATTTTCTTTAAGAATTAAAAATTGAAATTAAATATCATCTTAAACTCGTATATATTAAATCGCACAGATAAAAAAAATTATTAAAATAAAACTGTATTAAAAATAGAAAAGGTATTTTAAAAACAAAAACTTAAAAAGATTTAGAGATAAAAATATATCTTTGATTTGGAAAACAGGTTAATTAATCAGAAATGGAAATGATAAATTTAATTAGTCAAATGTAAACCAGCCTTGGGCATTTAAATGTAAAAACATCGGTCAGATAGGAAAACAATAGAAACAAATAGCCAATGAAAGAAATCCATCGGGAAATCGGACCTCAGCGAAAGGATCATCACATCGATGACATAATGCCAAGTCAATCCTTCGAATACGTATAAAAGGAAAATTTGGAAATTATTAATTAGTGACTGGAAATTGATTATTACGATGTGACTATATGTAGTAGTACGGAGTTGGAGGTGAAGGAATTGACAGACGCACTGTCAATTCTTTCAGCTGTTAAAGAAAGGAGAAATGAACTATCGTTTCCTACATTGAGGACCAATTAAACTAAAAAAACCTCCGAATGAATAAATAAAACAACGGCTAAATGGATACCAATCTTAGGACGGCGTGGGAATTCACGTTCATGGCAAGCAACGGATAAAGATGAACTGTTTTAAACCGTAAGAACTTTATAAATAATGAACATTAAATTAAAATTTTCTATATTTAAATGATTGCAATATGATCCTATCTGACCAAACTAAATTCTTTATTAATAGTGTTATTTGATGTATTTTTTTTCTTATTTATGTAAAATCATTTCCATTTATTTATTTTTTATTCTTTAAGTTTTTATCATGATTTTTTTGTTTTTCGTTAAATTAATTATATAAATGTTAAACTTAAGTCGGGCGTGAATGGCTGTATAGATTTGTAAAGTTATATTAGGGGAGGGTAATCTTAGGTTATTTGTGTCGTTGTTAGATTGGGTCAATGGATTGGATATATTGATGTAGTTAGTAGATGTAGTCGGAGATTCGCTACTGGCAGAATCGCTTCATACGCCGCACTCTCCCGTTTTGCCTATGGAAGGAATTATAAGACGCAGAGCGCAGTTCCTTTCTATGGAGTTTTTTTTTTATTGTTCTTCTCGTTGGATAGAAGTAATATTCCTATCTAATGAAAGTCAATATCTTCTCTTAATCTTTTTGGTGCTGCCGTATTCCGTATTACATTGAATACATCGATGTATCAGATGAATTGATGCCAGTTTGACTGCGAATTTTAGCCTAAGGTTAAATAGGGATAGAATATTTTATTTTCAAATGCAAATCTATGTGGTCTATTCATACTTGACCCTAAATAAAAATGCATTAAATTTAAGTTGTTTATAGACGCTTGCATGGATTGGTTATCGGTTAAGTATGTTTTGGGTTTTCATATTTGATCAAAATATATAGACATTCGATAAATAATGATACCTTACGGTGAGTATCTAAAATGTATTTATTCGGATGTCTTTTAAGTTATTGGTGACAATGCAAGTATCTTATGGTGAATACTATTGGGTTACATATAAATTTCCCTCCGCAATTGTCAGTAATCAATAATTTTGTATTTTGATCGTTTATGTTTCTTTTGAAATGTTTTTGACCGTGAAATCTATGTAACCGATCTATATTCAACATTATAAACAAGCTTTCATAAATTTATATGTGCGAACTTAATTAAAATGTAAAATTATAATATAATAGTAATTAAATGTAAATTAAAGTCAAAAATAAAGTTAAAAATAATATTAAATGTTAAAATGTAAACTGATACTAAAACAATTTTAAATCTTATATATATATATGTGCGTAAATAAATTTTTGTATGTTAATTACTGGCAGTGGCTTATTTTATTCTTTTTTTTATATATACTCTTAGATTATCTTATTAAATCTCTGCTATTCCACTGGGCTAGTGACATGGGCTAACGACCGGAATCAAAATTTAAAAAAAAAAAAAATTTTTTTGACTGACGTATCTGCCTACTTTATAAATTTTTCTAGGTTCAAATGCCTAGATGGCGCCCTGTAGTGCAGTTTACGTAAGTCGCATTCCGGATTGTTACACTATATTAACAAATTATAATTTATATTTATATATCATCTAATATTTTATTTCACAGTCAACTGAATAAAGACACTACAATGTTTTGTTTCATATATATTGTCATAAATATCATACTTCGGGTGCAATTTGAAAATTATAATTGGAATTGTAATGTTATAAATGACTATTTATTAATCTGCATTAAAGAGGCTTATTTAAACTTCTTCCTATCAATAATTTCAATCCCTGTGATCAAGTTGCAATCTTTAGAGTCTATGTAAGTACATGGGTCCATTAATAGAGGCAGGATTCCACCTCTATTGCCAAAAGGAGGTTGCCTTGACAACAGTTTGAAATTCTTGATTGTTATCCATATTGGGATTGTCTAAGTGTTGACTGTTTTCTAATGGTTATATATATATATGAAAGCCGTCAACACTTAAATACCAATATCAGTAATAATCAATAATCTCATCTATATATATAATTTTAATAATTTGGGATAAATTTTTTTACAAATTTCTGATAGTTTTTCCTCTATTATTTATTTCTATAAAAATCTAGTATACAATTACAGTAATCACTCTGAATATTTGCTTATAATTTATCTATACATCAATTTTCAAAAACAGAATTTATTAGTTATAATAATAGTAAAAAAATTCAGATTGATTTTAAAACAAAGTATTGGAAAAAAGAAGAAATGATGATGTATTTAGCTAATAAGGAAAATAAATAACTGATGCAAAAACATTAAAAAATTATGAAGTATTATTCAATAACTGTTCACAATACACCACAAATGATGGATGCAATTATATCTGAATTAAATATTATTCAGTAAATTTAAAAATGAAAAGAACTTTTCAATCATATATTTATTACTTCAATAAATTAAAAATTGTAAAAAATAATTTTTAAATATCTAAAAAAAATTATTGGCAAAGATTTGTTGGCATAAAAACATGAAAAGTAGCTGTTGTGTTGCTAAAACATTGTTTTAAATTTTGTTAACTATTTGAATAAATATTTCACAAACTAAATAAAATAAATATTAAATAAAAAATCATATTTTTCTAATGTTAATAAAATCTAAAATTTTAATATATAAACAAATAAAATGTAAAAAATAAAGCATTGTCATATTTGTTAACCATAATAATCTCACTAATATTCTAAGCTTCTGACCTATTGGTATGTTTATCTGGTTTATGTGAAGAATTCACCTGTTTACACCTGAAGCAGAGACTAAATAGAATTATACCAAAGAATGTTTATGATTAATTGACAGTTGTATGTAAAAAGGTAACAATTATACAATAACATATTTATAGTAATAGAATAGGAAAATTGTTCACTGGAAAAAAGAAGCACTAAAAAATGTTGTGAAAAATTAATTTATCCAAAAATATACTGAGTTAAATAAATTGTAAATATAAATATAATTGATAAAAGAAAAAAGTCATAGTGTATTTTTTGATTAAAAAAATTAAGTTGCTAGTCATTAAATGCTTTTATTGAATGAAGTTGAATAATTGATTTGTTTGTTAGTATGTTGACTTGAAAACTTTTATCTTTTTTAAGTTAGAATGAAATTTTAAAAATGAGGTACAATCTATTATCTAAAAAAAAAGTTATTATAATTCTAAAAGGTTATCTGGTTTTATATCTACTAACTTAATTAAGTAACTTAATTTCTCTATTTTATTCATTTAAAGGTGTATGATTGTATTTTATTTATTTAAGAATATGTCAATGCCTAGGTTGTTTTGAAAAGTTAAGCCTAACTTTCATAAATTTATCTGTTGTTAACCTCCTATTAAAAAAATGAAATAAATAAATAAAATAGTTATTTTCTTTTTCTTTTTTGTTACTATTTAAAGTAATGAATGTCTTAATTAACAAATAATTGCACTTTTTAAAAGAAACACTTAAAATCACTTTTCTCTGTGTTTATTTAAATTATATGTAAACCATTTCCGGTGCAAAGGTTCTAGATTTCTGTCAAATGTAATAACTCCCTTCTGTTAATTGCCCTAATTGGAATCACATTACTCTAAAATGAATATAAAAGGGACAGTTTTTGAAAGCATAATGGTCACTTCATCATCACTATAAATTGGTCATATTATTTTCACTTGCTGAATTCTACAACAAAGTTGTTCAAATTTTAATTGGTTTGAAGAAGAAAACAATTTGTGTTGCTAGAAAGAAAACTTATCCGAGCAATCAACCTCTCCTCAAGTTGTGCTATTTTACTTTAATCTCTCTAAATTTCTACAAATGGAGAAAAAGAAAGCAACTTCTCTGTAGAGTCAAGACTTGAAATTTTGACAATGCAATTTGAGATATTATATGTCTTATTATTTTGTGAACTTTTTCAATTTTATTCAGTCTTATTATGTTTTATATAAAATTATAAACTTATTGCCTTATAGTGCCATGAACTATATTGATTTTATTTCATTAATCTATGGCCAAGATATTTATAGCTCATCATAAAATATAATTAAAGATTCATATTTATTATATGTTGCTTATTTTATACCCATATTCAAATATATGCTTTACTTTATAGTATCTTATTTTGGAAAATAATTACATTTGGATATACTTTTAGTTTTTATATGCCTGCTTTGATATATATGTTGGCAACCTATTTAATATAATTCATTTATATTGTACATATATAACTTACCTATCATGACTACAGTTTGTGTATATAAAATATAGAACCCTCTTTTGTTTGGATGCAACTGTAATATTTGTTTTTCATTGTAAAATACATTCAATTTGTTCTTTAATTTAATCTTTGCAAAGTTATGACAAACTAGTCAAAATCTCCTTTCATTGTAAAGTGAACATGATTTTTTATATATATTTAAAAACATTTTTTGCCATTCTGCTGTATTATTTTATCAAACCCAAAGGTATTATTATGAAAAACATCCAATCTCCTATGAGGATATATATGCGATCATTTGGAATCATTCTTGAAATGTGCCCTTAAATAAGAGAGAAGATAAATGGTCATTAAAGAGATCAAACCTGCAATTAAGGGAAATCATTTTATTTGGAAGAAAAAGAAAAGACCACTTAAGATTTTTTTGTTTTTTATATTTTACTATTGTAATATTTGAAATGTTATGTGCATTTAATATTTATCAATCTTATTTTATTTTTATCCTTTATTCAGGTATGTCTAACAGATATAATCATATATTTAAAGTTGATATATATATAAATGATTGTATTCATGTTTATAGTATTTTGAGAGATTGCAGTGGGGAATTTAATCATGTTTTATAAACATCTATAATAATAGAGTCACTACTTTAATATATATTATATATTTTGCCTTAGATTGGTATATAATTTCTATTATTATTATCACAAATTTATAGTTAACTGTTTTTTATCTTTCATACATACTTTTATATTGGTCTTTTGAATATATCTTCGCTATATGCATTATAAATATAGTAGATATGGTTTAAGATTTACCATGTAATTAATACCTCTATGCCTTTCTTTTCATTATTGGTATTTCTGGTTATAATCATATATTTATTGTGGCAATAAATGTTGGTGATTCCTCATTTTTTTTAGATATTGTTTGTTATGCCATTTCTTGTGTTAGTGGTAGATACTAACAGTACACTTATATATGTATAGCATCAAGCCAGTATTACTTTGCTCACTTTAGGGTAGGCTTGTTTTCTCAGCACTGTCATCCTTAAATATTTAGGTATTTCAATTTGTGTATTATAAAAGGCATTTTTATGATTATATACACCATATTATATATTTTCAAATGTCTGTGTGTTGAGTAAAATATTGAGGGTTTTTTTCTGTACTCCTTAAGCTTTGTCTATCTAAGACTAGTATTTCTTCATATTATATTGTTTTAAATTATACATTATATATTAAGAAATTGTACACTAATTGCAATGTAAATATACTTTATTATATTACTAGATATAATTATATTATTAGTACATACAAATGTGCTAATTAGTCTTAGTATGTATTACTGATTATTAAATTCAAACTGTAGAAGATTTCTTTTTATTTGTTTATTTGTAAAATCTAAATACATCACATATGTGGTATATATTATATGTGTATTATATCGGACATATATAAATTGATGTAAAAGATTTCTTTCATTTTTATTGTAAATAGTAGTAAATAAGTTTTTTTTTTTTTGTTAAATTGTAAACTAAAAGGAAAATATATTTAATCTTTGTAACAAATATTTATTTTATTCTTTAATTACGTTTCTGTGTCCATTGCCATTTGTCATATCCATATGTCAGAAAAACCAATTAAATAGTAAAAGTGTTTAAAGTCTATACAAGAGTACATATTATGTCACATTGATACAATTTATGCAATTAGATTTAAATAAGATTATTTTTTTGATGCACTTGTTGTTGGAGCACTTATGATGTGTTTAGTACCACAAAATGCTTTTTTACTTTTTGCATCACGTTAGCTTTGCTATTGTTAGATAGTTATTTTAAATGTTTAAAAAACTTAATTTTATTTAATTAATGATATAAGAACCAAAATAAGAATTAATCTTTGCTAGCCAATATTATGTTTAAACCGATCTTTAGATTAACCTGGACTTCATTATAAAAGAAGAAAGTGTTGATAAGATATTAAGAAAATAAGAGACTCATTGCTATTATCACTGCTATTTAGTTAAAAGAATCTAAATTATTTTATTATATTAGACCATCAATGCAAAGTTAGTATTCTTTATAACTGAATTATTTAATATTTAATAACTTTAGATTATTATTACTACTCATTATTGTTGTTTGTAAAATGTAACAATGAATTATCAATCAACCATTGATTTATCCACACCTTGTAAAATAATGTAATAACTACCCTGTGATTAGCCTATGAGAGGATTTATTTTGTTATTGTGCATCAGCTTATAAGAGGATTTACTTTATGTTATATGTTTATTTAATGCATTAGAGTTCTTGTACTGATTTCGACCTACACTTTACTTTATGGTTGCTTGGTTGCCCTTTGGAGTTACATTTGTGGATTTTGGCTTATCCAATGTGTTGGCTTTCACTTAGTCATAAACTACTGATTGATTGATAAAGAAAAGAAAAGAAGGAAAAGAAATGAAAATAAGAGAGAAAAAAAAAGATATAATTTAAAAGATAATATTTTCCAATTTCAAAGTATCATTTATTCTTATTCAGAGTGTGTGATCTGATGGTAGGCCGATTCTAATAACTATTAATAAACGATTTAAATTATCTTTTGAATGGTTTAGTGGTAGATTATTAAGGTGCCATAATGGTTATAGTTGCATTAATATTGGATTTGGTGTCTATCTGATTATACATCTCTGAATCATCATCATCTTTTTTTTTAATTTTATTGTAACCCCACTGAGCCGAGTTGTTAAGAGTCTCTCATTTCATTTCTTTTCATATCATTTTTCATCTCTCTTTTACATCTCTTCTATCAGCTCATCCATTTCATTATCATTTCAAATTATTTCTATTTTTTTTATTTTTCTTATTTTCATTTCTTTTCCTTCTTTTCTTTTCTTTATCTCTCTCTTTTCCTTTTTCTTTTCTTTTCCTTCCACCACCCCCTCCTCTCCCTCTCCTTTCTTTTTGGTTACAATATATATATATATATATATTGTAATGGTAAGAATTGTCTCTCCATGTAACAAAATCTAGAACCTAGGCAAAATACACTAAAGCTGATCAAATCCGAATGCTGTGATCCAGAATCCGACCAACATTCAATCCTTTCACCTCTGCTCAATGATTTAATATCCTATGGATGACATTCCTCAATGTACACAGACACTCAATTTACTCTTGGTCCAGCAGTCACTTCTGGTAGAACAAGAGACTCATAATTTAACTAATTTATCACTGATTTGGTCAGATATATACGCATATGGCTAAGTAATTAATTATAGAACTTAACAGACTGATCTACATATATATGAAATGGTGTAGGTGCAATTAAATATAGAGTTGGATAAAATGAATTCACGGACAATAAAATATGCAAACAAGTTATAATTTTAAATATTATTAATTTAATAAAACAATAGCAAACAATAAATCAAAACATGCCAAATTATGTGATGGGAACGTGAGATATAACGCTCACAGGCATTAGATATCTGCTTGAGATTCATGTTATATATCTCATTATAAGCGTTTAATAATGTGTGGCACGGTATTGGAATTTCATGCCTATATTAATTAATATGCCAAATATCTAGCTCTTTTGTGGCCTGCTAGATCATGTGAAACTTTATAGCCAAAGCTATATAACTAACTATCATAACACTCCTATGGCGTCTATTTAATACAAAATTAAATTGAGCATGTAATTAGGCTCAGAGATATGCAGGTTGGCGTGTTAACCTAGATTAGGATGTACACTAATGCTAGATAAGCATTTAATATAAAAGGGAGAGAAAACTGGTTTATGATAGGTTTACCTATATCCTCTATGGCACATATTAAAATATTAATTAAGCAAAAAGGTGCGAATGGGTCATTATTCACGGGCTTCAGTCTCCAAAGACTCGGTTTGCCCTAAGACCACTCAACTTGCCACAAATAAGAACATTAGTAGTTCAGGTAGTCGGATAAGCATTATGAATTATCTAGGTCCTTGTGCCCTAGTTTTAAAAGTGTGCTTGAACCCGAACTAAAGTGGATGAGAGTGACCTCCGCCAGCACGTCATCGAGAATCATGTAGCAAGCTGATAAGCGTACATTGTGTACTTTGTAAGGACACATCAGCAACTTATAAATATATATAATGCAACCGCATAAAATTACATTATCGTGCCTTAAAATTAGATAGCGTCTATTTGCATATCTATATAATCCAGCTCTCAAATTTAGTATTTTAAATATACTATTAAGGGACTAAATTAATTAGTAACCTAGTTTAATATTATCACCTGCGTCTCAACATAAATAAATCTAAGGAGGATAAAGCATATTTGTGGGGTAATTATGAATAAACATTAAAATATACTTTGAGAATATTTCTGTGGTTAGTTCCGGTGATATACGAGTTATATATATATAAATAGTTATAATTCATAACTAAAATTAAGCAAAATACACAAAATAACTAGATAACTGATTATTGTAATATTGATACCCAAAACTTAATCAGTAAAATAATATGATCTCAAAACAGCGAGTGAGAATGAAGAATAATAATTCAATTATTTAATATTAAATTATAGTGAAGATTTGAAATTATCTTTGCAAATCGATAAGCTAAAATTACATTTATAAATACTTGCGGTTTCGAGTCATTTGGCACATTAAATACACATATTATATTAAAATGATAAAATCATAGAATAAATTGAATAGATTTAGAAATAGGCATAAAAAGACCACAGAAAATTATACATTTAAAATAGGTTATTAGGAGTTTTACATTTTAAAAGAGAATTCAGGTTTTACATTATAAAAGAGAATTCAAATTTTACAATCAGGTAAGATTTAGCATTTTACAATCAGGCAAGACTTAGCATTTACCAATCTTCTTTGTAGATTTTAGTAAAGGTGTTGGTGAAAGACAGATTTAATGAATAGCTAGCTTTTAAAGGAAAGAAATGAAAGTAACAGTTTATAAACAAAGCTCTGAGAAAAATTTACCATTTAGCTAATTCCATTGCAGTTAGTTTTGAAGCACTTGGGACGATAATAAGTTGACACTTGATGATGATGCACAGTTAAAAGAGATTTTCCCTGGGCTACTTTTGCTGGTTATAGCATTAGGTTTCATTGGACCAAAGTTCTCCATTCCCCGGCTAAGGGCCAAGAGGTGATCTGTCGCCATCCTACTCAATCATTTTAAGGTGAAACCAACGTTGATTCGTCTTACAGTTCACTTAATATATATATGATCTGCTGTTTGTTAATAAAACTTTAAGTATTTATACCTTTTGAACTCTGTCTACCTGTTATTTTTTTACGTAGCTGAGAAATCCATTTAATTATTTTTAGCAAAACATTTAATTGTTACAACCGGTAGAAAAACTCATTCATTTATTTAGAAAAACAATTTTAGTGATAACAAAGTAATTTAGATTCTGTTTTCCTGCTTATTTTGTTGTTAACATTTTATATTTCAAATAACATCCACGCTATTTTAGGACTATTTTAGGATGAAATGCGTGACCTACATTAAAATCTGTTTACAAAATCAAATGTTATTTTGACAAAAATGACCTTCATAATTAGTAGAAAACATTTTATAACCATATGTGGCAGAATAAATGCAGAATAACAGGAAATATGCGTACGCGATTTCAATAATACAACAATAAAGTTGCTAAATAATTTAACTAAAATATTTCTTAAACCAGAAACATTTATAAAATGAATATACATATCTGTAATATATATATATATAACATAAATAATTTAGACCAAAATATTTCCTAAATTAGAAATATCTATAAAATTGATACATATCTGTAATCTATACATATTCAATTAAATTACAGACATACTGCTCGCATATATATACATGATTCTGCATATATACTAATTTAATGTTATTCAAATGGGTACCCTGGAAGGGTTTAAATCTGGCATATAGATAGATGTGTGGGGAAAATAAGTGAAATGGGCAGATGGATGAAACTGACCGTTTCAATATATATATATATATGAATTTTATAATATGTGGAAATGTTTGAATTTTCAAATGATAAAAATCACTGTCAGATGTTAATAGACAGTAATTAATAAAAATAGCAAACTGTAGATGTGTTCTGCATTCAAAAGCATATGCTTTCATATGCAATCTCTTGATATATATAGATTAATGTGTAACAATATTTATTTATTGCATAAGGAAATATGTTTGAAACCTTTCACAATTCCTTATAAATAATAGTTTAATCCACCATTCAGTCAAATGATATAAATGTATAATTTAACAGATGGAAATGTTTGAATTTTATATTTGGAAATCCCTGTTTGAATTTTCAGATGATAAAAATCACTATCAGATGTTAGTAGACAGTAATTAATGAAAATAGCAAACTGTAGATGCTTTCTACATTCGTAAGTATACACTTTTGTATGCAATCTCTTGATATATAGAGAGACTAAAGCACTATTTATTTACTGCAAAAGAAACGAAAGTCTGTAACATTTCACACTGTTCCGTCACATATATATATATATATATATAATTTTGGCCTAAATAGCTTTCTAATTAAATAATTACAAATGGAAAACTCCACAAACTAAATATTTCCATATAATTTTTCTTATGTCGTTTTTCTAATAACTAATTATTTTTACCCAATCCCATTTTTATTAAATTGGTACTGTTCTATTAGCTTGTGTCAGACACTTGATAGCATTATTTATATGCAAGAACATATAAATATGCCATTTACATGGCTTCCGGCAGCCTTATTTCTATGCAAAAGCACAAAAAGAGGCCATTTTGCTATACTATTCTGGCAGCCAACTTGCCACTTCATGCTATGTACTTTATCCCAATGCTCACAATTCAAAGTTCACTACAGTATTGTCTGAGGATGTCTGGACTTCAGTCTGCCACAACTCTTCAAATATGTATGTCAATGTAATTAGCTTACAAGTCATCTGACCTACTATTCCTCCTAACAATTGTAAACCCATCACCATGCTTCCTTACTCAATGTGAAACCTTCACAAAATTCAGAAAGGGTATGTTCAAACAAGATTTTGACTACCTCATGTTTGCACATGAACACATCCACAACAAATAAAATGGTTGACTGCAAAACAGAGCCATTCAAATTGTGCCAATTGTCATACACAGAAGCTGGCATGGTGGCATTTTTACAGCATAACAACATATTCCTACATGCCAAGAGATGTGTGTGTGATGAAATGATGAGACAGGAGATGTCCAAAACCATTTTGCAGTTCAGATGCAAGACCCATTCCTATTGGCAAAAGTATTTTCTTTGAAAGAAAACTGGCTCCAGAATCCCATTTATTTTGAAAGCCATAGCGTGAGCCAGATCAGGAATGAAGCATGTTTCAATAGCTTATGTCCATTTCTTTGGTTTGCCATTTAGGATTCACTCTGGGCATCTCCAGTATTTAAGGATTGGCCAGTGAAGTATTTCAGAAAGCAATAAAAGAACATAGACACATGATACCAAGTACTACACATTATTGCAGATACAGTCAAACAACCATATTAACATTATTATGCTACCAAAAAAAAAAGAAAAAACAATCCATTATGAAATGAATAAAAAAAACCATTTTCCTTAAAGACATTTAATTAATTTAGATGCAAGTATTATACTAGCATTTTATTCTTAATGTGAGTAATTATTAATAGTTATCATCATTGAACTATTTATGCACATAGATCTAATTCTTATTGAATATCTAAATCTATGAAAAAAATTGTATAGTACCTCTCTATTCCAAAGATTAAATTAGCAGACATGTATATAACTATTGACCTTCTAATGTATAATTAATTAATACATATCTAGTTTGATTGAATATACATACATAATAAATATAACTTGTCTAACTTATTTATAAATGAGTTCCACCTTACATAGCAAGGTGAGAGTAAAATTTGGGGGAAAAATTGTTTTGAACTTATTTTAATTTTTATCATCCAACTTCTCATTTATAAGCATATATATTCCACATCATCAACTAAATAACAAATAAACAAATTTGTTGATTTTACAAATACACTAACATACATTAATATATAAAGATATTTATTAAAAATTAATTTTTATGCTGGCAGCCTGGTGACATTATATTTCTGTGTTTTTGCATAGCATCAATGCCATCAAGTGGCTGACATGAGCTAATAGAACAGTACCAATATATTAAATCATAAATGATATCTGATCATTCTCTCTTATGATTACCAATAAAAAACTTGTATAAAATTACCAATTCCAACAGTCATCTTTTAATCTTTGCTATATTTGTTTTGATATTTTGAGATAGCCCACTCATATTTTAAGTTTATTTACAACAATTGGTATTATTGCTACTATCTATTCTTTTATATTAACATTTAACTTTATTCTTATAATCTTCAACATCTCTAGAATGTTTCCTTAATTTGTGATTATCTTAAAATAATTTGATAATGGTATTAAGGATCTTTACTTTAATCCTAAAATTATTTTATCTGGCAGTTTATCTAAAAATGTGGGAATTTTCCATTTTTAACTTTTCAAAGCTTGTACAATTTTTCTTATTTGATTATATATACATTTGCATTTTTTCTTTCTTTCATATTAATTAATTACATTACATTTTATACATTTTTATTAGTTTTTCCTCAGCAAATTGATGTTTGTTGGAAAAGATTTTTTTCTAAGTTTATAATACCAGTTGTCATAATTCAATATATTGTTGATTATCATGTCTTTTTCCAAAAATATCTACTATTTTTTTAAATTTAGTTTTATCATCACTGCTATAATTTTTAATTATTATTAAAGTGGCAACTTTAATCCAAAATGTATTTCTAATCATTGTGAAACCACCATCATTCTAGATTGGTATTTAAAATAATTATAAGTGTCCAATTTACCTTCCCTTTAATGGTGACTTCTCTTTTATGATCATTAAAATGTTATTATACATTCTTAACTTGTTTTCTAAAATTAGTAATATCTTTAATTCTACACATAGATGTTTATTCTCAACATTGTTTTCTTGCCCTTCTGTGACTATATAAATCACTTCTCTAATCTAATTATTTCTACATATGGGAAATTTAATTTACATATGCTTCTTACAACTTATTATGCTTTTCTTTTAGAATACAAAAATTATTTTTAAAATTTATGAAAAAAATTTTTTTTAATTGTTTTTTCATTTTTTAAATGTATTTCTTCAATAACTAAATTATCTTGTCTAATTTTTAGAAGTTTTTTACATTTCTAAACTTCTCTTTATATACTTAAAAATTCATTCCTAATATCTCTATTTTTTATTTGTTATCTATATTTTTCATATATTTAATTAATTTTTCTATTTTAAATATATTACCTCTTTTATTTTATTTCTCTATTTTCTTCCACTACTTTCATCTCTTTATGTTTTTAATATCCATTTTGTTGTTGCTGTTGTTGTTATTGTCGTCATTATTATTATTATTATTATTATTATTATTATTATTATTATTATTATTATTTAAAAGCTTATCCTAAAAGTAAGTCTGCTAATTAATTAATCTATCTCTTTTTAAAAAATTTTCAGAATTGTTAAGTGTTCTTACATTATTATTAAATGATGCAAAACATTTAGTAATTTTTTTAAATCGTCCATTATTTCTATTGAAAGTCTTTTTCTTATATTACTAATGCCTAGGATTACAACAACATTAATACTATTTTATTAACGTCTTTTTTACATCTAATACCGGTAATTTCTTTTTTTTTATAGTACGTTCCGACTACTTTTGGAAGTCTGAAACAATGGAGTCTAACTTATTATTTAACATTCCAAATTGATAATCTATTCTATTACATTCTTTCCTCTTTTTATTTTTTAATGTATTATTTGATTTAAAGACAGACTTTCAAGTTCCCTTCAGTATTGTAATTCTGGTTACTCATTGTTTTCATTAATGAAACTTTTAAGATATTTATTGCAACTAAAATTGCTTGCTGTGATCTTGTGACTATTAGCATTGAAAAATGGCGTCAGTATCCATTCCTATAATACTTCAAAAATGGCGTCAGTATAAAATCATTTAATTATGCCAAATATTTCTTTTAAAGTAAAAACAATACATGAATACTAAAGTCGTCATTATTATTATAACTATTTGATTAGAAATATTTAGAAGTTAATATTTTATTGATATTATTCCTAATTATTATCATTCAAATTATATGTGACTCACTTTTGTTTAATGCTTTTTGTCTTTAATAATAAAAATAAGATTTTGTTTGCTTGTAATTATATTTATAAAATTACCTTTTTCAGAAACTGAAGCCATTTCTTCAAAATTTTCATTGCTTTCAGATTCCTCCACAATATGTTTTAAAGAAGGTTCTTCTTGACTTAAGTGTGAAAGAGATTGCCGCTCAAGTAATTGACCTGATATATTTGTCATTTCTTCAACAACAACTGAAGATTTGTCTAAGGTTTGATCAGATTTTTCTTTTACAGATCTATCTGAATGACTTATTTTATCAGTTACCAAATCTTTAGAAGGGATAGAAAGCTTTGTCAAATTATCATCAGATTTCATAACTTGAGATTCTGTAATTTGGAGAGAAATTTGGCTTTCCATATCCATCAAGTTTTCTTCACCTAAAATGTTGGGTTTTTTAATAGTTACATCAGAGAATGAAGACAGAGAAGAATCTTCTTTAACTTCATGCGCTAATTCGAAAGAAGTATTATCCGTGGTACTATTTAAATAAAATAAATCTCGTTAAAATGTGTATTACATCAGCAACCTTAATTTTAAAAAAAAATTAAAAAAATTAATTTGAGAACAGAATTAAAAAGGAAAAATATTATAACCTTTTATTAAGAGTTTTTATTATTTTGCGCAAATTAATCAAAATAGATAGATAGATAGATAGATAGATAGATAGATAGATAGATAGATAGATAGATAGATAGATAGATAGATAGATAGATAGATAGATAGATAGATAGATAGATAGATAGATAGATAGATAGATAGATAGATAGATAGATAGATAGATAGATAGATAGATAGATAGATAGATAGATAGATAGATAGATAGATAGATAGATAGATAGATAGATAGATAGATAGATAGATAGATAGATAGATAGATAGATAGATAGATAGATAGATAGATAGATAGATAGATAGATAGATAGATAGATAGATAGATAGATAGATAGATAGATAGATAGATAGATAGATAGATAGATAGATAGATAGATAGATAGATAGATAGATAGATAGATAGATAGATAGATAGATAGATAGATAGATAGATAGATAGATAGATAGATAGATAGATAGATAGATAGATAGATAGATAGATAGATAGATAGATAGATAGATAGATAGATAGATAGATAGATAGATAGATAGATAGATAGATAGATAGATAGATAGATAGATAGATAGATAGATAGATAGATAGATAGATAGATAGATAGATAGATAGATAGATAGATAGATAGATAGATAGATAGATAGATAGATAGATAGATAGATAGATAGATAGATAGATAGATAGATAGATAGATAGATAGATAGATAGATAGATAGATAGATAGATAGATAGATAGATAGATAGATAGATAGATAGATAGATAGATAGATAGATAGATAGATAGATAGATAGATAGATAGATAGATAGATAGATAGATAGATAGATAGATAGATAGATAGATAGATAGATAGATAGATAGATAGATAGATAGATAGATAGATAGATAGATAGATAGATAGATAGATAGATAGATAGATAGATAGATAGATAGATAGATAGATAGATAGATAGATAGATAGATAGATAGATAGATAGATAGATAGATAGATAGATAGATAGATAGATAGATAGATAGATAGATAGATAGATAGATAGATAGATAGATAGATAGATAGATAGATAGATAGATAGATAGATAGATAGATAGATAGATAGATAGATAGATAGATAGATAGATAGATAGATAGATAGATAGATAGATAGATAGATAGATAGATAGATAGATAGATAGATAGATAGATAGATAGATAGATAGATAGATAGATAGATAGATAGATAGATAGATAGATAGATAGATAGATAGATAGATAGATAGATAGATAGATAGATAGATAGATAGATAGATAGATAGATAGATAGGTAGATAGATAGATAGATAGATAGATAGATAGATAGATAGATAGATAGATAGATAGATAGATAGATAGATAGATAGATAGATAGATAGATAGATAGATAGATAGATAGATAGATAGATAGATAGATTTTATAAAAATTAAAAATCTAAATACTTAATAAAATGATGTTTATTTACAAGTAAAAGATCTGAATACCTATTAAGATGATGTTTAATGACAAATAAATCCTTACAATAAGCTATCTAAAAGTAGTTTTAATAGGGCAAATGTTAGGTGTACTCCAGGATTGATGAATATCAACGTGATCAATACCTCAATGTTTTTTTACTGAATGGGCAATCCTCCAACTCTCACCCTCTCAGCCTCTGTCATAGGACTCAATCATTTAAATGTCTGTGACCCATGTGGTGCTTGCTCAATGAAGACATGCATCTTCCCTTTTCACATGTATCCTCCTCCTCTTACCATGTTGCTCCTGAAATTTCAATTTACCATATAATCACTTTCTTGTAAACCTTTTTCTAACTGTATTTGTATTTGTTTTTTTATGAATAAACTTTTCATCACTGAGAAAAAAAATGAGCAAAGAATTAAGCAACTAGAAGTTATTGTGTCATATCTCACCTTGTCTTAAAATAACAAGTTAATTCAGTTCCCATCTTGTCACATCAGATTGAGCATTCATCAACATGAATTTATGTGTATACAGATAGATAACACATAGTCAATGGCAAAAATGAACCAACAGGTGATGATTCTCACTGCATTCAAATGTTTCCATTAAGGATGCAAACCTAGCAATAAATAGTCAAACCTTTTGAAGATAGGGTCAGGGAACTACTGTTGCAAAGTTAAAAGGCAGTACTCACATTTTTTATAAACATTTTACAGAAAATTACTGTTCAGAGCTGAAAGATACAGTATCCATTCTCCAGACAATGAATATCAAAGATAAATGGTTGACAAAGTCCATGTTTATGACTGAAAGCTGCTAGAGTAAAACATTGGCATGAGACAAGCTGTCAAGTACAGCTGGTAGGGTCACTAGACCTATTCATGAAGCAAGTTGCAAAATAGAGTAACTGGCAATAAACTTATAAGGCCTATTGCATTTCTTTCTTTTGTTATACTTCACCAAATGGTAGCAGACAGAGTATATGCAATGTAAAATATATTGTAAGTATGAGTGTATATTTGATTTCAAGTTTCATTAACAAATATAAATAGTCTGAACAGGCACTAACCTGTATTCAATGAGCTCTAAAATGTGCAATAATCAAGCATATTTTGCCAATAGAGAGATCGTCCAAACCATGACACAAGATAGCAACTTTTATAAAGATAAGAGTGGCCATCTTATCTTTAACCTAAATGTCCATTTATATAGGTGAATCTGAAACATCTTAATTTGGAAGCATGAAGTAGTTGTTTTCTCCACTGTTTAAATCCACTATTTCCTTTACAAATTAACTTACACTTGATTATTGCAAATTTTAAAGTGCATTGAATACAGATTAGTGCCTGTTCAGACTATTTACATAAGCTCTCTGTGCACTCTATAAATTAATTGCTATTAACAAATATAGTATTATATAAACGTAACATATTGCAAGTAATCATAAATTATAATATGGCATTGGCAGCAATTATCATAAAGAATAAACAGTTCATTCTTTGTAACTTGATTTAAAAGAAATATGATTTAAAAGATATACATTATAAATCTTATGCTGATTACCATGTAACCAATGAGATACTTAGAGCATATTAGAAAAGCTTATCAATATTTCAAGTGAATGCATGTAAACAAGTGCTAAAAATAATTATAAAAAAAATCTATACCAATTCTGAATCACTGTATGAATGCTGATCATCATCAATGCTTTGAGCACCTAGTATCATATGTGTATTGCCCATAAATGCTAATAATTATAATAACATCTGGACTTTCAAGATGACTTTTATGACTTTAGTATTATTATGTAGATGAACAAACACATACATATACTCACATACTGTTATATGTGATACGTTGATCTATAACCATCATCTTTCATTAAATGTTGAATGTATAGAAAATTTAAACTTTAAACTTTTTAAATACAAAACAACTTAAACCACAAAACATCACATGATCACTATCTCATACTAGCACAATAATTGTTATTAAACAATCCAAAACAAAGCAAAACTCTCCATATAGTAGTGCCATCTTGTGCTAACAAGAGCAATCAATGGATGCACAAGCCTTCTGGCATCCATTGATTGCTTTTGTTAGCACAAGATGGCACTACTATATGGAGAGTTTTGCTTTGTTTTGGATTGTTTTACAAAACAACTTCTTAGTAATAACACATATATAGACAATACAAATTAGTAATTACAAGTTTTGAATAGTATTATTCTGCACTCTTCTTCAAGTGTTGATTGTTGCCTTAGAATTTAATATTCAAGAATCTAAAGATGTAAGTTTGAGTTCTATGCTAATATGTCACTGATCAGGTCAGCAATATCTGAAGAAAAGTGGAGAATAATACTAATTGAAATGTTGTATAATTACTAACCTGTGTTGTCAATTTGTATGTCATTATTAATGAGTTGTTTGTATTTGAAAAGTTTAAATAATTATAGATAATAAAAATAGTCCAACATATTATTAAACAAATTTATCATCATTACAAATCTTCAGGCAAGTACACATGCTGTTATATCTAAATTAGCTTTGGGATCAAATACCCTAGAAACTGTGAACAAGAGTAAACAGTCATTATATAAAACAATCTATTTTGGTATTAAATAGCTTCACTGGAATAACTTATAACAATGATTTATATATTTATTAATTATAAATAATAACATGTGAAAGATCTAATAAATATTCTTTAAGTAAATGATCTTAATTTTGATTGTAAATAAATATATTATTTCCATAAATTGACAAATAAAACTATACATGTAATATTTTTTAAATTTTAGTTTATATTTATATATAAATGTAATTAAAGAGGATTTGAACCCAGATTTTTATGCTCCCTATAGTCATCCACTCTATCCAATATAACCAATATACACGACCACATATATGTGAAAAAGGTAAATGAACTAGGTTAGGTATATACATTGTAGTTGTATTTCAATATTACATATTCTGCCTTATCTTACCCATCCCTCTTCTGTATATTTAAATGAACATATTAAAGTCCTAAATATGAGGAGTCAGACTGACTTAAGGTCAACATGGATATGATTATAATATTGGCATCATCAAGTTTCTGAGTATTCCCTCATCAGATTTCCAGTGATATGGATGTCTGAAGAATTGGAAAGTGGAGAGGATTGAAGACTGTCCATTAAAGTTTGTAGATTTTCTATCCTAATATATAACTGAGCATTGATTCTATATGTGTGTGGGAGATGACGATCTGGACCAACTGCTGAGTGCTGTTTTAGGATGAAAAACGTATATTGGAGATCATTTGTCTTTTCCACATGTACATTGTCATGTGTATTGGTTATATTGGATAGAGTGGATAACTGTAGGGAGGTTGAAATATGGGTTCAAATTCTCTTTAATTACATCTATGTTAGATATATACATTATAGTTGTATTTCATTATTAAATATATAATTGATAGAATCCTTTTTATCATGGAAAGCCACATTCAACTTAAGCAATAATAAAAATGCCACACGGATTCTATAAACCCTTAATTGATTCCAGTATTTCTAAAAAATTATTTATATTAGAACCCACTATAAATTCATTATTAAATAAATTTATAATTCTTATACAAATATTAAAATAAAGGGAATAGATTTTTTTCTTAATTCTTTACTATATTGTTACAGATTTTTTTGTCTGCATTTTTATATATATGTAAAGCAACATAGGTATCAAGTATAGTACTGAAATCTCAAAAATGGTAGACTGGTCTCTTATTTTATGAATATAGTAAGTCATATATAAGATAAATATTAATAGTCATCAGCACTATTCAACTCTTCTATAATTTTATGGAATTCATTTAGGCAAGTGGTTTTCTTCCACAGATTGGGTTATGTATCATTTACTTTTCTGTTCATTCAAACTAAACCACTATGGAACTAATAAATGCTCTTCTGCATTCTCTCCAATTTAATAATAACCCATGGTAGCATAATATGCAGCATCACATTAACAAAATTTGTACTTCAAACAGACACCAAGCCTGTTATACATGCAACATGTGGATGATGATCTCATGTGGGCCCTAAACAGGCAAATTAATAAAATAAAGCAAAAAAGAGCACAGAAGTTACTATTTCAGTGGACCATTGAACATGAGGATATGCTAAAGGACATAAAGTTTCTGAATTTATATATTTGGTGAAATGGCTGTCAGTTAAACTACAAAATGATAGTAAAATCTGTCCAATTTCAAGGTATAATATACCCTGAACTGTTAATGCTTACCAATCATAATTTTGTGCTCTTTAAAGCTTTTCTGCATTGAATCACAACCTGTGCAAATTTGAATCTGACCAGAAAACAAACATAGACACATATATTAAGGACTTATGCAACATTGGATACAAATATAGAGTGCTCATTAAAATGGTTAAAATATTCTACTCCAAAATGAAAAATAAATCCATGCTATGTCAATAAAAATCACTGAATATTGCTTCCTTATATACTTGAAATAACTCAAAGTATAAGCAGGAGTTTCTCAGAAACATTTAGTTTTCACACCCTTTTCCCCTTAACTACCTAATAAACTACACCAAGGATAAGTTGCCCCAGAGTAGTTTCACCATGTATTGTACAAGATCTTATGCAATCATACAAATTGCCAGTCTGCTTACTTTGACTAATCTTGAGCTAGCCATATAATGAGGGTACCCAACACAGATATCAGTATAATAGGGTTAAAACCAATGGTGAAGTTAGATACATATTTCTAGAACATAAAATTAAACATAATCATACATTTGAGTCTAAAGCAGCCAAGATTGTCTGTCCTAAAAAAAAAATGATGCAAAATGTAAGGTCAAAGAGACTTGGCACATTGCCAATAACATGAAGACTGTAAATAAGAAAGAGACCTGCAGCCAGTTTTCAGATAAGTGGATTGTGTAAATTCATTCATTTACATTATGTTATTAGTGCAGTGAAAAATATGTCAATAAATTACATAATTCACTTTGTATATTTCTACTATGATAATGACTACAATCTAGTTAAAAGTATGCTGAGTATACTATGTTAAAAGGAATAAGATTTTCTTACTACATATAATGATAATGTTTATTTTTGAATTAAAAAATCAATTCATTTTAATCCACTACTAATAATACGCAATGGAATTTACAAACAAGACAATTACAGTAAGTTTTTGTCATTTTGATTAACAAGAGCAAGATAATTATCATTATCTTATTTTTCAATTTACATTCATCAATATCAAAATAAAGTTAAAAATATCTTGTTTAATTAAAACTGATTATAGGATTACAGTTGATGTAAATTATAAAGAATAAACATCTTTGTTTTATTAAAAAAAAACAATTTGTTACATTAAAATATTTTACATTTTTGTCAAAATCAAAAATTCAGATAGAATTATTTCCATTAAATAGAGATATTTTATATGCTATATAATTTTAAATAATATAGTATATTAAACAAAGTTAATTATGTCATATCTCACCTTGCCTTCAAATAATGGACTAATCCAGATTCCATCTTATCTTGATCGGATCGAGCATTCATTGTCATGAACCAATGTGTATACAGATAGATAATATATATCCAATGGCAAAAACAGGACTATAGATGATGATGCCCATCAAATCTGAATGTTTCCATTATGGATGGGAATCTGGCAATAAATAGTCAGTCTATTTGGAGGTAAGGTCAGAGAACTATTGTCACAGAGCTGAAAAATAGAATATATGTTTTTCCAAGCATATCAACTGTCAAAGCTAAATGAGTAACACAGTAAGACAAGTTGTAATGCAATAAGATAAGTTCATTTTCAGGATTGGAAGCTCCTAGAACCTAATGCAGACATGAGGCAAACTGTAAAAGTACAGCCAGAAGTGTTGTAATATCTACTCAGGAGGTAGGCTGTCATGGTACAGTAGAAAGTAGTAGATAAAATTATAAGGGCACTTGTAGTTCCTTCTTTCTACAATTGCACAGCAACTTGAAGCTATACCATGTCGATGGTAGCAGACAGTGGTATAATCACTATATATAGTATAAATACCCAAGTATATATTTCTTTTTTGCTATATTAATAAATACATATTATAAACATATTTTATGCATCTGTATTTATATATAAGAATTCACATATAAACATAATAATTAATCAATATCCAAGTTATTTCCGATTTTATTTTTAAATAATTGTATAAATTTTGTCTGTTTTCATTTCTACTGTTTTTTAAGGCAGGTATGGGAAAACTTTATTCTGTCAAAGGTCATTTGGATCTATATAATGTCATTAAGGAATCATACAAAATTATCAATTTAAAAAGTAGGCTGTTATATTTGACCAAAAATTTAATTAATTTACCTCTAATAATTAGGGTGGGAAATCAATTCAGCTGGCAGGCCAATTTCAACTTTCCATTTTTAAATAAGAGCCATAAGTTTTTTGTGAATTGAAGATTAAGTAACATTATTATTATCAGTGATTGTTCCACATTAAAATGAAATTTTTTCCAATTTTCCTTGTAATTATTCTTTATAATATATATATATTCTCATATCTTCTTTTTATATTCTGGACAGATTAGTTCTAAAGTAACTAGGATGCAGTCTTTTATAAACTTCCCTTCAGAAAATGGATTTCAATTGTCTGCATTTTTTTTTAAATATTGTAATTTACTTTTGCAGAATTTTTGGATTTGTTTAATACTTTTTATGAGACATGGCAGCAACTTGATGAAGCTCCTTTTAAGTTTTCTATTCCCAATAATTTTGTTGTAATCAGAATGTATTAATAAATAATGCCAATTAATCTTATGTAATCTATATTAACTGAAACACTTTCCAGATACATTCCATACATCGATTTACTATTTTTATAAAAAAAAATGCATTGGCTAATTTTTATTGAAACTCATAATTTTCTTTGACAATTTTTTTATATTATTTATTCAGTGAACCCATCCTAATAAAAATGATGATGATGATGATAATATAGAAGAAGAATGAAGAAGGAGGAGGGGCAATAATAATAAAAAAGCAAAATTTAACATTTATTTTTGCTAGTATATGTTTATCTGCAAAAACACTGTAAAAACAAACAAAATGCCTTCAGCATCATCATAGATTAAATCTCTAGTCAGACTACACAGTATAGAAAATTTGTTGAAATATTGCTCTCTAATAGAATGAACTAAAACTATTATAAAGATTGGAGAGAGAAAAAAATGTAATTGAGAAAATAAATGACTTTTAATTTAGTTTTCACACCATGCATGTGTTTAAATAAAAGATTTATATAGGGCCATTTTATATGCATTTGTAAAAATATCCATGGGCTAGATTGTGAACTTTTAAGGGCCAGAGATTCACTGTCCTGCTTTAAGACTGTAAGTATACATGTGTGCACACACTATGTTATGTTCCATGAGACTAATTCCTATATATATATATATATATATATTGTAACGGATTGTTACAATATATATATATTCTAACCTACAAAAATTCAATTAAAATGAAAATATAAATACTAATAACTATTAGACTGATGACGAAAACTAATAATCTATTTGGGCTAAGCTCAGTGGTTGGTTAGTTTACTATCACTTTTGCTACAGAGACATCTATTAAGATAAAAAGAAATTTCTAAGCTATAATAATATGCATAATTATAGAACAAATGAATAACTGGAAGAGGAAAAACTTCACTCTTGCCTATATAACACTTTTAAAATATAATTTTTTCCTATCAAAATATATTCTCTGAGCAATAAATAATTTGCACTTAAAGTAACATCTTCTGAAAATCTTTATATCCATTTAAAATATTCTAAATAGCAAATATTAATCACCAAAGTATTTAACAAGAGTAGAGTAGATTAAATCATGCTATTGCATGATTTAATCTACTCTACTCTTGTAGAGTATAAATGCAATGTATTTATACTCTATTCTTGTAAAGTATAAATGCAATGTACTTTCCTAATAGTACAATAAATAATAATGAATTTTTTTTTGCCACCACCACCAGAGTTATGATATAAATGAATTGATTAATGATTAATAATATCACAAATAATGATCATAGGGTTCTTCTTGTTAATTTTTAGAAAGCATACTGTTGTATTGTGTTGCCAAATAAATGACTGACATCCTGGTAGACTCTAGGAGACATACACTTTCCTTATAAGCTAATGTATCCTAATATACTATAATAACAATAATCATTACACAAAGAAGTGTTTAATCTGCTTGATAATTGCATAAACAAATTATATAAAATTAAAAAAGTATAGCCCTTTACCCAGGATATCACTCGAAATAATAGAAAGGGTAACTTTAATATCTTTCTACTACCCCATCAACAACACAATACAATAATTAATTTTGATTTCTGTACTTTTATTAATAAATGAATAAATAATGTGCAGTCTGAAAAATGGAACAAATAATTCCAAGCAAGAATAAATAAATATTTATTTCTTTTGATAACAATTCCATCTTAGAATCGAAGCATTTATGGAATATTTGTATTTTAATAACATTGAGATATTGGATCTGCATAAAAAATAGATCATCTGATTTGCCAAGATTTCTGTCATAAATAAGAATTGTGAATACAAGACAATTTGCATAAAGAAAACTAGAAACTAGATTTACATAATAACAAATACATTTATTAATGTTTTAAATACAGCATAGGCAAAATTAATTTATAGTATTATTAAAAGCTATTTGCCAAACATAGGCACTGTTAAAATATCTGGTAGAATGTTACCATAGATGGCACATCATGACCTCACTAACAAACAATCTATGGGTTTTGGAAAACATTTGGATAAATTATTAAACAAAATATACTCAGTGGAGATATTGGTTTAAACATTTAGCTAATTTATTCTATAAGGGTTAATTCATCCAATTTTAACAAAGGTTTGGTCTAAAGAAATAAAATAACAATAGCTTAGATCATAAGCTGAGCAATACAGTTCATTTACAATAGTCCCTTGTCAGGTAACAATTCACAATACCCCTTTCTTACAGATTAAACTATTGTTGACCTGAATTATTTTGTGACTTGGTTTGAATAAACAAACTTGTATGATGATAATAGTTGTCATATCCAGACAAATAAATAATATTGTCTAGCACTATTTTATTTTTTTTAAAAAGTAAAATTTAAAAAAATGTATGTATCATTCATCAGAAGTCATGTACACACATATTATACTAGAGTTATGTAAACGTAATACTAAAATATTTAATATTAAATAACTTACTAATCCATCGGCAAAGTATTCCAGATGATGAAAACAAACAACATTGAGTATGTGCATTTCTTATAATGATATGTGCTGAGAATAAGGCATTTAAATTGTTAATATCTTGTTGGTTTACTTGTGGAGTACTGGAACAGCACAATATAGACACTGTTTCATTTAACAAAAGCATTGCAAGTAACAAAGTGCACCTTGAAGAACTAAGTACTTCAAAAACTAACTTATCATTGCCATATTATTTCTAAAGCACAAATAACTTCACTTACCATGGGAAAAAATACTTAATAGCTTCATGAGGGATAGAACAATAAAATAGGCCCCACAGAGCAGACAACATGAATAAGAGTATGGTAGATTCCAATACCAATATCTAAGGCAAAAAATGTATGTGTGGACCCAGTCTTATCACATAAGGAAAAATGGAATACATACCAAGAATATGGTCCTCCCATGGGACATAAATACCTATGCAACATTTGGAAGCAATACAAAAATATAATACTATCCCCTCATGGAATATAAAATGTGAACAATGCACAGAATGTCTCCATCCCACAAAGCACAATAAGCAAATTAACATCAAATAAAGTTCAATGCTCGAAGGCATATATCTTAGACTAAACAATGGCAAGATAATTAAATTATCACTAATAAAACTAGGTAAATTAATATTCATACTAAAAATTGCAAACATTAAGCAATATCTAAAACCAATGATTCTTGGTCAGTCAAGTGATTGTAAATTATTTAAAATAGCACAAAACAAGGCAAATATGACTTCCAAATATAAGCATACATGACAAAACATTAACAAAGTTCTTAATTCTAAATTAAATAATAAGTTTGGATCCATTTGAAAAAATTGCCAATGCAACCTACCTAGCCAAAGAATATTCATCCAGTGATGCCAACAATAAAACAAGTGGTCCATTGAGTCATGGAGTCTGTGGTTCCATTTAAACTAAGCAATATATTCTTATTTCTTTCTTCTTGAAAAGAAGCACATTTTAAAAGCAAGTTTAGATTTAAGACAAAGAAAGTCATTTCAAGATATTATTTTCAGTAATTTTTAAAAAAATAACTATTAAATTAATAGTCCACATTTAAATAGAATGCATCATTTAATGTCCATAGTAGTAATTTTCACAAACTATATCTTTTTTAACATAGTTATTTCATTAAATTCCTCAGTGAATTTTATTCAACGTTTATTTATATTGTAATTCTGAGAAAATGAAGCATATTAAAGTTCCTCTGTTTTTTGTTTTTTTTTTAATTCTTTAATTTCATCTTTCTCATGAATATTCTTCTTTATAGTAAAAAATGCATTTTAATAAATTCCTCCTGTGCCAAAGATGACAGGTTATTAATAATTATAAAGTTCATGTTGAAGAAGCATTTTATTATTTGCATTAAAATTAACACGATTATTTCTAGCATTTAATAATGAGTAGAATAATCATTATAGCTGCTTATTCTTAGTTCAACATTTTAAACAGTTTATATTTTTAAACTTTAATTTCTACCTTCTAAAGATAAAATATAAGAGCAAAAATGTATTTAAAAAACTTCCAGTACAATTTTAAAAGTTAATTTCACTGGATACATCACCTGGTTTCTACTAAAATCTACTTTAAAGTGTAACTAATGAAATTGACTTATTATAAATGAGTTATTCTTCCAAAGCATGATATTAATAGTGAAGATAGTTCACATTGAATTCTGTCAATAAAATAACAAGATTGCCTTAAGAACTGGCTAGCACTGCATTATAAATTAATAAATACCAATAGTTTTAATAACTTTACAGTTTAGATAATAAATAGAAAATAATTATAAAAAATTATTACTGATTTAAATTGCAGTGCTGACAGTGGTCAGTCAGATGATGAAAATGAAAGAGCTGACCTTGCAAACTGGCAATCTTTTGTTTTTATACCTTTCTTGACAGGTGTCAAGAACTAATGATCTCCTCCTGAAGTCATAACCTCTGTGAAATTAGTAAAATTATATAATTTACATCTAGCTATTTTAAAAATTCACATGATTTAACAAGAAAAGGTGAAGAAAAAGTTAACTGAACTTTATTAATTAATAAAATTAAATGTTTGTTTTCTCTTAGCATGTTGAAACTGCTTGATGGGTGTAATTTCTATGCGAATGCACAGAAATATGCTATTTAAGTGGCCATGCTGCTATATAAGGTTCTATTCCAATGGTTAAGCATAGAAATAGTCCATTTTCTTGTCTGCAGAGCCTATTTCTATGCTACAGCACAGAAATAGGACATTTATTCTGCCCTAGAAAACACCGCCACTTACAGTGAACTTTGTGTTATGCAATTTATATGAACAATCCCATTTTAAATTTTGCTACAGTATTTTGTGAGGGTGTCTGTAATTGAGACTATCAAAAGTCTTCAAATTTGCCTGCCCAAGTCATTATTTTCCAAATCCAATGGTGTAGTATGAGGTAATAAAAATTGTGGAAACTTTGCCCCACTTCTCTAGACAAGGGTGACGCTTTAATCAATTGTCAAAGGGGAGGTGTAAGCATGATTTTTATGAAATCATACTAAAATTCATATTTACGTGAAATAAATCATGAGATCAATCAAAAATACCGACTTTATTTTTGGCCACTATGTTGTTTTGAATAAATTCTTTCTTTTTATTCTTATTAAAATTATAAATTATATTTGCGTCGCCACGATGTTGTTTTGGGGAAATTATTTCTTTTATTCTTGTTAAAATTAACAATTTTATTTATGTGGCCATGATGTTTTTGTATTGGAAAAATTATTTATTTTTCTTCATGTTAAAATTTGATTTGTGTTGCCACGATATTGTTTTTATTCTTTTTAAAATTACAAATTTCATTTTAGAAAAATGAAAATTAAAAAAAAAGGTTTATCCAATTTATTTTTTATTTATTTTAAATAAATTTTATTATTTATGATTTTATTGTAAATCAAAAAAAAGGACTATAAATTTGGAAAAAAAAAAAGAACAAAGACCCGGTAACATTATAATTATGTTTGTTTACATAGAAATTACGCCCTCAAGTATTTTCAACATGCTAAGATAAAACAATCAATTAAATAAATAAATAAGATAATATAATAATATTTTATTCTTTTTAAAATAAATGTCACCTTTTCTTCATTTAAGTTTATCAGAAATTCTTACTTAAAATATTTAGCCCTTCATTTACCAAGTTTAATAAAATATTCATTTTTAAATATTTATTGAGTAAAATTAAATATCTCGACAATTTAAACCAAGAAACCAAAATTCACAGATATGCACGAAGCCTTACTCACACATGCATAGAGGGAATTACATTTTTCTTTTAAATTAAATCTATCTTAATAATTAACTTTTGTTTTTTTAGACAATTAAATATTATTTAATTAAATCAATAAACTTTATTTAGAGATATACTTTTTTAAAACTTATTAAACATGAATTTAATCAATGATTAACTACTTGTAATCAGAGTAATTAATTGCAATTTAATATTAATAAATTATCTGTTAATATTTCTAAACTTTTACTATAATATTAGCTCTGTTTTAGCATTCTTTCTTTCTAACATAGGTGTAAAATAATAACTTGTAATCTAAAGCATACATTTTTTTAATACAGAAATTATATCTTTGTTATAGCTTTTTAATTTATCAAATATTAGCTATTTTATACTCATAATGAACTAAATAAATAAAACTATGGTGTATAAGAGTTAAATAACAATTTACACAAGATAAAGTTATTATCTTCTTTCTCTCTTTATTATTTTTATTTCTTTTTTTAGAAAAAAGTAGCTTAATTCTTAAGAGTTAACGCATTTAATAAAACAAGTCACAAATTGTGCAACTTGCATTTAAGCTAAAGGAATTGTTTAATGATACCAAATGGAAGTACAGAATTGTTATTTAGGTTAGCTTAGGCAGTAATGGAAGCAAAAATATCATAATTAGTTTATTACTAGAACATACCCCACATTGAGTGCCAAAAACCACCCCCACTTAACTATATAACCTTTCCTTCTGGTTCTTCCAACACACCTTTCTGCCTTACCCTACCTTCTCTATCTACCCTCTGCTATACTAGCTCAATAATAAACCATCAAGTATAACAACAATAAAGTATAAGACTCTTTATGGGGCTTGAAACTTGTTAAATTTTAAAACATAAGATAGACTTTAGGGACAATTACAAAAGAATGGTTTTAACATTGAGAAGTAAATAAAATACATTCCACAATAGCACTGCTATTGTCTAAATTCTCCTACTACCATCCTATTATAATCATTAGGAAAATTTCCATAATAAATAATGACTAACATAATATTTCATTTAAATAATGATTTTAATTACTCTTCTATGATTTAAGAATCACAAAATAAGATCATTAACAAAATTACATTACTTAAAGTAATTGATGCTATCCTATGGCTATCCCAGGGATCATAAGTATCCTATTCTAAAATCCAATATAACAACTAGATTGATAATTAAATAATTGAATAGCAAGGATTTTACTGGAATCTAACCATTTAATAAAAACATACTATTACAAATGTTGATTAACCTCCCATTGGAAATTTAATCTAACCATAATAATAAGACATGGAAATAAACACTCATTATCTACTCATTACCTTTCCTTATAATAATTAAATAATTTAATCCACTTTTCTAAAAATGTATTCTCATACTTATATTAACAACAATTACTCTAGAATACTTATTTTCTTATAATCAAAGCTTCATCACACCATTATTATCTACCAAGTCTAATTCAATGAAATACATCTCTTAATTAGTTAGCATTCACTCACTGTAATTAACTCCTTTAAAATTGCAAACCTTAAAATATATTTGGGTAGTAACTTGTACTCTGAAATTATATTCTACTTTTAACTTATGATATAACAAATATTTCAACTTAAATTGCAAAATTAGAATACGACTCTCAAACATACTAATGACTTTTATTATATGCTCTCCCTTTTGTAATATGTAATAGTATTTTTTATATGGCACTTCAAAATTCTTTTGCATCTAATAAAAATATGAAAAGCTTTCTTTAATATAGTTATAATTTAAAGCAGTTGATAGTTAATGTATTAATTATAAACCCTTAAGCATAGCTTCTCAAATGAGGGATATAATCATAATTTAGTATGTATAATTTTATGGGGATAATGTGCTTTATTGATATGACCTTGTGATTGAAATGACTCTCAGACACAATAAAATTACTATGAAAATTTTTAAATCAAAATATTCATTTATTTACAACAATAAAAATAAATAACAGACAGTTATACATATAAAGTTAAATACTTCATTAACAATAAAAAATAAACTTTAAACTGTTTAACATTGATAGCCAATTATTTACATTTTTTACAAGTAAATAATGGTTATTATATAAAATCAACCCTTCCCATAATTAGTATTTAGTTTTTTTTTAATTATAAATTTATTATTACATATATTTTTTCATTATGTAAGCTTTCATACTAATATGCTATAGTTACACCATTCATGAGTCATCTGATGTCTTTGCAATCCATTTTCCATATTACCTGATATTTTGTAACTTCAAATATATTGATAAACTTGTAAAAGTTAAATTATATTTTATATGTAAAATTTAGTCTAAAGTATTACACTTCCATCTTATTAACAAAGTTATTACCAATGTGGTTAATATAAAAAAAATAAAACACAATATTTATAATGTAATTAAAATAAATACTAAGCTAAGAACTCTTTCCATATCGTACAATTCATTTATGCCTCCATTCTCTCTATCACTTATATTTTATAGTGTTCTTTGATCTCAGTTATTTTTATAAACCTATTAATTTATTCAAATTACTATTCAAACATAAAATATTTGTTCTATAGATGGTTTTGCCTTCAAGTAAATATATCAAGATTTGGAAGAAATTATAAAATCCTTTAAATATTTTATCTACCTTTGATGCCTCCTATATTATTATTTGCCTAAAACTTTATCAATGAGAAACTGATTTTATTAAATACTATATTCAATAATATATCCTAATAAAAAAATGAAGTTTTGATAGGCAGTCATTATCTTAATGATTCTACCCCCATTTTACTCTGGCTTCTTCCCTGAGCTCTTATGGCATATACTATCCTCATTTCTTTGTAGGAATCCCTCCCATCTCTTTCCAATAAATATATGGGTATCATACAGATTACTTCCACTTAACTATTCCTCAGTTCTTCACAATGATATTTTATCCTATCTTGGAATTTTAATTAATCTTCATTGATTGTGTATTTGGCATCTATTACTCTATTAATTCTAGACTAACAACTTAATATAATCTTTCCCATGCAACAATTTTCTATCCATATCTATTATCATGTTACCCTAAAAATAATCTCTTTTAATCATTATTATCAATAGGATTTTTTTTCTTTATAACAAATGAGAACATGATACTGTCTTACATCAATATTTATTCTTTCTTACTTTGTAAATACATTATATTTTAAAATAAATTTGTCATTCTTTTCAGATAATCCTATTACACTTAATGTCCTGAAGTATACATCAGTCAAAATATACAATTTACATTATGTTCTCCCCACACACACTTTCACATTAGAACACATGATTACTCTCTTCCTATATTTAAGCATATTTTTAACATTATATACCAAATTGCAAACATAATTTTTTTAAATTGTCACTATGACAAATACTGTATGTTTAAATTTCATTTTAAACAAGAAAAATATTGGTGATAAATTTTAAATTAAAATCTTATTAACATTTTTTGTTCAAACCCATTTCCAGTTTCTAATTTAATATTACCATGGTTACTCTTTAAATGTTTACCATTCTTTGGACAATGACCTACTTTTTCTATCTTCTCTCTATTAACAGACATATATAGTTAAACAAACAGGAACAAAAAAGCACACACTAACTGGACAAAATTTTAAATTGGATGCATCCTTCCTTTCTAATTAGTTTTAATTTGCATACACATAGTCCTGCTCTACAAAATGCACAACAAAAAGTTTATTAAATATTCTTAAAATCTCACATTATGCTCCCATGCTGCACAAACATTAACATAGGTTCATATAATTCATCAATATGTTTACTTTTTGATTTCTCTCCTTTTCCTGGTATTCATTAGTCTTGTAAAATTTTAAACACATATTGGATAATTCATTTAAATTTCTAGCTTGTAGTATATTTTAATCTCAGTTATCTTTGCTCATCTACCATTAAAAGTTACAGTTTTTTTCCCTAAATATAAGTTAAACATTGTCTTCAGAATTTTGCAAAAATATATATTTCTTAAGAATCAATTGTTTAATTCAAAATGAAGATTACTTTTTCTTTTCATACATCCTCATGACTAATTGACTAGTTTTAATGTCCTATAAAATATGTTCTATCAACTTTATAAATTTAATTCTAGGAATTTTTAATCTGTTTTTCACATTTAATCTATGATCAATAAAAATTCTTAATTTAAAATAAATAAATGAATGCTTTCTTACATGATCACAGTTACATTTCTTTTTGAAACTGTATAGTTGTTTTCTCTTTATCATGGTTATCATAGGCACAATTAAAATAACAACTTTGATTTTTCAAACTCCTTTGGGCATTGTTTTGGCTATAAAAAATGTTGTATCCATTTGTTGAAAAATAAACAGGAGTTTACTTAAAGACAATTTACTCCAGAAGTTTTTGCTTATTTTAGTTGAAAGTAAAAATAATTATAATGAAAAATAATTATAATTGAAAACAAGATGTGGGGATTTATTTTAATTAAAAATAAAAATAACTAATTATAATGGAAATAATTATAATTAAAAACAAGTTGTGGGGATTATTTTTATCAGAGATAAAAATAACTAATTAAAGTTAAGAACAATCAAAACAGAGTTGGAAAACACACGATTAAGATTTTGGAATATAACAGATAAGACTTAACAAAAAAACTCAGAGGGATATATAAACTGCTAGAGGAAAACATCATGCACTTGTTTCAGTTTTGTTAACAGAAGAAGTTGGATATGTAAAGCTGTTAAGAGCTATTTGCAGCACAATGGTTAAGAGTTGTTGCAGCTGAGTTTCATATATGTTTTAGCTATAATTTTTTGTGCTGATTTATGTTATTGATTGGATTGTGTTTTTCTACCCCTCTGAAAAACTTAGGGGTGAAGACATTACAGAAAATTATCAAGATTGGCACTTTAGTCATAATGAAGATTAGTTTATCTTACTTACATGGTGTTAATACTTATTTGAAAATATTTTATAATCTTAGACTATTTTTTAAAGATGATTTTTTTACTACTTAACATTTTAATAATTGTTTTTCCTGAGAAATAAATTGAGATTGCTATCTGCTTTAAGTTTTCTTGCCTCTTTTTTACCCAGATCATCTGCTGTGTTGTTGTTTTTTAAAAACTCTGGGATAAAATAACATCAGAGAAATATTTATTCAACACTCATTGGTCAACCCCAAAACAACTTGTACAGTTTTTTAACTTAATGATTTTTCTGTTTCTATTTTAAAATAATTGAAATCAACAAAAAAAAAATATTTTATAAAAGAAAGTAATTTAAATCATTACTTGAAAACCAAATTTTAGTTCTGATCATCTTTTTAATAAATAATATTATTAAATAAATTTATTCCTAAAGTTTGATAATAAATACTTTGGTACTTATTACTTAGCCAGGCTTGGCTGCCTGTTGGCATTGTTGCCAGTCCAAAACAGCTACAAATTATGTTTACATAGTCTGACTTAAGCTAAGAAAACAGTTCTGTTTATCTTAGCCATTTCAGGCTGCTTGATAGCATTTCACAGAAATATTACAGCCTGTTTTGTGCTTTGTGACACTTTAGGCAAATTTCACAATTCACAGAGGCTACTGTGTCATCTGATCATGTCTGGATTTGAAGAGGCCACAACTTTTCAAATCTTCATAGCAGAGTAATTTCATTTCTACTTAAATTATGCAGTCTAACTGACTAAGAATTGTCACATCATCTCACCCTTTCCTATACAAGTTGGAATGTGCAAAGCATTTTCAAAGAGTAGGACCAAACATGATTCAGCCAAGCTCACACAAAAAGTCATGCTTTCTTAAGAAAATATATGAGACCAATAAAATGGCATGGACTGTGGCAAGCAGATTTTAAAATTGTGATAGTTGTCAATGTCAGTGAGGCCCCTGCAACCAAAGGCATTTGATTGCACATGTTTCCAAATTAAAAGGTTGTGATTCTATGACATAAATTGTAACAAAAAAAAGAAAATGAAAGTTAAAAAAGTCAAAAGTTTTTTTTGGTTTGTTTTGAGAGGTCATCACAGCAAGCAAGTAGTTGGCTGCAAACAGTTGTGGGTTCATGTCCTGGCCAATGCTATGACATATGAGAAAAAAAGGTAATCAAAATTGTTTTTAAAAATAAAAGTTTTACTATAACAGTGTGGAGGGGGTGAGTTGAGAAATACTTTGTCATCACTGAGCCAAAAATTTATTTTTGGGTTGTTTGTTGTTTTTTTTTGTTTAAAAAAAATGTAATAGAAATTGATTTTAAAAATAAAAGTTTTACTATATCAATGGTAAAGATGTGCTTGTGTATTATTTTTATGATGGTAATTTGTTAGTAGTAAGGTTTTTTTGAAAACCCTGAAAATAAAAAAAATTAAAGATGTAGAATAAAATAATGTAATTAATAGTAAAAGTTGTTTTTAAAAATCGCTAAATAGAAATGACAAAATACAAATAAAAGCAAAAAAAATCACCATATCGCCAAATCAAAAAAATTGCCATATAGGCCCCCAAAAAATCACAATTAAGCTAAACAAAATAGCCATATAGACAAAAGTTGCTGTATTTTTAAAAATCATTGCCTGGTAACATTGCAGCGTATTGTTTTTGACTGGCAACAATGCCATCAAGTGACCAAACCTGGCTAAGTAATTAGTACCAATACTTTTGTTTAAAAGATATTACAATTACAATAATTTAAAAATAAATTCTTATCTTGTAGTAAATAATTGTTCCTTTTTTCATTGACTACAATTTTATATTTTTAGCTTTTTAAAGAAGCATTGTATTGACAATAAATTAAAATCAAACTGATAAGTAACAATGTTTATTTAAATGGACAAATATTGTCTTTAAAAATTATATAATAGCTTATAATATAAATTATTTATAACTAACAATGATTATTAAATCTCTACAGAATTCTCTTTTTTAATCTTTATGTATTAAGTCATTTATTACTGTTGTACCCAAATTTATAGCATTACTTTTATTTTAAATTTAAAATTTGGGAACTATAATTTATATTTTATATGCCATTCTTACCATGTGTAACTGATAAGAAGGTTACAATATTTATATAATAAATGATGACCAATGACTTGTTTAATGACATCAAATGGAGGGACAGAATTGTTATTTAAGTTAGCTTAAGCAGTAATAGAAGCAAACATTGAAGTCTAAGAGTTTCACGATTAGTTTATTACTATAACATACTCATAACCTGAAATTCAAATCCCAAAAGAAACTGAAAAAAAAATTCTAATAGTACTTTGTCATATAATATTTTCACCTGGAATATAATGTAAACCCAATAATAATCTTAAATATTGTCATGCCTTTAAATAAAGAATTTAACAATGCATATTTTGTTTGATACTTTGGTTATGATTTTTTTGAAAAGTGCTTGATGGATATATTGTACTTTGTGATATATTGTTATGTTAAAATCATATATAGAATTATTATATTCTTATAAAATCATCTTACATAAAAATGGGGAAGAAATAAAAGACAATTATACTAAGATAGTTTGAACACTTTATTTAACTTGAATCAAATTTACTGCAAAGTTATTAAATAGGTCTAAGTGAACAATAAGAGATATGGAAGTCAATATCCATTATCAGGAATAAATTGAAAAATTAAAGATTTTTAAGATGAGAAACACTTAGAGCTATAATTCATCTCTAATCTCCTTAAATGTATATCTAAAATTTCTGTAATACATAATCAACAGTACACATAGAAATATGACATTTTAGCAATATGTTTAGCTTGAAAAATAAACTGGCATCTATATATTAAACATATTATAACAGAAAAATTAATCCTTATGGGCTTTTCATTGAAAAGATTAAAAAATGATTTTACTAGTTAGTTAAGTTTTTATTTTGAAGGGAATCAGCCAATTATTAAATTGCTAAAAACAGAATGGAAATATGTTAACTGTATTACTATTTCATCATCATTGTTATATTTCATGTTCTAGCAATTTATTAAAACCTCCAGTTATTAGATAAATTCTGACAGAAAAACTTTCATGAACGAGTTTAATTTCTGTATTGATAAGAAAAGGTTTTAGAAGTACATGTTTCACCCTATTTAGAGTATTTTAAGTATTTCATTCAAGGCTTTTGTAGAATAAGTATTATATGATTTAACATTTACATTTTTCATAGTGAGTTCATTAAAAATATCAACTTAGGTCACTTTTAATGAATGAGAAAAGACAGTTTGACAACCTGAACAATAACAAAGTTAAAAATAATCTGTGCATTGTCATTAAAATGAGCATATTCAGATAAACTCATAAGAAGTATTGCATTGATATATTGTTCAAAACATCTAGAATCCACTATTCCAAAAGCAATCTGATTAAAAAGTGGATTCCATGAGCTAGTAAAGTGACATATCTGCCCAGATATCAATGTGAATTTATTTATTATACAATTTTTAATTAAGCACCTTGGAGAGTAAAATGGCTGCATATCTTTAACATATATGCAATAATTTTTATATTTATAAGTGATGGTTGAATGAGTTTAATAATTTACACTTTATTATCTCAAGAAATTAAAAATTTGTAAGGAAAATGCATATTGGAATGCTCAGAAATTTTATGAATAAACCTGAAAATGTAAAGGGAAGAGTTTTTCCAAATGATAATTGTAAGCAAAAATTTGTAAAAAAAAAATATAGATAAGTCAGTACTTATGGAAAATTTTTTAATAATTGATTCTATTACAGATAAATTTACAATATTTTTGTAATACTTATGATAGCATTAACATATGTTAAAGTAGATACAATTGACTCCAGTAAGAGGAGGATAACTCTAAAGAAAGAACTCTTTTAATACTTCTTAATAATGAATATGTTGTCTTGATTGCAGTTAAATATGGATTACATTTGTACACATGTAGAGTGAATTTAATTTCAACACATTTAATCTACACATTTAATCTACAAGGAATTACTTATATATTATTTTTATAGTAAATGAACATATTATAACGGTCATATTTGTACATTCTCACAACAAAATTAAAAGATTTAGCAAATTATCTCAAGGCTGACCTAGATGAGATGCTGAGACCTAGAATCAGATCACACCTTAATTCATTCACCAACCCTCCATGATTTAATATCTTATGAATGCCATATATGAGGCTATACTCAGATTTATTTAATTTGCCTGCTGGCACTAGAAAAGGATAGAGCACAAGACTTGGGGAATTATTATAACTCAGGTCAATTAAGTAAATAGACACACAGACTTATAACTGTTAGACATAGGAATATACTCTAACATAACTAAACATGATAATTTAGAAAAGATTGGTTGAATGAAAATGAGCTCTGAATAATACAGTAAACATGAATACATTTAGACATGTGTTTATTTAAAGAAATTAAAATAATATAACAATAGTGCATTAGATTACACGTGCCGGTGTATCAAGATAAGTAGTTTGGGTAGAGGATCTCATCTTTATTTGCACTTTATAACATAGAAAATAATACAGTTTATTAATAACTCTAAGAATTTATTTATCTGCAATTAAAATATACCTGACTTATGCTATGTCAGATCTGTGGTTTGCTAAAGTTCAAATATAAGAGTGATCATTTAATATATATTTTCAGCATTAATACATACTGAGCTATAACTTGTTCTCTATTCAGATAATATCATATATAACCAGATTCAGTGTTCAAATCAATGCTAAACTACTAATATCATGGCAGGATAAACTGGAGATTTGCAGTGTAGTTCCAATATCACACAGCTACATTAAGTAACAGAGTAATGTGCTTCAAATGTGTCATTAATCATGGGATTCATTACCAGGTAATCAGTTCCTGTGGGCCTTACAACTTGCTATTATATATAAACTTTAATTCAGGTGATCGGAGCAGCTTATAAACCAGCTGGACACTTGTGTTCCTGTTCTACATAAAAGAGCTGACCAAACTAGATGAATGAGATGATCTTAAATCAAAAACTGATTTTACAATAATTCATAGCCAAGTGTAATGCACAGATGTGCTTCTCAAAGACACATTTGCAATGATAACTATAGGAACAATTATTAAATTACTATGCACTAACCTATAGTCTCAGTCAGTGAAATCACTTCTCGCCAATTCATAAAATAGCATCTATAAAATTATACTAAGAAAGGAGTAATTAAAGTAACCTAGTTTATAGAGTTATCTGTATAGTTTACACTATATTTAAGGAGGGTTAAAGCATATATTGTACTTAATCATTTACTTATAATATGCTCTATATAACATCACCCTTATGTTTTTTAACTGATTATTAAAACATGCAAATCTGTCTATTAAGTGAATATTAGCTTAACTAATATATAAGATATGTTTCTAGAACAGAGATTGGTATGTGTTCCAAAGGGCAATATACAATTTACATGAAAGTGTCTAATTGTCTCTCTACTAATAATATTATTATTAGCAATCTCCATTTAGTGAAGGCATAACATAATCAATAAACAATAAAATAAAAAAGGCATTTCCGCAGATTTAAGAGATTAACGATAATAACTAGTAGAGAATATTATTAGTAGAGAACATTATTTACAGAATATTATTACTTTAATATTTAAATTAGAAATTTAATTTAGAAATTAAGAATTAGGCAAGACATTACAACAACAATATTATTATCCAAAAAATTACATTAGAAATTGATTAATTATTTACAGTTTAATATAGAGTTTATTTGCTAAGAATAATTTAAGTAACAATGTGTGTGTACATTTATAATATAGCTAGCTTATAAGATTTATTAGGATGATTTATTAAGATTTATTTTAAGGACTCTGCAGAAGAATTTATTATGGATCATTTTCTTGCTGAGATGGCTCACATGGCATGGCACTAACATTCACTGTCAGGCTGCTTCATTTTTGGTGACTTCTTGGAAGGTTTCTCTTGAGTCTTTCTATTTCTATAGACTGGTCTCCCTATTAGGAAGACAGCAACTATAGGCCTTCTAGTTGCTTGTTCTCATTATAAATTTAGGTATAAACCTTGGCTGCAACACATTCTTAATATTAGAGAGTGAACTCTTAATAATCAAAATGGGAGGTTTTTATATCAACTCCTTCTCACCCTCTCCTCCCCATTCTGCACAAGCCATCTTGCTTACAATTTTAAATCTTAAATTTAAATTTTAAACACTGCTTTATTAAATCTTAGTAAAGACAAAAGCTCCAGCTGAGTAATTGACAAAATAGTGCTGGTCCAGTGATGTTATCTTTGTCTTCGATTTATTTTTAAAATTTCTGCTCTTGATTTCCATGTGAAAGTCAGAATGATTTTCTAGAAATAAACTTTTTTAAAAAAGATATTTAAGTTCTGTAAACATTTTCTATATGTGTAACACAGTCACCTCTGGATTTGAGATTTTATATGCAAATAATAGGAATTTTATCATAAAATTTATAATAACTTAAAACAGATATTTTAGAAGAGCTGTAATGTTCATAAAATCATTACATTACAGTCCCCTTTGCATATATGCATAGGTGCATTTCTACTGATACAATGATGTTTACACAACTCATTTTAACCTTTTGATTTAGTGGGATGACAGAATTTTGACTTTTGACCATTTTGCCCCCTGGTGAATGTTTTGGTATTATATGTTAAAATGTGTGTAAAATGGTATATTTTATTATATATAATTTTCACTGAAAAATTTGTTCTAGAAGGCAGGAAATTCAAAATTCCTGCTCTTACAATAGACATAAACCCTGCCCTGACATGTTAAAGAAAATAGTTCCAATGATCAAAAATGTATTTATTTGCAAATTTATTATGGTTTTAGATTTTGTTAAAAAAATAATTTACACTATATTTATTAGATATCAAGAAATATAAATTATTAATAACTTATTTTGACTTGAAATAATTTATTTTCAAAAATATAATGTTATATTAGCAGTGAATGTAAGTATAGCCTGAAGCAATTTACAAGCTTAGTTTCTATGCAATCAATCTATTTATATTTATGAGTATGAAAATATCGCAAATTTTGCAATAAATATTCAAAAATTTTAAACTTTTAAAGCATAATTAAATATTCATTTGGATGTTTAAAAATAATAAGAATTAAGAAATATTTCATTGATTTTATAAACTAAAAATAATCTTTCTAGAAATGATGATGTCTAAACTCTTTGTTTTGTTTATGATCTCATTTTTTTAATATTTACAAAAACAAAATGTGAACATTTAAAATTTATTTCACTAGTAAACAAAAATATTTATCAAATGAAGCCAAATTTATTACTTTCAGATAAGTAATAATCATTTTATCATATATTTTACATTGATGTGTGAGTCAAAGAAAAATGTCAGAAAATGCAGACCTTGAGAAGGTTAACTTACATTTATAATTTTTCACATACAGATATTATTAGCTAACATACACAATATATACTCTTTAATAAAGCTTATTACATAGTATTTTAAGATTAATTTAACTAATATGCATGCACTAGGGTGGTTTTAAATTTAGAAATTATAATGCTATAAAACATAGAAGGTAAAACTGGATGATAGATAAATCATACTGTTTCATGTCACTGAAGTCATGGAAAAAACAAAAAAAAGAATTCTCTACAATTTAGAGTAAGCAATCATAAATCAATTTTCAATATAAAGATTTTATTTAATTTACAATATCCTCACCTTCACTCCTCATCTTTTGAATTTTATCTGCACTATGCATAGAATTACCAAAATAAACACATCCTAAAGAGTATTAATTATAATTAAACTAAATTATTTCACTTACAAAAAAAAACAAATTTATAAGTAATAAAATGTGATGTAAATCTAAAGCTACACCTATATATTTATTATATACTGGGAAAAGAAACAGATCCTAAACAAATCACTAGTTGGAGTATGATCTGGGTTTTTTTCTCTATGTGGTTTTAAGCTGCATGAGTTGAATGTTCCAATCATAGTCCCACTACCTTCTAGTGAAATACATTTCCTCTGTGGTTGTCCCTTATTAGGTAAGGACCTTTATACAGAGGAAAAAAATATCATATCTTCCTAGCAATTTATTACAGGACTATACTGATCTAACCTGTGCCCAATTATCTATTCTGAAGGTATGCTTCTGATGGTTTCTTTTCATCTTTCATGCACCTACCTACTCATTCCAGTTTGGCACTGTCTCTGTTTTGATTTCTAGCTGTACCTATTCTGCTTCTCCTGATGGCAGTGGTATGGGAACTACTGATGGGCATGGTTATCCATAATGCAACCAACATGAGAAAAATCCTGTAGATTCATTCCATATTTTATTGATATTTCTGAGGAGTCCCTTGCTTTGACTAACCCAATTCTTATTATTTAACCCTATGAGCATCTGGTACAACTGACCTAGATCTTTCTGACCCTCTTGCATGGGTTTGACTGCATGTTGGGTATAGAGGTTTAAATATGCTTAATGTTTCTGGCCCCTCAACCAGGATCTCCACTCTTCTAATATAATCACTGTGTCCTGATTGGATATGACAGCTTTTGGTCTCTCCACTCCTGAAAACTGAAATATTTGAAAGGTGTGTATAGTACTCCTAGGATCCACAGCTCATATGGAATCAGTCTCGGATATACTTAGAAAATGTCATATGTGACCAGCAGATATTTTATAATTTTGGCACAATGGCAGCAGCCCATAATGGTCAATGGCTAACAGTTGACTCAACTTGGATTGTGTGATCGATGCCACTGGCCCAGCATAGGACCTGTTTGGTGGTTTGTCCCTGAAGCAGATGTAACATCCATGTATAATTTTTAATACTTTCTCACAGAGGTAGTGCCAGTGAAATTTCTGCCAGATCATTTCTTCTATCTTTCATTGACCCTAGTGACCAATGGATGTGTGGACATATTGAATCACTTGATCCCTGAATTCCAGAAGGATTTGTATATTCCATAAATCTTCAACTGCTCCCATCCATTTCTGCAAAATAACATTCTGGATTCTGTAGCATCCCAAGGCTTCTTGGCCTGTTTGACTATGGGGTGTCTTTCCTCCTCACTGTATCCATTATGTCCCAGTATTACAATACTTTTCCTACCAATACTGTAGATTTTTCAAGCTCATCTCTAGTGTTTCCTTAATGACATTCATTATAATTTTAAATGGTTTGGTGATTATGGCTGGATTGTCAGGCTTGATGGTAACTGAGTGTCTATTTAGGATACTTGCTACCATGTTCTCCAGTCCATGGCAATACATTATCTGATAGTTAAATCTTGGCAAGCCCAGACTTAGTTAGACAGCTCCAGTTCAGAAACACAAAGCACTGGTGGTTGGTGATAAAAAACCCTTGGGATCCCAGGAGAAACTGCTTAAACTTTTCATAGGCCCATATGATTGCCAAAAACTTTTGCTCTGTCACTGTATGGTTCAGCTTGAGTCTTCTCAGATTCCTCCTGCTGTAATATAATACTTGCTGTTGCTGCCTATCATTTAACTGGAACAGCACTACACGTAGACCCACATGATGACTATCTCTTTGCAGATAAAAATGGCTGTTCAAATCAGGATGGTACAATATAATTATACAGAAATTGCTCCTTAACCTTCTCAAATTCCTGGTTGTGTTGCTCATTTCATTCCCTTTATGCCTTTCTTAGTTATATCTACCAAACCTGCAAAGTCCTATGTGAATCTGGGATAAAAATGGTGATAGTACTTACAGAGAACCAAGAGCCATCATGTGTTTTTTTCATTGTATACCTGAAAAAATTCCTAATTGCCTCAACTTTGTCAGGATGGTTTTGTACACAATGGCAATTCACTATATGCCTGAAGAAGGATATCTTTTACCTTGAAAACTGACTTTTCTTCAAATTTATGGTCATGTTCTTCTGCAGACATTCCTTAAAAAAATCACCTTGGATGTTGTAGGTGCTCTGACAGATCCCTGGATGCCACCACCACATCCCCCATGTATCAAACCAAGTGCTTCTTCAGTTCTTTGTACAATGGCTGGTACAAACATCTCATAAGTCCTATAGCACTGTTACTAATTGTGAAGGGCATTCTCTGAAATATGTGTGTGTGCATGTTGTATCTAAATGTGGTATATTTATGATCTCTAACATCTAGTAGCATCTAACAGTAACTTGTCATGAGATGTAGGATGGAAAAGATGTTCTTTCCAGCCAAGTGCAGAAAGATTTCTCATATGCATAGCAGAGTGTCTCTTTCAGGGATGGAAATACTGATCAACTTTCTGGAATCTAGACATATTCTTATGGAACCATCTCCCTTTATTACAACCAATAGTAGATTATAGTATGGGGAGGCTTCTTTTTTATATAATACCCTATGTTATGATCTGTTGAATCTGAGCTTCCATTGCATCTTGATATTGAAAAGAAATTGAAAAGAAATGGGGTATATCTGAGACTGAAAGAAAATTTCTTCTTTAATCATACTGCAATGCATGTATCCTTGAATCACTCTTGGGGTGTTTGAAAAAACCCTTCAGTTTTCTTCCAAGGCTGTTCTCAAGATCTCTTGTTCCTCCAGTTGCTCAAGTGTAGCTTCTTTCATCCTAATATTTATAAATTCTTCTTCTAGGCTTGATTCTAAATACATTGACTGACTTTCCATCTGTGTGGTATCACTTCCAATTGATGCTTTCATTACATAAAGTTACCTTGTTCATGTCAGGACTAATAGTATTCCTATATCTGCTTAGGAAGTTGTATCCCAGCACTATATCCTACAGAAATCCATTCATTATCAAGAAAGTGTTCCCAATTCTAAGATGACCCTCCTACCTCCAACCACATTTGGGTATTTCTTCACTTTAGTTTTTTCCCATCCACAAGAACCATCTGCAAGGTTTGAAGAGGAAGAGTTAATGTGCGATGTCTCTGCATTTCCATCTCAGCTAGCCATCATTTTGCTGCAAATAAGACCTGACTCCCTGTATCTACCAGTGTCTTTAACTTTATCCCACAAATGTGTATTATAATGAAGGTACACAATCCTGATGATGTCTTATGCATAACCTCATCTGTTGCTTCCCTAATGGTCCCTACCATTTTGGTCACATTGATTTCATTTTCTGTTTATTCTATGGGTGACTGCAAAGAAGAATGGTTTAATGAGGACCCTCTGGTGTTTAACATTTGGGATTTTGATATAGCCTGTTAATCTTGGTCCAAGAGTTGTATACTAACCTTTTTAATTTGGCAGCTCAGGGGTTCCTGGTTATGACAGCTTTGCACCTGGAGTATTCTATTTGACATACTTTTTCTGGTGGTGCCTTGGACAATGGTATAGAATCAACTGTGAAGAGAAGTTCTGCTATTTCCTCTATGGTATAGATATGGCACCCAACCATCATCTGCTACATTTGAGAAGGCATGTTCTGTTGAGTGGCTCTTGTGATCTGTGTTTCAGTAAAAGGAAAGACAACCAAGGATAACAAATGGGCCACCTGTTGCATGAAGAACTGCTTAAGAGTTTTTTAACACTAGAGCCATATTGCTCTCATAGTATGACATGGTAAATTCCATCTCAGCACTGCTCACTCCAGAAAGTTCTGGCCAATGATGCTGCATACTGCTTGAACATGACAGGATTCTCACTTCCACCAAGACTGCACATATCCTTGTAGGTAGTGGATGGTGAGGGTAACTTGACCTGCATGGGCCACCTTTTGAAAGTAAAAGAGTTCCCATAGACTCTCGATATGAGTTCTTGGATTTCCCCCACATCTTTATTGAATACCTTAATTTGAATGAATTTGGACATATAAGTTTTATGTTTGACATTAATGCTGATGAGACTTAGTTGCCAACCTCTTGCTCAATACTTATGGTACACAAACTTCCTCTGGTTGAAAGTTTTACAGGTTCACCATCCTTAACTATAAGGCTCAACATTACCAGTCCGATCTCATTGAGATTACTCTAGCCTAGATCCTTAATTCCTTATACCTGATTACCTTTCCCTAAATGATAATTTACTCTGAACCCCAAATCATTCCCATGATTTATTCCTTTTAATTCGATTTATACCTTGACTTTTTTGCTGGCCTTTCAGGTTTCCTCCCCAACCTAATCTATAGTGGCATAGCCCAAACTCAAGGCTGCTTTATTAACTACTTCTACCTTGTTTATTCTATCCTTCAACCCTTGGAGGTCTTTCTTCATTTTTCCCTTTCTTTTGCAGTTATCCTGCCACCTTATTTCTGATTCTTTCACTTTGTATAACTTTTTCTGTATTACTTCATATAACTTCTGCTGTTCCTTAATGTTGTCCTCTTGCTCTTCTCAGCACTTCCCTTCCTCCAAACCACTGTGAACCTGTGATATGACTCCTTGTAGGGCACCTTATTTATCCAACTTATCTTTAGCCAATATAACATCCTCTTTTAATGTCCTTAGGGTCTCTGTTGTCTCCCTTTTATGGTTTCCCAATAGTCCCTCAAATTTAGTCTGTACATCTACATAACCCTTACAGCAGTCTACTCTTGAGCACTCCATTTTCTTTTCTATGGTCTGGAATCTATTCCCCATTTTCTTATCTCTTTTTCCATTTCTTCTTTGGCTTGATTTATGCTATGGCATATAGCCATCATCTCATCCCTTTTCTTTTCTTTCTCTTCTCTGACTTCCCTTTCTCTTCCCTTTTTATCTCCATCCTCTTATCTCTTTCCTTTTCTTCCTTTTTTCTTCTCTATCTTCTCTTTCTTTTCCTTAAGCGTCTCTTTTCCCTTTCTTTCTTTTCTCTCTTTCCTTTCTTTCCTTTTTTCTCTTCTCTCACCTCCCTCAATTTCTTTATTGTGGTCCACATTATCTTGCATATACACTCTAATGGTTCTGCTTCTCATATTACTTTCTTTAGTTTCTTAATATATGCATGTTCTAAGATGCACCTTTGAGATGGTGGCTGGTGCTCATTTCTCTTCCATCTCTTCTTCTGTGCTACAACTATCTTTTCTTATTTTCTCCCTGACCTAAACATCCTTTCCTTCTCCTTGACCTCTCTCTACAACTCTCTCACTGCTTTTTCTTTCTCCTTTACTCCTTTCTCTGAGTACCTGTTCCTCTGTACTGCTATTCATTTAGTTTATTTTACCTTTACTAGATTTATCTTTATTAAATTCAATTTGTGAGACTTTTTTATAATGGCACATTGTTTTTCCCTAATGAAGAAATGATCTACTTTAGCTGCCTTACCACTTAATTACTTGTAACTTAGTTTCTATCCCTTATTGCACTTTAATTTAACACACACACGCACACACACACACATATATATATATGCAAATTTATAAATAAATATTGAAAAATACAGTATTTAAAAGCTTATAAAAAATATATGTATAACCATCACTTAGGAGCGCTTTCAACTAACTTGTGGCTTTGTCAACTATCACGTTTAAAATGTCAGCTTTCCCATAATTCTATGATGTCAACTTTCCCATAATTCTGTGATCTTAATGTTTGCTGCTTGCCTATTAACCAAATGTTGCTTGTATTTACATATCAACATTGCCTCTTTAATTTTCCTTTTATTATTATTTCTTTCAATTTCCAATATTTTTACATTGTTATAATTAAAATCGAAACCATATATATATATATTTTTATTATGGTCATAAAAGACAGAAGCTGATAAATTATCATTATTTTTAAAATTTTGTCTTTTATGACCACAATAAATCATGTATATATGGTTTTGATTTTAATTATAACATTGTAAAAATATTGGAAATTGAAAGAAATAATAATAAAAGGAAAATTAAAGAGGTGATGTTGATGTGTAAATACAAGCAACATTTGGTTAATAGACAAGCAGCAAACATGAAGATCACAGAATTATGGGAAAGTTGACATCATAGAATTATGGGAAAGCTGACATTTTAAACGTGATAGTTGACAAAACCACAAGTTGGTTGAAAGTGCTCCTAAGTGACGGTTATACATATATTTTTTATAAGCTTTTAAATAATGTATTTTTAAATATTTATTTATAAATTTGCATATATTATTTTGAAGAAATACGGACATCGATTTATAATATTATATATATATAGCCTATTACGTATTACATATTGGTAATACAAGCTATATAGGTCATGTGAAATATGACTGATTTTTAATTATATATATATATATAATAAATTAAATAATAGGCTATATACGTATTACATATTGGTAATACAAGCTATATAGGTCATGTGAAATATGACTGATTTTTACTTATATATATATAATAAATTAAATAAGTGCTTGTAACTTAGCTCCTATCTCTTATTGCACTTTAATTTAACATATATATAATAATAAATTAAATAATTGCTTTAGCCACACTTCCTTTTACCACAGAATTGTTGGATATTTTTATTATTAATCCATGATTGCTTTTCTTTCCTCATGATTTTCTTAAAATTTCCTTCCAAGCATATGTATATATATAATAATCTTGCCTAATCATTTCTGTATTCATAGTGCAATCCAATTCCTTTAAACCCTACTGTCAAAACCAAAAAAAAAATTTTTTTTAAAGAGTGGGTCCTTTAAATTTTGCCTCTGACAACAAATTTATACAAGGATGACTTTAACCTGTTCCTTTCACCTCGGGTGCCAGTTGTCAGTAGGTGAGATATACATATATGTATAAATGATACTGGACCTTAAAATACACATCATGAATTATATAATTTAAAAAAATGAATTTGCTATTAAGCCACAGTGTGTCAGTTTCAATTTTTTAATTCGAATTTATGACTCTCATTTCAAAATTTATAATTCAACTATATAATTAAAATAAAACTTATACATATATAAAATAATTATTAGCTCATCATATTATTAGTACAAGGCTGTAGAAATGATTCACAAGCCTCCTGATTTGGCAACCATATCCATGAAAAAAAATTTACAGATACATCTATAAAATTATTTCCATCATATATTATTGGTTCAGGGCTGTGCAAAGTAACTGAAGTGCCCCATGATTGGGCATTCATACCCTAGGGAAAAAAGTATATCCTGTAATGATCATATTTGTACATTCATGTAACAAAATCCTGAGTTTTGGCAAATTAATCCAAGGCTGACTTAGATAAGGTGTTGAGATCTTTAATCTTATCACACCTTAGTTTCTTCACCAATGCACCATGATTTAATACCTTATGAATGACATATATGAGGCTATAGTCAGATTTCATTAATTCACCTGCTAGGAGAAGCAAAGGATAGAGCACAAGACTCTGGAATTATTATAACTCACATCAATTAACTAAATAGACATACACACCTATGGTTGTTAGACACATTAATATATTCTAACTTAAACTAAATATGATAATTTAGGAAGAATTTGTTGAAATAGAAATCTAAACATGAATATATTTAGATACGTGTTTTTTTAAAGAAATTAGAATAATATAACAATAGTGTGTTAGGTTACACTCATAGGTATATTATGATGAGTAGGTTGGATACAGGATCACATATTTTATAATTACTGTTTAGTAATAACTCCACAGATTTATTAATCTACAGTTAAAATATGCCTGGCCTATGCTATGTCTGATCTGTGGTTTGCTAAAGTTATGATGTAAAAGTAGTTATTTACTATATATATTTTCAGCATCAATACATACTGAGTTATAGCTTGTTCTCTATACAGACAATATCATATATAACCAGATTCAGTGTTCAGATCAATGGTAAACTACTAAATCATGGTGGGATGAACTGGAGATTTGCAGCATACTTCTGATACTATGGTGCTACACTAACTTACATAGTATGTGCCTCAAATATGTCATTAATCATGGGATTTATTACTGGGTAATTGGTTCCTGTGCACCATACAACTTGTTATTATATATAAAAACTTTAGTTGGGGTGATCAAAGCAGCTTATAAACCATCTGGACTCTTGTGTTCCAGTATTACATAAAAGAGCTGTCCAAAGTAGAAGAATGGGATGACCTTAAATCAGAAGACCATTTTACAAAAACATGCATAGCAAGGTGTAATGCACAGATGTATTTCCTAAAGACACATTTGCAATGCTAACTATAGGAAAAATTATTAAATTGTTAGTCTCAGTCAGCAAAACCACTTTTCCCAGTTCATAAAATAGCATCTATAAAATTATGCTAAGAAAGGAATACTTAAATTAATCTAGTTTATAGAATTATCTGTATAGTTTACATTATATTTAAGGAGAGGTAAAGTATATCTTGCACTTAATCATTTACTTATAATATGTCACCCTTATGTTTATTTAACTAATTTATGAAAACATGCAAACCTGTCTATTAAGTGAACATTAGCTTAACTAACATATAAGATATGTTTCTAGAACAGAGATTGCTATGTGTGCCAAGTAACACTATATGAATTACATGAGAGCATCTAATTGTTTATCTACTAATAATATTATTATCAATCTCCACTCTAGTGAAGGCATAGCATAATCAATAAACAATAAAATAAAATAATAAAAGGCATATCTGCAGATTTAAGAGATTGATGATAATAACTGATAAAGTTATTATTATATTTACAAAATATGATTACTTTAATATTTAAATTAGAAGTTTAATTTAGAAATTAAGAATTAGACAAGATTTAACAACAATAATATTTTTATCCAAAGAATTACACTAGAAATTGATTAATTATTTACAGTTTAATACAGAGTTTCTTTGCTAAGAATAATTTAAGTAACAATTGTCCACATTTATAATATAGCTAGCTTATAAGATTTATTAGAATGATTTATTAAGATTTAGTTTAAGAGCTCTGCAGAATTTATTACCAATCATCTTCTTGCTGAAATGGCTTGCATGGCATGGCACTAACATTCACTGTCGGGTGGCTTCATTCTTGGTGACTTCTCAATAGGCATTCTTTCCATTTCCATAGATGGGTCTCTCCATGAGGAAGACAGCAACTAAAAGTCTTCTAGGCTCTGGTTGTCATAGTAAATTGGGCCATAAACCCTAGTTGCAATACATTCTTAATATTAGAGGGTGAACCTTTAGTAATCAAAATGCGAGGTTTTTATATCAATCCCCCCTTCTGTACAAGCCATCTTGTTTACAATTTTAAAAGTTAAATTTAAATTTGAACACTGCTTTATTAATTCTTAGTAAAGACAAAAGTTCCAGTTGAATAATTGATAAAATAGTGCTGGTCCAGTGATTTTGTCTTTGTATTCAATTTATTTTTAAATTTTCTGCTCTTGATTTCCAGGTGAGAGTCAGATTGATTTCCTAGAAATAAAACTTTTTTTAAAAAAGAGATTAAAGTTTTGTAACATTATCTTATATGTGTAACACTGTCACCTATGGATTTGAGATTTTATATGTGAATACCAGCAATTTTATCACAAAATTTATAATAACTTAAAACTGAGATAATTTAAAAGAGCTGTAATTTTCAAAAAAATCTATCACATTACAGTTTCCTTTGCATATATACATAGGTGCCTTTCTACACATTAGTGATGTTTACACAACTTATTTTAACTTATTAATTTAAAATCCAAACTACGTGAATGTTTATAATTAATCCACATACAGATATTATTAGCTAATGTATGTGATATAAATACACACACAAACTCATTAATAGAGCTTATTACATAATATTTTAGGAATAATTTATCTAATATAAGTGCATTTGGGTGGGTTTAAATTTAGAAAATATAATATTATAAAACATAGTAGGTAAAACTGGATGATAGATAAATCACGATATAAACAATATTTTATAATACAAATAAGATTTTCATAATATAATATTTGGTGCAACTGCCTGATAATGTCATTCTAACCATCTGCTATATAAAAATAATGAAATGCTCATGAATATTTTATGTGCAACTCTATAGATTGTTATACACTATTTAATCAAAGTGATAAATTTAATTCATTCATTATATACAAATTAATACATTAAAAACATTTTACATGTATTTAAAAAATGAGATCATGTGATATATTTAAATTAATTTATTACTAACTTTCCTGAAAAATTCAAACTAGATCAAATAAAATATTCTCTTCCATCAATTAACTTTTTTTAAGGTAATATTATTTTTTTATATATATAATCCAGTCATCCTCTAAAATATGATTAGCCTTAAATTTGGTATTTATATGTAAAGGGCTTTGTAAAACATTCTTAACTAGAAGTGAGATCATGGTCAATTTATGAATGGTGTGGTAAACCATAAAACAATTATCCTGGAGAGAATAATTGGATGTTTATTTTAGCATAATGTAATAAATGTTTGACTGTGATTTGATTGGCTAGTTTGTTTAAACTCTGCACGAGTAGTTAATTTATATACACACGCATATGCACACACACACACACATATATATATATATATATATATATATTTAAAAACTTACAAATTAGATGATTCTTTGGTCTCAAAAGTGGGGACTGTATGGTCTTCACTTGTAATAGCAGATGCCTTTTCAATATTTAAAGACATCTTATACAAAAAATTTTCATCTTCATCTTCTGTTTCTGAAAAAGAAATTTAAAAGAGTATTATTAAATATAAAATTATATTTGCTATTGTACACACACATATATCTATGTATCTTACAAAGAAGAAAAACCTGATAATGATAATATTTAGCCAAGTATGCTTTTGGAACTGAGTACCAGAATCATGGTGAACAAACTAAACCAAGAAGGAAAGATTATAGTGCATGTTTAGTGGGATACCAGTATTTTTTAAACTGGCAATAATATTAGATTTGGCAATAAATCAGGTCTCTTTTATCTTCCCTCTTCACACCACTAGGCTCATTGCAGAGAGCATTAATTATATGAGGATAAAATTCATGCCCAGAATTTTTATAATGGTATATGTATTGTCTAAATGCACTGATACAGTAACTTTCATCTCTCCATAAGAAGTGGTACTACCAGAGCCTTGGAAAATAATTGAATATACATTTCATACTTATCCTATTCCACCATATCTTTTCAATCATTGATCAGTCTGTTTAGAAATATAGATGATCTAAAGCCAATATCAAAATCTTTGCAAATCATTTATTTACATTTTACATCCAAATATGGAATATAAGCTAAGTAAATGGGTACTTTACCTGTTTTATTTTTATTTCTACTTATGTCATGTTTAAACTCGGCTTTGTTGTCAAACAGCCATATTGTCTGTGTAATATATACTTGTTGTACTCCACACTTATTAAATCATTAACATATCTTTCAATATTCTTCTTCCTATCTGCCTCAGATTTTACACAAATATAAATTACAGTGTAGATAACATTAAAATCCTGACAATTTATACTTTAGAGCAGCACTTCAACTTTTTTCATTCGTGGCCCCTTTTTGTCATCGAGATTTTTTTTTTCGACCTCAGATATTAAATATAAAATAGATATAGAAATAAATATTCCCATAAATAATTTATTTCTTTAATAAATAATATACATATGAAAATAAGTAGTTTTAGGATTTGTTTTAAGTATAAAAAAATTAATGAAAGAAGATCACGTTTTAATGAGACAGATGTGCTTGTTTTTTGCTGCATAACAAATTTAAATCTTGGTGAAATATTTGATACTGCTGGACATAAAGCATCTTCAACCTTTTCCAGCATTGATTGGATTTAATATACATTAAAGCTGAAAAAGTCATTTCACATAAGTATGTGGTACTGAGTGGGAGAAGAACATTTAATTCCATTTCAGAAATTGTGGAGAATTCAGTCCTATCTCCGATCCAGAATTCAGTCAAGGATTTTTGTGGAAAGTCAAGTTTTAAGTTTGAGTCACTCGATAGCTCAGCAAATTCCTCTTGGGCTTTATATGGCAGGTGAGTAATTTCATTAATGTCAATTGAACTGAGCAAACAGATTAAACTTTGTGGCTAATTGTTCTAAAGTGCAAAATATAAAATGCGTTAACACGCACAAGCACACAAAGCTGAAAACAAATAAATAAATATTTATTTATTTTTTAATATATATATTTAATTACATGGCTAAGTGCTTTCTAGGGTCAGAGCCCTCATATTCATAGCCATCTTGTAAATAGACAAGAAATTGATTAAGAGCGATGTAAATTAATGTCAATCAAAAATGGTCTTTGACTCCAAGATAACTTTTTGAAACCGAAATTCGATATAAAGTATTTGCAAAATTCTGTTTCTGGGGTTTTTATGTGATCTATAATAATTTTTGCAATTAATGTTTTACAATTATTTTTTTCAATTATAAAATTGTCAATAGTCGAAAACATTTCCAATGAATCATTTTCTATCCTATTCTTCCAAATTTTGATCTTTTTAATAAACCTTCAATTTTATCATTCAACGTAAAAATATTGCTATTTTTTCTGCAGAGACAATTTAAGATCATTTAGCTTCTCAAAAATATCAGACAAATAGCACAGCTTTGATAAACCTTCAATTTTATCATTTAAAGTAAAAATATTGCTATTTTTTCTGCAGAGACAATTTAAGATCATTTAGCTTCTCAAAAATATCAGACAAATAGCACAGCTTTGATAGCCATAAGTCATTTTGAAAAATCAAATTTGTTCAGTTAAAAATAAATAATTTCTTCTTTAAATAACAATAATCTTTTTAAACTTGCCCTTTTGATATCCATCTTACTTCTGCATGTAATAATAAATTTTTGCATTCAGCGTCCATGTCTTTACAAAGATTGGAAAATAAACGACTGTTAAGGGCATGGCTTTTAATAAAGTTTGATAGCATCCTGAAGCACATCGTTCGATTCTGTTGCTAATTTTTTGCTGCAAGGGCCTCTCAATGGATCAGGTAGTGTGTAAAAGTTACATGATTATTACCAGAAGCTTTAACAAATGATTTAACCAATATTTTCACCACTCATTGCTTTTTCACCATCTGTGTATACTCCAAAGCAATTTTTCCATTCCAAACCTTCAGTTTTAAAAAATTTGTTTATTTTATTATATATGACTTCTCCTTCTGTATGTTCTTCCAAAGAATGACAAAATAACAATTCTTTCTCAATGTTTTCTTTATAAATTTATCTGACATACACTAATAATTGAGCTATTTTTGAAATATCAGTTGTTTCGTCCAACTGAATTGTAAATATTGGGCTTTCTTTAAGTCTAGTAATAAGTTGCTCAAATTGGTCATTGCTAATTTCAGAAATTCTATTAGTGATAGTGTCATTTACAAAGGAATTTTTCAAATTTCATCATTATTTTTACTTCTGTGAACTATTTCTACCATTTTAATAGCAGCAGGTAATATAATATATTCTCCAATGGTGTATGGCTTTTTATTTTTAGCAATCAGATATGATGGTAATTTAGTTGTATTTATATATTGGGCTACTTCCATCACCTAATATTGAATGACTTTAAAAAATTTAACTTTCCAATTACATTCAACTGTTATAGTTGTCCTGTGATTATAGTATCATAGAAGGTGTTGAGACCAAGCCCATATTAGCTGGTAGTAGCCAAGCATTCATTATCTCTGAGAATTTATTTTAGAAAGTTTATAAATTCATCTATCCCAACCTTGCCACTTGAACAGTCTTCTCATATAACTTTAACAAATGGTAAAAAGGCTAAATTATTCTCTCAACAAATATGGGCTAAAATTCATTTGGGATCATTAATTATTGAACATGTCTTCTTAATCATGACTGAACTTATTCATCAAATAATTCTAGAATCAGATTTTATAAACCAACATGAATGAATTATTATGTTGATAGATGAATCATTTCAAGATAAAAAACTTAATTTCAGTCATTTATCTTTCACCAGTCAATTGCTCAAGGATGTGTATAAGAGATCATCACTGAGTTAGATATTAAGACCAAATTGGATGAGTCTAGCAAATTAAGCACTGAGATGAAAACTAAGTTTTACAAATTATTATGTCAATTTAAAAAAATATTTTCTAAGCAATCCAGAATTATTAAGGGCTATGTACATTGAATGTGTTTGAATGATTATGAGCTCTTTCAATGCAAGACATATCCTATGCTTTTTTAATAAATGGTCGAAGTGGATAAACAAATTACCTACACGATAGAATGGGGCATCATAAGAAAAAATGCTTTATTATTTTAAAATCCCTTGGATGTTGTTAGGAAGAAAAATGGTACAGTTCATATATGTCTCAAGACTGGGTTTTTAAATTGCTAAACTATCCCAAAACAAGATGTTCATCCACAATGCATAAATTATTAGCCAGATTTAATAAGAATTTTTTTTTACTATGGTGAATTTAATGCCCAGTTACTGGCAAATTTATTTGCATTCAAAAGATCAGAAGTATGCTGCATTTATGCATGGAAGATAATCTTATGTATTCCAACATATGCCTTTTGATTTAATCAATAGTAAGGCAAGCCTACTTTGGTGTTGGACAGAATTTTATCAAAGGATATAAAAAAGGCAATATTGTCATATATATTGATGACAAGTCATTGCCTCAAAGAATTTTAAAAAAAGCATTTCCAGAAATTGACAAACTTCTTGAGAGAATGTCAGCAGAAGAATATCAAAATAAACCTCAAGAAGAGTACCATTGCTGCTGAAGAGATTGTCTTTTGGGAAAACATTGAAGGAATAAAAGATATTATACCTCATCCTGATAAAATTGCTACCATCCAAAAGTTTACGAAGTCTGAAAATAGAAAACAATTTTGTTTTTCTTTGACCTTTGTAATTTCTACCACATTTTTATAAATACTTTGTTTGGGATTCAATTATTCCATTTATTAAAAAAGGAAGAAAGATGAAAGTAGTACCCAATATACATAGATGAATTTAATTCTATTAAATTAAAAATTTTAAATGAGGTTATATTGAGCTATTCAAATTTCAATAAACTATTTTTATCCAGATTGATTGCAGTGGTTTTGGATTAGGATGGAATTATTTCAGATAGATGATGAGTAAAAATTCTCAGTAGGCATTTAAAAGGAGCAGAATTGCATTATTCCTTCACAGAAAAAGAAGCTTTTGTGATGGCATGTGCTTTTTGTAAAATATTGTTTAATTGAAGCAGTTTCTATTAGGATCTCAGATCACTGTGATAATGGATCACAAGAGCCTAGTTTTTAAATCACAGTTATCTAAGTAATGAATGTTTAATATGATGAGAATTATTTCTACATCATTTTGAATATACTGTTCAATATTGCTCAGGCAAAGACAATGTGGTCACTGATGTGTTAAACAGGAACCCAATTAAGCTAGTAAAGCAACATCTTGATATAGAAAATCTATTTGTTATTACCATTTTATTAATGTTGATGATTCTGTAGAAGAGCTAAAAATTTTGAATAATTTACAATTGCAGGATCATAAATTAAATCTTGTTATTAATCAGCTATTATGAGAATTAGAATAAGTAGAAATCATTCATTTAACAACTAATATGAAATTTCCATGCTACAAATTATTGGATGATTTGCTATTCTTTAAGATTAATAAAGATGATGATCAGCACGTTTTAATGTCACAGAATTATTGATTTGATTCTTATGTATTCTAACTAATGGATTAGCACTTAAGTTGGTGCATCCAAATTAATGTTCAAATAATTGCCCAAGCTGGTAAAGGCTAAATAATTAGCCTGGTCTACAGAAGACTCATTTTCAATTCAGGCACCACACTGACTGTTGATTTATATTTCTTTTGTTCAAATTCAGTCACAAGATTCACTGTTGATTTTATTCTAATGTATATTGATTGATGATCATTCATGATGATGAATGGTTATTTTGAGTATTGCTTATTTTTACTTATTGTTCATGCTGGTCGATTTATGATTATACTTATAAGTTGCCTAAGGAGTTAGCTGGCTGATCTCTCTCAGAGATTCATTGATTTCATGCTCTCTATGAATATATAACATTGCTTATATATTTTTGTGAATATTAAACATACTTTAATATCTGTTATTAGTATTTCCTTATGCTTAATATCCCACTATTTGATTCACAATCATTACTTTAATATCTTTTACATCTTAAATATTGTGTTAAATTTTATATTTTGTTGATTTTCCATCATGCCAATTTCCACTCAACTTTCCCATCCTTTTACAATATATAAATTATCAACTACCATACTAATAGTGTTTGACTAAATCCATATTGGAATTTTAATGTAAAATCTCATTTCTAGAAGTTTCCTTGTATAATGATATAAATCTGGCACTAGTTCAGTTAGGCTTGGATTCAAAATTTAATGTTTTGAGCTTCAGTTTTGTAATTTAATAATACAAAAAAAAAAAAAAAAGATAAGCTGCTGGCTGCTGGATGAAAAGCTTATTTTATCAAAAAAGTTGGGGTATACTAAATCCAGCTTCAAATACCTCACTAATAAAGACCTAAAACTAGAAACTATCCTGAAGATATGATATGGCAGCGCTGGATAGAAGTTTAATAAGCATTACATCTAGCATCTATTGATTATTCGAATTTACAATATGTGGTAGAGCTGAAATGAAAAAAAAAGTTAATTCTTGAAAAATTTTTTTTCTCTGCCTCTCATTCTTGCCAGGTTATTTTTCTTAAGTTACTTTCTACAGTTTTTTAGTTTAATAAAGTCTCTTATTATTATGAACCTTTTGTATTATTATCATCTCTTTATAATAACTGTAACAAAAAGATTGTTTATAACTGTAACAAAAAGATTGTTTATACATATTTTTATCATTTAACTATATTTGCAGTATTTCTAATTGCAGTATCTTCTCGTTTTTGTATGTGTTTTCTGTATATTTTACTTATTGACATTTTTTATTTTTTATTCTTTCAAAGTTAAAATGTTGATGCTCATTTCTAAATAATTCTAACAATGATGATAATGATACCAAAACAAATCCTTTCAAAGCATATATGAATTTATACATATTAATAGAATATGCTGAATATAAGTGTTAATAAAAATAAGCATTACACATCAAAAATAAACGAAGAATAAAAACTTGCATCCATCAAAAAAATAAATCTCAATAGGTAGATAAAAACGTCATGGTTGAAATCTATTATGTTGTTTTAGCTATAAACGATTGCATTAATCTTGTTGTTACTCTAATTCAAGTGTGAAAAACCTATGGAATTCAGCTTTACTCGAAATAGGAAGCAATGGCACACTCTTAGCCAGAACAGATAAAACATTTTGGGAAAAAGGACATCATATTAGTAGAAAATTAAAATTTGGTCATAAAGAAGATTGTTTTCTAATATAATAAGTACAATATTTCAAAGATATATAAAAATAATAATAATAATAATAATAAGTAAAAATGGTGGCCGAGTGGTCAGGATAACTATTGCCTTACAAGCACTTGCCCCGGGTTCAAGGGTTCGCTTCCTGGCCAATGCTTTGATACATGGAAAAAAAAATAATGAAAAGATGATTCAAAATATGTAACATTGCCTATCTGAACCAAATAAAAAGAGAAATGAAGAATATACATTTAAAAAATGTATAAAATCTGTCCCATAGCAGACGACTCGTAATTATTTATCTATCTATAAAATGATAGATTCATATAAGAGAAAGACATAAAAATGTATATACAGAGAAAAGAAAGAATATATATACATATATTACTTTTTATCTCCCATAATTTATTTTTAAAAAATCAACTAACTGTTGATGAAACTTTAAAAGAAAGCAAAATGACAGGATTTTGATAAGTAATTTTCTAAAATCACATCAGCGCAAAACACTAAAGAAGAGAAACAAAATTCAACAATGTCAATAAGTCAAAATTAAAACCTTGAATCTTAGTCAATAGATAGTTAATGATTTTTCTTAATCACTAAGATCAATTTACAAATACAAATCATTTTAACATTTGCCCAGTAGCTTCATGTAAAATTTTAGTAAATTACCGAATTCAACATTGTACAGTAATAAATCAAAAGAAAATAGATTTAAAAATCTTTAGTTTATTTTATCAAAGATAAATCTATTCCTTTATAGGCCATTAACAAGAGATCATTAACCATCTCAAAGGAGCAGTTTAAATTAGATAGATTTTTTTATACCATTAACTTTCGTTTTAAATCATTTGAAGTGAATGTTTAAAAAATTGATTTTAATATATAATAACTGTATTTTAATATTTACAATCATGATATAATGAATTGAAAATAATAACTATTTCTTATATAAATAATCTTATATGACTGTTTATTTCCCCATATAGGATAGATAATACTTATTGTATACACATCATAATTTCTAATATTTAATAATATTATTTTTTTGAACAAATAATGAGTTAGAATACTTGTTTACTTAAAAATAAATGGGCAATCAGTACTTATAAGATTAATCTCAGACTAGATGATCAGAATTTGTAAAGCAATAATATTTATACAATGGTGAGTCAAAAAATATCTGTACTCTCGGGGTAGAATTTATTTTAATAAACGATCAGAAAAGATAAATACATCATTTTTTTATACGCTTGTCAATATAGTTTGGCCATTTGTCTACAAGCTTTTTTTTTTCATTTAAAAATGATCTCAGCTGAACTGAAGGTATGAATGCACTATTGCCTTCACTTTTACCAGATGTGAATCTTCCTCATAAGACATTTTTCAGGAACCAAGCAAGTGATAATACCCATGAGGCAAGATGAGGACTACAAGTAGAATGCTCCGACATTTCAAAACAAAATGTTTGGAGAGTGTCAACAGTGTGGGAAGTCATGTGAAGATTGATATTGTTTACTTGGATAATAGTTCTCTGCATTTTGTTCAAATTTTTGGCTTCAAATCTTCTCACTGTAATAAGTGCTATTGATTGTTGAACCTTTATCCTGATAATATTCCAATACTGGTACTTCAGATTTCCAGAAAACTGTAAGCAACAACTTTCCATCTGATCCTTGATTTTGAACCTTTTTCTGGGTCAGTGGTTGTAAATATTTTTATTTTATGCCATTTTCTCTCAGGCTTATAGTGATGAATCCATGTCTCACATCATCAGGAGTAATAATTCTTTTAAGAAACATTCACCTTCCTTACAGTATTGATCCAAATTTTGTTTGCATATGTCCAAACACTTCTGTTTATGTTCTTTCATGGGTAGTTTCATTATGCACTTCATACATTTTTTTTTAAATCCAAAGTCTGTTGTGAACCACTGGATAGGCAGAACCATGTTGATTTGCAAATTATTTTCCATATAATCAATTGTCACTTGTCTATCCAACAAAATCAGTTCATGTGTATGCTCAATGTTGTCATCACTCATAGAAGTGGATGGACATTCAGCTTCTATCTCATGGCCAACTTTTATGATCTCTTGCACAATAAGTCATTTAATAATTTATTTTATTGATCTTTAACAAAATTTCACAGCATCTTATTTCATAAATCAAGGTCTAATGTATTGATGCAAAAAAACTGTGTCAATTTAAAAAAAATTATCTATCTAATAAAATATATTTTCCTATTTATTCTGCAATATTCAATTTTTTTTCAAGATTTGATATTGTATTAAATGAAGTCAATAAACAGAGTTAAAAAATTATTGAAGTAATGGTATATATTTTGCATTATGAATATTAAAATTATAAGTCGCTGTGCAGATTTATTTGATAACTGTGAATATGATCAAAAAATTATACAGCTAAATCATATTACTCTTTCAAAATCTTCCAATTCTAAAATTAAAAAGGAAAAAATATTATTTTGTTTGGTATGCTGATTTGTCTTAAAATAATTAACATTGCAGATAATTCAATTTTGTGATTGCATTTTCATGAGTACAAAAATGCATTTTTTGTTTTCTTACACTCTATTCTTGATCATTTCATTCCTGTTTTATGAAATCATAACCAATGACATTCACTGACATCTCAGTTCATGTAATAATAGATATGATTTTCTTCTCAGGTGACCATTACAATGCAGAGATTAAGCAACCTTGAGAGGCTTACTCATATAGTTCAAATGTTTTTTATAATGTTTAATTTTGATCATAATCCTTTAAAAATATTTTTCCTATATTTTCCTCCTCCTAATTTATCACTACTAATAGTGGTAATGATATTCAGTGATGCTTAAATGCAACTCAGTTCTGCCAAATTCTCCAATCAACAAATTATATGGTTATTATTTTTAATGAACTTGCACAAATTTTACAAGAAACTAATTTTTACACTACCTTTTCTACATTTTCTTATCCATTTGTTGGAAGAGTGAAAGAGCCAGATATATAATCATTTACTAAGTAAAATTTGTGTTCTAACTCCATTTCTAAAGTGGCTCATCATTAGTTGTACTGCTTTATGCAAGATCACAACCATGATTCCCATTCTACTAATCAATTCCCTATTGCTATTTTAATGTCAATGGTTTTGCATATTTTAGATATTCATACATAGCTTACATACTTTCCATAATCTATGGCATTTCAGAAAAAAAAAATTGAACATAGAAATAGTGTGCATATAATTAAATCACACAATCTTACTGTTACAATTAATGCAAAGAAATGATCTAATCTAATGCAATCCGAGTGACTAAGGACATTAGAATAAAAAAATAGTAAGAGAATGTGAGAAAGACCACAAAGGTCAGACAAAAGAACTATCTGAACCTAGCAAAGTTCAAATATCCCATGTAAATAATTAAAAAAATACTTTTATTACTAATATATTGAAACTATTGGGGTATTTACTTTAATAAACTGCTTAATATTTTATTGAAATAATAAACACACATGATTAGAAAAGCACTAACAGTATTTTTCTCTGTAGGGTGTATAAACAACTCCCTAAAGAGGTTTTTCATCAAATTGTTTATAAAATTAATTGCTCTAACACCACCTGCTTGAAGGCATATTATGGAAAATCATGTCAACTTGGTTACAAGATTTGCTCAACATAGTTACATGTACAAATGTGCTAAGAAAAGTACTGACTATTCTTCTCTCTTCCTAAACTACAAGTTGATCTCTGGCCATTGCTTTGATATTTCCACAGCTAATATTATTCTTTCAGAACATGATGATAGAAAGAGAAAAAATAAAGAGGCTTTATCAATCACCAGGAATATCATCAATAAAAAGGCATCCAATACCTCACTCTCTAAGAAATGGCATCTATTACGCCTCCCTTCTCATTAACACGCAAATTTTCTCAGTATTTATTTATTTTGATCCCCTGATATTTAAATTTGACATTACCTATGGATCACAATTCCTCATTTTCTTTATTCTGCTATGATTATGATATCTGGTTGTGTTGAAAGTACTTAGCATCAATAAATCTTTCTTTTTATAGTTGTAACCTGTTTTGTTGTTGAATGTTATAACATTCACCTTTTATTACATATACAAGAAAGATAAAAGATTTGAAAGTAATGGCAGAATGGAATCCAAAATTATTTTAAAAATATTTTTACTTTTGTATATATATATATTGTAGTGATGAGCTACAACCTGCCACACCATCCAGTTATTTAAGACACTCTACCAATTGGAGCCATGTAACATATTTGCTTAACCAATAAATTGCAAAGAAAATTGTCATATTAACATTTTTTTTTTCAACATATACATGTGTATAAACATTTTTTTATTTCTAAAGAAGTAATAAAAACCATTAAATTACTAGGGAGAAACAGATAGGTATATTAACACTGGAATAAAATGTATTATATGTTAATAATTGGGGATGACTATAAAACAAAACTTACACATAAACTTAAAAAAAAAAAACAATGACTGAATTAAAATCTAAACACATAGCAACCATTTGTGGAGATGATATTTGTAGAAATGAAATTTAAAATATTTATAAATTATTATTTTTATTTATAATCCCATTTATATATATTATGTCTGTTAAACAATAGGAAATGTCAAGGTTAAAATGCTTAAAAAACTTCACATGACCTACAACACAGTATTAATTGTTATAATTGTCTTCTGCTTTTGAAGATAGAACATTATTTTTTTTTTCTGCTTAAAAAAATAAATTTGAATACAAAATGGATGTGAATGATCGAATTTAAATATATAAATATTTTTTAAAATATTAATCAAAATGACCAAAAGCTGAAATTTAAAAGCAATCGTTTGAAGATAAAGAAATAATTTGAAAGTAAGAAGATTTAAATTATTTGTTAATTAGACAAATTTTAGCTAAATTTGTGCGTTGCAGTAATATTCAATAATTAATTGTTTTGATATATAATAAAATCGTCATTGAAATCTTGAGAAGCAAATGAATCAATAAAAATATATTATTTTTATATCATGATTGTTTGCTGAAAAGTTTGTACCATTGGGTAATAATACGTCATCAATAAAGCCATGAAAGTTTCAAGATTTTACTTGCCCATTTAGGAGAAACTTAAAAACCATCTTTGCTTTAAATAAAATGCCTAACCAAATCCAAGAAAGGATAATTGGAGAACACTATTATTTCTTGACTCAGACAAAAATTGGTATTCATTGGGGGAATAGAACTTCATCTCCATTCCTAGGAATTTATTTACCAAATGAACAATTTCCAGCAGACTAATCGAACTTTAATTAACATAATAGGATAAAAGTTGTGATTTTTGTTTTATTATTTTGTCTATTGTAAATTTTATGTATTATTTTCGTTTCTACAAATGGAAGCTAATGTGTATAATTTTGGAGAAACTCTGTATGAGAGTAATAAGGGGGGAGGGGATTAGATTTATATATATATATTTATCATCTTTAATTGTATAAAGAATAAAAAAAATTACTAGTTTTGACCTTCCCATCTGACTGACTTTTGACAACATATAGCAAATTAGGAGGTAAGAAATTTTAATATTATCTTATAGTAAGCAAAACTCAATGAGAGATTTTTTTTTCATTTATTATTAATTAAGCTTACTTTTGTATTGCTTTTATAAATCAATGATTTATAATCATTGATTTATCTGAACAACAAAGATTTTTTGTTGTTGTTGTTATTGTTGTTGTTATGTTTGTATACATATTTTAAATTAGCCAGCTAAAATCGCAATCACATATACATATTATAATTTTGCATATTCGTTGTTGTAAATAATTAGTTAAGTACATGAACTTCTACCATTGGTTTAGGGCAAGGGTTTTATTTTTATTAATATCATTATAGATATCGATATGGTAGAGATTCATCCTTGACAAAATAAATTACATGTATCAGATTTAATTGTTATTCATATTTTATATTTTTATTTGTTAATCAATAAATGATTATATAATTCGTTATTTTAATCTCGTCTCTAACTCATCATTATTTCAATATCCACCATCAGCTTTATAGTTCTTCATTATTCACATATCCATTATAAACATTATTATCTTATTTAGTTTTACACCTATTAATATTATTACTATGATAGAGGAAATACATATACATATTTAAGTCATTTATTATAACTTTTAATACACATATACTTATATTGCACATACACATTTTTTATATATCTTATCCTTAATTGATTTTTGGTAATTAATTATCACCTATATAGAGGTGCAATAACTACTATTAGTGTGATCTCCTTCCCTGATAAGAGAGCTCAGGCAATTACTCTCTGAGTTTGAATACTGTGGTATAACGTGGCTATAATGGGGTGAGAATTGGATGAACTGACCCAAATTGTATCTAGGTTAATAAAAATAGGTAGAGCTAATCTATTGGAAGTAGGTACAATCATAGGTTATGTATTTTATCGTGTAATCACTTGCATCCTATCTGAAGACTCAAAGTCCGACCATAGTAAGATGCGCTCCCCCTATCTCTTCTGGAATCCACCAGCCCATTACAATATATATATATATTAGTTAAAATATAATTGTGCTAATAAAATAATTAATGAAATACATTTGTGTTAATAAAATAATATGCAGATAATGTTTGGCACACACTACATATATTGGTAAGAGGGCAAAAATATTGTGCTTGTTTTAACATTTTTTAATATTCAAAAATATTCAGTTTATATTATTAATACAGTATAGATAAAAAAAACTAGATTCTTACAATTTTAAGAAATTCATTCTTTCTTTTTTCCTTAATTTCAAGATGTTATCTCATATTTGTTATGCAACTAAAATTAGGCAACTATTATATAATAAATCAATGCCTTCCATACAAAATATCAGGAGATATTCTTGTTATTATAGTTAATTCACACACTGAAAATCATTTTATTATCTACCAAATTTAAACCCAGTTGTATGTCTTAACTCATACATGACAGCTTAATTACATGACAATCTAATTCATTATAAAAGAATATATTTTTTTAAAAACTGAAAATAAGAAAAGATCACTAGCAAAAAATAAAAGGAATCAATCATCATAATAGAAAACACAATCACCAACTTAAACATTAAAATATAAATAACAGCTTAAACTAATAACTAATGGAGTACAATAATATGGTCACTAAAAGTGAAGGCTGGTGATATATAATATAATCTAAAAGATTCAGTGAAGTGTTTATATGCTAATATATTTTTATAAGCTATTTCTATTTTTTTGCTTTGGTTATTGTTAATATTTATAAATTCAGCATCTGAGTAAATTTTCTCATAATCAGATGCTGTTCATCTATG